>OW240913.1:318695139-318725619 GCA_933207985.1 Pelobates cultripes | reverse complement strand
TTATATTAACTAGCATGGCACATACTTTACATTATCCATGTAGATTTCCAGCAAGTGAAACTAAATTTGGATTTCCAATAAAAAGCAGCTCAGCTAATGGATTCCTCTAATTCTTTTCCTCTATCTAATACATATATTCAGTCAATATTCAGAGCTTGCAAAGCTCTCACGTTACGCTTTTTCTGGGAGTGAAAAGGACGACCAAAATTAAAAGTAAACATCAATAAAATTCTTCCCTCATTGTAAGCCCTTTATCCTGCTTGAGTCTCCCATGTCACGGTTTGCACATGACCTGAGTATCTGACCGACGGCTTTTGCTAAGCAAGGTGTTTTATATGAGCCTGCTTGCACGATGCAGAAACACTACAAGGTTTAAGAAATGAACCAGCTTGATTTTGCCCTTGAAGGGAACTGAAATTCCAAAACAAAAGTTTGTTTTCCGCTTGCTTCCCTTTGCTTAGTTAACACTCACTATTATTGGACAGAATACATTACAAAAAGCAATATATATATATATATATATATATATATATATATAAAATTTATCACGGGTATTCACTTATTAAATATGGAAAAAAGTGAGGCAACAGTAGCCAAGTTGTGACTGACGAAAATGAAAATTTTTACAGATAGGCCACTTTTGCCTTAGTTTTGACATTTGAGCCAAATTCACATTTAGAGTTGGAGTTTAATGAATGTATGTATTTGTTAGTATTCTCCCTCTAAAAGCAATGTCCCATCAAAAGCTGCCTGTTGAGTCACCATGAAGAGCAAGATGACTCCTCCACCATCCAGCCTTAGTTAAGTAATACTGTAAATTGTAAAATATAAATCTGAAGATTACAACTGTGCACTCTTTTGGCAGCATGTTTCGTTGTTTTCTATTTATATTAATATTTGCAACTGCTGCACAAGTGCTCAGTAACTGTATGTGTAGTTTTTAGAACTTGACCCGCAGTACAATTTTTATTTTTTATTTTTTTTTTATTTGTAGAATATTGTATACTTTATATAGTATGCTGGGCTTCATAGAAATGGAAACAAGGTGACTACAAACTGCATGTATTGTATTTAATAGGAAAAAAGCTGCCTGTTTGCAAAGTTTAAAGGACCACTATAGTGCCAGGAAAACATACTCGTTTTCCTGGCACTATAGTGCCCTGAGGGTGCCCCTACCCTCAGGAACCCCCTCCCGCCGGGCTGGATGGAGAGGAAGGGGTTAAACTTACCTCTTTCTCCAGCGCCGGGTGGGGAGCTCTCCTCCTCCTCTCTGGCTGAATGCGCATGCGTGGCAGGAGCCGCGCACACATTCAGCCAGTCCATAGGAAAGCATTCACAATGCTTTCCTATGGACGCTGGCGTCTTCTCACTGTGATTTTCACAGTGAGAAGCACGCAAGCGCCTCTAGCGGCTGTCGAGAGACAGCCACTGGAGGCTGGATTAACCCATTTATAAACATATCAGTTTCCCCTGAAACTGCTATGTTTATAAAAAATATGGTTAACCCTAGCTGGACCTGGCACCCAGACCACTTCATTAAGTTGAAGTGGTCTGGGTGCCTATAGTGGTCCTTTAAGATTTGTTAGATTTGGTTCTACTTAGCCACTTGTAAGCTAACCAATTTATGTCTGACACTAATCATTTAAGTATACATTATCAGATAGTAAAGGCCTTTAATACACGTGCAGTAGGAGGATCATTATAGTTATCAAACATCTGGGATGCCACATTTACCCATCATGGGATCAGATGCTGTTGCTGCTTACCATATGTGTGAAACAGGAGGAATAACGATATACCCTCTGTCAGCATTCCTGAACTAGATTAACATATGTTTTTACTTGACTAATGTTTGTGTGCCATAGATTATCGTTTTTCACTAGGAGGGGGGCATTCATTAAGATATTATTAGGGTTGGTTTTCTTTCTAATGATAAGGTTAATGGAGGAATAGATCTTTTTGATATTGGTTTTCATTCTTTCACAAAACCATTTAAACCAGGCCAGATAAGACCTTATTTTGGAAACTTGTTAAATGTTGATCAGCATGTTATGTGGTCTTTGGTGTTCACTTTGATGAATGGTGCTTGTACAAAGAAACCAATCTTTCTTGTTGGTGATAATGTTTAAGTTGCTCCAGACATACATAATTCTGTGGATACTTTATTCATGATCTTTTGTTTGCATTATCACTGTATATTTTAAAAATTATTTACAAGTGCAGTTCAGTTGGGATTCTTTAGGGCAAGTCAGTCCCCCCGCCCCCGCTGCTGCCAAAGAGCAGATCATGTTTTTTTTTTTTTTACCCTTTCTTTATTGGTGATGTCATCACTGCATTATTTATTCTGGATCTTATTTTGACTGAGTGCAGAATTCTTTAATATCAGGGCAATGCCTGCACACACATGTCCCAATGTCCTCAAAATTAGTGGCAGTAATGATTCAGAATTGAAGCAGAAAATTGCAGCCGCCTCCATTTTATTCAGCCCTCTTCTGTTGAGAAAATGTACAGATAGGGGCAGCAATGTATTTGCAGCAAGGCAAACAAGGCATTTGTTTGCAGCCCCCAAATGCCCACTCAAATACCTTGTTAGCCTGGTGGCAGGCAGCTAGCTGAACTCCAGGCGGGAGGCGAGGGAGCGCTGATTTGAGAGCTCTATCTGCTCAGCTCCCTCGCGCACCCCAGAGTGATGCAGAGAGCCAGAATATGAGGTCATATTCCGGCTCCCGGCATCACTCTGCGGCATGTGAGGGAGCTGAGCAGAGATAATTCACAAATCAGCGCTCCCTCGTCGCCGGCCTGGATCTCAACTGGCCGCCCGACTGCCTGTACGCCTGCCTCCCTCCCTGCCCAAACAGCCCGCCCAGCAATCCTATTGGACCTCAGGTAAAAAATCCACCCAGCTCTCCCAAAGGTAGGGAGGCTGGGTGGATTTAAATACAAATTTTAAAATAACCTGTGAGTGTTGGAGGTGAAATGTGTGTATCTGGCTGTCAGTGTGTGTGTGTGTGTCTGGCTGTCAGTGTGTGTGTGTGTGTGTGTCTGGCTGTCAGTGTGTGTGTGTGTCTGGCTGTCAGTGTGTGTCTGGCTGTCAGTGTGTGTCTGGCTGTCAGCATGTGTGAGTAATTGTGTGTGTCTGGCTGTCAGTGTTTGTGATTGTGTGTGTCTGGCTGTCAGTGTTTGTGATTGTGTCTGGCTGTCAGTGTTTGTGATTGTGTGTGTCTGGCTGTCAGTGTTTGTGATTGTGTGTGTCTGGCTATCAGTGTGTGTATGTCTGTCAGTGTGTCTGTGTCAGTGAGTGTGTGTTTGTCAGTGTGCCTGCGTCATTGTGTGTTTATGTCAGTGAGTCAGTGATTGTATGTTAGTGTATCTGAGTGTGTGTCTATCAGTCAAAGTGTGTGTTAGTAGTTTAACAGGAAGAGGTGTGGCATTGACAGGAAGGGGTGGGGCAAATGTAAATTAGGGGGTGCGCAAGTTCCATCATGCCTAGGGCAGCACAGATACAAATATATCACTGGGTGATGGGGGACATGTTAAACTACTCTCTTTAATAAAATAAATATAAAAATGTTTACTCAAGTCCCCTTTAATCTAATAGGAAGGATCTGTTAAAGATCTCCCAACATGTAGTGTCAAACAACACAGTCAGACAGAGCAAAACTGATTTTACAGTGCCATATATGTATAAACCTACATTTGTGTTTATATCTACATTCTTATCTGGTACAAAATGGTATGTTGTACAAATAATAATGAAAAACAGAAATAGAACAGCATAAACGAAAAGTATAGAAAGCTAAAGCACTGTATACAAGGGGACGTCTTGCTGGAAAAGTCAATTTAAAAAAAGCTTTAACAATTGGTAGTGTTTACCATTTAATTTACTGTATAGTGCCAACAACAACAGACCTTGCTTGCAGTATAGAAACACTTTGTCCATCATGATGGATGAGACCCCGTAGAAGTCTTTAGTTACACACTACGAATGTGTACCATCAGCAATAATAGTTGGGAAGAATACATTTAAAGGAGGACACAATCACTTTTTACCAGGAAAATACAATATTATGAAAGCATTAATAATAAAGTATTGAATTATGAACTATAGTCTGTGTGTGATATCTTTTTACTTATGTTTTGTGATCTTTGAGTTAAATAGTTAAGTTAAAGACTTACACTCAAGAAATAAATCTTGTGTATTTTACAAAGTTGGGGTTAGCAATTTGCTGTTGCAGTCTTCACATCCTGCTGAATCTTAAAAAATAAAGAGAAAATATGGGGTGGGGCCTGACCGCCATACTCATCAGTTGCATCTAGACAATGAAAAGGCAGTTTTTCTGCCCATTTACCGGACATTTACCAAAGCTATTGGGCATTCAAGCTGCGGGTGTAATCCTTCTGTACCTGCAAGCTTCTCGAAAGAGACATTACTGAATATTTTTGGTAAACTTTGGACGCCTACCTGGGGCTCGTCTGATAAGCAGAGTGTGTAACAAACAGCCAATATCTCTACTCAGTGAAGATCCCAGTTTACCCCCCTGCTGGAGAGGGTTATCCTGGCAAGTTATCCTTGACTATTCTTAAGTATCGCTGATACCTTTTGGGCCTACTTAACGTCTGCACAACATGTAGTCTGGAGCACACGCATGCTTAAAATTGCGGATGCCATAAACCCATATGAGTCCAGAGATCTGTCAAATAGTACACTGGCTCGCCTAGACAAACTATTTGACGTGTTTTGACTGAAATTGAGCAGATGACTGAAGAGGTCAGAGACTGAAGAGATGGATCATATCCTACATCAGAGATTACCGCAGAGTAGTGATGTCCCGAACGGTTCGCCGAGGACGGTGAACATATGCAGTAAACTTTGACCCTGTACCTCACAGTCAGCAGACACATTCCAGCCAATCAGCAGCAGACCCTCCCACCTCCTGGACAGCTCACTAAGAATGCAGCTTCACAATGAATGTAAAATGGATGCTGTCCAGGAGGTGGGAGAGTCTGGGAGGGAGGGTCTGCTGCTGATTGGCTGGAATGTGTCTGCTGACTGTGAGGTACAGGGTCAAAGTTTACCGCATATGTTCGCCGTCCGCGGCGAACCGTTCGGGACATCACTAACACAGAGTGTTCCCCAAACATCTGATGGTCTTGCCCATACAAAGGCCATAGCTTCTAACATCACCAACTCTGGGAAACTAGGGAAGACAACCAAACCACGTTCTTTTAAACAAATCTCTGGAAGGTTCATTGCCCACCACCACAGTGGTGGGTGAGGTGGGGAGGAGGGAGCCAGGAGCAGCTGGGTCGGTGGGCAAGCAAATTGCTAAGGCCCCAGACCGGTGGAGTGGATGGACCCAGATAAGGGGGACAGTATCTCTCTCTGAGACTTTTATTCCCAGTTTGGTAATATGATGATCACACTAGGCGCATGACCTTGAGCGTGCCACTGATTTTTTATTTCTTAACATTTTTTTAATTTACATTTGGCTTAATTTTATATTTCAGTGTGCTTTATCTAGGTATCTAAATTTGCCCACAAACAGCGCTTTGACAGCTACATAGTTATTTACCAGACTATGTTCAAGTCTCCTAATCTTAAGTCATTCAGATTTGCTTATGATTCATGTTTTTTTATTTTTTATTTATGCTCTAAGCAAACAATGTCTCAATGTATCTCAATCTTCCCATCTATTCTCGTAACTAATGAATCTACTGCTGAAAATTCATTATGTGTAATACTCTTTTACTGCTTGTGTATCCTGCATTTTCTTATTTTATTTGTAAAATTAGATATTTTCAATGTGCCTGCTCAGCTTATATCAACAATAATGTAAATATTTGTTATGCAGCTGTATGTTGGCGACAGTCATTTGTTATAAGCGAACATTTCAAGAAACGTGTGCGATTCTATTATGAGTATTCAAAATGGTGAGGTTTTGTGATAAGAAAGAGAAACGACTGTGTTGTTAGCTGATCACTTGCACTACCAATAAATACAATCCTATTATGACTGATAAGAGGTGTCTCTTGATTTCCTAATGAAAGCTGGAGGCTGGGCAAGATTTTAAGGTGTGGAACTGTACTTTTGGCAAAAGGTGCATTCATTCTGGGCAACCTGATGCAATGGGAAACCTGACAATCTATCTGAGAAAGTTACAGATTCCCACCAATCGGTGTTCTTTACAGAAAAGTTCAGTATTACTGCTGTTTGAGCGATTCCGCCCAATGAACTCTTCCTCAGACAGAAGGAACAAAGGTCAGCAACATTCTCCCTGTCCAACACTTCTTGTCAATAATTACTAGAATTAGCACAACAAATGTCGGAGCATATAAAAACACCCTGAACACCGATCCCCTCCCCATCATAGACGGCAGGTGGAACACATTGTAGAATAAGTTGGCAATATATGGTCAGGTAGGAATTTACTATCTCCGTATTTAGCATAACTCAGGGCCGGCGCTACCATTAGGCGAATAAGATAGACTGCCTTGCTGTGCTGGGTAAGTGGCTTCTTAGCCACCCCCAGTGCACCCATTCAGTTGCTGGGCTCCCTCAGCCGCCGCTTGCTCAGGGAGAAGGGTATGCTGTAACCCCAGCACCCGAGCAGAGCACACTGCTACCTGCAGGTAGGGGAAGCAAAGACATGACCTGGTATGCTGGCTTCCCCCTGCCTGTGAACACCGGAAGCACTCTGAGGGGAACAGGAAGAAGCCGGTGCTCACTGTGCGCGGCTGTACTGCTCCCCCCCACCAGGAACAGCAGCAGCTACCTGCAGACTGGACCTCTCTCCTCCATTCACAACACTTATGAATGGTCCATCTGAAGGTAAGGGGAACGGATTATGAATATGAGTGTATGATTGTAAATCGGTCTGTATGTATTGAATTGCTGTGTTTGTGTGTGTAAATAAAGTGTGACTATATGTAAAGTGGTGTGAGTTTGTGCTTGAGTGATACTGTGTGTGCGTGTGTTAGTGACTGTGACATTGTGTATGTCAGTGAAAGTGTGTAAGAAAAATAGAAGAAAGGTCCAGGCACTTCAGGATACAAAAAGGCAAATTTATTGAACCCACTGCCACTCACAACGTTTCGACCTACACGGTCACGCACACACAGTATCAAGCTTGACAAAGACCGTGTAGGTCGAAACGTTGTGAGTGGCAGTGGGTTCAATAAATTTGCCTTTTTGTATCCTGGAGTGCCTGGACCTTTCTTCTATATTTCTTTATCAAGTATTTGGTCCCTGGCACTGGGACTAGCCTGGCTGCACCCGGATACACATTACTTGGGATTGAGTGCAGTTCCACATCCTTACTATGGTTATAAGTGAAAGTGTGTAAGTGACACTATGTCTGTGAGAATGTGTATGTCAGTGAGAGTATGTAAGTGACACTGTGTATGTCAGTGAAAGTGTGTAACTGACACTGTATGTCAGTGAGAGTGTGTATGTTAGTGAGTGTGTAAGCGACACTTTGGATGTCAGTGAGAATGTGTAAGTGACATTTTATGTCAGTGAAAATGTGTAAGTGACACTGTGTGTATGTCAGTGTGTGAGAGTGACCGTGTGTGTGACCATGAAAATAGATACTTATAAATTAAATTATATATGTACTATATATTAATAGAATTCTAAATTAAACAAAAAAAAATGTTCACAACATAAATTAAATCCCAACATTATCACAAATTAAATACCACCAATTATAAAAGAGTGTATGGATATATGTATTCGGCAGTATGCGTGTATTGATGTATGCATTAGGCAGTATGCGTGTATTGATGTATGCATTAGGCAGTATGCGTGTATTGATGTATGCATTAGCAGTATGAGTGTATGAATGTATGTATTAGGCGGTGTGTGTGTGGATTTATGCATTGGGCTGTGTGCGTATGGTTGATTGTATGTAATAGGCAATCTGTGTGGATGGATGTATTAGGCAATGTGTTTATATGGATGCATATACTGGATGAGTGTTTCTATGTGGTGTGTTTTATTTCAATTTCATAGCAATTCAGAATTTAGTGAATAAACTTATGAGAGAATGTAGTTGCCTTCACAAGGGGGCGACAAAATGGATTGTTGCCTAGGGCGGCAAGAATCCTTGCACAGGCCCTGCCACTACTGGTCAATACTGGGCCACTGTCACACACGGCCCTTGTCTGCTGCTTAAACCAGCCTTTTTTCTTACTCCACTATTATAGAAGTTTGCGATGGGTTGTATTTTTTTTTCTGAAATATAAAACGTTTTTGAAATTGATTTAGAACACTTGCAAAGCTGTTAAGACACAGTCTAGCATACAATGCAAATTGTTCTAATCACAAGTTGACATGTAGGTGCATGGCATCATAGCATAAGAATATTGCACAATAATGGAATTAACTGACGCACAGATATTAGAAAGATGATAGCACCAGTAGCAACAAATGCTGCATCAGTAAGTTGTTGTTTTGTTTTAGTTTTTTCCTCTTCTGCAAACCTAAGGCCAGAAAAAGTGTTTAAAAATTGAACTGTCATTAACCCAAAGGTGACAGTTGCTCTTTCTATATAAAGGACGATACATTTTATGCATTCTTTATGTTTGCTATGGAAATTTCATTCTAAAGTTCCTTGAAAGAAAAATGTATTCTAATAAGTTTTTGCCTTTTTTGACCTATATTTCAAGAATTCTCAAATGTCCGTGATCTTAAAGGGACACTATAGTCACCAGAACAACTACAGCTTATTGAATTTTTTTCTAGTGAGTAGAATCATTACCTTCAGGCTTTTTGCTGTAAACACGGGCTTTTCAGAGAAAATGCAGTGTTTACATTACAGCCTAGTGATAACTTCACTGGACACTCCTTAGATGGCTGTTAGAGATCCTTCCTGGGTCATGGCTGCCTAAAATGCATCCAAACATTCAGTGTCTCCTCCCTCTCCATGCAGACACTTAAATTAATCTCTATGAGTAGATGCTGATTGGCCAGGGCTGTGTGTGAATTGTGCTGGCTCTACCCCTGATCTGCCTCTTTGTCAGTTTCAGCCAATCCTATGGGGAAGCATTGTGATTGGATCAGGCTACCACTTCTGCTGATGTCAGCAAGCAGTGGGCAGGTCTAAAGGAAACAGGGACAAAATATGCAGCTGCAGACTTGAATACAAGTAAGTTTTATTATTTTTAGGGAAGCATGAGGGAGCATGGGGGACTAGATGGTGGTTTTAACCCTATAGGGTGAGGAATATATGTTTATGTTCCTGACCCTATAGTGCTCCTTTAACTTAGACTTTACCTTTGGCTAACATGTATTTTAGTTCTAGTTTACTTTACATTTGAAGTAATTTAAACTCTAAACATCGCTGTAGGCAAAATCTATGCCCCGTTGTGTTCATCAGAGGATGCCAAAATGTAGGTCATCACTTCCTACCATGTAGGAAGATTCTGACATCACATTTTCAGCCTTTTGTTGATTTTTTTTTTTGTCTGTTTCATTTTTGAGCCTATGAGACTTTTAGAGCCACTTTATTGTTAATTATTTTGTGGACTAATAAAGGTAATTTGTACATATATTGGTGTGCATTTTTATATTTGTGACATGTGTATTATTGTGCATTCTGTAAGGATAAAACCTGGTATGTATTGTAGAGGTTTTGTTGGTCTGCACCTTCATTTGATATTAGTCTTATCAGCCACAACATTAAAACCACTGACAGGTGAAGTGAATAACATCGATTATATTGTTACAATGCACCTGTCAAATATATTAAGCAGCAAGTGAACAGTCAGTTCTTGAATTTCATGTGTTGAAGCACAAAAAAATAAGAAAGCAAAACGATCTAATTGACTTTAATAAGGGCCAAATAATGATTGCTAGATGACTGGGTCATGGAATTATCAAAATGGCAAGTCTTGTGGGATGTTACTGATACCTACTAAAAGTGGTGCAAGGAAGGACAACCGGTAAACAGGCATCAGGGTCATGGGTGCACAAGGCTCATTGAGGCAAGTGGGGAGCGAAGGCTAACCTGTCAGGTTCAATCATACAGAAGAGGAAAACCTAATGAAAACTCAAATTACTGAAAAACCTAATGCTGGCCATGTTAGTAAAGTGTCAGAACACACAGTGCATCGCAGTTTTGCTGCATATGGGGCCATACAGTCGCACACCAGTCACAGCAAGACTTGACAAAACCCAGGTGCCAGGCTGCCATGGCGACTAGAATTTTTGTCCTGGCGCAAGCTTATGAAGAATTTGGGCATGCTGGGGTACTGCTCATTAAGAGCAGGGGCGGACGTTTGGCCTGCCAAAGAGAGAGCATAGGCAGGTGGGAGGCTCCTGAAAGGTTCAGGCAGATGGGCAGGCGCGTGAAGGAGCTGTAACCTCCCTGCTCTGCTCCCTTGCGCGCCCTCCAATTATGCTGTCATTCCGACCTCTGCATCCCTAAAAGAGTGCATGTCTGTCAGTGAGAGTGTGAGTCTGTCTTTGTGTGTCTGTCTGTGCCAAATCAAAGTGTGTCTGTCAGTGTGTATCAAATCAGTGTGTGTGTGTGTGTGTGTGTAAAATCTCAGCCAATCCAATGCTTTCCTATAGGGGAGGCTGTTGCGCATGTGTGGAAAAACGCCACGCCAGTAAGAATCTCCTCGTAGAGCTCCGGCTCCTGGATTCCAAGCAAATTTGTCAAGTCCTGAGTCAGAGTGTCCATGATGACCCCTACCCACTAATGCTAAAAGCACCTCCAATGGGGATGTGAGCATCAGAATAGAACCATGCAACAATAGAAGAAGGCTGCCTGGTCTGATAAATCACAGTTTCTTTTTGATCAGATGGATGGCTGGGTGCGTGTGCGTCGTTTACCTGGGGAAGAGATGGCAGCAGGATGCATTATGAGAAGAAGGCAGGCTGGTGAAGGTAGTGTTATGCTCTGGGCAATGTTCTGCTGTGAAACCTTGGGTCCTGGCATTCATGTGGCTGTTACTTTGACACGTATGACCTACCTGGAGATTGTTGCAGACCACATACACCCCTTCATGGCAGTGGTGTTTCCTGATGGCAGTGGCCTCTTTCAGCAGGATAATGCGCCCTGCCACACTGCAAAATATGTTCAGGAATAATTTGAACATGACAGAGTTCAAGGTGTTGCCTTGGCCTCCTAATTCCCCCCATCTCAATTGTGCCGGAACAGCAAATCCAATTTATAGATCAGAGCTGTTTTGGCAGCACGAGGGAGACCTGCACAATATTAGGCAGGTGGTTTTAATGTTGTGGCAGATCAGTGTATGTTTAGTCAACAGTACATCACAGGTTTAGAAACTAGAATTGTTTTGGAATGTGACCTCCACAGAAGCAACATGGAAGCTTTAGTTTAGAATATACTAAATGAGGTGAATTGTTACTAAATAGCTAGGTGAAAAATTCAAGGTGCTTTCTATTTTAGAAAATATTTTTGCATTACAGTAGTATTTTTGAGGCACTACAGTTCTGTGCACACTGACCACTTTATCCTGAAGAAGCTAATTGGAAATGTTGCTGCCGTTACAAGCCTGTACCACTGGCGTTCAGTTGTGAATGGAAGAATTTTTACTTCCACCTTTACTGTTTTAAAGACACACAATTTGAGCCATGGTGTAGTTACTAATGGATTTCTAACTAGTTTCACTTGTATATGACGAGGGGAACTGCAGCTTGAGAATAACTATTAATACATTCAAAATTCCTGCTAAACAGTGGATGAGAGCAGCTCCTATAGACCAGGGTGAGAGGCTCCTAAAAAGCAGAGCCTTGTCCTGTCCAGGGTTGCCTTTGAATGTAAAGTAAGTTTTAAAAACTTAATTAAATGTGTTTAAATTATTTAAGATTGGTTTGACTGCTTACCTAGGATCTGCCTCACTGCTTCTACTGCAGCCTCAAGGCCAACCACAAACTCTCTGCTGAATTGGCAGCTGATAGACTACCCAGCTCAACAACTCATTGATCAATCTTGGAATTATAAATCTGGGTAAACCTTATGAAGAATAGAATCTGTAAACCTTATTTTTGAACACCACGTTGAGAACTGCTATATATTACGCTGCAGGATCTCATTTAAACAATGTATTGTACATGTGCTATTTTTATTTTATTTTATTTTTTTTACAATTAGTTCCATCTCTTTGTCTAGTGAGATATGGTATATTAAAAGTGAATAAAAAGTTTATTCCATATAATTAGACAGTTTATCAAACTATCACAGGAATGCAATTGGTTTTTGAGGGTATGATTCAAAACAAACCGCATCTCTCTAGGTTTAAACAAAGAGGGACACTTGTTTTAGGTGTCGTTTTTGGAGGTTGGGCTAGGACTATTTGTGATTTATTTTTTTTGTATGAATATTCAAATGGCTTAGAACCAAATATTTTAAGTATTTAAACTTGAAAACATTACAGATGTACAGCTCTGTGATCCACTCACACATCAAACACTCGGAGAAGAAAGAACTGAATGCCACAGAACTTGTAGTTTCTAAACCGCTACTTGATGTATGGACATTTGCTACACTTCCTTAAAGTGTGTCAGGCACATTAGGACACTTGTGATATCATGCAAGACTACCACCACCCTAACTGTCTGGTGTCTGACACCATGGGTGTGTTGTAGAATATGCAGGACATGTCAGGAGAAGAAAAAATGGAACCCAGATCTGAAAGACACCTGTGCAAAATGATTTGTAAGTGACTGTACCATTTAAAACAATATATATATATATATATTTTATTTACACAAGCAACCATTCAATTCACAAAGTTAATCTCGGTAATAATTGTAGGATTGCCACCTACCAAAAAATAAATAAAATAATTGGGAGTTACCCTTTAAGTTGACATGAAAGTTTATTCTAATAGCGGAATTAGTGACATTTAAAAGGCAGATGACATGCAGTGTGAAAAATGTATTAAAGAGTGTGAAATATGACAATAGTGAAGATAAATAGAATGTTAGGCATGCAGAAGAAAGACATACAATTCAATTTACCAGTGAGATCAGAGTCTGTGTTAGTAGATTCACCGCCACCACACACAAAGCTCTTATCAAGGACCTCCTCATTTGTTAGTGCTTTGTTAAATTCATCTTCAGCTGTTGAAATATGCAGTGTACAGGTTAGTTTGCAATCCTGTTCAATAGATTCATCTGCATACAGATGGACCCAAAGTGCTTTCCAAGGTAAACTACTAACTCACAAGACTGGAGAGAAAATACAACGAGAATTAAAGTAGCTGGTTTTTAAATTAGTTAGGGAAATCAGCAACATAAATTAGTAAAGATTAAAGTAAACCACTCAAAATTGGAAGGACTGTATGAAAATAAACAGTGGTCAGTTTAACAATAACAAACAGCAAAACTTTAACAAATAAAAAAACACATCTGTTACATGCTTTAGAAAATATTTAAAAAAAACACAATATCTTAATGAAGCGGTTTTGGTGTATAGATTATGCCTGCTCACCGCATGCTCACTGCTCAATTCTCTGCCATTTAGTAGTTAAATCACTTTCTTTATGCATCCCTAGTCACACCTCCCTGCACGTGAGTTAAACAGCCTTTCTAAACACTTCCTGTAAAGAGTCATCTAATGTTTACACTTCCTTTATTGCAAATTCTGTTTAATTTAGAATTTCTACATTAAAATATGATCTGTTTATATCTTTTTAGACCCTGCATCTGATTGAAACTGAAACCTTTTTTTTTGCAGGTTGACCATCAAACCCAGGGGAGGTGTGGCTAGGGCTACATAAGCAGAAATAAAACTGATTTAACTCCTAAATGGCAGAGAATTGAGCAGTAAGACTGCAGGGACATGATCTATACACCAAAACTGTTTCATTAAGCTAAAGTTGTTTTGATGACTATAGTGTCCTTCAAATTGTAAAACTGGTTGTTGTGGGAATGACAAACATTCTACAATTCTATCAGCTTCCTAATGGCAGAGAATTGAGGGCAATGTAGTCCAACGAGTACTGGACAAGCCTGATATATAAAACACAAACATAAAAAGTGTAGGTTTGTGTTAAAGCAATTGGCACAGTGTGGTACAAACAATACGCATGTTATTTTCCTAAGTCTAAAGTAAAAATAAACAGGGGCCACCAAGGTGAGCTTTTGGACGATAATCTGAAATGTTATTAGTCACAGTGCTCTGATTTCATATCCAAAAATAATGCAAATGGGTAAAATAGCAAATGAATCGATTTCACATTTTTTTAGAAAGCAGTTTTACTTTATGCTTTTAAATTAATAGTCTGGTATAATATGTCTGATCTCAGGATCTCCCGTTGGCTTATGCAGAGCAGGCGCTATCCGAGCGCCGGCTCTGCTATCAGCCTCCCTCTCCACCGACCCACATGCAGGGAGGGAGGCAGGAGAGGACCCAGGAAGCTCTTGCCAGCAGCTCCGCCGGGTTCCTCTCGCGAGATCTGAGCGTTGCCGCGGTAACTCTAGCCCTGCTTACCCAGTGCTAGGAGTTCACTCTCACCACTAGGACCACCAGGGAAGGCAGAAAGGATCCCCCTCCCTGGCATAAGGTAACAAGGGAGGGGGGATATTAAGTAATCTGCCCCCACCTCCACTGGACCACCAGGGAAGGCAGCAGCACAGCCCCCCTCCCTACATAAGATAAGAAGGGAGGGGGGATATTTAACTAATCTGCCCCCACCTCCACCCCCACAAATCACCCAAACATACAGCACACACACACACAGCACCCTCACACAGCACACTAACTGGACCCTAACACACACACACACAGCACACTACCAGTACCCTCACACACAGTACATTAACAGCACCCTCACAAGCGCACACACACACACAAACACCCTCACCCACATAGCACACTACCAGCACCCTCACCCACATAGCACACTACCAGCACCCTCACAAGCGCACGCACACACAAACACCCTCACCCACATAGCACACTACCAGCACCCTCACAAACGCACGCACACACAAACACCCTCACCCACATAGCACACTACCAGCACCCTCACACACACACAGCAGTGTATATGTGTGTGTGTGTATATATATAAATATATATATATATATATACACACACACACATACATACATATATATATATACACACGCGGCGTATGCTTGTGCTTTAGGGTGCACACCCTAATGCAATAGGCTGCGCACGCCTATGGACCTTATGCCATAACACAGGTGTATAGAAAAAGGGCTGAACATGTCATAAGACATATTTAAAACAAAACAAAAAAAAAAGACTAAACCCTAGAATTATTCTTTGCTGCAAGGTTACGATTTTTCTTTTCTTTGCAGGTTTAGAGACTGCACCTATATGAATCACCACCAGCACATGGGATCCAGAAACTATTTAAACAATATTGTATATGCATGAAATGTATTTTTAACACGTGTATGACAATTTTATGAAGACGCACTCCATGCACCATAGCCACTACAGGTCATTATAGTGGTTATGGTGCTACAAGTCTTTGGGCGTGGTCATTTAGAATTAATTTGACAAAATAGAGGTTTTTTTTTCCCGTAACCACAGTCTTTCCCTTCTACACTTATCAAGAGTGCATGTGGGGTGGGTTAATCCAGAACTAACAGCTGATCAGTGTTAAACAAGGATGGATTGATTAAACTTATTCTACTGTGATAGGTGGAGCTGCAGCTAGGGGCTAAACAACTTATCCCATAAATCTTGGCAGGCGTGGGGTACAAGGGTAATGAAGAAAGACCAGAATGAGAGTCTGCTGACTGGTTTGGGAGTGCCAGCCTGCTCCTGTACCTTGCTCGTGTAGGTCCAGGAGATTCACAAATGTTAGAGGTATTGTTTTTTTTAATTAATAATTTTTTATATATATATATCTACATAATGCATTGATAAAGTGCAACACTTATGTTCTAACTTGGAGTTCATCATTACAGATTAAGTTTTAATATTTAGTGACACACTGTACAGATTGCTTTACAACAAAACTCTTTCCACAGTGACCATAAATCAGTCATATGCTGCTCTAGACAAGTGATGGCTAAGCTTAGCAAACTACTAACTACAAAGGCAAGCCAAGCATCATGAGAACTGTAGTTCAAACAAATGTCCAGTTTTCGATGGAAGGGCCATTTGTTTAACTGTTCATCAAAATGCAGGGAGTTATTCAATACTAGTAAATAAGAATCATACAAGACAGGGATAGACAACCATCAGCACTTCAGATGTTATGGACTACATCTCCCATAATGCTCTTAAAGACATAATGCTGGCTCCATCTCCCATGAAGCTTTGCCAGTATTATGGCATTATGGGAGATGTGGCCCACAACATCTGGAGCGCCAAAAGTTGCTTACCCTGTGCTAGAAATTCCGTTTTAAGATTTAAATGACCTTTAAAACCTTTAGTTTTCCTACATCTGAGCCACTAAAAGTCCTCTCACCGCGATGTTACGAGCAGTTCTTGAGCTTTAAACAGAGTCCTTTAACTCACCTCCAGATGTCTTTGCCCTTTCTTTCAACTTTTCTGCAGACGTCTCGCTGTAGCTGGGAAGTTCTGACATCTTCACTCCAGATCGAGCTTCTGCGATGAGCTGACGTGCTCTCTCTCTCAGCTGCCGGCGCCGCTCTTCATCTTGCTGCTGGGATATATTGAACAGTTTTTCCAGCTTAGTAATTGACAGAAATGCAATTTTCCTTCTCAATCTGATGGTTGTGATAGTGAGTGGTTTGCAGTGTGAGGCTGGGCCTGGGCTGCATGTAACATTCTCAGTGTCACATAGGTGTCACATCACAAATCAAAGATATCTCAACCTTTCAGCTGCCACTAAGGCCTTCAATACATTGCTTTGGACTGGGTAAAAATCATTCTTACAAAGAATGGAAAAAACATTCCTGTAGGAGACAGTCATTTCTTAACACAAGAGATTTAAAACTCTACATTCGTTGTATTGCTTATTATAAAATGTGTGTATTTAAATTGTGTGTTCTGATACCGCATAACTTATCTGTCCAGTCCCTGCTATAACAATGGTGTACAACAGCTAGAGGAGCACACATTTCTATTGAGATGAGACACAATGCGAGCTCTGCCAGCGCTCTGTGAAAATGTGGGGACAGCATGGACGCACGGGAGAGGTTTTCAAAGAATAGTGATCGATAAAGTGGAGCAAAGATGGAAAAGTAATAACCAGTAGGATTGTATCTAAATCTCAGGAGATTTAAGGCAAACACCCATCCCTTGTAATATAAAATAAAATAAACATTTTAAATTTAAGGAAAATAGGTTAGAACATTAAATAAAATTGCACTTCAGTTTTAAATGAACTACAATTCAGAGTTTTGTGAAGAGACCCTAGACTAGTGTACGTATAAATGCACCACATTTACTGCCACATACCTAGCGGGGGAACATACCGTGTGTATAATTGGTACCGTACATGTGTCAGAGAGAATGATTTGTATGTATGTGACTGCATGACACACAATGAGAATGTAAGCAAGCATGGTGGTTAGTTACATTTAATCGTGATAAAATAAACTAAGTGCAATATGAAAGGACTAGCAAGAACAGTTTTATTTGGATATAAGTTTGGCTTGCATTTTGCACTTTTTTGCCAAACGGGTTCTAGCACACATTCATTAATTACTTATGGGTACTTACCGTATACAGTGACTAAAAGGAATTTATTCACTATGCACTGAATTGTAGCAAACTGTAAAACTAATTGCTAACTATAGGCTAACATTTGCAATCTGTTTATGGATTTTACCACAAACAGCACCACACCGTTTCATATCTACCGAAGAGTAACACCAAAAGAGTATCTTCTTTCTTATAGCAGTCACTGTGCCATACATTATCATAAATGTTGTTGATGAGTGCCACTGACATAAGCACAATGTGACACTCATAATTATATAAAAGATGGACACTCATAATTATAGAATGTGTTTTGTTGTGAGTTCCAGTGGTGGTTTTCGAGCATATGATAAGGTCCAGTCAAGCCCCATATATATTTTAAATAAGGCATTTACAAAATTATAATATTTTCCTATATTGATGACACAATGTAATCAGCAAAGTGCCAAAATTAAACTAATCTTACAATGAGGCAAGGAGGAGGTAGGTGCAGGCAGCCACCGGAGGGAGAGCAGGACTGAAGGCGAACGTTCCACTGCTATTTCAGTGTGCGTCCTGTCCCTTGCTGATAGCACTTACACTGATAGGAGGAGGGGAAGACTATGGATTGCGCACTTACACTGATTGGAAGCTTGGAGACACTGTCTCCTGCATCGTGCATGACCTCAGTCACCCTCCTACCATCAACACTACTGAGATATAATTGCAGCTAGCTCCAGTATTCATTCAGGTAAATGGGAAGGCAGCTGGCTCTTAAAAAGGTGAAGAAGAAAAAGGCATGTCTTGTCTGCCTATTCAAAAATCCTTGATCATCAAAATAAAGCTCCTTCATTTCCATGGTGATTGCCCCACTCTTAAAATTGTGCACCACTTTTCAGATAACCCTCCCAGGAGAATGTGGCAAACCCAAGATTCAGCAATTACAGCACAACTTATTAATTTTTGCTTTACACAATCTCAATGTTTTATGGCTTACTCTATGATTGCATTACACAAACTGAGAATAGTGCCATATAAGAATTATTAAATCCATCAATACAGTCCACTAATGGTTAACCATAGGTTCCCTAGCCATTGGAGCCTAGTTTTTTATTTATTTATTTTTTTACAACTCACAAATAACATCTCACATTAGTTCTCACTCTCAGATCTAGTGATGTTACATGTGTGGAAGGCTATATATAGTTAAAACTACAAAACTTTATCTTGGAAGCTCAGTGCTCACAGAGCTTCATACAGCTGAGCAATCATTGGTCTTAGAACAGTATACAGTAAATAACTGATGAACAAGATAATAGGTTCATTCTACGACGAGACTCAAGAGTAGCATTGCTTATCACAATATTGATATTATTCGAGTCTGATAAACAACATTCACAAGAAATATTTTATTTTTACAGATATGTTTAAGTAGAGGTTTATTGAAAACGTACTGGGTCTGTAATCAGCTAAGCCAGAACCATCTCCATCTGAGCTCTTTCACACACTATATTTATTTCCTTCTTGTTCAATATTTAAGACACACTTGCACAATCTTTATAGAACAACGTGGGTGTGATTTTAAAGCAAATTACATGTGTTTCTTCTGTTTCTTTTTGAATACAACTTTACAACCATTGTATTCTCACCATTAGTCGTGTCACATTGTTGTCAATTTAAAATATGGATCAATTTAAAGGGACACTATAGTCACCAGAACAACTACAGCTTATTGAATTTGTTCTGGTGAGTAGAATCATTACCTTCAGGCCTTTTGCTGTAAACACTGTCTTTTCAGAGAAAATGCAGTGTTTACATTACAGCCTAGTGATAACTTCACTGGCCACTCCTTAGATGGCTTCTAGAGATCCTAAAATGCATCCAAACATTCAGTGTCTTCTCCCTCTGCATGCAGACACTGAACTTTCCTCACAGGGATTCATTGATTCAATTCATCTCTATGAGGAGATGCTGATTGGCCAGGGCTGTGTTTGAATCATGCTGGCTCTGCCCCTGATCTGCCTCCTTGTCAGTCTCAGCCAATCCTGTGATTGGATCAGGCCACCACTTCTGATGACGTCAGCAGACAGCTTGTTTTTTCTGAGGCAAACAGCATGCAGATCTATAGCTTCAGGCTTGAATACAGTAAGATGTTTCTATTTTTAGGGAGGCATGAGGGGCCCAGGGGGCTAGATGGTGGTTTTAACACTATAGGGACAGGAATACATGTTTGTGTTCCTGACCCTATAGTGATCCTTTAATTGGAAATGTTAAAATTAATTGAAAATGTAAGTTCAGGACAATTTCATGTTTACATCTTCAGCATTAAAAGGACACTAGAGTTACCAAAACAACTTTAGCTTAATGAAGCCGTTTTAGTGTATAGATCATACCCCTGCAGTCTCACTGCTCAATTCTCTGACATTTAGGAGTTCAATCACTTATGTTTCTGTTTATGCAGCCCTAACCACACCTCCCCTGGCTGTGACACAGCTTGCATGAAAACACAATTTTATTATTTTCAATCAGATAAAACTTAGTTTACATTTTTTTTATCTCCTGCTTTGTAAATTTTACTTTAATTGCATAAAGGAGGCTCCTGCAGGTTCTAGCAAGCTATTAACAGAGCAGGAGATATGAAATTCTAAATTAAGCAGAATTTGCACTAAAGGAAGTGTAAACATTAGGTGGCTCTTTACAGGAAGTGTTTAGGAAGGCTGTGCAAGTCACACGATCGGAAGAGTGTCTAGGGCTGCATAAAAAAAAGCGATTGAATTTCTAAATGGCAGAGAATTGAACAGTGAGACTGCAGGGGCATGATCTATACACCAAAACTGCTTAATTGAGCTAAAGGTGTTTTGGGGACTATAGTGTACCTTTATTTATAGCATTTTTGTTTTTTAAATTCGGTGTTAAAGTGCCATTTAGCTCAAACAGTATATTAAAGTAAATCAGCATTTCCCAATTGGGGTTTCGCCGTAATATCGCCAATCAAAATGGCCACCAGGATTTTATTGCTTAACAGGGGCCTGGTCGTGCTCTTAAAGGGCTGCAATAAAATAGTGGCGGCCATTTTGGTTGGCGATATTAAGGTAGAACCCTGGGGTTTCCTTGGAACACTAATTGGGAAACTTTAATATATTGTTTACTTTAATATACTGCTTATCATTGTGTATCGGTGTGTTTGTAGGTGCCCGTGTGTGTATCTGAGCGTGTGTATGTGTCAAGGTGTGTGTATCTGTTTATGTATATGTCCGTATGTATCAGTGTGTTTGTATGTGTCAGTGTGTTAAGGTTAGTGTATGTGTCACTGCGTGTATCTGAGTGTGTGTATATCTGTCAAGGTCTGTGCATGTGTCAAGCTGTGTATCATTGTGTATGTGTCAGTGTGTATATGTTTGTGTTTATATATCTGTATGTTAATGTTTCTGTGTAAGTATGTACGTGGCAGTATATGTACATATATCCCAGCAATCAAACACCAACACAACATGCAAATACACCCCTGAATTCAAATGCCAAATTTATATACGAACACTCAAACACACCCTGTACTCAAACACCAATACTACACACAAATGTACACCCGCATTTAAAAGCCAACACTACATCCAAACACACCACTCTCTGCATGCCAATGCAAACATTACATACAAACACACCCCTGTATCAAAACATTAAAGTAGTATACAAACACCAACTGTACACACAAAAGCACACCTACTCCTAAGTACTACTATCTGTTTACTATCTGCGCTACGGCGCAAACATTTTTTGGGGGTAAGCCCTGCCATAAATAAAACATAATATTTTTTACCAGTGCCACTTCTATCGTATAGTTAAAGGACCACTATAGTGCCAGGAAAACATACTCGTTTTCCTGGCACTATAGTGCCCTGAGGGTGCCCCAACCCGCCGGGCTCTAGGTGGAGGAAGGGGTTAAACTTACCTCTTTCTCCAGCGCCGGGCGGGGAGCTCTCCTCCTCCTCTCCTCCTCTTCGGCTGAATGCGCATGCACGTCAGGAGCTGCACGCGCATCCAGCCAGTCTCATAGGAAAGCATTCATAATGCTTTCCTATGGATGCTTGCGTGTTCTCACTGTGATTTTAACAGTGAGAAGCACGCAAACGCCTCTAGCGGCTGTCAATGAGACAGCCACTAGAGGCTTTAGAGTCTGGATTAACCTATTTATAAACATAGCAGTTTCTCTGAAACTGCTATGGTTATATAAAAAAAAAAGGGTTAACCCTAGCTGGACCAGGCACCCAGACCACTTCATTAAGCTGAAGTGGTCTGGGTGCCTATAGTGGTCCTTTAAAATTATCTGGAAAATTGCTATTCTATGCAAAATTATAGCAGCAGCAGCCCCCAGGACATCTGTAGTAGTCAGGAGAAAAGAGAAACACAAGGGAAATATTTCAATAAACTCGCTTTTACCACTTCTGCTTTTTTCGAAATGTTTCACTTCCTATGTATCTCTCTTTAAACTTGATACCTAATAAAGCAGTAAAAGTATACTCTCACCAATTGAATAAATACTTATTTTATGCATGACAGTACTTACTGCCCTTTGTAACTGCTGACTGACATTGCACTATTATTGCCTATTCTGTTGTCTATAATCCCAAGTTAATTTTATACACAGTTATCCCTCAACCACATTAAAAAGTATAAATTAAGTTTTTTCATACCAAAATGCGTGACACAGACAACATATAATTTATCTTTGGCTCTTAGCAGTAATTGTTCCTAATCTTTTTGATTAAATATAAATAATATTTAGATGGCGTGCACACATTCATGCACAGGGAAACCAATTATTAGGTCTTATGAGCAGCATCCCAAATTATCCAAGCAGACAAACGAAGAGAAGATTTTCATCTGAAGACATTGTTTTAAGTAACTTTAAACTAAAGGAAAAAAAAACTAAACATCACAAAAAATAAAAAATAAACATTCCATGCCTACAAATGTCTGCGGAGTGTCATTTAGCCTAAAGACTGTTCATAAACAAGCACAAGATACTAATTAGGTACATTTCTGACATTTCCATGCAAATTGTTTGTTTGTAGATAGTTACCAGCCATTGTTCTCCGAACAATAGAAATAAATGCAAATGAATGAATCAAAATGCTACTCTAATGGGACTTTCGGTTTATAACCATTTGCCCAAAGGTGTGCTGTAATTCAATCCTCAAGCAGTAAGATTTAGGCTCATTAACAACCAGCATGGGAAGGTTACAACTTATAAAATCCTACAATAAACAGAGTATATGGACACAGCACAGTATATTGAGCCTGATTGACAGCTTTCTGCTTCCCTATCAGATCGCCTCCATTTACTTTTCTCGCTAACCTCCTAAGAACACACAGACAATTTTTGCAAAGACTCTAGTGAGCTCTCTCTGCATTTATTTGCTTTCACACACCTAACATTCCCTGAAGACACAGAATTAAATAGAAAGGAGGGGCAGGGGGTGCGGGGGGTAAAGTGTTGTGTATTTGTGGAAAGAACACATTAGGAACAGAAAAATAAAGCTTTTCTGTTTGCTTTGAACTACGGTGTGCAGCTTTATTTGTTGCGCTCTTTATTACAAATAAACAGCAGCGTTAATGTGACTTGCAGCAAACAGTTTAGACAGCAGAATGGTCCAATTAGCACTCTCAAGCTGCTATATAAAGCAACTATGCATAGAATTATGTATACTTCAAAAACATACAAATGTTTCTTTTTCCCTTTTTTTTTTTTTTTTTGGAGTAAAGTGTTTTGTCTTTAGTATTGAGATCATTATTTATAATTTGAAGGTTAAAGACCCAAATGTGGGGTCACTATAGTCGCTAAACATGGCGGGAACTTTGGAAACCACAGGCCAAATTTGGTGATAATGTGGCCTAGTTAAAAAAAACAAAAAAAAACTCTCTTTCAGCAGAACTGAGATTTTAACAGTTCTGCTATTTTGATCTGGACTGGTTTCTCAAGTCACCATTACTGCTGTTTAGTGAATAGACTTGCTGCAGTTGAAAGCAATTTTGTGCAGAGACACAGGGAGAGTTTGCATCATGACCTATTCACGGAGTACGGACTGTTCTGATGCTGGAATGTTCCTCTTTAGTATGTACGTAGGATGCACAATGTGCAAGTGGCCTTATTCCCCACCATGCCAATATTGCCACCAGGATATAAATGTAATAAGATACAATGACACTTATGCAACTGGACTACTATCATGTCGTTTCAAATCACACCTGGTGTCATCTCATGATACTTTCTCACGAGGGACTTATGACATCTGCACACCACGGCAGTAAGTACTATGATTCTCTGCTGCTGAATTTAATCTCCCATAAGCTGGGTGGCTAAGGATCATGGGACTTGTACAAGTGCATAAATACATGAAGAGGGAAATCACAAATCATTCAGAACTCCATTGGTTAGAATATCCCTCCTCCCATTGCATACCGTTTAAAGGAGGTCCAGTGACTCATCTTTGGTGGTCTCGAGGGATGGGGCCAGGAGATTTGTGTCTATAAGGGTGCTCACTGGTCCATCGTCTTAAACAGACCCTTCACTTTTCCCATGATCTAGGATTCATTTAAGTCTCATCAAATCCTTCATCTCCAGCTTATAAGACTGTCCTGAGCTGCCCTATGCATCTCTGGTTCCCACTATCAAGTCCACTTTGAGACTCCCTCCCTCACACACTTTAAACATTCACTCAAAAAACATCTCTTTACAGAGGCTTTCCTATCACAGAACTAACATCTGAAATCAACCAGCACCTCACCCACTATTCCACCAATGGGGCTAGTGTGCTACATGGCATTACCTAAATGCATTGTCTCACCTGTGCCATTCTGCTTTAACAGTAAACTACAGTCAATAATTGAAACTGACTTAATCTGTCGATTACATAATACATTCATCACTGAAAATCTAAAACCCTAAGATAGTCTGCAGCTCTGTACAATGGGTAAGCAATACATACTAATGGGGACAAAACAAGTTCAGCATAAAGGAACATGGGATGGTCAGGGTCTTGCTAAAAATAAACTCACAGTCAAAGTAACTGAAAATGAAAATAATTAACCTTTTAAAACAACCTCATGTTTACATCCAGGGACACAGACAGTAACATGTAAGGAATTAAATGCAAATATTTCCCAGGAAATCTGGTTCTATTGACAATTATTTACTACTTATTTACAAATTGGGAACAAATCAATCATTTAAATTTCTATGTAATGTTCTAGAATTCTGAAATGCCGTTCTCCTCTGTAGCTCTCCATTTCCAAAAATATTGCTCAATTAAAATAATTCCTTTAAGCGCTGATTCCCTCCTACATTAAATAACATGCAAAAACAGTACAAAATCACATACACTCGGATTGAAAATGGTTTCCTGTAAATGCGTCAGATTTGGTAGAACACAATTACAAAAATGTATTTATTAGATTAATTCTTAAAATAAAAAGTTGGATGGACTGCAGGTAAAATACTCGTTTTGCTTGTGCAAATGTATACCTCTGCATCTTCCCTACTGGCGAGAGGCAAAGAGTTGGTGGTGGGTAAAATATTTAGACTTTAATTTAATGTAACTAGTTTTTTTCCCCCTTTCTTTTCCTTACAGTTGAATTCAGTCATACCATTCTGAACAGTACCAGTTAATCAAGGATTGTATATGATACAGAAAGTTTAAAATAATGTAATACTCTATTGCTTAGACAGTACTACTGTGTCACAGGGTTAATTAATACTTTATTATGGACTTAAAAGTATTTAATAACGGAAAACAGGTGACGTTCTATTTTTGTTTTTCCAACAAATTGACTGCAATGCTCCAATGAAAATTTTCCCTAAAAGTTTTTCAGCATCTCAGAACCTTCAACATGGTCTGCCTAGTGGAAGAAAAACTTCACCATTTAAGGACATACTCTTAAAAAATAAATAATACCGTTTTCTGGTTTCCACTTAAGAAAAATGTATTGGAATGCAATTTTTATATTTCACAGTTCACCGATGGCTCAGTAAGCTTTCTTTCCCCTGCTTCAATGGTGCTCCTTTTAATTTTATCCTCTCTAGTCCTAGTAATTAAAAGTGATCAGCAGTGGTTTCCCAAAGGATTTAACACAAGTCACCTCCCCCACCACCTTCTGTAGAATTGTGCTTTTCAGGAGGAGAGGGAAAAAAAATAAAAAAGAGCAGAAAAAAAGATTTTAAAAGCAGAAAGAGAGTTTAATTTCACAGGGACAAGAATATGATGCTTCTCCAATCCCCAACTTTATCCAATTGTTCCATGAGCGTTTGTTAGATCTTAAGAAAGCTATAAAAGTGGACATCGGCAGGGGTCTTCTTTGTACTTCTGCTAATGCCAGGGATTGACATTTTAGCTATGGATTTGGAAAGCGAAATCTTAATATTACAAAAAGAGCGAACATGTGCAGACGCAGCTTTGTCTGTGCACTATCCACTGTACAGATTTGTGGCAAGTACAAACGAAAAGAAACAAATATATGCATCATTAAACGCAAAATTAAATAGACATAATATTTTTTCCCCCTCATCACACTTTGAAGATTATTTTCACTGGTTGTCTTGTTAAAAGGCTGTCAATATTTCTGAACATCCCAAAAAAAACGAAGGAAAAAATAAATAAAATAATCACAGAGGCTTAAAAAAGTATTTGCATTTTATATGTGGCTTATAGATGCGTATATATTTAAGCGCAAATTACATTTCCATTAGTTAATGAGATTACATGTTCGAGAATAAAGAAAAATAGAAATTAATTTAATGGCTGTTTATTCTATTTATCATCGGTTATTACAATAACAAGAAAAAAAACACAAAGTTTAAGAAAAGTTAAATGTTTTGCTGAAAAAAAACAACAACAAACAAAAAAAAACAACAACTTTGTGAAGCATTTACTACTTGACGTTGGAAAGTGATCAAACATTTTTGAAAATATGGTCCTAAAGGCAACACTGACCCCTAGCCTTCCATCTGTCTTCAAAATGTATCTTAAGCCTTAGTCTACGTAAATATTCTCAGTATTTGAGCAGGGCCTGTGACACTGTATACTTTGGAGTTGTATGACATCACTGTCTATGATCTTGCCAGCCAATCACGTTGCTTAAAGAATTAACCTTTTGTCTCATGCTAACTGAGCATCATCACTTCAATACCTTTCATAAATGAAATATTGTGTCCTGCTGAATGCAAATTCTACTCAGGAAACAGAGAGTGAAAAGCAGGTTGGCTGTCTGATACTTATGCAGCAAATAAAGTTTTGAATCAAAGTAACTATTGAAAACTTAATCACTCAAATGATTTGACAGGAAAAGTAAACTATATTTTTGAACGTTGCGAAGGGGGTATTATTTAATTTATTGTGCGGTGCAGGTTCCCCTTAATGATAATAATTCATCGACACTGATGGACAGTGAAAGCATGCTAGGCGTGAAACATATAATTCCTCCTAATGCTGATTATAGTTCAGGCTAGAAATTGTCTACGCTATGTTCCGATTACATAGTATATGAGAACAAAAAATTGGCTTCCAGACCCCCCTTTATCCCTTCCTTTTCATCACTAGACAGGAAGCAGGGCTCTGTTATTAGCTATTCAGAGAAGAAGAGATTTCTGTGCCTGTCCAGAGGCAAGGATTACCAAAATGTACCCATTCTCTCGCTTCTCAGTGCAAGGAGAAAAAAAAAAAATTAAAAAAATTAAAAAAAGAGAAAAAAAAAAAAAACCAACCCACATAGCTAGGACAGGAGATGTACTCCCTGGTGAGATGAGACCACTGTTGTTTGAGGAAATAGGATTTAGAGAGAAACACTGGAACTGTTTAGTCGGCCTTTTCAGATTGCTTCCCAGAAAACTTTTGCCATTTCTCTATTAGTTGATAATATAAGCAGACAACCTTGCAGAAGGTCACACCTGCTCATTCCACCAGGGATGCCATAAATGTATGCTGTATAAAAGAGAAAGAATTGGAGGGGGCAGTTGGAAAGGAAGGGTGGAGTGGAGGTGGGGGGGGGAGGAATCCGTCTCTTGTTTGTAAAATAAAAGGGAGGCTAAAATTTGTCCCATCTGCTCAGATCGCAAAGGATTACGCTACGGGTTACAATCATGTTTTTCAGCCAAAAGTCAGTGGCAGTGTTAAACAGGTATCCTTACTGCCACAAATGTGCATTTTCTTACAACCAGTGACAATATTGGCTAAATGGGTGTGCTAATCTGTCTACAGTAAAGTACATGAAATGACAAGTTTTAGAATACTACATTTCCGCCTTATTTATATGTATGTTTTAATTAATTGTTATAGTAACAAAACATTAATTGGTTTATAGCGGTGCATCAAAAAATATTTTAAACCAATACCTGATTATTTCTAGATTAAATCAATTTGCCCATACATATCACATAAAATTCTGAAGAACTAATTGAACATTTTTAATTGATAGATATGATTCACTACTTTCTGAACTCATTAAGGGGGGGGAGCACAGCTGAAGACCACCAACCCATGGACACATCATGATATCCTACAGATTATACGTTTCTCAGACAGGCAAAGAGTAACATCTCAAAAAATTCAGATTTAATGCAAAACCATCACTTCACCATCACAACTGCACCTCTATTGTGTCGCTAAATTGGAATGAAATATTAGGCAGCTGTACATTAGCAACAGGGTACCATTCCTCAGAACCTGGCACTGTACTATCACCGGAATTAATTTCTCCCTCTTCCAAAAGTACATATTCCTATAGGTAGGATAGAGTTATTTTACAAGGGAAGAAAAAGTGACCCAAAGGCTTTCTGCCCTCCTGTATGTTACCTCCATACTTTCCATTTGATAACTTAATTCCATGGTTTGCCATTGAATTAATAACCTCCCCAGCCTTAAAAGGCAGAAACAGCTGACATGCAAAGGACAAATGGCCGAGTACCTATCACCTTAAGTTTCATCCAAAGACCTCTTGCTGCTCTTTTGTAGGTGGACAAAAGCTGTATGCTTGCTAACTCCTTAGATCTGGCCTAATAAATGCACTGCCAGTCATGCACATGTATCAAGCTTAAGAACCAGTGTGTGCCTAAACGTAGCTCGCCTAACTGGCACCTACTCATGCAGAATGAGACAGATTTGTCATGACAGGTTCATTATTCTATGGAAAGAAACTGTTTAGCTTTTTCTGATTCTTGTACAAATACATCTTTCTCCAACAGGTCACAGAAGGGACCTAGAGATCTAACCTGTGATGTCAGATGGGATGTGCCAAGGTTTGTAAAGGATGAATATGTCACGAATTGGCTCCACAGTTCTGTTCGGTCAATACTATAAACACACAGAATCGAGTCAAGCTAAAAAAGAAAAGCAGATTTGTTGTTGTCTGTAGTTGAGCCTCCTAAACATGGACACTCGGGAGGTATGCGAATGTCACTTATACTACACTTATCCACAAAAGAATAGGTATTCAAATATTTTTTTTTAAATCTTGTGGATAAAAAGCAATATAAATAACATTAGCATATATCCCCAGTGTGTTCCTTTTCAGGAGGGACCTTCCCTATTTTGGGCCCAAATTCCTCTTGTCCCTTTTTACTAGGAGCTCCATCTTGTTGGAGTGTCTGAATGAATAACAGTTCCACAGCAGTGCATCTAATCTACAATAAACGTGTTTAGAAATCAGTTTTTGTAAATCAGATACATTGTTTTTATTTAAAATTATATTATTAATACACAAATTGTTCTTAGCAAATTACATAAAGTTTTTCAAAACATTCACGCCCCTGGCTACACCCCCACTCAACCTCTAAACTTAAAATGTCCTTCTTTGTTGATTTGAAATGTAGGGAGTTATACAACAGCAACTTGCCAAAAAAAAATAATACTTAAAAAAAGTATTAGCACCGTGGAGAAATGTTACAGAATGTACTTAAGACGGTATATCATGAATTTTTACCTTCTTACCTAATAAAATTACCCTGTGAAGCATTAAAAGACACTCTGTGCACCAGTAAAAATTCAGTACATTTGATACGTTTTGGAAACACAAGCATGGCGGTAGTTCCCACCTCCCCCTGAGCCCCTCCAAAAAGTTACAGTTTTACTCCACCTACTTAGCAATGCCGCAATCCACAAAGCAGCTTCCTTGTTAGAAGTACTCTGCTCAGCCAATTAAAGATCAGCCAAAGCCAAGTTGCTGAAATTGCTATAACTCCCTACTAATCACTGCCCACTTACTATATACCCCCAACTGCCTGAGTTGAAACACTATAAAGATATTAATAAGAAAGTTATTAGCTGTGGAGGAGGAGTCAAGTCAGCAGATCAACTCTCACTAATTTCTCGCAGGCTAAGCTACACTGTATACTTTCCAATTAAGGGGAAACATTTTTAAAAGGGAAAGGGTGGCCAAGGGTATGGAGGGCAGCAATTGTTTTGTGTAGAGAAAAACAAAGTGAGAATATGATGCCAAAAAAATAGTTTAAATTGTGTTGGTGAACACAGTGTTTCTTTAGATTACAGAACAGTTGTTGACATTACACAATTCTGGTCTCACAGTGCACATCATCTACTCCAAGGTGACAAATCACTAATGTGTGTGTATTTTTTCCCCCCATTTAGAAGAATGTTTAAATAAAAGAAAAAATATGCAATGATGCAGAGTGTGAATGCAAATAGCAGATTAATTACTACAAGGTATTACATACAGCAGACATGTGAGAGGAAATAAATATATAATGCTGGGAAGATTTGGTTGGAAGAACACTGATCTACATCACGTGATGCACTATATAATGTGAGGCACTATAGCACTTGATTAACACAGAGAAAACCATAATTAATTTATAGCTGTCAAAACAAGT
>OW240913.1:318632639-318690139 GCA_933207985.1 Pelobates cultripes | reverse complement strand
AACTTTGCAGCTGTAAACCTCCCAGTAACATGTTTTTAAAATACAGAAATTTGTTTAGTAACTAGTTAGTGCAAATACAATATGATGTGCTTATTCAAATGATTTTTTGAGTTATATAAAAGGTTAACTAAAATGCACCCAAATAGCCCCACCACTGCTCACACCTCCAGCCATACACCCCTTCATATGTGCCCATCTATGGCCATTTGACATGTTGGGAGGTGTCAAGTAGCAGAATGTTTTGTGCAATGAAAACATCAAAATAGGCAAATAAAGTTTTTTTTTTTTAGAAAACCATCTTGATTGAGGAACGTAAAACATGTTTCAAGGATTGGGCCAGCTGTTTGATATATTTATAATCACATGTGTGCATGGCATTAAAAATCATTTTGGCCCAACTACTTCGTCCATAAACAAAAAGAATTGGGAAACTGGTTTAGATGAATCAAAAGAGAAAATGAGCCAATTAGTGTACTGCAAACTACACACACTATCAATATTATGTATATATTTTGCAGCATTCTGATAGACACATTTTCCTGCCTTTTGCTTCACAGATCAACGGAGAAAAAGTAACCAGTAGAGGGAAAAACAGCAAAAAAAATTTGTTATATATATATTATACATTTATTAAAAACACTTATTAAATATAGAACATATTGGGATTTTTAAATTTCTTTTTTCGTTTTTTAGCTGCTCCATTCCCCCCACTATTGCTCACTTGATCTGTGAAGAAAAAAAAAAAAAAGCCAGTCATCTTTTTTTCGCCATTAAACCACCTCTTTTTTTGGCGCCCTGGGTGGAATTCCGAATCACGAATAAAAGGCTTGTTTCGTGATTCAAAAATCAGGAATTTGAATGATCAACTGACCAGCCTAAATGAAAACAAATTTCCAAGTCTATTTATAATGGTGAGCTAAACAGTCCAAAATTCTTCTGACATGCACCACTTCCCACTGAGGTCTTCCAAAGTGTTTGAACAACACCCCAAGACCGCTTTCAATGAAGTCTATGATCAGCAGACACAATTATAAAAGTGAAATCAAATGTCCAAAAATCCTCTAATATTAACGAATTTGTAAATTCCACAAAGGCATATAGACCATATGGACTACTGATGGGTAACTTTTGCAATTCTAGGCATGTTTTCTAGATAATGATATGTGTAAACTTTTTGCTTTTGACCCAGAGACACTGATGTATTATGTAGACTTTGATTTCTCACTTTTTTTTTTCTACTTTTGCAACTTTTTCCCTTCTATATAAACATGTTTACATTTTCAAACCTTTTGTACCAAAACTCAGTCTTCCTCTTGCTTCATTTCTCACTGTACTTAAACACTAGTTCTTGGAATTTTTTAATGGTTTATTTTTGCAAACTGTATATTTGACATTGTGTTTCTACAAAAAATTTACATTTTTGAGAGGTTTAACAAAAACAGAGCTGACCTCAGGGGCCCAAAAATGTGAACAAATAAACTTCCTTATTATCTGTGCAAAATATTAGTAGGGTATGAGTACCAGAGTTTAGGGGGATTCAGCATCTTGTGCAAATCTGGCAGTGCCAAAATGGGTATAGAACAATATAGTACAGTCATAGTATTCACAACTTCTCATTGTGCTGTATGAGCATGCTATATGTGTGCTATACAAATATATTGGAAAGATTACAAGTGAGTATGCCAGCAGACGAAATGGACTTGGGGCACCTGAGAAACTCCAACTGGCAAACCTCTTGAAAAAAGGTGCTCCTCATGGTTTTAAACAGTTTGACAAAAGCCGAAAGGATTGCATGCATAACCTTCAAGCACCATAACCACTACAATAGGAGTGCTCCAGGGGTCAAGTAAGCAAAAGGTGATGATCTTTTACACAGAATGCTTTAAAGGGGTCATTTAACCTTTTCACTATTTTAAACTAGATTAAAATATTTTAAGCAATGAAATTTAAAGAAAAATAGTTAATAAAAAAATTCTTTATAAAATATCACAGGTTTCGCTTTTCATTTATAGTTCCAGTTCAAAATTATGCAAATAAATAAAACAAATTAGTAAAAATGGGGTATTTACCCAGCTTTTGACGGTTTAGGTCTCCCCACCCCTTTCCTATCCCTGCCAAAGGACTGACATCAAAAGGCTTTTTTCCACCCCTTTCCCCTCCCGTTGCACTAGTTCCTGTCAGTACAGGTCAGAGAGACAAAAGTGGAAAGTCACTGGAAAGCCGTCGCACAAACAGACTGCGCGGCTAAAATCAAACAAAGCCCAATTAAACTAATCATAACGTCCCAGTGAACACAAGGAAGCTCACCTGGTATTTCTGGACTTCTTGTGAGAATTCCCAACCCAGCTCAGTACTTGGCACTATAATTACCCTGACCAAAACACTGTGAAATTACTGCTCTGATCTGCTAATGGCTGACACACACAAAAAAAATAAATCAAGCTGTCGTGGTTTCGTGCCAAAAGGCTCCAGCAAGATGGCGCAATGCTTTCTGACACAGACGACAACTTCTACAAAAAATGAAAAGGAGAAAATTAACGGGATGGGGTTTACATTGCCAAAGCCTGTTCATTAATTACCAATTTAATCGCTGCTGGAGGCATGACATTACAGAAATCTGTCTGAAAGTTCTAATAGATTATGAAGACCACCTAGGAGACTGACCAAGAAATGTACAAAACAATTAATACTGTTTCACTGCTATCAAAGGCACTTAGATTATTTAACATCAAGTGAAGCAGAAGAATTAGGAGATTCAGTGCCACCACTTGGAACATTACATACAAATGGCACACAATTAGAAAGGCACATGTGAGTTCTGATTCATATATCCTTGGGAAAGTAAGAACATGATAAGGAGAACAAAAACATTTTTTTTAAAATAAATGAAATGAATAGAGATTTTAACTCTGCTTTACCGCATGCTGAGCAAGACAGAATAGGCACCGCAGCATACAGCTCCAAGTAATGGTGATATCATTCTGGGATTACACACCCCGCAATCAATACGAGCCGCAGAAAAAGTGTGCACGCGCGTTCCGTTTAATGATTGCTGGGCGACTCTCTATTCTTTACTCAGAGCTAGATTTCTGCATGCCTCTAATCTAGAAGGCACGGAGAAATACAAACGACAGCATGTTATCAACAGTGAGACGGCACATGTAGAGATATGGCGACAGGATTTGTATGGAGAGAAAATTAGAGTACGGTTAAAGGAAATGGCATCGGCCGCAAATAATGAAGCGATTATACGCAACATGCAGGAACCTCTACAACAATCTACTAAAATAAACGACCCTAGAGTAACAAATGGCAGTTACTAAATAAACATTCAGTGAAGTAGGTGTTAATTTCTGTAATATACAGTAAATCACCCTTTACACATATAAATGTATACATATTAATGATGTATGATATATACCCAATATTTGTAGCTTTTAAAGTAGACCTATCACAACAATGCTACATTTTTCCCACATTCATATCTCAGCAGAGATTTTTAAATTTGAATTTGTTGCTACATAAAGTAATACAGACAAGGTCCCGGCAGTAGCACAGGAAGAGAGACTTTCTGCACGTTCAAGCATGCTCATCCCTGACCAAGAAAAGGCTCCAGAAATTATGGACCAGTGATTCCTTATTTGTAATGAAATATAAAAACTAAAAACACCCACATTTTTGCAATGCTCAATAAATGTTCAGTTTTATTTAGAAAGTAATATCCAAAAAGAAAGTGGGAGTCAAATTCTGATAAATATTGGGTTCTAATCACTAGAGTCAGAATATTTCACTTAAAGGGACACTCAGGACTTCTAAAGAACTTTAGTTTGCTGAAATGCTTTATGCGTGAAGAGCGTGTCTTTTTAAAATTTTACAAAAATTACACATTTCAAACGAAATTGGCACTTTTATAGATTAGCCTTGTCAAACCCTTCAAGCAGACAACTGGTTACTTCCTGGTTTGGTTAGCTCAGTAGAGCTAAACTCAGGAGACAGCAATTGCTCAGAGCACCTGCCTTGCAAAGACTTCTTGCTGCATTGGAAAGTCCAACGGGGTTATATTCTAAAGTGAGAATTCATGGTGAATTTCAAATGTTAGGCCAAAGTATTTGAACTGAAAGCATAGCTGTCACTGGATTCTAAAATTTTGGCTATTTTGACCATAAATTTGAAATTCACTCTAGTAAATAATCCTGTGTGATTGGACAGATCTTAAAGTTTGGGCTTGGGAAGAAGGGGAGGGTTGCAAAGGCTGCAGACAAGAGAACTGCAGATTTTGCAAGCTGTTTTTAGATATAACTCCAATGAAAAAAATGCAAAATGACATGCATGCATGTTTTCATATTCACTAAACCATGGGTCGTCAACCTCGTCCCTACCGCCCACTAGTGGGCGTTTCAGGATTCCAGGTAGGCGGTAGGGATTTCGGCAGCTAAATCCTCCGTTTGAGAGAGTGGGTGGCAGGGCTGGACTGGCCCAGCTGGGGCTGAGCTGACAGCCCTAATGATCATTCTGATAAATCCTCCCCTCAGACTGTACCAGCCTGTCAGTCCGAGGGGAGGAAGGAGGGAGGAGCTGGGGGCTGGTGTGGCTGCCAGCAGCTGTAGGGAGACCTGTCAGTCTCCCTGCACAGTCTAAAATCGTTTCAGCCGCATGCCCCGTCCCCAAACAGAAGCTCCGCCTCCTGCCCACAAACTCCGCCCCCCCACACGTTACTGGGAAGCTGCCCAACGGACCAAGAGGACACTGAAAGGTATTTACCTTTTTACAGCCCCCTACCCACCATTCAGATGCCCCCACATCACAGACAGTCCCTCTACCCACTATACTGCCCACCTACCAACTATAGAGCACCCTACCCAGCTCACTGCCCCCCCACCCACTATATAGCCCCCTTCCCAAATCACAGCCCCCCTACCCACTATACAGCCCCCTACCCAATATAGAGCCCCCTAGCCACCAATACAGCCCCCCTAGCCACCCCACAGCCCCTAGCCACCCCACAGCCCCCCACCCACCTCACAGACCCCCCACCCACCTCACAGACCCCTACCCACTATACCCCCCCTACCCACTATACAGCCCCCCCCTACCCACATCAGCCTTACTTTTGTACATTGCCCTTAGGAAGGTAAAAGAAAAGCATAAAAAAGGAGATAAAAAGGAAAAGATCAAAAAATAAAAAAGGGAAGAAAAATAGAAAAAGGGGGATAAAATAAAGGAGGAGAGTACTTGTAAAAAAGGAGAACGAAGGAGCAGAGTACTTGTAGCATTGGAGATAGAAGGAGCAGAGTACTTGTAAAAAAGGAGAAAGAAGCAAAAGAAAAAGGAGAAAATTGTTGTTGGCTAATAATAATAATAATAATAATAATAAGTGGGCTACCTAGCTCCGCCTTCCTGCTGGGCATTGCTATAATGAAGGTTAAAAAATAGGAAAAAGGGGGAAAAAAAGGTGGGGAGGGGAATTGAGGAGGGAGAAGAGATGTGCTGACGCACAGATGAGAAATCATACTATGAGCAAACAGAGAAATCGTCTGAATATCACCGAAAGAGGAGACCTTCGTTTGTTCCTTACGAAAATCGAACCAGATATCAAATATTTAGTCTCGCAGCATCAACCTCAAGGATCTCATTAATCACAAGTAAAGGTAATTTCAATTTACTTTATTGTTTTCTCATTAAACTTTATAAAGTTAAAAACATTATAAACATGCATTAAGTAGAAATAAAAAGATAAATGTACGTACATTTATTTATTTTTAAAACACCCTCGTTTCTAAAAAATATTCTGCACTTGCGCGAAAACTGGTGGGCGGTAAGGACATTTTTCCATCGAGAAAGATGCATTAGTGGGCGGTAGGTAGAAAAAGGTTGACTACCCCTGCACTTAACAGTGATTTTTAAAAAAAAAATATTTTGTATGTATTTTGGCAGTGGAGTGTCCCTTTAAAACTCTGAGCCACTTTAGAGGTTTAGCATTTAAGCATGTAATTTTCAAATTCAGGGTCTGACTATGTGAACAGGTGTCATTCTGCAGTTATTGTACATATTATTTCCATACTTCTCTTGGCAGCAGGAGCAGCTATGGTGGGACTGCTGCTCCCGTGACGTTTCCAGCAACAGATCTAGAACTAGCTGTTGACAACCCATGATGTGGCACAACAGAGGCTACTCGCAAATGCAAGCTTATCAGTAGCGAGATAAATACTGTGTATATTATTTAGGGAAAGGCAAGATAACTGTGTCCTGTAAAATGATGAGTTTAATGTTAAAGCAATTATTGTCTTAAGATTTTATCACTTTTCAAACTAGTTTTTGCAAACAATTAACTTCAGTCTTATTTGGCTATTTACATATTAATTGGGAGTGTAAACACAGAACTAATTATAGGATTCTAGTAGTAAACAGCATAGTTACATACATTATCTGATCGTGTGTGTATATATATTAATGCATTTGATGGCCTTTCTGTTTTTAGCTCACTAAAGCTCAAAAACACTCCAAGCATCATAACCACTACAGTCTGCTGCAGTGGGTATGGTGCAAGGAGAGTCCTGATGCCAATCAATATTGATTGCGAATGGCTCGAACAGAGCCAGCCTTCTAAGAAATCAGATGCTCCTGCAAGGAACTTCCTTTTACTCCAATGACCTAAGCCCTGCCATGCAAAGCCAGCTCAATGGCTGAGAGCGTCCACTGAGTTCTCTGAGCCAATGAACAAAGCCCTGCACTGCTTGGCTTAGCTCAGTGTTCCTGCTTCCTGAGGAACAAGTGAAAACATATTTCATTGTCAAACCATTCAGTTCTGACTATTCACCATGGGATGGTGCCAGGGGACTGGTTGCACCATAACCACTACAGCAGGTTGTGGAGTGTTCCTTTAAGAGTCCCATTGTTGAAGATCCTTGTTCAATTACAGTCAGAAAAGAAGGGACATGTGATTTGTTCAACATTTATTCTCTCCATTTGAACTGGCAAATCATTCCACCACCTGCAAGAACTATTGTCTTTCAAGAACATTCTTAATAGAAGAAAATGTTGATATTGAAGTATTTTACACTAATGGCAAAGCTGATCTTGAAAACCAGTTACTATGTCAGGCTAGAAAACATAAGAAATAGCTCAAAGTAGCTGCTGTGGTGCTATCTAGATCAGGGCCGTCTTTAACGCGGGGCAAACGGGGCAGCTGCCCCGGGCCCAGTTTCTCTTGGGGGGCCCGAGGCACCTGCCCCGTGGGCCCCGCTGACCCCGGCGGGCAGTCTGGGTGGCCGGCCGGTCGGGCAGGCAGGCGGGCGCGCGGGGGAGCACTCAGGGCTTCCTCTTCAGCTCCCTCGCGCACCGCACTGATGCCGGAGCTGGAAGATGACGTCATCTTCCGGCGCCGGCATCCCTATGCGGCGCGTGAGGGAGCTGAAGAGGAAGCCCTGAGTGCTCCCTCGCGCGCCTGCCTGCCTGCCCGACCGGCCGGCCACCCAGGAGCCCCACTGGACCCCAGGGAATCCCCCCAGCACTCCAAAAGGTAAGGAGGCTGGGGGTATTACATAAAAAAAAAAAAAAAATGTGTGTATGTGTGTGTTTAGTGTATGTGTTTGTGTGTGTGTGTGTTAGTGTATGTGTGTGTTAGTGTATGTGTGTTAGTGTGTGTTAGTGTATGTGTGTTAGTGTGTGTGTTTGTGTGTGTTAGAGTATGTGTGTGTTAGTGTATGTGTGTGTTTATGTGTGTTAGTGTGTGTGTGTGTTAGTGTATGTGTGTTTGTGTTAGTGTGTGTATGTGTGTTAGTTTGTGTGTTTGTGTGTTAGTGTATGTGTGTGTTAGTGTATGTGTGTGTGTGTGTGTGTCAGCATGTCTGTGTGTGTCAGTATGTCTGTGTGTGTGTCAGTATGTCTGTCTGTCTGTCTGTGTGTCAGTATATATGTGTGTGTGTCAGTATGTGTATGTGTCAGTATGTCTGTCAGTGCGTCAGTATGTCTGTTAGTGCATGTTTATGCATGTGTCAGTATATCTGTCTGTGTGCCAGTATGTCTGTGTGTGTGTGTGTCAGTATATCAGTCTGTGTGTGTCAGTGTATGTGCCTGTGTGTGTGTGTCAGTATTTTTCAGTGTATGTGGGTGTCAGTAGTATTTCTGTCAGTGTATGTGTGTCAGTATGTTGATCAGTGTATGTGTCTGTGTGTGTGTGTCAGTATGTCGGTATATGTGTCTGTGTGTCAGTATGTCCTGTGTCAGTATGTCTGTCAGTACGCCTACCAGTGTATGTGTCTGTGTGTGTGTCAATATATGTACCTGTGTCAGTGTGTCTGTCAGTGTATGTGCCTGTTTATCTGTATGTAGTCAGTGTATGTATCTGTGTATCTGCTTGTGCGTCAGAGTGTGTACCTGTGCATCTGAGCCGCAACTTTAAATTCAAATACACACCTCCAACGTTAACACTACATACAAGCACACTCCTACATTCAAAAACAAACACTACACATAAATGCACACTTGCATTCAAACTCCAGTACCACATACAAACACATTCACACAAACATACTCCATACAAACACATGCTTACATTCAAACATACTAACATGGCTCAGTGCTAAATACAACCCTGCAAGCATGGGAAATTGGTAGAGTCCCAGCTGTCAAAGCATTGTTGGAGTTGCACGACAGATGGGGTTCTACCTTTAGTCCAACCTTGCAATTGGGGGTCCCAATAAAATTCATTCTACTTTAGTACCGCCACTGCGTTGGGATGGATGCCGTGATTGCATACCAGGGAGTGAGGGGCGAGAGCGGCAGGGCACAGGGGGCCCAAGCAAACACTTGCCCAGGGTCCATTCGTTATTAAAGACGGCCCTGATCTAGATGCCATATTATAAAATTATTTATTAAATGAGTGCACCATTCTGAAATGTGCAGTATGAAATGGGAACTGAGGGAAATTTTAGGTTATGCTTTTTTTTTTTTTTTTTTATACTCCATATTTAACATTTAATTCGTATTTGTGAGGTCTGAAAAACAAAAAACTCGGTGCCTCTATTCTGGCTTCTTGTCTGTCACTCAACCCTTGGCACCTAACAGCACAATTTATCTTTTTCTACCTCCAATGCCAGGCATAGGCAACCTTTGGCACTCCAGCTGTTTTGGACTACATCTCCCATGATGCTTTGCCAACATTATGGGTGGAAGAGCATTATGGGGGATGTAGTTCACAACATCTAGAGTGTCGAAGGTTGCCTATGCCTGTCATATGCAATGTGTACTTGGCAGTGGACTGAACTGGATTAACGAAAAAACAGATGTGGTCAGGATTCTATTGGCCCGATCGATTCTGTAAAAATGTTTTGGAAAATCATCAATATCCAAATCAGAACCAATTTCAAGCACAGTAATCAGAGATTTATCAATGGCCACATGGTTGTCCATATCTCCAAGTTATTTTTACAAATGTGACTAGATAGCCAAAAACAGAAACTAAATCCTATAATGTTCTGAAGGAGTTTCAAGGATGTCACCGCTTGTCCGTCCAGTCGTGTTGCCACCAGGGTATGGAATAATCGGGAATTGCATTTTTTTTATGTTCTAAGTTAGATACAATAGACATCCATATATACCATGTGGGTTTTTTTTGTTGTTTTTTTTTTTTTTTAAATAGTAAGGGATAATTCAGTTTTGTTGCAACTATGGGGCACAGGACTTTATCTACTGTGCCTTACCCCTATTTTTCTGCTGTAATAGCACTAGATGGCAAGAACTCTAATTACCTGTCCGTTGCTTTGCCTTGGTCAAACCAAGCCTAAAAAAAAACAATTTGTAGAAAAATAAACAGCGTTGGTTCAGAGGAGGAACCTGTTAGAGCCACAATCCCTATTTAGCGCTCTAACAATTAGAACTGTAGGTCATGTTTTAATCCAAGACGTAGGGGATTTTCCAAACTAGGAAGTCACAATTCCACTTTACAATCATATTATCACAGGTTTAGCCATGGGGTGTGCCCAGCCTCACCTTAATGCAGGATATGAAAAGACAGTTGAGAACCAGGAGAAAGTCTCTGACCTAATAATGAGAACATTGTTGCAATATTGTAACACTTGTAGGGTTAACTACCTGTGTATGTTAGATGGCATGAGAGGAGGGGTAGGACATGGTATATATGCCATACATTGATGCATGGGGTGTGCACTAAGGAAACATAAAATCTAGGACCATGGGATACGAAGTCTGGTAAATGTTAATTTTTTAAATAATATTTTTAATGGAATGTACTGCGTATGACTAAAAAACAAACAAACAAAAAAATTCTGGGTTAAAGCCATGGAAGATGGTTGCACATCTGTGACTTTCCATCATAGACTTGAGAGGCATCCATACTACAAACACTTGATTTTGTTAAAATTCAAGTGGACCAGACCCTCCAAACCTGTTTGGTACTGCTGATGTTTTCAATGTTGGTCTCCCACCCTGAAGGCCAGGCCACAGTCCTTCAGGATTGTGATGATGCCATTACGAAAAGGGTTATTCATTAAACATTTAGAAAATCCAGCGACAATTACTTAATTCTGACTGTACTGGCAATTTGCAGATTTACTAAAAACGTATGTGGTCAGGATTAGATTGATTCCTCTGCAAGCCTTTTTTGGTCTGTAATTCCCTGAACAGGGCAATCATTTACTCATCACTTCTACTGCACTCAAATCCTGTAGTCTTGCTGAAAGTCCACCTCTGCTCAAAGTTCCTTGTTGATCAAAGGCTCCCTTGTGAAATCATCAAGGCCAGGCTGCTCTGCAAAAAAAGGCTCCTCTCAAGAAGAACCTGCACCTTAAAGGTCACTATGTCCGCTGTGGAACCCTAAAGATCACGGCCTGCCCTTTATAATACACAGAGGACTTTTATCTATAGACTATTTGCCCCACTCATATATGGTCAAAGACTTCATGTGCATTGGTACACCCAGCCCTAAAGACAATCTTCACTTCACGGGTACTTCTCTCTCTCTGAAAACTTCTGCTATACCTTTGGAATTGCAAATTGAATTTCTTTGGCTCCCATCCTTACAATTCATTTTATTTGGAATATTTTGTTTTGGTTTTGCATCCTGTTTTATTGATCATAGTGCTCGCCTCTTTCACCCGAAGTGCTCCATCTCGTTTGGAAACTACAGGACAATAAACTCCTCACCTAATCTTTCCACCAGTTCATATGGGCAGCAAAATGACCCAGATTCAGCAAGTTCGAACTGCAACAACCCCCCAGAGCTTGGGAAGTCTAAAATTTCCCGGAGTCACAGTGCCACTTTGCTATACAGTAGACTGGGAAAGCAAGCTCACAAAGCTCCAACTAGATCAATAGCTGGCAGGCCCAAAACTTCTATTTTCTGTCCAACACACCTTGCCTAAACATACACGCCCTCATATTAAAATGAACCCTTTGTTTTAGGCAACTATACGAGCCTCGTAAGTGGTTTGGTCTACAGTATCATTTTCTGAGTATTTTCCCTACCTACTCTTTGTATTCATACTATCTACATCTCTTGGACACTGCCACAAAAGTCCTTACTCATTGAGTTCAGAACCACTCTAGTTATGTTCTCACACATGCAAAGTTAAATCTATGCTGTTCTTCCACTTTTTTCAGATCTGGATTGTGCTCACACAAGGTTCCCCCCTCTCAAATTATTTGGTCTTCTCCCTCTGCTCTCTATTACCTATGATGACAGGAGTCCTGCCCTTTTTTTTTTAATCTGTGGATGACATTCTTAAACATGTGACACAATCATGGTCATGCATCTCATCTACCTCTTACAGAGACATTTTCTAAAAATGCATGGAACATTATAGCTGCATGTGGCATGCATTTGGGACGATCAAATACAGGAGACTGCACTTAATGTGAGACGACATGCGGACTCTAAGGTGGAAATTAACAAACTGGGCACAGTTTGCAACAGGTGACACAGATGAGAAGACAACTGGTGGGCTGCCATGGCAGACTGGCCAATGTGCAAATCAGGCAGATGCCCAGTGGGCTACAATGGCCATGGGGCCGAGGCCAACACGGGAGATCAAAGGATGTCCCCTGCCAGCCCATGCAGGGGAGTACTAGCTCAAAGAGGGCTTTCTGTAACTTAGTTGGCAGGTGAAGCTTAATGCCAGAGATATGTGTAGTCAATTGTTGGCAGTCCGCACCTTCTCTGGATGCAGACCATGAGTATCTAACACTACAAAGCCATACACCAACTATAAACACACACAATACACGCACATCATACACTGATCCCCTTCTCCTCCATTCACAGCAAGCACAGTTATGCTGGAGGTTATTTTGTGTGTGTGTATATAAATACATTGTGACTATGTCTAAACGGGTGTGAGAGTGTGTAAGTGACATTATGTGTATGTCAGTGAAAGTGTTTCTTTGTATAAAAGTGAAAGTGTGTGTGTCAGTGACATTATGTGAATATAACAGTGAGAGATCATTCCTTTGTATATCACCGAGAGGGAATGTGTAATTGACAGTGTGTGTGTAAAACGTGTCATCCCCCCACCCCAGAGACAGTCAGGGACATTGCACCCAGTCCACTTCAATGCGCTGAAGTGGTCTTGGTGCCTATAGTGTCTCTTTAAACAGATCCTTATTTAATATATTTGTTAATATAATTATACATTATACAAAAAACTGTTTTACTTAAAGTGAACCTGTCAGACAGTTACACTGTAACATAAGTACCCTCGCTGATATGGTCTGGTACTGTGGAAGGTCCACACTGGATGACACTAACTCCAATGAAGCCACTGCATAAGGTTGCATTAAATGCAAAAGAAAGGCAGGCGGCAACCTGATCTCAGGAGGGGCACTGAAATTATTTGCAGTGCAGCGTGTGCGTGTGAAATTTTTTTTGCAAATAATAAAATAATAAAAATTGCATGGCAAATAATCCCAGTGCAGTATATATATAGAAAGTCATGGGAAAAAGAAAGTACACCCTAAGAAAAAATTAGGTAAATACGAGCTCAGATGAACAACACCAACCAACATATTACACCATGTCATGATTTAACAAAAATAAATCCAAAATGAAAATGGCATGTGTAAAAGACCAAGTACAGCCTTACTGCGTCCATAGGAATTAAGTAGCAGAAAGGTGCTGATAATCAAATGCCTTGATTAATTGATCATCAACAAGTGTGACCACCTTTATTAAAGCCAAAGTTATAGAGTCTGGAATGGTCTGGAACATTCAGGTGTGTGCAACAGTGCCAAGGAGGAAAGACATCAGCAATGATCTTAGATAAGCAATTGTTGCAGCCCATCAAACTGGGCAGGGTTATAAAGGCATTTACAAACAATTTAGCAACAATTTATAAAGCTCATCATTCTTCAGTGAGAAAGATTATTCACAAGTGAAAAACATTTAAGGCATTTGCCAATCTTCCCAGGAGTGGATGCCCCAGCAAATTCACCCCATTGTCTGACCGTGCAATGCTCAGAGGAATTGCATCTCAGACTCTACAGACCTCAGTTAACATGTTAAATGTTAACGTTTATGACCATACAATTAGAAAAAGACTGAACAAGTACGGTTTGTTTGGTAGGGTTGCCAGGAGAAAGCCTCTTCTCTCTAAAGGAACATGGCAGCATGGCATAGGTTTGCAAAGTTGCATCTGATCAAACCACAAGACTTATGGAACAATGTCCTTTGGACAGAGGAAACCAAAGTGGAGATGTTTGGCTATAATGCACAGAGCCGCAGTTGTCAAAAACCAAACACAGCATTTGCGCACAAACACCTCATACCAACTGTCAAGCACGGTGGTTGAGGGGTGATGCTTTGGGCTTTTTCTGCAGCCACAGGACCAGGGAACCCAAACACCATGACTGCTGACACTGATACCCATTACTCCACATTTAACACAAGGGAAAGCAGCACAATTAACGTGTCAAGATTTTACTTTTTGATTCATGACTATTTTATCACTAGCACTTGAACAAAAGCAGGATAAATCTGGATAATGGAGTCCACAGTGAACTTATGTGCAGTATATATATGTACATTCACCACTCTAATTTTAATTTTAGAGAGGAGCTTATTGTGTGTGGTTCCACCTCTACGTAAACATCTAAATGTACATTTAAGCAGACCCCACAGGGGAACACTAAATGAACACAGCATTAACCTCCAAGGTAAATAAAAATCACAGTACCTTTTTTAAAAATACATATGCTGCAGATCAAAGGGTTTAAGATTCAGCTAGTTTATTGACCACATTTTTCCAAATTGACAGCTTTTGTTATATATGTTTTATATTTGTTTGTAAAATTCTAAAAACAAAATAATACATCTTAAAAAAAAAAAGGAATAAAAAAAATGCCCATAGTAACTTTTATCTTACCTGTGAGCAAGTTGTTTCTTAAATGAGGTTGACCTATGACCCATGTGGAGATCTAATTTTTATCACAATATCACTTTGCTGATTTCCCTAGTTTCCAACAACACTTTGAGTTTCACATGCTTACTATCTCCTTACTGATGTCTCACGTTATGTCAAGCAATTCAAGAGCACAATTGTGATTGGTATGTGATTGCATAGAGATAATCTAGAACAGGGGTGGGGAACCTTCGGCCCTCCAGATGTTGTGGACTACATCTCCCTTGATGCTTTGCTAGCATTATGGGAAATGTAGTCCAAAACATCTGGAGGGCCGAAGGTTCCCCACCTCTGATCTAGAAGAAATAACGTAAGGTAAAGGTCTTTTTTGTTAGCAGTACTAAAAAAAATCCAACAATTCCACTTAGCACTATTGCATAGTATACAAGAATGGCGTACTTTAGATCAAAACTATCGTTTTAGCTTGCACGGTCGGGAGACTAGAACATATTTAAAGTGATAAGTGCAGGAATTGTGGGATTTGACAAGAGAACGCCAAATTTGAGAATAAAATTACATACTTGGAAAAATACTACAATTCTACTGAGCATTTGCATGTCTTCAATTTTGGACTCAAATTTTCCCACGTTAATTTTGCAGAGTTTGTGGCTCAAACAAAAAAAAAAAAAAAAAAAAAGAATCTAGATATTTTCTGTAGATTTTGTAGCAGAATGTACAGATTAAATTCTACGCGATGATACATTACATTCCCAATTTGACACAGAACATTACGATATGACAATTGCAAAAGTCAGACAAACTATTATTATGGAATAGAATGTTGATATCAAAATACACTATCAATGGAATCTTGGATGAAAACACATAATTATCAGGGAAAAAGGAGATTGTAAAAAGGCAATTTCCAGCCTTTCCTCCTCCTTATTTTGCCAATTAGATAGCCAAAAGCTGCTTTTGTTATCTAGAAATCTAGTGATCATATCTAAATCTGTTACAATTATCAGCAAGGCAGGACTGTCTTTTCAATCAATGTTTTCCAATTAACATCAAAGGACCAAGGTTGAAATCTGCTAAATTCCCTTTTGCAAAGATCCCTATTCTCTCCTCCCTCCAGAAATCTCAAAATAAAGTTACAGGTTTAATTGCCAGAAAAAAAAAAAAAAAGCAGCTTTCCATTCCTTTGCGCTGGTGCTAGAGGAGCCATTTAAGTAGGTCTTTGAAACCTTTGTGTTCCTCGCTCAAAAGCACGGCAATATATTACATACTTACTGCTAAGTAGCAAAATAAATACCGTTACTAGCGGTGAAATGAAAACATGGCCAAGTGGAATTAAACATTTCAGATTGTTTCTAAATCTTAAACTAATTACATAGGGGCTAGTGCAAGGATTACAGAAAGTTAACCCCTTCAGTGCCTTGCACATCTCCACGACTGATAGAAAAAAAACAAGTTATATCTTTAAAAAAAAAAAAAAATATATACATAAATGAAAGCAATTTTAAAATTCTATATATATATAAATATATGCTTTCATTTGTCACAAATAGAAATATACTAAGTATGTTAAAGTTACGTAGTTCTACATTTAAAAGGTCTCTGTATTCTAATCTTTTTTTAGAAGCCCTCTTCTGTAGGAATGTGTAGTGTGCATTATTGTATTGGAGTGCAGCACAACAAAGAAACTCATGTGTGTGTTTAAATTAATTAGTATTTTCAGATTTTAGTTTATGTAAACAGATTATTTTGGTTTTGTTCTGCACAATGTTTGAAAATGCATACACCACTTTCAGTAAGCCACAGAATTACCAAAAATGATTACATTATACCAGCCAAAAGTTACAAGACAATAACACAAAACTGAATTTATCCACAAAACCAAAGGGGTCCATATATTTTTTTAACATGTGTGCTACATAATAAATGAGTGACTAGTAGACACTCTCAACCTTGTAGATATGGTACTAGATACTTAAAAAAATAAAATAAAAATACAAAGTTAGGAAATCATGCTATTTAGCTTTGCAAAATAACACTTAATTTTAAAGGGACACTACAGTGTTAGAAATACAAAGCCCCAGCGCACCCTCCCCAGCAGCTATCAAAGTGTTAAAAATAATATTTTTTTCACTTACCTTAATCAAGCACCAAAGTCCCTCTGTGCTGGCTCTGCCACCTCCTATGTCATCGCAAGGGTATCATTATATGCATGCGTGGCAAGCACCATGCAAGCATTAGGCCTACCCCATAGGAAAGCACTGAATCACTGCTTTCCTGTGGGGATTTATTTTAGTAGATATTGGAGAACTAAACATAGTGAAACAGCAGGAAGCGCCTCTAGTGGCATTCTGGAAGACAGCCACTAGAGGCAGTCTTAGCCATGCAATATAATCATCATCAGGGACACCGCACCCAGACCACTTCAATGAGCTGAAGTGGTCTGGGTGCCTATACTCTCCATTTAAGAAGGTCTGGTTAGCTCTGTTGGCATCCTGTCTGCTTACTGGATACGTAGCCCTGTGTTTTTACTTCTGATGACTTGGCATTGCCCTCTGTCATACCACTCTTTATATTTCCAGTATAGCACTTAATTGGCTACAGACTTTGTCTAGTCTTGCTTGTGTAGTACCAAATCACAAAAAGCTGCTTACAAAATCCCATCTGTACTGGGATAAAGAGCAGGGAAAGAGGCAAGTTTCAGAGTACATGGATCAAGCTGTGTGCTTATCAGACACAGTGAGATGGTGAGGCGAGAATAAAGTCACATTGTTAAAAAAACACTGGGAAGGTTTTTTGTGTGCACTAAATAAATAGATAATACATTATCTGCTAATCTGAAACTCTACACTTATGATTGGTGGATTGTGGCGCATAGTTCTAAGCGGGAAAACATTTTTTTCTGGTTCTATTATAATATTTTGTGACTAAGACAAAGAAAGCTGCTACGATACTACTGTCTAGTTCCTACTTGCCATAAATAAAAGTTATGGCGACATTTAAAGCAGGGAAGTACAGAACTTCACAGACTTTGTTACATTAATAACGGGCAAACAATATTGTAAAAAGTGTGTATACTTATAATATTAAAGTTTTTGTAGTTTAAGGGATAATTCACTAAACAGTGAATTGAGGTGCTGTAAAAAAGTAAATTGCAAAATTCATGCAGAAGTTATGACTATCGCAGAGTTAGAAAACATCAGTTATTACAGTTTTGTTTTTCCAAATATCTACATAAACTCTTAGAAATATTTCATTGTGTAAGTAGTACTAAAAAAAAACCATTACAACACATTACTTGGAAGAGCAGTGATCAGGCCGACTAACAATTTTAGTCAAATTTTAATCGACTACAATTTTTGAGATTTATTTGACTAAAAGTAGACTAAAACTAAAACAATTCAGATGACAAAATTACGACAAACTAAAATGTCTTTAGTCAAAAGACTATGACTAAAACTAAATAGAAATTTGCTGCCAAAAGTAACACTGTATACAGGAGCTGGGGAAGGGGCAAAAGAAACCGACCAGGGCTTGGGAGAGAGAGACACCTAGAAGAGCTGAGAGGACACAAAGGGACTGGAGAAGGGGCAAAAGAGACATAGAGATTTTAACTAAACCCAGATTTAGTCGACTAAAATTTACTGGAGATGTACCCAACTAAAACTAGACAAAAACTAAAATAATTTAGATAACAAAAATACGACAAACTAAAAAAGCTTTTCAGTCAAAAGACTATGACAAAAACAAAATTGAAATTTGCCGCCAAAATTATCACTGCACAACATTAAAACCACCTGCCCAATATCGTGTTGTTGTTCCTTGAGCTGCCAAAACAGCTCTAACGCGTCAAGGCACGGACTCCACAAGACCTCTGTACATGTCCTGTGGTATCTGGCACAAAGACTTTAGCAGCAGATCTTTTAAACAAACAGTGTAGCATTAAAAATGCATATATTTATTCCTAACGCTACAGCCCTGATGTCCCCTTGTCATTTAGGCTTCTCCCGCCCCCGTACAGAGGCATGTATAAAATAAAAAATTGAAATCAATAAAATGTAAAACAAACAACTCTCCTTTTCTTTTTCCTTCTCTCTCAGTGCTGCTGCGACCTCCTCCTCGGGTTGCATCATGTTGGAGGCGTGCCTCCAGGATGATGGACTAATTCAATAATAATCATGCACCTATGATTCAGCCATAGAGAATAATTGAATACAAGGATTCTGTATGAATGACCGTGATGGCACTGCGCATGCCAGTGTGACGTCAAGGTATGTTACGGTATGAGAACCGTTAAGTAAGATTCCTGGCTCTCACATGAAGAGGGCTTGGAGGAGTGGCTTGAAGCCACGCTTTGAAGACCTCTAATTAAACTACAGGGCTTGAGGGTATAGGAGATGAAAAAAATAAGTTGTTAAAGTGCCTACAGTGCCTCTTTAAATTCTGCAAAGTGAAGCCTCCATAGCTTGGGTTTGTTGTTCCAGTACATCCCACAGATGCTCAATCAGGTTGAGATATGTTTGGAGGCCAAGGCAACACCTTGAACTCTTTGCCAAACCATTCCTAAACCATCTGTGCAGGGTGTCAGAGTACATTATCCTGCAGAAAGAGGCCCCTGCCATCACGAAACACCATAGCCATGAAGGGCTGCATCAGGGGTCAAGTCCTGTTGAAAAAAGATCCACCGCCTCCCCGCTCCCCAAAAAATTATACGCTCGTTGCATATATATTTCTCAGAAAATACTGGACAGCTAGGATGTATGGGAAATGGTGCACTATCCAGGTGTGCCAGATCTCCCAATCAGTCAGTGTGGGCAGTGCTCTCTCCCTCTCTGTCAGTAGTAGGGGTTTTTCCTGTGCACACTGAGCTCAGGTACCTTTATCTAAGAAATCGGTGACTTTAAAGACCCCAGGGCTGCTGGCAGCTCCTGGTTTCGGGCAGGGAGAGCCTTGCTGGGCTCTGCCTTTACTCCTTCTCTTGGAGGCGGACATGCTGCCCAGCGGATCACATGAAGCACTGGGAGCACAAAGCGTGCTCTGCTGGCAGCATAACCAACCGGGCCAAAGGCAGCGAGGTCACGGACTACCGTAACATATCGGGTAGAAGCGCCGCTGCCTGGCCTCGTACGGTAACATGGAGCGTAAGAATTAGCCTCTTAGAATAATTACAGTAGCAGCAGTTATGCGGGTGGTGAGGCTGTGGCAGACATCTTATGTCCTGGCAGACAGTTTGTTATAGATACATTAGGCTGCTGTGAGATTATATAACAGCAGGACAATGATAACATTCCCTCAAAATGGATCCTTGTTACAGCTAGCAGTGTTAGACAATGGGAGCTGTGTGTTTTGTGTCACTGTTTACCCATAACAAAGATGGCATCCCCGGTGTGAACTGTCAGGTTACATAACAAGCAGTGACAGGGCAGTGACAGGGCAGTGACCATGTAACCTGGCGGACACTGATGCGGCTCTTCTGCTGGCGGTACTGGGCTCGGTTACCGGCAGTGAGAGGCCGGTCTGTCTCCTCTGGGCAAAGGGCAGGTCCTGCAGGACTACTAACGGGAACAGCATTCCAACTATGGAAAAAGTGCAGGAACGCCATTCCCACGCGTTCCCTGATGTAAAATATGAATGGAATTGACATTAGACAGCCAGTACTTGGTTCCCTAAGTCACATTTTAATTATAACTCGGTATGTGCAGTGTTTCACATACTCCTACTACTATAACCACTTCAAATAGCTTAAGTGGTGATGGTGGTTGGAGTAAGTCTTTAAACGTGTAAGACGGCCCATACCATCTCCTGTAGCCAGGGCTCGAGTCCCACAGGAACGCATGGGAACGTCGTTCCTGCACTTTTTCCAAAGCAGGAATGCCGTTCCCATTAGTAGTCCTGTCAGGACCTGCCCTTTGCCCCGAGAAGACCGACCGGCCTCTCACTGTCGGTAACCAAGTCCAGCAGAAGAGCTGCATCATTGTCCGCCAGGTTACACGGTCAGTGCCCTGTCACTGCTTGTTACCGAGTCCTAGCTCTAACCCTCTATCTAGCTGTCAAATCCCTAGTCAGGCCCTTTCCCTAGCTGTCGCATTCCAGGCCTTGCCCTCTCTCTAGGTGTCACATCCCATTCCTGACCTAGTGATTATTGCCTCCCAGCTCTAACCCTCTATCTAACTTTCATAGTCCAGGCCTTGCCCTTTCCCTAGCTGTCACATCCCCTTCCTCACCTACTACTACCTCCCAGCTCTTTCTGCCTAGCTGTCACTACTACCTCCCAGCTCTTTCTGCCTGCCTGCACCCTTTCCTGTCCGACTGTCCCGTCCTCGTGCCGGATGGAGCCTGTGTCGTCCAGTCCCTTTGTCTCCGGTCTCCAGCAGCTGAGGTTACCTTTCCTGCGAAAGAAGGACATGGCACCGCCTGCTCCCGGGCTCGGCCAGCTCTCTCAGCGCATGGTGGGTGCCCTGGCTCTCCTCCTCTCGGGCACGGGATGCCGGGGACACTGGGCTTTGGGAGTACAGAGAAACCCGGCAGCTCTAACATGAATGAGAATTCCTCCCTCCACCATCCACAGCTCCCAGCCTGGCCATATTGTAGACAGCGCAGCCTTCCTGGCAGCGCGGGGCATGCAGGGTTATGACGTCACTGTCAGGGTAGCCAGAGCAGTCATCTTTCCTTAAGGCTGCAGAACTTGGTCTCCGCTACAGGCAAAGGGCAGGTCCTGCAGGACGACTAACAGGAAGGGCGTTCCTGCTGTGGAAAAAGTTGTTCCTACGCGTTCCTACAGGACTTGAGCCCTCGGCTGCATATGGTATGCAACAATCTTTATGTAGGTGGTACGTGTCAAAGTAACATCCACACGAATGCCAGGACCCAAGGTTTTCCAGCAGAACATTACCCAGAGCATTGCACTGCCTCCGCCAGTCTGCCTTCTTCCTATCGAGCCTCCTGCTAACATCTCTTCCACAGGTAAACTACACAAATGCAAACGGCCATCCACCTGTTCTTCAAAAAAATGTGAATCATCATACCAGGCAACCTTCCTCCGTGTGTATTTTGGGTTTTGCATAATTTATACACTTTTTAAATACTTTTTATCGAATCATTTTTTACTTTTATTTCAACCATGTTGTGCATTGGACATCTAAACCAAGTACTTCTGAGGATCAGCCTCACGGAAGTTACAGAGTCATGATACACACCGCAGTGTCCACAGACTGACTGTGTGCTTCGTTCTGTACAGAAATAGTCTGTACAGTATGGCTGAAGTGCACCTGTTATAAAAAAAACATGACTTGGTTACAGTAGAAAATTAAATTGAATCTAAATACTGCTTTTTCGATAATTTACAGCTATGCCACCAGCACAGAGGTAAAGATTAGAAGCATGGAGGCCAAGAGAGTCCGTATACACATCATCTAAATCAGGGGTTCCCAAATAAATCCTCACTCCCCGCCCCTACCAGTTCAAATTTAAGGATTACCCATTTGTGTCTAAGGTGTTTTTAGAAGAAGAAGAAAAAAAAACAACATAAAAGACCACACAATTGGGTTATTCTTAAATTCTGGACTACCATGGGTAGTATTAATGCCCACCAGCACGCAACGATTAATGTGACGCTGTGTGTGCAAGTTCCAGGAGGAGGAAGCAGCTCATGTAATATACAGTTCAGTACATACATTAGTTGTCATTTACACCAGCAAAATGTACCAGGTTTATTTATACCTGCCTACCAGTTTATTCAGAACCTGTTATAGCAGGTGTACATCATTCTGTTGTTATGAAACTATGGCACCTCAAATCCTGCGGTCTGCACAGAGTGCATGAGTAATGCTTTTAGCCCTGTTTGACATTTAAAGATTGCAGAGCTATCCGTTTACACAGAATCAGCTCACACCCTACAGGACAGCTGGGGAAACAGCAAGAGTTCAGCAGAAAAGCCTCTGCTTGCCTGCTTCGGAAATACTATTATTAAAACTAAATTAGAGTGAATTCCCTGGGGATGATGGTATTACAAGGTCATCTGAAAGGTTATCAATAGGGCAGCAAGGAACAAAGCCAGCTTCATCCCACCTGGTCTGTCACTTTAGATTTCCTTCATAACTGCCCATGCAATTGTCCTCTAAATTCTTTCTGGGCACTATAAATGTTCAAGTCTACTTCCTAGTTTAAATTTACTAACATATTTCAAACTACTTTAAAAGTTATTGCTTTTTGGAAAAATATTTTCCATAGAATTCTAAGACGCTATTAACCAGCATTATATGTTTAAACATATTTGGTTTACTCGTCGGCATGAATAGCTAGCAATTACATTTAAATGGGAAAGGTAATGGACACAAACTAATTTATTGGGACCGTGACCCCAAATTTTCAGGAACAGCGAATCAGAAAATGACTTGCTTTACATCAAACCTGGTCAGGCAGGCAGAGTAAGTGCGCACACATTGACACTTTCCCAAAGCATTCATCCTGGCGCTAGGATTTAGTACGGAACGCTGGCACTGAAATCAGTCAGACAGGCTTTTCTGTGCCAGAGGGGTGTGTCGGATTGGCTGATTTTATCGTACCAGAACATTATAAATTGATCTTAACTTGGAGTGCCAGGGCACAGGGTTACATTCAGTGCAGTGTGCGTTTTAGAACTTGCTTCTTATTTTACAAACGCAAAGAAGGAAGAGGAGAAAATGAGCAGCAAAATGTATAGAATACGACATACTTTTCAGAATTTGTTGTTGTAATTTTACTATATTTTGTAGGGGAGTTATTAACTAAATAGAGAATGGGTATGTGTTATCCAGCAACTTGAAAGACCAAAAACAGTCAAACTGGAAAGGAAATTGTCAAACAACCTCTGAACTGCCAAAGGAGCAGTGCCACCACTGCTTTTATATTGTGGAAATGGGCACTGAATATAGAACAATTACATAATATGCAAACTAAATGGAACTCTTGGAAAGAAACCTAGTATGACATCATCATGCCGAGAGAACCAGCGAAGGACTTTCCATTAAGGAATAAATAAAAATGGAAGACAAATCGTACTTCACTTAGTTGCTTTGCACGCGTGGAAGGTGCGATATTATTCTTTTGCTTGTTCCCTGCTTTTAGCGCCGCGTCTCTCCGGGCCTGCTCCAGCAGAAGTCGCGCTCTCTCCTTCAGTTCTTCTTGCCTGGACAGCATTCGCTGCTGAGAAAGAGAAAGGGAAAATAAAAACTCAAACAAGAGTAGTTGTAGCATGGGCATTGTGTTTTCATTAATTTACATTAAATGACATTATTTGTATCACTGTTTGTTTAATGTGCACCCTATCAGTTTCGTAATAAAATACTTTGAGAACAAAAACATCAAACAAATCAGCTTTTCAATTAAACTTTAACCCTATGACAGCTACAGCAGTGGCTGCAGATCTCACATTGTTAATAAATATATTCTGATCATTAAAGGGATCCTGTAGTGCCAGGAAAATAAAGCCATTTTCCTGGCACTATATTTTTTTTAATGTCCCCCCCACTCCCATCCCTCCACATTGCAGAACCAGGTGCAAAAGAAACACAGCACCCAGACCACTTCAATGAGCTGAAGTGGTCTGGGTGTTTACAGTGTCCCTTTAAACGTAATTCTCGCCATCTTCTCGGTTTCTGTTTGATGGTATTGATAATGGGATAACACTGAGACAGTGAAAATAATCACTAATACATGACGATGTTAATGTCAATTGACTTAATAATAATAAAAAAAAAACATTCAACTTTAAATGAAGGTCTTTTGTCCTGTATGATGTCATAATAAAATGATTAGAACTTTGTTACAAATAACTGCATGTTACACATTCTTGAGTCATTGTGACTCAAGTCACTACAAGAGACCCAGCAGATACTTGAGATACTGACAGATTGGTGTGGTTCTTCCTCTCACCTTTGTGGTCAATGATCATTTTTCTAATAGCTTATATTTTAGCACATGCTCTGTGTTGCCTACTTTTCCTTTTTTCTGTGAACCCATATGCTATTCTGGCCATTATAATTGCACTGGTACCTAGCAATGGTGGATGCTCCCATCACATGGGGTAGAAAAGTGCATGATCTAGCACTCCTCACAGTAAGCACCATAGAGAGCATCATGGAAACCATCGACAGCCACGTAAGAGACACGTGCAGCTATTTATCAAATTAATTTCACATCTTATAGTAGCTGAATTGAGAAAATTCTCCAACTCAGCAATTAGCCCAGCTCACCCATTTTTTTGTGTAAAATTTGCTAGTCTATTCTCAGATTTCCGAAGTTCCCAGTTTAATGAACACCCCTGTGGATTGCTTGAACGCTGTCAAGGCTAGAAGCTAAAGCCAAGTTCCTAAAAAGGGTTAATGCTGCCTACGGAACTAGTCTCGATTCCAGAAAGAACACTCCGGAAGCAATGAAACCAGGCATGCTGTTGCACGTATCAGAGCTATCCAAGTCTCCTCAGATCATACTAAGATGCTCAAGCTTGTTGTAGTATCGCCAAATAGGGAGCCACCCATTTTACAATTTAGAACAAAAAGGTCGCTTACAGCAATATTACTACACCTTCCGGTTTCAGATAACAGGTTTGGCAGGTATATTTCTCCTGGCTGTATAAACTGCCACTCTCACATACCCCACTCAGGTAGACACTGCACAAACAGAATATAAATTAGAATAGGCCAAAACCTATAATCTTGTATAATCTACTGCCAAAGATTGCCATTACACAGTCTACTGTACAAATCACAACTCTCTTCTCAGAGAATGTTAACGATCATAACTTATACCATAAACGCCTTCAGTCCTTTTTTTCCGACAACACCTTTATAGGAATTCAGAATATTTGCTCAGCTTCTCAAAGAGTTCTAAAACCTGCATTACAATACGCAGTTAAAGTAAAAATGCCCTAATCGTATTATCGATGATAAAAGTCTACATGTTTTATGGTCCCTGTGCAAATTATTTTGTAAAGTATACACAAACGTATATACCTCTATTCCATGCTGACAGTCTGCATAAGGAGCCATTTTTAAATCCCTTTTGTTGGCTTACACAAACAAATATGGAATTGCATACCTCCTAAGTGCCCTAGTTAGGAGGAACAGTCTATTGTAGTAGCTGTGCATTGTTGACACGTCTGAGTGTATAACAGAGGTCCATGGCAATAATACTCACAGTTTTGAATCTTTAAATTGCAATAGTTGTGTTTAGAAATCAGTCTGTATAAACAAAACATTGCTCTTGTTCTAAATTACATTTTAGTTGCATAATTATTAGCAAGTCACCTAAAATATCCCCTCCCCTGGCTACACACTCCTACAATTAAAGCGTCCCTCTTTGTCCATTTGAAATGTTGGAGGGGATGGGGTTGGTAACAGAAAGCTACTTTGCGTATGAATCCTGATGGCACATGCAAGCAGAACTAGCATTGCAAAATGATTTCCTGAGACAATTTAAGCATTACATATTGTTGACAGTCTTTCTTTGATATTTACAGTCAAAAATTATTTAAAGATGGCTGCCCCCAGGGGGAAGTAAGCCAGGGGATGCATTGGAAATATATATTTGCTTAAATATATATGTATTACACAGCTATATAATGTATAAAGATTATATTTTATATAGATTTTATTTTAAATAATGCATTTTTTTTGTATTCTCTATTACTACACATCATAAATAGGTTGTAAAGTCACCAATTATTTCACAATCATTTTTTTTCCCCTTTTGAGAGACTCCCAAAATTAGGAATTAAACCATGAAATAAAGCACTTACAATCACCTTTAACTTGTGTTCTATTTTCTTTTAAATTTATATGTACTTAAATTCTTTTAATTACCACCACAAGAAATTTCCATTGACACTGCCACTATACACATTGCAAAATGAGGAGAAATATAAACATTGTTTAATTTTTCCTCTGTGCAGATAGCCATATGCATAGGACAGACATGATAACAATGATTAACAGGACGCTAAGATGGAGGCACCTGGCTACAAGAGAGCAAGGAGCTGATTTATGCATTTCATTTTATTTTTCAGTTCTCCCAAATGCATATTTGTTAAATATTGTGGAAAAGTAACTATCATTTAATTTTGTAAAGTGACAGTACATATTACACAATGTGTGCTTAATATCATGCATTACTTCTTGACAATCTTCTCCAAAATCATGCTTCCAAATGCTATATTACCCTAGCAAGGTTACATAGAAAGTTCTCATGACCATTTCTGCGATATGTATTTACCATACTTGAAAAGAACTTTTTTTTATTAAACTTTATACAGTACTTTAAATGTTGTGCTTTTTAAACCCGTAAAAGAAACAGACGCTGAGAGGCATGTTGCATGTGTAAATTAACTGCTGGCAATTTGTGCGAACACATTTAAGGGCCATAACTCTTGTGTTGCACCATTGTAGCGTTGACTAGACATAATGACTCAAAGAGATTTATGGCCGAATAATCAACAGTGAAGTGATTTACAAGCTGAAAGGAACAAAAAGTGACACGCGTACAGGAAAGCACATAAAGAGTCTCCCAGCCCAGTAATTTGTAAAGTGTATAATCACACTGGCTCTTTGTTATTGTTCATACAGTAAGAGATATGTGCTGAAATGAAGGCAATACGTCTACTTGTTGGATCTTGGGATTTGGCCTTGTTTGAGCTCCCTGCTGGTCATAGCCCTGTAATTAGACAGGTAAAGCAAAAAAAAACAAAAAACACAGCCAGACACAGCCTTCACTCAATGAGTGGGGCAATGATTTGTTCAACTAAGGATCCCCTCTGTAAGATCAGTTTCTTTGAATCTTAAATCCCATCAGTCTCAGTCATCCTCAGACTTTCGATTATTGGCTTTTTATTACATGTGGGCTAAGTGACGTATGAGAGAACCCACGGATGTCAAATATCCAATAAGGGACACCTGTATTAAAGGAGATGTGGTTTGGAACAGAAATGAACTGCTAAGCATTTTAGGTGGCTCCATGCCCTGCCGAAAGCTATTAATAGAATTGAGGCCAATGTGATTAGTTTATAAAAAAAAAATCATGTTCTCAGTAGTTTAATAATTATACGTTATACTGATTCTCGAATAAAACATACAAATACCTGGAAATAAATAATGAAGAATACTAGGGGGAAAATGGGGCATAGGAACGCATATGAAACACTGGCTGCCACTGCATAAGAGGGCCAATGCAAAGTATGGATTGGGTTCTGGAGATACTATTCTTACATGGCATGTATGCCTTGCAACATTCCAAATGGTCAGAGTGGATCACTTACATTTTAGGGTCATAGGGGGTTGTGTGGTCATGAGTGGGGCTGTTCTGATAAATTTTAGATTTACAAATAATCTATGCAACTGTAATGTAATTTAGATTTAAAAAAAAACAATGTATCTGATTTGCACAGGGTGATTTCGAAACACATTTATTGCAGTTTAAAGACACATTACTGTGAGCACTCTTGCTGTGGTGTTATACACTCGAAGGACATTAGGATAGAAAAGAGGGAAATAGGAACGGAGACCCCTTCCTAAATAGAGACACTTAGGAGGTATGGGTATGTATTCTCCACTCATATTCAGCTGCAAATTTAGAAGTTTGCCATCTGGTTGAATCTCTAAGATACGAAAAGCAATGTAGGTTTGGCTTAAGAATGAACTAATGAGCATTATACAAAATTGTAAAAAAACGTTAAAAAAATCTCGACAGGTACAGCATGGTTTTGTTGACACTCTTATGTCTTACGTTGATGTATCTATACCTATCTGTGAAACTGGCATTGCACTACAAAAAATACATTGTAAAAAAAAATGAGAGGTTTGGAACTACCAATAATAGTCAGGTTTAGAGAATGTCATACAAAATATTTTACAGGGAGAATTTTAAACTTCAAAGACAGATTAGTCATCATGCCTTAAGCAAACTCTTCTGACAATTTTTTTCCATACAGAAAGTTTATAAAACATAGAACAGTTGCACTTTACACACTTATCCCAGGGCAGTAAACAGTTAATAAAAACAACAAGAATAAACTATAGGTCAAGTAAAAAGAAAAACCATAAAGAAAACTACCAAGAAAGAGAATCCCAGGACTTGATTTTGTTTGATTTTATACAGGTTGGCTGCATTATGCCGTTCACTGTGTTTGCCCAACATGGCTTCATTTTACTTGTTTTCCGTGGCTCTCCTTCCTCCCTGCCCCCCATCGTGCAGGTGTTTAGAATCAGAGAATAAGCCAATCAGTTACTCTGCATTCATAAAACTGGCTTCAGAATGGAACGTTTCTTTTCAAGACAGTTTAATGAATTGCCACTCACTGGCTGGCTGGCTGAGAGCGTCAGCTGACCACTATTAGCCAATGAGGGGCGCCGCTACCAATTCTGCAAGAGCCTTCCTTTTTATAGACTTATAGAAAACGGAAGGGCAGAGTGGTTCTGCGCAGGACACAGACTTTGGGGTAAAACACCTTAAGGTGAGTCAGCATCAGAGACCTGCTGGCACCATAATGTTATTTTAATGCAGTTGTTATGCTGTTCAGAGTGTTCCTTTAAATGATAAATAAGTATGTAAAATTTAAAACAACTCTGATCTCATCTAACTGAATGCTCAAAAAACATACACGACACATTATGATTTATAAGGTGGCACTGTTTTGGAATTTAATTAACCTTATTTCCAAACTAATTATTAAATGTTAGCAATCGGCTTTTAATACATTAAAGGGAAATGGTCTGCTAGATTTAACCTATCTTTTCTAAATAAACACTCCAAGCACCATAACCACTACAGTATGTGTCAAATAATGGTTTGATTTGGCAGCCAGACACCGCTCCCCAAATAGCAGATGCCCATTTGTAGGGCTGCACCAAGACATACGTGTCCAATTGCCCAAGATTGTGGGAAACTGACACTAGAATTCAATCTTCTGGTTTTTATTTTGTGCCCTCGAAACACCTTCATTATTTTCCCGTTATGCATGCGTTACTGTTATGTATTCTCCAAACATGCAAAAATGATCAAATAAGTCTCAAAATAAGCGGTATGCTCTATAAGGCAGATTTACAAATAACTTAAACCTACTTAAATGATGGATTCATTTAACTACTTTCAATAATGCATCTTTACCATCTATGATTTAAAGAGAACCTATAGTTCGAAAAATAACAGTGTTTACGATGCAATAGGTTCTCTTTATCATTGTGATCACTGGTTAAAATTTAAAAGAAAATTAAGTTAAACAAAGATTGCTCACCTCATTTCCAAAGACAAGAAACCTCCCCTGCAGCCGCCTGCCCTGCCTCAGAAGACCTCAGCATGTCTGTGGATGTTTTCCAGAGTCTCTAACAATGCAATACTTCTCATATAGAAGCACTAACTCGCTTCTATGAGCAGCATTCAAATCCAGAACAGAGTCTGACTCTGTTCTAGTGGCTGAGCACCCCATGCATCAACTACATGGGCCACTTTGGAAGTGACCACAGGAAAGCATAAATTGAGGAGAGTCTCTGGGAACAGTTTAAGCAGTAAACATTGCAGTTAGCATGTGAATCTCCCATATTAAAATTAGTGTAGGACTCAATGATATCGGGGGACTGTGACGTGGTGGTGGGCTCAACACAATATGATAATATAGTGAATACCCATATTTGTTTGCCAAGATAGGTGATGTTAAGTAACCTTGTAGAATGTAAAAAACATTTTTTGTCTGTGCTGTTCCCTAATCTGATCTACTGATTGTCAGGAAGACAGCCACTAAAGGTGTATTTTACCCTTCAATGTAAACATTGCGGGTTCTATAAAATGGCGGTATTTTACAGTGAAATGTTAACATGGCAGGATCACTGCACCCAGACCACTTTATTGAGAAGTTAAAAGATGATCTCTGGTCTTTTGGAATGCAGGCAAAAGCACTATGTTCTAAAACAAAGCAGACTGTCAATTAAACAGTATTTAGGAGGAAGTACTGGTTGATTATCCTTACCTCAGTTGTCTTTGAGGCTTGATCAATGTTATTAGATGAAGTCTTTGCAGCATCCAGAATCGCACTAATCCCAGTTTGTGGTATAGAAGGGGTCCTGTATGGAAGATCTCTACTCTTGTCAAGTGCTTCTCCAAAACTAACAGCGGAAGGGATACTACTTGATATATGTTCTTGAGTTCCGCTAACCAGACTCCTACATTCCAGTGGAGATACTAGCTTTGGTTTCTCTGGCAGAGGAGGTAAATAATTGTCCCCAAATGTTGTTTTAAAAGTGACTTCTTTCTCAGGCTCTGGGATGCGAGTCAAGTCACTAAGATCCCCAACATCAGCTTTCAGTAACTTTCTTTTAGCTACCTGTGGCTGTGTTTTTGTGTGAACGACCTCTTTAACTTCCAATCTCCTTGGTTCTTCAGATTCAATTGTCCTACTAGAGCTTTGCAACTCTAACTGACCTTTAGTCCTAGAGGAAATGTTTTCCTGTTCAGTGCTGGGTGTTTCAACTACTGAGAACTTCTGGTCTTCATGGTCTGCAAGCCTATTATCAGTCACTGAAACAGAGTTCTCACTAGGACCAAAATCAGGCACAGTTGTTTGTGACTCCTGAAGTTCTGATTCAGACTCCTGATTAAGATCACTGACTTCTGCGTAAAACTTCTCCTGATCAATGGAGCTATTTGTGTCGGTCTCATAATTTCCCACCTTATAGGTGCTTTTACTGCTGTTCTCTTCAATCTGAACCACATTAAGCTCTTGTCCACTAAAATGCGCTCTGATTTGATACAGGTAGGTCATAACGGTCAGCTTGTCTGGGATAGCTAGCAAAACCATGTCCGATGGCTCCAATAATCTGGATATACCGATGCTGGCAAATCCATCGTAAGCCTTGAGAAAATAAACAAAATATTAGAATTTTTACATAAAAATAACATTTTAAATATTACATACGCTGTGTATCTTGTTATAGACTATACAACATTACAGTTATTGCTGCCTCCTTAGGCTTTTTTCCTTCTGCTGTGCCTAATGGCACAAGGAAGGCTTTTGGTTAATCTGTTACTAGAGTAAGAAGTGAGATTCTTTGTAACAAAGTCTAAAAAAAACAAACCTGTCCTTATTAGTCTAATAAATACAATGATTCGGTTAATTCCTGATTTTTTTGTAATGAGAACATATAATTAACACATCCTTTTTAGTTTTTCTCCTGGTTTATGCTTAGTCCATGGGGGCAGCCATCTTTAGCCCACTTTGGTCAGAAGTACTACTTATCTTCAAAGCAAAAGGAAGTCATGGTCCACTGAAAGATTTCATTTGATTTATTACTGGCATTTGTAGAGCGCCAACATATTCCACAGCGCTGAACAATATAAGAACAGACCGATGCAGGTTATTAGTTAAAGGATCACTAAAGGGTCAGGAACACAAACATGTATTCCTGACCCTATAGTGTTAACACCACCAGCTAGCCCCCCTGGGCCCCTCATGCCTCCATAAATATAGTAAAAATCTTATTGTATTCAAGCCTGAAGCTGTAAATCTGCATGCTGTTAGACTCAGAAAAAGAAGCAGTCTGCTGACATGTGGTAGCCTGATCCAATCACAGTGCTTCCCCATAGGATTGGCTGAGACTGACAAAGAGACAGATCAAGGGCAGAGCCAGCATGATTCAAACACAGCCCTTGCCAATCAGCATCTCCTCATAGAGATGAATTGAATCAGTGAATCTCTATGAGGAAAGTTCAGTGTCTGCATGCAGTGGGAGGAGATACTGAATCACAGGATGCTCGTGCACAGCAGATCTGAGTGGATGGAGGCATATTATGCCTCCATCAACTCCAAAGTCCCTCTGGTTCACTCTGAGTAACTGCAACTGGAGGTGTTCCTAGCTTTCAATGTAAGCACTGTATGTTCTCAGAAAATACAGTGTTTACATGAGAAAGGCTGCAGGGAGCTATAGTTCTCACCTGAACAACCTCATTAAGCTGAAGTTGTTCAGGTGACTATAGTGTCCCTTTAAATGTATACAAAATAATACACAGAGGTGTATCTTCTCTTGGAAATCATTTCTAAAAATTGATGACAGTTGTCCTTTACAGACTTTTTTTTTTTAAATGCTTTATTTTTGCTGTGCATGAGATAACAGGAACATGCTTGCAATGCCTCAACAGCAGTTACAGGCAATTTGAAAATTAACATTTGCATGGCATTCAAAGAAAAGCACAATTTTATATAATTTATACGACAAGTTGAATACAGGCTGACTATATATGTCTATCGTGTTGGGTCGCGTTGGGTTCATCAAGCTTGAGACCGTAAACTTACAGTGATTCTTAAATGTGTAAGAGTAAGCAGAGGCATTCAAACAGTGTCTAACTAGCTGGCCATCCCTGCTAAGGTTGCTTAAATTGCCTTTACAAATTTTTTAAATACACTAGCCTTCTTAGAAAGGTACATATATTTGTATTTGGTGCTTAAATTGTATCTATGTGCCCAGTTTATAATCATAGCAATTGTGGAGTAATGTATCGGGGCGGGGAAATGATGTATTCATTATAACACAATGAAATTGGCTCTGTTCATTATGCAAGCATTTGTATGAATGAATGTTTGGCAAAAAATGTTGACGTTTGTTTAACATACATTTGTGAAAATGCAATTTAAGCCAATTATGTGCAATTACAGTGTAAGTTGAAGGGAGAGGCCCATCATTTTAGGCAAGATCTCTTAATGTAAGTCTATGGACAATTAATCTATTGCCCAGCGTTGAAACAAAAAAAACAAACAAAAAACTGTCAAACGTGGAAAAAGAAAGCAAAGCAGCCCTGATTTTTGCACTATATGTTCTTACTTGAATTACAATAGATGTAACTTTAAGTCATCTTTGGCTGTCTCAGCCATCCCACAGATTTTTTTTTTTTTTTTTTTTATCACTCCCAATATAAAAAAACATCTATTATTTAATTTCTGTCTCTTAAAACCAGGAACATACCTTTCTTTCATAAATGTATATTCCATTTTAAATGCAATCCAACATTTTTTCTTTTTCAAATTTTATTAACAATTTCTATGCAATTAATTTGCCCTTTTTATTTCGTTACTCATGTTCTTGTGTATAGGATACATTGAAATTCTATTAATAAAGTTGCAATGTCACCTAGTCTTTCATAGTTCTCATCATTGGTGTTAATGTTATGACTTCTTTCATTCACAGGTAACCCTACGGTTCCTGTACATCACGTAAAGATACCTTGGGGATATATATTTATTTTTAGCTAGTTAAGATGCATGTTACTGCACTGAAAAAGAGACAAAAAAAAATGCTTCATTTAATAACATTTACCCTATATTATTTTTCTGCATCTTTATTCAGATCACATAAATACATTTCATATATGTACCTGTAACGGTTTTTTATATGCCAGCTCATAGAAGGGAATGTAAAACAATCAGTTTGTTTTCATTGCCTTAATTACACAAAAGACTCAAACATCGAAGGTTAAATGTCTGAAATGTTTGTGTATAAGGTCAGACAAAAACTATCTCAACATGACTGTATCAGACCCTCACTCTTATAACTGCATCTGACTAAGAGATGCCTTCAGACATTCTTAAGACCACAACGTTGACTGACATTCACAGACAGATCAGAGTTTATCATCTTGTATCAAGGGATGAGATTGCCAGGAGATTGAAGCGATCACGAACAATCAGTTGGTGTTAAACAAGTCAGTTTCTTTACGGAAATCTTACAGGACACTATAGCTTAACAATGAGCCTTCATGGATTGGTACAAAATTAACTGTGAATACTGGAAAAATAAATTATATTAGGAATATTATGCCCATTATTCTAATTAGGCGATCTTTGTCACTCAAGATGTTATGGGCTACATTTGCCCTGAAGCTTTGCCAGCATTATGGCTGTAAGAACATTATGGGGAATGTAGTCCACATCATCTGGAGTGTGAAAGGAAGCCTACCCCTCTTCTAAAGCAAGGAGACCCTGTAAGAGGACAATGGCAAAACAAAACCTTAATTTCAACAGGCAGAGAGAGGACAGCCATTATGTTATGCACGTTATTGAAGAGTGGTCTGCACAAATGTTTTGTGTGTTTTATGCAGCAAATTAAATTTATGAAGAACTAAACTGATTAACATTGAAAAAAAAATATACACCAAGCACTCAAAAATTGGAGACACGTTCATCCAAATCACAGAGTTGTAACATTTTGGCCCCTAAAATGGTCCTTAGTAAAAGTTGACACTTTGTGACTTTGATGAAAGTGTCTCTGTGTTACGCACCTATTTTTGAGTGCTGGTCCTTATTTTTGCCATCTGTGATGTGGAAAATGTAATCGTTTGACACGGGGTAACAACTCTAATTTATATGTATGCCAGTTTTGCGTTGCACTCACTGAATCTACATTTAAAGACTTGGTCCAATCCGTAAACTTGGCTAACACGTTTCAACATAAAGAGAACATTTTTGGACAATTGGCCAGCGGTGCAAAGACATTGTTATTTAGCTCTCTTACGAACATCTACTATTCTCGAGGCTGAAACTAGGAATTTTCTTGCCTTCATGAAAGAACATTTTGTTCTGCATAGGTATTTATGGGAATTTTAAACAATTTCTTTACTTTTATCATAAAGCACTGTGTCTGCTTATACCTTGCAAAAAAACTGAAGGTTATATATAAACAGCAATTATTTCGTAAAAATGAGCAATCAGCATGAAAATTCCACTGGTTTCCATGATGACTGCTCAGTGTTTAAAACTGTATCTACAAGCACCTAGTAAGTATTTTACTTGAAAATAATAAAATAATTCAGGAACTTAACATTAAAAAAAAAACTAAACAAAACATCAACGTGTTAGAATCTCTAGTCCACTGACTAGGAGTGCTGGGATTTGTTGCCCATGATCTCTCACCTTAGCATAAATGACTAACACATAAGATATGGAAATTGAAATATCTGCCTTGTCTTTTTAAAACCGTTGTAACAAAGCCGACTATAAAACCTGCAGCAGTAAAGGTATAGGTGTTCTGATAAGGGAAAGTGATTAAAAGATACACTATACTAATCTGCCTTTGACTTTATCTTTGCTGATCAAGCTTCTCTCATCTGCTTGCTGGGTAATTGCAACGAGATATGCGCTGCTGAAAAAAATACAGCCAAGATAATCAAAGTGCTCATCGACAACAAGAATGATTGCTTGATCCAAACTCAAATGGTGCTACGCCAGAACACGCTACATTGTGAATTGCAACACTATCTGAATGGGACTGAGTGCCCGCACTTCATTCTGTTTTGATGCAATATATATCTGTAATAAATATATATCATGTTTCCAGCTCCTCGGTCAGTAATTTGGCAGTGATGGCTAATGGAAATCATATTACAAAGCAGAAATAATGAGGTATTGGCTAATCATAGTTCGTTACAGATTGCTAGAGTTATAATTGGCTGTCTCACTCATATTTGTACATTAGATCTGTTGATAACCAAGTTAGCTTTGAAATATTTTATATCCTAATAAAAGGGACAGTTTCTGTTCCCCTAAATCTGCACATAAATCTTCCATTTACCAAGATGTAGCATACTATACAGCTTATTGCCGATTACAGATAACCGCAGCAGTGGAAACTGACATGGAAGTGAACATTGTTTAGATCAAGCCCGAAAAAAATCATAGTAAAATATGAAAAGAAAGGGGATCTGAAATAACTTTGAAAGTGTGTACACGGTGTGGAATTTAGTTTTGGAGTCTAGGTATAATTATAAAAAAAAATAAATAAAAAAAAAAACCAACATAAAACATTAAATAGCATGGAAATTGCATAAGAAAAAACAAAAAAAAACGGATATAGGCAAAAATCTTGGAATGTAAGTGAGAATGGTAATTATTTTAAATATAATTTGAGATTTACATGATTATTTACTAAAGTGTGAATAGAAATTAATTAACTGAAATAGAAGAATGGCTGGGTTAAAGAATGTTTATTTTGTTATTAAATGTGAAAATCCCTTTCAATTCTCACTGTAGTGAATAAACCTGATAATAGACTGTAAGTGTGAGTCAGTGTAAGTGTAAAAATCAAAACGAAGGTAAGAAATCACTAGGTAGGATGGGCTTGATAGGAAAATCCAACCTTAGTATTGCTGCTGCTCCTACGGTGCATCACATATTAGCACAGGTGGGTCCTGCTTAATGACAGACATTTAGATCAATATGTTTCAGGAAAGTCTAATAACCTGCACGATTAACAAAGCAGGTGGAGAGACTGAACCCATGAACTTAATCCTTATTTAATCACCTTACTTAACCTTTTAAGGACACATGACGGAAATATTCCGTCGTGATTCCCTTTTATTCCAGAAGTTGTGTCCTTATGGGGTTAAGGTGTCCCTCTCTGTGCAAGAAGGGTTTCTGAGGGGTGCCAACCCTCTGGATTCAATGTTTTAAAATATTTGATTAATAAGATTATCAATGCTCTTTCCACATGAATACTGAAGCACAATACTGATTTTAGTGGAGATTTTAAAGACTATGTTCTAGGTGGATGTCATAGGGAAGCATAGAATGTAACAGTCAAGGAAGAAGAGCAAAATCTTATGGCTAACAGGGAGACTCAAGCTTAGGCCTCATTATGTCCATACCTGCTTGGTAAGTAATGGGTTGAGTGGGGAATCTACGGTCAGCGGGTCTATTTGCGTTATGATAGGGAGGTCTGGCACTGGGTGGCTTTACTGTTTGGGGGGGTTACCATGAAGTCTTCCCAATCCGCCCATGATATATTGAGATACGATCATCTGACCGCTGTAGGTGAGCTTGCCTTTTCATAGTGGTGATGCTATTGAACTTTGTTTTTGTTATTATTCAAAGTTTAGTGACAGAAATCGCATTTGTTTAGAAAATATCACGTGTCGGGAGAAAGCATATGGAGCGGAAGGTTGTTACAGCCTCTGAAGAGATAGACATGTATTTGGGAGTGACAATATAATGGGACGGGGGATGTCATGGGGGGCTGGGGTATAAATCCCATACGTGTATCTGTAACTAATCTATATGGGTAGGAGTATCAGAGTATTACTGGGCCTGCAGGCATGTGGATCGGGTTTTACTAGGGTATCATTACCCAGCTGTGGGCAGTTTGGCATGTCCTGTAAGTATTGTGTCATTTAGGCCGTGTGGTGTGATGTGACGCGATGTAGTTGGCGTGAGTGGTGCAGGGCGTTAGCTTACTGATCTAGCAGGTCAGGTTTCCTGTGCCGCCAGGTGGCTGGGTCCATATGTCAGTCTCCAGTGTGGCCAGAGTAGGGTGGGTTGTGCTGTGCTCATGGGTATGTATAGGGTCGTACATGTGTGTAGCGTTGTGTGGGTGTCCCCCCTGGGTGGGGGGAGATGCTTATGTGGGTTTTTCCGTGCAGACTTGTATCTCATTGCTATTATGTTGTTGGTGGATTGTATAGGGTTCGAACAGTAGGGGGGTGAAGGTAAGCATGTGGGGGGAAGGTGAAGAGTGTAGATGCGAGAAGTTGAAGCGGGAAGGGGTTGACAAAGGGGCATTTGGCGTGGGGTTCGGGGGTTCGGTCCTTGGTCTCTAGATGTTTTAAAACTACAGGTTTGGGAGTTGTATTTCTACAAAATCTGGGGATCTACCTTTAGGGCACCCCTGTTTTAAAGCATATTAAAGTGAAACCTCGAAGATATTTTTTAAGGAAGAATGAAGATAGAAATAGAATTTCATCAAGCATTAATATATTTTATTTCAAACTTATACAAACAAGAATCCCTTGGTAGAGAAATAGTTGAGGAGGCACAGTCATCACAATTTTGTCTACGGACCTTCGTATATTATTTTGAAAAGTGTAAATAACTTATGCTGACAAAAAAATTAAAACTTTCAAATGAGGCTTTGCTTTTTTTTTGGCATGGAGGGCACACAGCAGGGTTCAAAGAACTTCTTACACTTTGAAATGTTGCTCTCTGAAGCCCTTTTGCTTATACCAGTATTTGTTAATGTGGTTTAAAAATTCTACTGCAAGGTGGCCACCCGCATGCAATAAATTCTGCCAGATCTTCAAGAGGTTATTCCAGCTAAACTTACTTTTTGGGTTGATTAGAGTAAAATAATAATCCATTCAGACTGTTTTAAACTGGCTTATGAAAAGAAAATATAAGTGACATTGCCATTTTAAATGTCTATTATAATGATGCTGTCCCACCCCAGACAGAGTAAGAAAGGAATAAATGTGCAGTGACTAATAAACGGTGCATTTAAAAGTTTCTGGTTTTTAATGGAGATTTCTTTTTTTTTTTTTTGGGTAGTGTGAGTGACAGGCATCAATAGCTGACTGTCAATGAAAGCACCACAGGCAGTTTCCCAAACATTGCCCAATTATATGACACACTGACATATTGGCCGAGATCGGATGACACAGGTAAATACCTTGATTTAAATTGGCTGCTGCCCCTGTATCTACAGAATGAAACGCTTTGTTTGGGGCGGTCTGGAAACGGAAATAACAGCAGGGCTTTTACCCAAAGTTTAAGAACGCAAACAGTGCTGTGTAAATTGGATTGTTTTATGTTGTTTTGTTAACAGTGATAAAGGTCATTTCTTTCTGTTGTACAGAAGTACAGCTTTTATATTTTCTTCATGCTCAAATTCTAATGAAGGCTTCTGGCATGAGTTCAGATGCTTCTCTTTATCTTCTCAAACCGACTAAAAGGTTCTTTATATAATTTCCTCTTAGCAATATTAGTAACACAAGTGCTAATAACAACATAAAAGGTAGTTTACGAAGAATACCTTCAGATTTCTCTAAAGTATCGTCACTTGATGCATGAAAACACAAGAGGAAAGGAAAAAAACGAAAACAAAACAAAGGGTGGTAGTGACATTTTCCCAATGCCATAAATTACAAGTGTTAAACACCTATTATCATAAACATTTTATTAATTACTATTATTATTGATAAAACCAGTGACACCAGTGCCGAGATGGCAGGAATAGAATTTTGAGAATGTGGGCAAAGTCAGGAACTTTCCCAGGGAAGCAAGATTTAAATATTTAATAATCAAATCAGCTGTTGGTAGAAATATTAAAATAAAAACTGAATTAGCAGAACATGGATGTTACCAGTTACTGTATGCAATATTATGCTGTAGGGGATATTGATTTATTTATTTTTGTATATAATTTTTTTTTTTTTAATTATAATTTTAAAATACTTGTGAAATATTAGGAAAATCTAATTAGTATATAAATAAACTTAACAATTTGAACCCCAAAAATAAGGATTTACCATTTTAAAACATTTGCTCCTGTTTTCCCATTGTATGTTTAATAACTGACTTAAAAGGCAGGCTTTGTGATATTATAGAAGGAGGTTTCAAATGTTCTGTCCATTCAAGTGAATAGGCGTTCTGTAGTACAATATCCTACACTCTGCTAATCGCAAACTAAAGTTGCACAAGATTTAACAAATAAAAAAAAAAAAAAAAAGTAAGCAGCCACAACTTTAAGGAAGAATGAAGATTTATTGACAACCGAGATATCTACTTTTTTTCACCATCAAGTGACAAACGTATTAACTGATGGCAGTTGACATTTTAATTAGGGAAGGATAATTTTCCCAATTGACTTTGCATCCACATCAGCAGTGGTACACACAAGCATTCTCCCCTGTGCATTCATTTAAGCCAAGGGTACAAGGGGTTATCAGAAAAAAAAGTGTGTAAGAGCAGGAAGCAGCTCACTTACTCCATGTTGCTGTCATGGTTGGACCAGTGGAGTGATGACAGGGAGTGCAACTGCATAATAACGAGGACTAATTACATTTTGGGAAACGGAATGGTATACCACTAGTGAAAGGATGTAAACCAAGACTGCAATGGTCAGATCGTGTTCCCTCTCAATTCACCCAAAACCCCACTAACCTCCGCAATCCCTATACCGGATGTCAAGAATGTCACATTTTGAAAAAAGGATATTATATGTTAATAACGCTGAATTAATATTGTACAACTTTTTTATTTTTAAATAATGCATATAGCATATTTTTAAAATTATAAATAAATATGTTTACAAAACCAGATTTAATATAAAATATCAAATAAAGACGTCCTAAGTATCTAAGTAGAAGTTCTGAGACTTCTGTCAGCGTCCTTTTAATTCAGGATGAAGCTGATCCCTGTATGATGATTTATATATTGATTATACATTAATTAATACAATAAAAGAATTGTTTTCTAATAGTTGGTTTATTATGGGATAAGATATTTAAATCTCTGTACCACCACTGTTCTATTAGCTGTAAATCATAAAAGAGCACCCAAAAGTCTGATAAGGTGGCAAAAACAAGCCCCTTTAAAAAAATAAAATAATAAATAAATATATATATATATATAAAAAATTATTTAAACCCTTACCACCCACCCCCCAAAAAAACCCAGCCACGAAGAGAATTATTTTATTTTTTGTTGTGCATGAGATAACTGCCTCAACAGCAGTAGCAAGTAGCATGGCAATAGACATAACAAGCATGGCAAGTCAGAAGAGTAAACTGTAAATTTTTTGTGATTACGTTGGGATGGGGTATAGACAGTAGATTGACATAACATAAGTGAAAGCTTGTCTTGCTGTCTGTGTTGGTGGTGTAAGTCGATGTTCTCAGGTTGTGGTGCATGCTAGCTAAATGGTAGGTTCAACAGTTATTGTGTTGGCCGGGGTTATGCATTGCTTTTCGAGAATGCTAGGCAGTTTAACGGTGTATCTGCTATGTGTATGCATACATGCAGGCGCCAGGAGTCAGCGATTAGAGGACGGGGCAAAGTTGCAGCTGCTGAGATCCGCTGGTTCAGCTGTGGCTTCGTCTGCGCCTCGTGTCTTGTGGTGCTGTGTACTTTTTTGCGGCTGACCTGCTCGTCCCGGTCGGTTGCTGGGTGTAACGCTTTGTATTTTCTCCGACGTGCCTGGCATCCTTTCGCGTGGTGACGTGTAGGCGGGAGGATTTTCCCTCTGCGGCGCCATCTTAGGGCCCTGTCCGGTGGAGGGGTAGCTCGCTTGTGGCGGGGTTGCTTAGGTTTGTCCCTCCTTGGCCGAGTATTTGCTGTGACCTGCTGTGATCGGCTCTCCAACTTTGCCCAAAAGGCTTTCGAAGATAGCATTCAGCCTGGTCGCGTAGTCCAGCACTTTTGTGTCGCACTTCACTGTGCACGTGGCATCCGCCATTGTGCTGTTCGGTGTGACTGGGTGCTGTTCTTGCGGGCTTGCAGTTTGCATCTGCCCTGGCCCAGTTGCTTCAGGGTGGTGGACCGGGATTACCCCCGCCGGTCCTGGGGGGGGGTTGTTAGGCTGTTGTTCAAAGTCCCTGCTGCCTCGGTGCTGGGTCGGAGAGAGTGGCCGTCTCTCCCCGCCGCCATCCCCCACAGGCTGCCAAGTACCTTCTCAGAGTTACGGTCGTTGAAGTCGCTTATGTCTGGTATCAGGCTGATCGCCAGGGTGCCCCCTTCTCAAAAAGTGTGCCCTGGCATGATTTCAGGTGTTCGATTGGGGTTGTAGTGCTTATTTAATATCGTGTGTGGCAGGAGCATTCTCAGTGTGCGACTGTTCAGTTTGCCGGCCAGGCGCCACCATGAAGATAATTTTTTTTAAATGCACTAGAGAAAAGCAATAATAGTATGGGGGCTTCAATAAACCTGCTGAACTTGATAAGGGGATATATCCCAGTAAAGTGAAAATGGTATAAAACACAGAAATTCAGCCATAATAGATGCTAAAGTAAAACAATTTGTGGAAGAATTCACACATTAGAATAAAGTAAGATAATAGTAATTAAGGGCAATCTGTGCTACATATACAGAGGTACTTCGGTCTACAAACGCCTCGGTTAACATAATTTTTGGTTTACAAATGAAAATCCATTGAAAATAATGCCTCGGTTTACGAATTATTTTTCGCAATACGAAGCACGATTCCCCAGGATGCATTGCGCCTGGGAGGTTTATAGCACCGCCCCTGTACATGCTGGAGTCTGTGGGTAGCACGTGACGTTGAGTGTGGAGGTGTTGGAGCGTTTTTTTCATCGAGTTTTGGAGCCATTCTGGAAATTGTTTGCAGTGGTTTTGGGACTTTTTGGGTGCATTTCTCAAGTGGTGGAAAGGTAGGGAGCTGAGCTTTGTCGTTGCATGTATTTTACTGTGTGTTCTGCATTGTGGGTTGGTTTCCATGCCAGACTTTTTTCTGACCTTCAGAGCGGATTAATTGGTTTTTAATTAATTTGTATGGGAAACCGCTTTTCGGTTTACAAATTTTTTGCAATAAGAAACGTCCTGGAGAACGCATTAAATTTGTAATCCGAGGTACCACTGTATCTGGAAAGTGAAAAATATAATAAATAATGATGATAATAAATCATAACAGTCCAGGTTTGAAGGGCATGCTGGGATTTGTAGTCCACAGGCATTTGGGGAATGCAGTTTTCTACCTTTAAATAAGACAGATGTATGAAACATTTAAAAAAAAAAAAAGTGTCACCCACTAATACTCAAAAAAGCTAAATTGATAAAAGTGTGGTTATATCTAATCTACAGATAAAATGTACTCATTTACTAAGATTTTTAACATCATACTCCAAGTACTGTAACCTGTGTTCGTTATATAGAAAACCTATGTTGTGTAGGGGTCTCCTGTCCTAGTATTTACACAAACAGGTTCTCATAATTGCAACGACCTAGCTACAATCAAAAAGCTTCATACAAATTGTTCTTGTTCTATTAAGGTTCCCGATTTATTGTCAGTTTGCTGTGCATAAATACTATAGGAGAGACGACTTCAATCTACTGAAAGGCAATAATAAGAATATAAGAAAGAAATAATAATAATAAAGTGTTGGGGAAATAACCTGCGGAATCACTTGAGGCAGGAATTCCACAAGTCTGTAGAGCAGATATATCATAATGATTCTTTGTGCTAAACAGACACAATGGACTCGTTTGAGCAGAGATTCTAGGTAAGTTAAATATTGGGAAGAAACAATCTTAGATAGCCAATTGTCTACATCTTAAGTTCATTAACACTACTCATGAATTCTCAAAAAGAAAACAAAATCATAAATATTTGCATAACAGTCCTCTTTAAATCTACTATCTTGAAAACAAAATAAAAGACAGCAGTACGTAAATAATCACTAAACAGGTAATCTGATACTGGGTTACCATCAACCTTTAAGAATTAGGATTTCTGCAGATCATACATGTCTCATACTGTGATGGGGGATATTGTTTATAGTTAGTTTCGCAATGAAACAAAGAGGATTTATAATTACAGTTTAGTTGCACTTGAATAAAGTTGCTCTGAATTTTGCTTATCCCTTCAGGGCCATTGACAAACATGCCCTAAATGCACAACATCAAATGGAATGAGGTGAGAATTAGTCAGATTTCTCCTTTAATAAAAGAATGGCTCACTAAATACATATGTCAAATCAAATCTTAAAGGACAACCTTCACCAGAATTTTTGTTTTCCATTTTAAGAATTCTTGCAGTATGTAATGAAAATATATGGCATTTTTTTTAGTGAAGTATATGTAAAATATCTGAAAATCTGGCCTCTACTTCCACAGAACATTAGATTCCTCCACAGTTAAATGTGAGATTTACTTCCTTAGTATAGTATCAATCCTCAATACTGCATTGTAGCATTAAAGTAAAATATAATCTTGAAATCTACGCACAAAAAAAAGAACAGCGATAATATCCACACAATCAACTTTCCTATATTGCAGGGGCACTAATACAGTACGTATACATCCTGGTCACATTTTTATTTAAGAATATCTATATCACAATGAAAGTTCTGCAACTCTTAATTATTGTATATTTGCTTCTTGTTTAAGTAAACGTCTGAGAGTCTATTGAGACAGACATTTTTCATTTTGCTAAATTACAAACACAGGGCTCTGACTAGCTCTGAAATGAATTCACAGAATAAAACATTGCTCACACATGGCATTTTTTCCTCCCATGAATGGCATGATTGGCCAGTAGGTAAGATGGGTTGCCGGAGCTTGGGCAGCAGTACCCCTTATTTTGGGGCCACCCTACGGATCTGGCAGGTAACTGCTGTCAGATGTGGTGTCTCCTCCTCCCCCCTCACTGCAACTCCGCCTAAAACAAAACCGGTATTTCCCCCCGGTTTAGACTCCAAAACAGTCCAGATACTAGGTTTACACCAGATACCTAGAATATACCACGAGAGGTTCACTTTGGAGTTGAGGTAGCTTGGGGATCTGGTGAGGGATGAGTCGCCTTTAGATAGAGACAAATCAAAAGCTATCTACAAGCGATCCCACAGAGACCTGCAGTTCTCAAGGATTTGTCTTCCTTCGAATTGATCTGTATGGAGTCGGGCCCACTGATAGAAAGGTCATTCCGTTTATACTCTTTGCTCCAATCACAGACTCCCACACAGAGTAACCACTATTTTTGAGTAAATGGGAGACTTTCATAGGAGAAACATTTAGTGAAATCGAATGGTAAAGATCTCTGACCTGACGCACCATCCATTGCTCAGTTTCTAGTAAAGCACAGGAAATTACGTATAAGCTTCTAAGTATCGTACATCCATTAACACCTCGTACTCAGTTGCTGGTGGTGTAACCAAACGCTGGAACGCTGATATACTTATGGTGGGAATGCACATTGATTCAGCCATACTAGAGTGGGATTCATGCTATGCTATTAAAATTATATGAAGCCAGACCTCCCTTTAAGCCGGCTTCAATGCTCTTATACCACACGGCCACCCGAAGGCATGTTACAAGAAATCGATAATGGGTTGCAATTTTAAATGTAGCCAAACAGGTCGTTCCTCAGTTCTGGAAATAGTTTGATCTCCCACCGCTAAAAGAGAGGTTTACACATATGAAAAATGTACACACAACAGCTACAGTGTTATAATTTGAAGCCACTGGTAAAATAACTGTATACTCCGCTATTTAGACACACTGGCTAATGACCACCTCAAAAGAGGACTTCCAGAGGCAGCTGATGTAAGACAGAGGTTTGTAAAAGAACATTGACAGGAAGGAATATGGCCAGGCGATCACTCCCCCAATAGTTAAATGCAGAGATACTTAAAATTGTCCAGTGAGTAATGCTATATTCTGCTCAGCGACCCTTGTTTGTCATCAATATGCCCAATATTCTAAAAGTATGGAGGGGACCTGCGTGTTCCTAGAATGTTTATGTGGCATGAGAGGTCCTGCGTGATCACTGAACATATGTGGGTACAACAGATGTAAGGATATATTTTGAAATCTTGTTCGTAATGTGATATAGCTATGGGAGCCTCACATTTCTGGGGTAAGATGGTGTGGATGGCACAACAATGGCATAAATAATGTCAGAAACGACAGGCCTCGTATATAAGGCAAGAATTACTACTGGACCTAAAGTTACATTTGTTAAAGGGATCCTATAGTGCCAGGAAAACAAACCTGTTTTCCTGGCACTATAGGCTCTTGTAGTGCCCCCCCTCCCTCGGTGCTGAAGGGGTTAAAACCCATTCAGCCACTTACCTTAATGCAGCGCCAGTGACCTCTCCTCCCCTGCCAACGCCAGCTCCCGAGTGGAGCCGAATGAGCATGCATGGGCAGAGGTGGGGAGACGGCCACTAGAGGCTGGGTTAACCCTGCAATGTAAACATAGCAGTTTCTCTGAAACTCCTATGTTTTTAGTGGCAGGGTTAAAACTAGGGGGACCTGGCAAGTGGTCTGGGTGCTTATAGTGGTCCTTTAAGTTCAGCTACGTTATTTAACTTTTCACATGATGTAAATGCATATAGTCAAGTTACATTTGCTGAGGCGGATGACTGAGTTATACATATTTTCTTTGACATCTGGTATAAACGCTACTTTTGGGGGCTGATAGTGATTGCATAATAATTCCACATAGCAAAGCGTGATGTGCAATTTGAAGGTCTTGAAAGAGCAAGTCCTGTAATGCCACCGCCAATACTACTTTTAGGGTTTCCATTATTGATAGCACTATGGTGTTAAAAACAGTACAGATAATATCATCAAGCCTCATCTGTTCTCTCTGTTCATGATTATATCAAGCTCTGCATGGGCAGTAGTCAATATCATGGTCTTAAAACATATAGATTGGAGGAAGGTGGGTTAATTAGATAAAGACTTGAACAAAGTTATTCAGATGTATAAAGAACAGAGTTGTAGGGTTTTTTAACTTAATTCATAAAGAATGTTTGTTTTAAAGATACTGAATTATAAACAGTGAATGTGGGTAAAATGTATCAAAAAGGAGAAAACTGAACACAAAATGGATGTTTAATAAATGTGAAATGTTACAAGAATTATAGATTTTTTTCACTACATTGTGATCTGCTGTGAATTGAGCAAATTGCAGAATTAAGGCCAAAATAGCACTATGGATAAAATAAAATCCAACACCTGAGCCATGCTTGGTCAAACATTTAAAAATCTGTGTGTGTTCATCTTAATTCCTTATTTAGTGAATAGACAGATAAACTGTTGCCACATATTGCATTTAAAACTAATGTTCTCGAAAGGGTGTCACCTTTCCCAAATCAAGTTAAAACCCACAGATCTATTAACACAGGAGCAAAACATTTCACTGCTTCTAAATCTTACCTTTTTGTTGTTCTCTTTAATATCTTGAGGATTGAGAGACTTGTAGTCACTGAAGGAGAAAATGGCACAGCGGGTAGAAAACAATATTTAATAAAATAAAATACAGCAATTTTATAAGAAGCTCAATCTAAAAAAAAAGAAGTTGCACATCATCAACATATGGCAACTGATAATTTTGCAGCAATTCAATCAACAAAACGAATAGTGTGGAAAATTAAATTGGACAAAATATTTAAATAAATAAAATGGATATGGGTGATTTCAGTGCCCGGAGCTTTTTTTTTCACTTCTTCTAAAATTGAAGGTAATAGATGGCAAGGCAAGAACCTGGGACAAGCTTTGACAGCCAAATTTGCCATGTGGTAATCCCTTGTCATCAACGTTCAAAGAGCTACGGGCTTATTTGTCTCATCTCATTTCAACACTAACAAAAAATTTTAATAGCATCTTGAGGTCAGTACTTTCTATAGGATTAAGGCAAAGAAATATTAATGAAACGGGGGGCTTAAAATGAAAGAGGGACATTGATAGTCAAAGGGTCCAGGGATTTAACCCTAAAAGAAACAGCATTCCACACAGCTGTATCGTCCAGTTTGAGTTTGGTCTAAATTAAATGAAGGTCATAGGACAAGGGCTATCTGCATACTTACATCAGGTCAGGTCTGAAGTGGTGTAATATTGCACAGAAAGCCAAGCCATTCCTCCAAGATGTGGTAAAATTCGTAATTTTAACACCTCTGTATGTTTTCGTGACTTCTTTGCACCATACAAGCAGTGACTGGCTAGCGTTGGGTTGCCTTCCTAGAGTAGGACTTGGTATTGGACTTGCCTGAAAAATAAAGTTGTAATGAATAATACGATTTATAAACACTAGTAAGCAACCATATTTATAGATGGCAATGCCATGCAATAAGTCGTTCAAGTGCAGTTTGACAGTATAAACATATGATCTTACAAGAAATTGTTAGGCCACACATACAAGGATAATACATTGACTTATAAATAAAGGGTGCTACATGTTACCTACAGTTCATGAACACTTGAAAAGGTTTGCCATGTCTTGCTAAAATGATACACTTTTAATTAGCCAAGTGGCATGCTGACCATATATTTTATATGTATTTTTTTTTTAAACAAACGTGGATTTGGTTCTCAGGACTCCACTACTGAACTCAAACTGAACAAAGTTCAACATCAAGTTTTCAACAAAATGCCCCGTTCTACCATCACTTAGTTGGAACTACTGAATTGCTATCAGCTTCTGTAGAAGATCATGTCACAACCAGAGTATTCATAGTGACCAATCTGTATTCAATATAACATAAGCCTGCAGGTTTATAGGAAAAATCTGCAATTTATAAATAGATGTTCTTTGTCAAAATAAGTTATATTTCTATTAGCTCACTCTGTAGATAAAGGTCAACTGATTAGTGAACAGGCTCTTAGTTTAGCTTGATTACTAATGGACAATCAAGCCAACCTTAAAGAGGATCTGTCACCAAAACATGAAAATCTCTAAAATATATATGGAAAAAACAAAAAGTGATGTGTTAAGGTTACATTTTTAATTACTTTGATAAAACGTGTAATAAAAAATAATAATTTATTAATGCCTTTTTGAAGATTAATAAAATCATGCCAAGACTGGCTATCACGAAAACTAAGGAAATGCCTTAGGGTCAGCCTAAAAGGCCAAATACTATTAATTTCACTCTTTGGTGCTGACCAAGTGACTGGCACTAAAACAATTGTGTATGGTGGTAAGGCAGTCTACATGTTGTTGTGAAGCATGGATGGCCGGCATATGTTCTGGTATGGAAGTTTTATGTGAAAGGGCTATTTTGTCACATAATATACTTATGTCCCATAAAGCTATGCACTAGAACAGGGTAAAGAAAGATCTAGAAGTGCAGATCACGGTCTACCAGGTCTACGTCACAATTCTAAACTTAATCTCCTAATCCCATCTCTCTAACTTACTTCTCAATGTAATTCGCCTAACCATCAAACCCATAAACCTAAATCTACCATCTCTATTCCTAACTCAAATTCTTGAATTATGAGGAATGAAAGTGGACTGCTTTTCTTTGAAATGTCAATGACTATTTTGTGTGCCAGTTTATGGTTTTTATATTAAATTATATATCAAAATAGAACAAATAAGTTATTCTCTGGATTTCCTGACTTTGTGAAGTAATGTTTTTTTGTTTTGAATATTTTTATTTTTAAGCACATTAGGAATTTAGGCATCAAACTGATTTATAACAAGGCAATTGATTGCCCACGCAGGGGCTGCAACATTAATATAACACAGTATTCCTTCGGTTGCCTGCGCAAAGCGGGTTTGTTTTAAATGCTTCTTTTGTAATTGGCATTGCAGATACAAGCAGGTAGTCATTCATGTTTCATGGGAAGCTCATGGTTGCCTGCGCAGAGGCGTTACAGATAAAACGTGCAGGTACATTAGGAACTAGGGTTTGACACAGATACTAGCTCTAGGAATCCACATGACTTCGTTCAGGTTGTGGGCTTAGATTATTTTTACATTTGTCTTGTTGTTTGTCATCTAGTTGTGTGTTGCTAAGGGTAGACAGGTAAACGGAGTCGTTACCAGAGAGGTATGGTGGTGATGGTGTGAAGGTCTAAGGCTAGTCTTGGGGCTTGATTTCCCATTTCCCTTGGGGGCTTTGGTGGGAATTCAGCTTGTGTGTCTGTAGATGGTGCGTTGTTTGTGTTTTGTCTCTGTGCATGGGGCGTGAACCGTGCGCCTAGGTGGTGATTGTCGTCATTGTTTTAGGTTGTCCGGGTGGTCGTTATGGTGCCCGAGGCACTTTGTGGCTGCGTTGTTTGTGTTTTGTGTTGGTGGTTTAGGGAGGCAGTTGTTGTCTAACCTATGTCTCTGATGGCTGCGAAACCCGTGTATGTATGTGTACGTGTGATTATGCTCCTTGTGGGCTGTGTCTCGGATCGCTGCCTTCTGGTGCTTATTGTCGCCTGCATTTGCGTTTGGGTTGCCTGTGGGGGTATATGGCTCGTGTGGGCTGGTCGTAGGGTGCAGTGGTGCCCCCTCCTCTGTGGTAGTGTGTGGTCGTGGAGTCATGTCTTCATGCGGTGGTGGGGGGTGGGTCTGAGTCTCGGATGAGGCAGGTCCGTGGGTAACTGCCTGTTGCCCTGGGGGCTGTGGCCCTACGGGGTCCGGTCCGCAGTATGGTTCTAGTTGCCTCCTGTCAGTGGGTGGGTGGTGCGAGGTCGGAACCCGCTAGGGGGGGGTGGGAGGGGTGTGGTTGAGGGTGACCCGCCTTCATGTCGCCCCAGGTGCAGGCCCCCGGATGCCTCGTGGTTGCGTATCCCAGGTTTCAAGGTGGGTTCAGGTATTGTAGGAATTCATCTGTGGCAATGTGTCTTATCCAGTGGAGCCATCTAGTCATTTGCTTTTCTTTCGCCGCTGCCGTGGTAGCTTTCAGGTCCTCGAATTTTCTTATGTCTTCCACCTCCTCCACCCAGTGTCTGAGTGGGGGGGCACGTGATTGTTTCCAGTATATGGGGATAGTCGTTTTCGCCGCATTGAGCAGGCGTGGCACCACTGATTTTTTATACGTCGGCGTGGGCATTGTCGTGTGGTGTAGTAGGAAGAAGGCTGGTGACATGGGTGGGATGTCATCCGTCACTGTGTGGATGACTTGTCGTATCGCTTCCCAGAACGGCTGGATGAGGGTGCAGCCCCACCAGATGTGGAGGAATGTTCCGTCCTCCTCTCCGCATCGCCAGCACGTGGCCGGTATTGAGTTGTGGCGTGCATGGAGGGTGGTGGGGGTGATATACCACCTGGTGAGGATTTTGTATGAGTTTTCCTGATGTCTAGCTGAGCTCGGGGTCTTTTGAACGTGCCAGATGATTTTGTCCCAGTCCGCGTCGTTGAGTTCTTCTTCTAGATCCTCTTCCCATCGTCTGATGCATGGGGGGGCCAAGAGATATCTGTTCGTTACTAGGAATTTGTATATCAGGGAGATTGCTCTCGGTGGGGCTTTGTCCTGTCTGCACAGGGTCTCAAACTCTGTGCAATCTCTTGTCAAGTATGGGCGCTGGGGGATGGAGTGTGCATAGTGGGACATTTGTTCCCTCGCCAGCTTGTGAGCGAATGTGTGTCTCTGGTCCGGGAAGATGGCCTCTAGCGGCCTGATTGTGAATGGGGGTGAAATGATATCCACCATTCGGAGAGTCGTGTTGCCGGTTACTGGGCGCGCATTTGGGCCCATGCCGCCCGCCGGGAAGTCCGGGTTGCCTTTTAAGGGAAGTAGCGGGCCGGGGTTGGTCGTAAGATAGTGTTTGGGGCCAGTCTGGTGCCAGATGCGTAGGGTGGCTTTCACGAATGGGTTGGCGTGCGGTAGTTGTTTGGTGGCTTCTTTCATGATCCATGGGAGGGTCGTGAGGTCGCATTTGGTGGCATCTGCCTCCAGGTGTACCCAGGGTTTGTCCCTGGTCTTTACTGACCAGTTGATTATTCGAGTGAGGTGTGTCGCTAGGTGGTATTTCCGCAGGTCTGGAAGAGCCAGGCCCCCTTTGAGTTTGGGGAGGGTTAGCTGAGTGTGGGCGATTCGGGGGGGCTTCCCTTTCCAAATGAAATTACGGATTATGGCTTGGGCGGTGGTGAAGAATGACTTTGGCGCCTCTATGGGTACCGTTTGGAAGATAAATAGGAACCTGGGTAGCAGGGTCATTTTTACCGCGTTTATACGTCCCAGCCAAGAGATGTATGTTGTACTCCATGCTTGGAGTTCGGCCTGTGCTGTTCGCAGAAGCGGTAGGTAATTGTGAGAGTAGAGGTCCGTTGTGTCTTGCGTGAGCCATATCCCCAGGTATCTCATCTTGGTCGTGCACCATCGGTATGGAAAGCGTTGCCGAAGTTCGAGTTGTTGCGGGTATCGGATTGTTAGGCCTAGAATTTCCGATTTGGTGTTGTTGATGCGCATGTTGGATATCCTGCCATAGGTCTCAAATTCCTGTTTGATTTCCTGTAGTGATCTGGTGGGTTCTTGGACTAGGAAAAGAAGATCGTCCGCATAGGCCAACACTTTGTGGTGCGTTTGGCCTATTTGCAATCCGTGGATCTCCTCGTTGCTGCGGATTTTGTTGAGGAAGGGTTCTAGGGTGAGTGCAAATAGTATGGGTGACATGGGGCAGCCCTGGCGCATCCCGTTCCCAATTTGGAACGGGTCTGTGAGTGCTCCGTTGATTCTGAGCCGCGCCGTCGGGGTGGTATATAGCGCTTCCACCCATTGAATGTATCCTGGTCCAATGCCTATGGTCCGGAGGGTCTCGAACATAAAGTTCCAGTCCACCCGATCAAAGGCCTTTTCGGCATCTGTCGACAGGAGTAGGGATGGCCGTGCGGATTGTGATGCTACGGAGATCAGGTTCAGCGTCCGTATGGTGCTGTCCCTGACCTCTCTGCCTGGGATGAAACCCGTCTGATCAGGATGTATCAGGTCTGGTAGGAGAGGTGCCAGGCGGTTGGCCAGCACGCTGGCGAGTAGCTTGATATCGACATCGAGGACAGAGATCGGACGATAGCTCTGGCAGGAAGTTGGGTCTTTGCCGTCTTTTGGGAGGAGCGTGATGTTTGCTGCTGCGAAATGGGCCGAGGGCGTCGCCCCGTCGCGGATTGAGTTCAGGGCCTTATGCAGTTTCGGGAGGAGTTCGGACTGAAAGGTCTTATAATATTGTAACGGCAGACCGTCTGGTCCTGGCGACTTGCCCGTCTGCGCTTTTTTGATGGCAATCGAGATTTCCTCTGGGGCAATGGGTGCGTCCAATAGTTCGCGGTCAGGGTCCGTTAGTTGGCGTAGTCCTGCTGATGCCAGGTATGTGTGGATGGTATTGAGGCCGCGGGTTTCTGCGGCGTCTCGTGCCTCTTTCTGTATGTTGTATAGGTCTCGGTAGTAGTTAAGGAACGTGGTGGAGATCTGGTCTGGGAGGTGATGCATCCGCTGGGACGGGTCTTTAATTTTGCTAATGTAGAGATGCGTCCTACGGCGCTTCAATAGATTTGCGAGTAGTCTGCTGCATTTATTCCCGTGTTCGTGTACTAGATGTCGGAAGTGCTGAAAGGACCGTTGGATGGTGCGGTTCATATGCTCAGCTAGCTGGGAGCGTTTATGGAGAAGATCCCTATAGGTTGTGGCGTCCAATGTCCGTTTGTGTTGGTTCTCCAGAAGGGCTATGTCCGTGCTGAGGTCCGTTACTGTTTTCGCGTGTGCCTTCTTCCGTGCCGAGCAGTGTGCAATAAAGTGACCTCGTATGACCGCCTTGTGTGCCTCCCAGCATGTTAGGGGTGTTGTGTCCTCGGTTTCGTTGGTGTTGAAGTAGTCCTGGAGGACCTGCGTGGTCCTCGTCACCAGGGTGGGGTCCGTTAAGATGGACTCATTGAGTCTCCAGGAAACTTGACGAGGTCTGAATAGTGGGGACGTGAGCCGTATGCGGACTGGGTTATGGTCCGACCAGGTCATCGGTAGAATTTCTGCCTTTACCAGGAGGGGTAGGCTGTGGTAGGGTAGGAGGAAGTAGTCCAGTCTCGAGTATGTGTCATGCGTCGTGGAATAGAATGTGTAGTCTCGTAGTTCAGGATTCAGCGCCCTCCAGCAGTCTGTAAGTTGATGGTGTTGGAGTAGTTGGAGCGTTCTTGCGTGCCTGCCGGGTGGTGTCAATGCGTGTGTCGCTGAGGTGTCTCGATCGTGTAGGGGGAGGTTAAGGTCTCCTCCTATAATCAGCGTGCCCTCGGCGAACCTCATCAGAGCTATCATGACCCTGCGGAGAAAGTGGTATTGTTTCGTGTTTGGGGAATATATGTTCGCAAAGGTGTATTTCTGGTCATGGATGGTGCCTTTTGTGAAGATGTACCTCCCGGATGTGCATCGGAGCGTGTCTTGTTCAATGTATGGGGTCCATCTGGAGAATAGGATGCCCATTCCCAGCGTGCGGCGCTGTGGATTATTGCTGAAGTATCCCACTGGGAAGTTGCGGTCCTGGAGTGATGGTGCTCGGAGGCTTTGAAAGTGGGTCTCCTGGATGTATGCTACCGACGCTCCGTACCGTTTCAAGTCCCTGAGAAGCTTGGTACGCTTTTCACGGATGTTGAGTCCATGAACGTTATACGTAACAACGCTCAGGTCCTGTCTGACGTGGTGGGCCCGTCCCGGGGCCTGCCGACCCGGGGCGGCTGCCATATGGCGGGGGGTGGTGGGTAGTGGAAAGGTGTGGGTAAGGGGTAGCGGGTGCTTGGTGGGTTTGTCTGTGAGTTTGTCCTATGCCTCTCTTGGTGTGCTCTCCGTTAAGGTTGGGGGTGTGGACAGGTATCCGGACGGTGCGTCCCTGGGTTCCCGTGTTCTGGGTGCCCGGGGTTACCTCCGAAGTATGGTACCCCTCTAGCGTAGGGGTAAGTTTTGTCCTATGCCCTCTGGGGGTGAGTCGAAGGCCGTTTCGCCTCCGGCCCTAGCTGTCTGGATTGTCTCCTGTGCCCGCTCGGCACGGGTCGGGTCTGTATGCCCCGTCTGAGTGGTGTGGTCGTGGGTAGTGGGCTAGACAGTGGCCGTGGCTCGTGGTGGTCTCAATGAGTGATTCGTGGCTGCACCCTTCTGTGTGCATTTTTTTTTTTTTTGTGTTTGTTATTACAGTTAGTGTATTTTTCAGCAAGGTGGCATGGTTGGTGGGCTTCCTGCAGTTGTATGGGTTTGGTGCCTGATGCACCATCTACTTATATGTTCCAGGTGTGGCGGGAACGGTGCGTGGGTACCTAGTGGTCCGCGTGACGGGTGGCTACGTGTGGTTTCTGGGGGTGGTGGGCTAGCGCTGTGGGGTGCCCCCCTATGGCTATTCCCCTCATTAGGGCTAGTCCCTGGCCTGCAGCATGCGTGCTTTGCTTGGGGTCTAGGGTTAATGGAGTTAGGTGTTGTTGGGTCCGGTTTGGAGGTGTGTGGGGGGTGGTCTCACTTTTACCCGTCTCCCCTCCCTGCTCCTGTTGCTTTAGGGTTGGCTTTGCGAGGTGGGGTTGTAGTTCCCATGATTTATTTTTTTTTTTTGTATTATTTAAATTATATAGATTAATATAAACAAGGTAGCATTATGATTTTCCTCCCCCTCCCCTCCTGTCTTGCTCCTCCTCATTCCCTCCACCCTCCCTCTCCACATGTGTTTGTTCCTTCTCCCTTTCCCCCCCTCTCCCGGATGGTTCTTGTTCCCCGTCTCTCCTTGTGTCCTGCCCCTTCCTCTACCCCGTGTCTCCCCATGCTCTCTCGCCTTCTCGTCTAGAATCTCCTCCCCTGCTCTATCTCCCCTCCTACGCTGTGGTGTGCCAATGCCTCCCCCCGTCCCTCTAGTTTTCCCCCCCTCACCCTGTGTTCTAGGTATGCAGTGTTGTGTCCCAGCTGTTCTTGTGTACTGCGTGTTGTCCTAGAGTGTCCATAAGGCCGCTATTGCTGTGTGTGTATCCGTTGTATTCGTGTGCATAGTTTGACCCTCTCCCTGTGTCCCTCCGGATACCCCTGTCAGTGGTTCCCTTACTTCCCCTTGGTCTGATCCCCTTCTCCCTTACTGCCGTGGCGCGTGGCTCTCCCTTGTGGGAGTGGAGTTCGTGTCTCTAGTCTCTGTGCCCTGAAAGTGTCCGGATCCAATCGAGGAGTTCGTAGTGCGACTTACGAGTGTCCTGGTGTGGTCCCGGTTCCCATTCCCCCACCCAAACAATGTCCTCCCCCCCCCGTCTCCCGCTCCACCAGGCCGGGGGATGTTCGTGGGGCCATCGACCCCCGGTTGCAGCGTCTCGCTGCTGGGGCGGCGGCCAGGTTTTTGCGCATGCTGTTCATGCCTTTTCCCCTCCCGCAGTGTGGGTAGCCCCCCTTGTGCCTCTGCGCCCCCCGTGGAGAAGTAGCCAATGTCCCCCGATCATCTATAGTGCCCTTACTCACTGTTGTGCGGTGTGTTGTCTGCACCGTTCCTCCGTCCTGGCTGGGTTCGTATTGCGGCTGCTATTCTTCGGGTCTGGCCGGGCCAGGGCGTCCCGAGGGTCTGCGCTGATCACTACTTGCTAGCCTGGCAGGCGGTGGCGGTGGAGGGCCCGCTGCTTGCTGTATGAAGTGGTGGGTCAGCCAATTCTGGACTCTGGTGGGCGGGAGTCCCAGTGCCCGTTGAAATCCCTGGACATCCGCCGGTGCCTTGATGGTGTGTAGCTCTTGTCCCCTGCGTGCGGAGAGGGCGAAGGGGTACCCCCAGCGGTACTGGATACCCGCTGCCTGGAGTGCTGCTGTTACTGGTCTGAGGTTCTTCCTGGCTTGCAGTGTGTAGCGGGAGAGGTCTTGGAAGATCGTCACTTCTTGATCTTCCAGCCTGATGCGACCCATTCGGCGGGCGTTGCGGAGAATATCCTCTTTGAGGATAAAATTATCCAGGCAGCAGATGATGTCACGTGGTTGTTCCCCCGGTGCTGGTGGTGCGCGGAGTGCGCGGTGGGCTCGTACAAGGCCTATTCTGGGTTGTTGTCCCCCCAGGGCTAGGCTGAAGATTGTGCGGAGGATCTCTGGGATGTTTTCATTGGGACCCCTTTCTCTGACCCCACGCACCTGAGGTTCATTCTGCGACTCCTGTTGTCTAAGTCGTCGACCCATGTTGTGATATGGGTCAGGCTCGATTCGCAGCCTGTGATCGTGGAGACCGCAGCATCAGTGTCTTCGCGGAGAGCCCGTGTGTCTGCTTCTGTTACTGTCAGCCTGGCGTCCATGTTGGCAATATCGGCCTTCACCTGGGACAGCTCACTGCGGATCACCTGGCTGAGGCGGTCTGACAGCGCCTCTAGGTCTGCCTTCGTGAGTAGGGTGGGTAAGATGGCCCTGAAGTCACTCTCCAGCGCCCCCTGGGTGTCAGGTGGGTCTGATGGTGTCGGGGAGAATTGCGCGGGAGTTCCCGGGGGTGAGTCCGCGGTCGGGCCTGGTGTCAGATCGAGGTCCCGCGGCGTGGTGAGATAGGAGCGGATGGAGTGCTCCGCCCCGGTCCCCGATGGTCTGGGGGTGCCGGGGGGGTCTGTCTGCTTCCTAGTGCGCCCCATGCTCGGTGATGGATGCGGGAGGTGCGCCGGTAGTTGCGTTTGATTGCTGCGACCACGGGGAGCTGGTGAGTTAAGCGGCCATCTTCTTCGGCTGCTAGGCACGCCCCCAGTAATGTTTTTTTGTAACTATGGAAAAGGCACGAAATCTACTGGGTCTACCGAGTCTGTATCAAGGATTATTTACTTAGTAAATTAACAAAATATCAGTTTGATTTCAATAATTTTTTATATTATTCAGAACTGATCAGTAGGTGTTGAAATATGTCCAACAGAAATGTAATAAACTCAAACATATCCATTAAAATGTAACACCCTTTAACTCAGATTAATATTGGTTTCAAAGCTTTGAAGATATTTTAATATTTGGTTAAAA
>OW240913.1:318408965-318632539 GCA_933207985.1 Pelobates cultripes | reverse complement strand
TAACAACATAAAAGGTAGTTTACGAAGAATACCTTCAGATTTCTCTAAAGTATCGTCACTTGATGCATGAAAACACAAGAGGAAAGGAAAAAAACGAAAACAAAACAAAGGGTGGTAGTGACATTTTCCCAATGCCATAAATTACAAGTGTTAAACACCTATTATCATAAACATTTTATTAATTACTATTATTATTGATAAAACCAGTGACACCAGTGCCGAGATGGCAGGAATAGAATTTTGAGAATGTGGGCAAAGTCAGGAACTTTCCCAGGGAAGCAAGATTTAAATATTTAATAATCAAATCAGCTGTTGGTAGAAATATTAAAATAAAAACTGAATTAGCAGAACATGGATGTTACCAGTTACTGTATGCAATATTATGCTGTAGGGGATATTGATTTATTTATTTTTGTATATAATTTTTTTTTTTTTAATTATAATTTTAAAATACTTGTGAAATATTAGGAAAATCTAATTAGTATATAAATAAACTTAACAATTTGAACCCCAAAAATAAGGATTTACCATTTTAAAACATTTGCTCCTGTTTTCCCATTGTATGTTTAATAACTGACTTAAAAGGCAGGCTTTGTGATATTATAGAAGGAGGTTTCAAATGTTCTGTCCATTCAAGTGAATAGGCGTTCTGTAGTACAATATCCTACACTCTGCTAATCGCAAACTAAAGTTGCACAAGATTTAACAAATAAAAAAAAAAAAAAAAAGTAAGCAGCCACAACTTTAAGGAAGAATGAAGATTTATTGACAACCGAGATATCTACTTTTTTTCACCATCAAGTGACAAACGTATTAACTGATGGCAGTTGACATTTTAATTAGGGAAGGATAATTTTCCCAATTGACTTTGCATCCACATCAGCAGTGGTACACACAAGCATTCTCCCCTGTGCATTCATTTAAGCCAAGGGTACAAGGGGTTATCAGAAAAAAAAGTGTGTAAGAGCAGGAAGCAGCTCACTTACTCCATGTTGCTGTCATGGTTGGACCAGTGGAGTGATGACAGGGAGTGCAACTGCATAATAACGAGGACTAATTACATTTTGGGAAACGGAATGGTATACCACTAGTGAAAGGATGTAAACCAAGACTGCAATGGTCAGATCGTGTTCCCTCTCAATTCACCCAAAACCCCACTAACCTCCGCAATCCCTATACCGGATGTCAAGAATGTCACATTTTGAAAAAAGGATATTATATGTTAATAACGCTGAATTAATATTGTACAACTTTTTTATTTTTAAATAATGCATATAGCATATTTTTAAAATTATAAATAAATATGTTTACAAAACCAGATTTAATATAAAATATCAAATAAAGACGTCCTAAGTATCTAAGTAGAAGTTCTGAGACTTCTGTCAGCGTCCTTTTAATTCAGGATGAAGCCGATCCCTGTATGATGATTTATATATTGATTATACATTAATTAATACAATAAAAGAATTGTTTTCTAATAGTTGGTTTATTATGGGATAAGATATTTAAATCTCTGTACCACCACTGTTCTATTAGCTGTAAATCATAAAAGAGCACCCAAAAGTCTGATAAGGTGGCAAAAACAAGCCCCTTTAAAAAAATAAAATAATAAATAAATATATATATATATATAAAAAATTATTTAAACCCTTACCACCCACCCCCCAAAAAAACCCAGCCACGAAGAGAATTATTTTATTTTTTGTTGTGCATGAGATAACTGCCTCAACAGCAGTAGCAAGTAGCATGGCAATAGACATAACAAGCATGGCAAGTCAGAAGAGTAAACTGTAAATTTTTTGTGATTACGTTGGGATGGGGTATAGACAGTAGATTGACATAACATAAGTGAAAGCTTGTCTTGCTGTCTGTGTTGGTGGTGTAAGTCGATGTTCTCAGGTTGTGGTGCATGCTAGCTAAATGGTAGGTTCAACAGTTATTGTGTTGGCCGGGGTTATGCATTGCTTTTCGAGAATGCTAGGCAGTTTAACGGTGTATCTGCTATGTGTATGCATACATGCAGGCGCCAGGAGTCAGCGATTAGAGGACGGGGCAAAGTTGCAGCTGCTGAGATCCGCTGGTTCAGCTGTGGCTTCGTCTGCGCCTCTTGTCTTGTGGTGCTGTGTACTTTTTTGCGGCTGACCTGCTCGTCCCGGTCGGTTGCTGGGTGTAACGCTTTGTATTTTCTCCGACGTGCCTGGCATCCTTTCGCGTGGTGACGTGTAGGCGGGAGGATTTTCCCTCTGCGGCGCCATCTTAGGGCCCTGTCCGGTGGAGGGGTAGCTCGCTTGTGGCGGGGTTGCTTAGGTTTGTCCCTCCTTGGCCGAGTATTTGCTGTGACCTGCTGTGATCGGCTCTCCAACTTTGCCCAAAAGGCTTTCGAAGATAGCATTCAGCCTGGTCGCGTAGTCCAGCACTTTTGTGTCGCACTTCACTGTGCACGTGGCATCCGCCATTGTGCTGTTCGGTGTGACTGGGTGCTGTTCTTGCGGGCTTGCAGTTTGCATCTGCCCTGGCCCAGTTGCTTCAGGGTGGTGGACCGGGATTACCCCCGCCGGTCCTGGGGGGGTTGTTAGGCTGTTGTTCAAAGTCCCTGCTGCCTCGGTGCTGGGTCGGAGAGAGTGGCCGTCTCTCCCCGCCGCCATCCCCCACAGGCTGCCAAGTACCTTCTCAGAGTTACGGTCGTTGAAGTCGCTTATGTCTGGTATCAGGCTGATCGCCAGGGTGCCCCCTTCTCAAAAAGTGTGCCCTGGCATGATTTCAGGTGTTCGATTGGGGTCGTAGTGCTTATTTAATATCGTGTGTGGCAGGAGCATTCTCAGTGTGCGACTGTTCAGTTTGCCGGCCAGGCGCCACCATGAAGATAATTTTTTTTAAATGCACTAGAGAAAAGCAATAATAGTATGGGGGCTTCAATAAACCTGCTGAACTTGATAAGGGGATATATCCCAGTAAAGTGAAAATGGTATAAAACACAGAAATTCAGCCATAATAGATGCTAAAGTAAAACAATTTGTGGAAGAATTCACACATTAGAATAAAGTAAGATAATAGTAATTAAGGGCAATCTGTGCTACATATACAGAGGTACTTCGGTCTACAAACACCTCGGTTAACATAATTTTTGGTTTACAAATGAAAATCCATTGAAAATAATGCCTCGGTTTACGAATTATTTTTCGCAATACGAAGCACGTTTCCCCAGGATGCATTGCGCCTGGGAGGTTTATAGCACCGCCCCTGTACATGCTGGAGTCTGTGGGTAGCACGTGACGTTGAGTGTGGAGGTGTTGGAGCGTTTTTTTCATCGAGTTTTGGAGCCATTATGGAAATTGTTTGCAGTGGTTTTGGGACTTTTTGGGTGCATTTCTCAAGTGGTGGAAAGGTAGGGAGCTGAGCTTTGTCGTTGCATGTATTTTACTGTGTGTTCTGCATTGTGGGTTGGTTTCCATGCCAGACTTTTTTCTGACCTTCAGAGCGGATTAATTGGTTTTTAATTAATTTGTATGGGAAACCGCTTTTCGGTTTACAAATTTTTTGCAATAAGAAACGTCCTGGAGAACGCATTAAATTTGTAATCCGAGGTACCACTGTATCTGGAAAGTGAAAAATATAATAAATAATGATGATAATAAATCATAACAGTCCAGGTTTGAAGGGCATGCTGGGATTTGTAGTCCACAGGCATTTGGGGAATGCAGTTTTCTACCTTTAAATAAGACAGATGTATGAAACATTTAAAAAAAAAAAAAGTGTCACCCACTAATACTCAAAAAAGCTAAATTGATAAAAGTGTGGTTATATCTAATCTACAGATAAAATGTACTCATTTACTAAGATTTTTAACATCATACTCCAAGTACTGTAACCTGTGTTCGTTATATAGAAAACCTATGTTGTGTAGGGGTCTCCTGTCCTAGTATTTACACAAACAGGTTCTCATAATTGCAACGACCTAGCTACAATCAAAAAGCTTCATACAAATTGTTCTTGTTCTATTAAGGTTCCCGATTTATTGTCAGTTTGCTGTGCATAAATACTATAGGAGAGACGACTTCAATCTACTGAAAGGCAATAATAAGAATATAAGAAAGAAATAATAATAATAAAGTGTTGGGGAAATAACCTGCGGAATCACTTGAGGCAGGAATTCCACAAGTCTGTAGAGCAGATATATCATAATGATTCTTTGTGCTAAACAGACACAATGGACTCGTTTGAGCAGAGATTCTAGGTAAGTTAAATATTGGGAAGAAACAATCTTAGATAGCCAATTGTCTACATCTTAAGTTCATTAACACTACTCATGAATTCTCAAAAAGAAAACAAAATCATAAATATTTGCATAACAGTCCTCTTTAAATCTACTATCTTGAAAACAAAATAAAAGACAGCAGTACGTAAATAATCACTAAACAGGTAATCTGATACTGGGTTACCATCAACCTTTAAGAATTAGGATTTCTGCAGATCATACATGTCTCATACTGTGATGGGGGATATTGTTTATAGTTAGTTTCGCAATGAAACAAAGAGGATTTATAATTACAGTTTAGTTGCACTTGAATAAAGTTGCTCTGAATTTTGCTTATCCCTTCAGGGCCATTGACAAACATGCCCTAAATGCACAACATCAAATGGAATGAGGTGAGAATTAGTCAGATTTCTCCTTTAATAAAAGAATGGCTCACTAAATACATATGTCAAATCAAATCTTAAAGGACAACCTTCACCAGAATTTTTGTTTTCCATTTTAAGAATTCTTGCAGTATGTAATGAAAATATATGGCATTTTTTTTAGTGAAGTATATGTAAAATATCTGAAAATCTGGCCTCTACTTCCACAGAACATTAGATTCCTCCACAGTTAAATGTGAGATTTACTTCCTTAGTATAGTATCAATCCTCAATACTGCATTGTAGCATTAAAGTAAAATATAATCTTGAAATCTACGCACAAAAAAAAGAACAGCGATAATATCCACACAATCAACTTTCCTATATTGCAGGGGCACTAATACAGTACGTATACATCCTGGTCACATTTTTATTTAAGAATATCTATATCACAATGAAAGTTCTGCAACTCTTAATTATTGTATATTTGCTTCTTGTTTAAGTAAACGTCTGAGAGTCTATTGAGACAGACATTTTTCATTTTGCTAAATTACAAACACAGGGCTCTGACTAGCTCTGAAATGAATTCACAGAATAAAACATTGCTCACACATGGCATTTTTTCCTCCCATGAATGGCATGATTGGCCAGTAGGTAAGATGGGTTGCCGGAGCTTGGGCAGCAGTACCCCTTATTTTGGGGCCACCCTACGGATCTGGCAGGTAACTGCTGTCAGATGTGGTGTCTCCTCCTCCCCCCTCACTGCAACTCCGCCTAAAACAAAACCGGTATTTCCCCCCGGTTTAGACTCCAAAACAGTCCAGATACTAGGTTTACACCAGATACCTAGAATATACCACGAGAGGTTCACTTTGGAGTTGAGGTAGCTTGGGGATCTGGTGAGGGATGAGTCGCCTTTAGATAGAGACAAATCAAAAGCTATCTACAAGCGATCCCACAGAGACCTGCAGTTCTCAAGGATTTGTCTTCCTTCGAATTGATCTGTATGGAGTCGGGCCCACTGATAGAAAGGTCATTCCGTTTATACTCTTTGCTCCAATCACAGACTCCCACACAGAGTAACCACTATTTTTGAGTAAATGGGAGACTTTCATAGGAGAAACATTTAGTGAAATCGAATGGTAAAGATCTCTGACCTGACGCACCATCCATTGCTCAGTTTCTAGTAAAGCACAGGAAATTACGTATAAGCTTCTAAGTATCGTACATCCATTAACACCTCGTACTCAGTTGCTGGTGGTGTAACCAAACGCTGGAACGCTGATATACTTATGGTGGGAATGCACATTGATTCAGCCATACTAGAGTGGGATTCATGCTATGCTATTAAAATTATATGAAGCCAGACCTCCCTTTAAGCCGGCTTCAATGCTCTTATACCACACGGCCACCCGAAGGCATGTTACAAGAAATCGATAATGGGTTGCAATTTTAAATGTAGCCAAACAGGTCGTTCCTCAGTTCTGGAAATAGTTTGATCTCCCACCGCTAAAAGAGAGGTTTACACATATGAAAAATGTACACACAACAGCTACAGTGTTATAATTTGAAGCCACTGGTAAAATAACTGTATACTCCGCTATTTAGACACACTGGCTAATGACCACCTCAAAAGAGGACTTCCAGAGGCAGCTGATGTAAGACAGAGGTTTGTAAAAGAACATTGACAGGAAGGAATATGGCCAGGCGATCACTCCCCCAATAGTTAAATGCAGAGATACTTAAAATTGTCCAGTGAGTAATGCTATATTCTGCTCAGCGACCCTTGTTTGTCATCAATATGCCCAATATTCTAAAAGTATGGAGGGGACCTGCGTGTTCCTAGAATGTTTATGTGGCATGAGAGGTCCTGCGTGATCACTGAACATATGTGGGTACAACAGATGTAAGGATATATTTTGAAATCTTGTTCGTAATGTGATATAGCTATGGGAGCCTCACATTTCTGGGGTAAGATGGTGTGGATGGCACAACAATGGCATAAATAATGTCAGAAACGACAGGCCTCGTATATAAGGCAAGAATTACTACTGGACCTAAAGTTACATTTGTTAAAGGGATCCTATAGTGCCAGGAAAACAAACCTGTTTTCCTGGCACTATAGGCTCTTGTAGTGCCCCCCCTCCCTCGGTGCTGAAGGGGTTAAAACCCATTCAGCCACTTACCTTAATGCAGCGCCAGTGACCTCTCCTCCCCTGCCAACGCCAGCTCCCGAGTGGAGCCGAATGAGCATGCATGGGCAGAGGTGGGGAGACGGCCACTAGAGGCTGGGTTAACCCTGCAATGTAAACATAGCAGTTTCTCTGAAACTCCTATGTTTTTAGTGGCAGGGTTAAAACTAGGGGGACCTGGCAAGTGGTCTGGGTGCTTATAGTGGTCCTTTAAGTTCAGCTACGTTATTTAACTTTTCACATGATGTAAATGCATATAGTCAAGTTACATTTGCTGAGGCGGATGACTGAGTTATACATATTTTCTTTGACATCTGGTATAAACGCTACTTTTGGGGGCTGATAGTGATTGCATAATAATTCCACATAGCAAAGCGTGATGTGCAATTTGAAGGTCTTGAAAGAGCAAGTCCTGTAATGCCACCGCCAATACTACTTTTAGGGTTTCCATTATTGATAGCACTATGGTGTTAAAAACAGTACAGATAATATCATCAAGCCTCATCTGTTCTCTCTGTTCATGATTATATCAAGCTCTGCATGGGCAGTAGTCAATATCATGGTCTTAAAACATATAGATTGGAGGAAGGTGGGTTAATTAGATAAAGACTTGAACAAAGTTATTCAGATGTATAAAGAACAGAGTTGTAGGGTTTTTTAACTTAATTCATAAAGAATGTTTGTTTTAAAGATACTGAATTATAAACAGTGAAGGTGGGTAAAATGTATCAAAAAGGAGAAAACTGAACACAAAATGGATGTTTAATAAATGTGAAATGTTACAAGAATTATAGATTTTTTTCACTACATTGTGATCTGCTGTGAATTGAGCAAATTGCAGAATTAAGGCCAAAATAGCACTATGGAGAATATAAAATCCAACACCTGAGCCATGCTTGGTCAAACATTTAAAAATCTGTGTGTGTTCATCTTAATTCCTTATTTAGTGAATAGACAGATAAACTGTTGCCACATATTGCATTTAAAACTAATGTTCTCGAAAGGGTGTCACCTTTCCCAAATCAAGTTAAAACCCACAGATCTATTAACACAGGAGCAAAACATTTCACTGCTTCCAAATCTTACCTTTTTGTTGTTCTCTTTAATATCTTGAGGATTGAGAGACTTGTAGTCACTGAAGGAGAAAATGGCACAGCGGGTAGAAAACAATATTTAATAAAATAAAATACAGCAATTTTATAAGAAGCTCAATCTAAAAAAAAAGAAGTTGCACATCATCAACATATGGCAACTGATAATTTTGCAGCAATTCAATCAACAAAACGAATAGTGTGGAAAATTAAATTGGACAAAATATTTAAATAAATAAAATGGATATGGGTGATTTCAGTGCCCGGAGCTTTTTTTTTCACTTCTTCTAAAATTGAAGGTAATAGATGGCAAGGCAAGAACCTGGGACAAGCTTTGACAGCCAAATTTGCCATGTGGTAATCCCTTGTCATCAACGTTCAAAGAGCTACGGGCTTATTTGTCTCATCTCATTTCAACACTAACAAAAAATTTTAATAGCATCTTGAGGTCAGTACTTTCTATAGGATTAAGGCAAAGAAATATTAATGAAACGGGGGGCTTAAAATGAAAGAGGGACATTGATAGTCAAAGGGTCCAGGGATTTAACCCTAAAAGAAACAGCATTCCACACAGCTGTATCGTCCAGTTTGAGTTTGGTCTAAATTAAATGAAGGTCATAGGACAAGGGCTATCTGCATACTTACATCAGGTCAGGTCTGAAGTGGTGTAATATTGCACAGAAAGCCAAGCCATTCCTCCAAGATGTGGTAAAATTCGTAATTTTTACACCTCTGTATGTTTTCGTGACTTCTTTGCACCATACAAGCAGTGACTGGCTAGCGTTGGGTTGCCTTCCTAGAGTAGGACTTGGTATTGGACTTGCCTGAAAAATAAAGTTGTAATGAATAATACGATTTATAAACACTAGTAAGCAACCATATTTATAGATGGCAATGCCATGCAATAAGTCGTTCAAGTGCAGTTTGACAGTATAAACATATGATCTTACAAGAAATTGTTAGGCCACACATACAAGGATAATACATTGACTTATAAATAAAGGGTGCTACATGTTACCTACAGTTCATGAACACTTGAAAAGGTTTGCCATGTCTTGCTAAAATGATACACTTTTAATTAGCCAAGTGGCATGCTGACCATATATTTTATATGTATTTTTTTTTTAAACAAACGTGGATTTGGTTCTCAGGACTCCACTACTGAACTCAAACTGAACAAAGTTCAACATCAAGTTTTCAACAAAATGCCCCGTTCTACCATCACTTAGTTGGAACTACTGAATTGCTATCAGCTTCTGTAGAAGATCATGTCACAACCAGAGTATTCATAGTGACCAATCTGTATTCAATATAACATAAGCCTGCAGGTTTATAGGAAAAATCTGCAATTTATAAATAGATGTTCTTTGTCAAAATAAGTTATATTTCTATTAGCTCACTCTGTAGATAAAGGTCAACTGATTAGTGAACAGGCTCTTAGTTTAGCTTGATTACTAATGGACAATCAAGCCAACCTTAAAGAGGATCTGTCACCAAAACATGAAAATCTCTAAAATATATATGGAAAAAACAAAAAGTGATGTGTTAAGGTTACATTTTTAATTACTTTGATAAAACGTGTAATAAAAAATAATAATTTATTAATGCCTTTTTGAAGATTAATAAAATCATGCCAAGACTGGCTATCACGAAAACTAAGGAAATGCCTTAGGGTCAGCCTAAAAGGCCAAATACTATTAATTTCACTCTTTGGTGCTGACCAAGTGACTGGCACTAAAACAATTGTGTATGGTGGTAAGGCAGTCTACATGTTGTTGTGAAGCATGGATGGCCGGCATATGTTCTGGTATGGAAGTTTTATGTGAAAGGGCTATTTTGTCACATAATATACTTATGTCCCATAAAGCTATGCACTAGAACAGGGTAAAGAAAGATCTAGAAGTGCAGATCACGGTCTACCAGGTCTACGTCACAATTCTAAACTTAATCTCCTAATCCCATCTCTCTAACTTACTTCTCAATGTAATTCGCCTAACCATCAAACCCATAAACCTAAATCTACCATCTCTATTCCTAACTCAAATTCTTGAATTATGAGGAATGAAAGTGGACTGCTTTTCTTTGAAATGTCAATGACTATTTTGTGTGCCAGTTTATGGTTTTTATATTAAATTATATATCAAAATAGAACAAATAAGTTATTCTCTGGATTTCCTGACTTTGTGAAGTAATGTTTTTTTGTAACTATGGAAAAGGCACGAAATCTACTGGGTCTACCGAGTCTGTATCAAGGATTATTTACTTAGTAAATTAACAAAATATCAGTTTGATTTCAATAATTTTTTATATTATTCAGAACTGATCAGTAGGTGTTGAAATATGTCCAACAGAAATGTAATAAACTCAAACATATCCATTAAAATGTAACACCCTTTAACTCAGATTAATATTGGTTTCAAAGCTTTGAAGATATTTTAATATTTGGTTAAAAAAAAAAAAGTGAATTTTTGGGACTGTAAATGTGATTATCTGAAGCTGGTTGTTAATGCCCCATTATACAATATGAACAGCTGGTGTTTAATATAGTACCAAAAAAAAAAAAATCATCAACATAATATTTAGTTATTCAATATAGCAATTTAAATGTGTCTAGGTGCCATGCCGTCAAACTCCGATATTTAACATTGCCAATCACATTGGTTCTTTGAATAAAAGTGGTTAATACTATTTAGAAATGTGTTTTATTTCAATGCTAAAGTAACAAGAATTTTTTTTCTCAATTTTCATGGCACTGAATATTATTGCAGATGTAGGAGATTGGTCGCGTAAATGTTATTGTTAACTCGCATGTATGTAGATGTGGTGCAGATCCCTCGGTATATGTGGCCCTGTTGCAGCCTCGTACAACATTCTCAGTCCATGTATCCTTCAAAACAGTCAGAGAAAAAAATATCGGCCACTAAGGAAAACCCACAGCTACCCGACTCGAAGCCTGTAATCAATCACATGTGATGCTATCAAAAACTAGCACATATATATACCATGGCTGTAATACTCTGTAAGCTATTGCATCACATGTCTATGGTGTTGTGGGATTGCAAGTATGTCTAGATTTCCTCATTTGCACTAAAAATAAAGAATGTTTAAAACTAGTACATATTAATCTGGCATTGGGTCAAAATTAAACATATTACACGTTTTTATGTTTTAATCTTTAATCTTAGAAATCACGCCTCTGAACAAGGCTATTTCTTACTATAAGGCGATTGCAAACTCCTATCTGAAAAAAGTTATTGTACTTTGTGAGATGCATTGTTATTAAATACATATAGCTACTGGGTACCTACACCCTATCCCTTTTTATTGGTTGCTCACTAGTTGAAGCAAGAAGCACAGTCCAATAGATCATTTGTTTTAAAATCTGTAGTTCAGTGGTTACGTGGAACGTTATCTCATTTTATGCTTGGAGACTCAACAAAACTCAAAGGGACACTATAAGCATCCAGACCACTTCATCTCATTGAAGTGGTCTTGGTGCAGCATCCCTGTCCCTTTAACCCTGCAATTGTAATTATTATTGATAAACTGGAATAATTACTTTGCAGGGTTACCTCCCCCTTTAGTGGCTGTCTAGAGCAAATTTTGGGTCCTCACGCTTTGCATGAAGAGATCCAGCGATAGATTAAACCCATAGGAAAGCATTGAATCAATGCTCTCCTATGGGGTAGCCCTTTATGCACATGTGCATTAGGTCTCCTACACCGGCTAATGTCAGCAGAGGAGAAGGCGAAACAGGTAAGTGACAAAAGGGGCTTTTAACCCTTTCAAAACTGTAGGCAGATGGGGGTTGGAGTAAGGGGGCACTAAAGGGCTAGAAATACAACTTTTTATTCATAACACAAAAGCCCATTTTATCCATCTATGACTATCTCTAGAATTAAAATCCTTTATCAAACTCAGCGATGATTATAAATGATATTTTGTATCGTTGTAGCTAGGCATTTAAAATATTGCAGTGCACATGGTAAACAGGGCTTCCCGACAAAGGGACGAGATAAAAAAATAAAATAAATAAATAACAAAACACAAAACGTTTCTATAGCGCCCTGTAATGTAGACGGTACATGCATAGTTAATGACTGACACTATGAAAGACACTTCTATTAACTAAGAGCCACTCGGAAAAGATGTCTTGCCTTAGCAGGCATCTTGCATGATCTCCCAACCCAAACCTGATCTTTGATGTCAGTAAAGGATGTTTTGTAGCTGTCAGATTTCAGCGGTAATTTTATCTAGAGACAGTTAGCTAGCTACAGTGAACTTTTGCCGCTGGCGAGCCCTTCTGACTGATACAACACTGCAAGCTCGAGACTTGTGTCTCGACAGAAATCATGCAGAATGAAACCGCCTGTTTAGCAATTCTAACACTCCAGGCACTCTCTATAACTCTATAAGTGAATCACGCCCTACCCAAAATGAAGTCATGTAAAATTATCTTTTCAATCACAACGAAGAATAGAAAAACTAAGTGACAGCATACATGCATAGAAACACATTTGTAGGGTTAGAGATTCGATCTACTGCTGCCTCTTTGATGACAAAACTGAACAGACACATCATAACCAGTTTTCCTTGTTTATGGTCGTGTTGCCATTGACAACATCACGATACAGAGGATTTTAACTCTCTAGCATTCACCCTATGAAATACAAAGCCACCGAGACTACAGTCTTACAGAATTGTAAGAAAGAGTCAGATTACAATACAGACTGAAGTTATGACTGCACAGTGGAATAATCAAAGTCTACTGACCATTAACACTTTATCAACGAGTTTAAAGCTTCTGTGTTATCCAAAATGTCTGTCACATTCCTCACAAGTAGATGTGAGCTGTATTCAGGACAGATTATTATATTTTTTTGTTATGTTGCATGCATGAATGTTTAAAGGGCCATGAGAGTCACCCAGGTCATCTTATCTTACTATTGAGGTCTGGGTGCAGGGTTATATCCACATCTAGTGTAGGTCTATACTGACAGCCACTAAAGGAGCTTCCGACTGCAACAACGGAGTAAAACTTTGCCACGTGACTGCGGCTCCTATGGGAAAGCATGGATTCAGTGCTTTCCTATGGTAAGGTTTGATGCGAGTGGCACTAGGTGGCATGTGCACCAGGTCCTCAATGCTTCTGTATGAGTTGCTCCTATAGTTTGCGGGAGGCAGGAATGTAAGCAATGCCAAGGGAACCTTGGTTCTGGAAAAAGTAAGTAAAAACCTATTTTTATTGTTTCTGTGGCAAACTGGAGTGTTCCTCTAATGCAGTGGGTAAAACAGCCAGAGTGTGGGGAAGCTAATAACTGGACTTGTGTTAATTATTTTTTTTTATATATTGGGGGGGAGGGGGCTCAACATAATCAAATGCCTTTTTATTCATTAACAAACAAACCATTTGTCCAAGATTTACCTGAAGAGATTTATCCATTAATAACATTTTTTCCAGTTATGGATTAAAAAGAAAAAAAAAAAAAATATTTACAAACTGAGGAATGGGTAGTCTTATCACCATTCACATTGAATCTTCTGTTGTGGTAAGTAATGACAATTCTGAGCCACAATTATCTCATAGAATCGGAGGAACTGCACCCAAACATGGGTTATCCTGTAATCTAGGGACTCCAATTCCTGTTGGGTACTGTAACCAGACCCCAACAATATTATTCTTTATCCAAGAGAACTGGCTTCCTCATTGGTTGTTTTACATAATGTACTTGATTACATATCCCATCACAGCAATCACTTTATCTGTCTCCCTAGCTCTTCAACAAAATGTATTTTAACACAATGCGTTTCCTCAAGATTTGTGGTTAATTCTGACCACTGACTAGAAGAGGCAGGAGATATCTCTATCTCTCTCTCTCGCTCTCTCTTCGTACTGTGGAGAGTGATGATGCCTTCGTACAGATAAAAAATGAAAAGGAAAAAGTAAATAAATTAGTAACAAGTACATTTATTTGACTGATGGAAAAAAGATAATTGATGGTTATAGGACAGTCTCTAAATCAAGCATGTCAAACTTGCAGCCCACAATGAATATATTTGTGGTCCACCTGCCCTGGGGCCACTTTGGTGCAGGCTAGGCACTCCCCCTTCCCTCCTGCGTCTGTCCTGTTTGAGCAGAGAAGAGCGGAGCTGGAACTGGAGGACGACAAGGGGCTCATCTTGAGCTAGGGGAAGAGGGGCTTGGAGGACTTTCCTGTGTAGTTTGTTAAATTCATGAGGGAGCAGTGTATTCATTTTAGAGAGGGAGGGGGCAGTGCATTAAATTGGGGAAGGGACCAGTGTATTAATTTGGGGAAGGGAGAGGGGCAGTGTATTAAAGTGGTGGGGGAGGTGTGTGTTAAACTGGGGTTTGGGCAGTGTTTTCAATTGGGGGAAGGAGTGGGTAGTGTATTAAATTGGCTTGAGGGAGGGCAGTGTATTAAATTAGAGTAGAGGGAGGGGGGCAGTGTATTAGATTGGGTGGAGGGGGCAGTGTATTAGAGTGGAGGGAGAGGGAGCGGTAGTGCATTGGATTTGTGGGCAGTGTATTAGATTGTGTCTGCATGGAGGTGCTGAACACTCCCCATGGAGATGCTGATTGGTCGCACGGCTTTTTGCCACACATGTACAATAGCCTCCCAGTGTTTTTCTATGGGAAAGCATTGGATTGGCTGAGATCATCAAGTTTGATGATCTCAGTCAAAGTGAAGAACACACTCATAAGACTTCAAAATCAACAAGATAAGGTCATTTGTTTTTTTACAGCTGTGCAACAGCATAAATTCACCATTTCCGTCCCATTACCAAACCTTTCTTAATATGTCAAATTAGTTGGACTGAAACATTGGTTATACACAAAAAGATGTCTCCTTAAAATAAATTTGCTCTTTTGTTTTTACTTTGAAGCCCTATGAGCGTGAGGACATCCAGTGTCCGTTAGGTAACTTTTTTATACTGTACTTTCCACACACACAAAAAAAAAAGTTTCTATGAAAACTGAAGTTTTTGTTTTTTTTGTGGCCAACATAAACTTAAATCTTGTTTATTTGGCCCGTGTTAGCCTTTGAGTTTGACATACATGCTCTAAATGTTTATTTGAATCACAGGCAAGTGGAAAGTTACCAATAGAAGGAAGGAGGCAGAACAGTAAAAAAATATAATATATACTTTAAAAATATGAAATATATATATATATATATATATTTTTTACTGTTGTTCCTCTTTCAGCTACTTATCTCTGAACTAAATGTCATTAGGACAAAATTTAATCAGCCTGAACAATGTTTTCTTTTGAATGATTCTACTTGGCTAAATGGAATTCAGCCTACTGACAATGAACTAGGAATCGACCGATTATCAGTCTGGCCGATTTTATCGGCCGATATTCGGTATTTTAGGCAATATCTGTATCGGCCAATAAAGATACCGATATTGCCGATAATACATACCAGGACCGCTAGGCCCATGACAAGCCCGGCAGTCCTGGGGGACCAAGCAAGCGCTTACTTACATTCCCAGCAGCTCCCTGTGTAAATCTCGCGAGTCTCGCGGCCGTCAGAGCGTTGGCACGGGTTACGATGACAACGCCCCCGTGGCACGCAGGCCGCGATATTTACACTGGGGTGCTGAAAGGAGCTGCTGGGCCCACATTGCACACTCCATGCCACTGGACCACAATGGAATGCTATATCCCCCCTCCCTGGTAGGAAGCAGAGAGGGAGACTAAAAAATAAATACAACATTTAAATATTAAAAAATATATTAAAAAAATGCCCCCCTTCCTCACCTATTTTACACAAATTACATACATACACAAACACACACACTCTGCATTATATACACACACCACACAAACACACTGCATTCACTATACACACACTACATTCACTACACAAACACACTGCATTCACTAAACACACACACTACACAAACACACTGAATTCACTAAACACACACACTACATTCACTATACACACTACACAAACACACTCTGCATTCATTATATACACACTACACAAATACACACTGCATCCACTACACAAACACACACAGCTCTCCTGTCTAAACACGCTGCATCCACTACAAACAAATTAAGACCAATGTGGCTTAGTAGAGAAGTAAAACAAGAGATTAAAAATAAGAAAAGGGCATTTAAATCTGACAAATCAGATGCATCTTATAAAAGATATAAGGAAGCAAATAATGTGTGCAAAAAGGCAAATAAATTTGCTAAACTTCAAAATGAAAAAATGATCGCTAAAGAGAGCAAAACCAATCCCAAAGCATTTTTTAAGTACATAAATTAAAAAAAAATTAAAAAAAATGAAAGTGTAGGTACACTAAAAACTGAAACGGGGGTGTTAGTTAATGAAGACCAGGAAAAGGCAGGTATTTTAAATAACTATTTCTCCTCTGTATATATTAAGGAAGAACCCATGGCAATAGATGTGCAAATGATTGCTACTAAAAACTTGCAACATAATTGTAATTGGTTAACTCAAGACAAGGTGCTGGAGCAACTAAAGAAAGTTAATATAAACAAAGCTCCAGGGCCTGACGGTATCCATCCACGAGTACTTAAGGAACTAAGTCTAGAAATAAGGGAACCTCTGTTTTTAATCTTTCAAGATTATTTTCTTTCAGGAAGTGTTCCGGAGGACTGGAGAAAGGCACATGTGGTTCCTATATTCAAAAAGGGTTCAAAATACTTGCCTGGAAATTATAGACCTGTGAGCTTAACTTCTGTGACTGGGAAAATATTTGAAAGGTTATTAAGGGATAATATTCAAGAATTCCTTGAGAAGAACATGGTTATCAGCAAAAATCAGCAGGGTTTTAGGAGCACAGATCATGACAAACTAACTTGATTGCGTTCTACGAAGAAGTAAGTAGAAGTATAGATCAGTGTGTTGCAGTGGATGTGATCTATTTGGATTTTGCCACGCCATTTGATACAGTTCCACACAATAGATTAGTGTTCAAACTCAAGGAAATCTGTCTAGATGAAAATGCTTGTTCTTGGGTAGAACATGGTCTTAAAAACAGAGCACAAAGAGTTGTCATTAATGGTAAATTTTCAAGCTGGACAGAGGTGGCAAGTGGTGTCCCTCAGGGATCTGTTCTGGGACCCCTTCTATTTAACATGTTTATAAATGATCTTGAAGACAACATTGAAAGTCATGTTTCAGTGTTTGCAGATGACACAAAACTAATACAATGTGATCAAGATATTACTTTGCTGCAGAGGGATTTAGATAGACTGGGGGACTGGGCACTCAAATGGCAGATTAAATTTAATGTTGAAAAATGCAAAGTTATGCACTTCGGCATAAAGAATACACAAGCAATGTATACCCTTAATGGAAGCAAATTAGGGTATAACAACACACGAAAAGGACTTGAGAATTGTTATACACAACAAACTATGCAACAATGTGCAATGTCAATCAGCAGTGGCCAAGGCCAGTAAGGTATTGTCATGCATGAAAAAGGGCATTCATTCTCGGGACGAGAATATCATTTTGCCTCTTTATAAATCACTGGTAAGACCACATATTGAATATGCTGTGCAATTTTGGGCACCTGTTCCAAAGAAGGATATCATGGCACTAGAAAAGTGCAGAGGCGGGCTACAAAATTAATAAAATTAATCAGCTACAAAGAAAGGTTAACAAATTTAAACCTATTTAGTTCAGAAAAACGTCGCCTGAGAGGGGATATGATAACATTATACAAATATATTCGGGCCAATACAAACCATTTTATGGAAATCTATTCACAAACCGGACTTTACATAGGACACGAGGTCATGTGTTTAGACTGGAAGAAAGAAGATTTCGTCTAAGGCAAAGGAAAGGTTTTTTTACTGTAAGAACAATAAGGATGTTGAATTCTCTAGCTGAAGAAGTGGTTTTATTAGAGTCCATACAGATGTTCAAACAGCTACATGATGCATACTTGCAAAAACAGAATATTCAAGGATATAATCTTTCAATGTAGGGTAATAACTGCTTGATCCAAGGATAAATCTGACTGCCATTCTGGGGCCAAGAAGGAATATTTTCCTAGCTTGTTGCAAAATTGGAAGTGCTTTTATGGCCTTCTTTTGGATTAACAGTAAAAAACTAATGTGAGGAAGGCTGAACTTGGACGCAAGTCTCTTTTCAACTATGTAACATGTGGCATGTATATTTTATGCATTTACCTTTAGAAATAGTTTCTTTTTTCAAAATGGTAAATGTACAGAATATCGGTAAGTTATCGGCTATCGGCTTGAAAGTTCACAGGACAAAAAAAACAATGAACATTTACATATGGTCACGTATCTTCCAGACCTTGCATAAGTATTATTTAAAAGAAGATAATCCACCTTTAGCATAACTAGCTATACTGCCAACTGCACAGCTATGCACAGTACACAGAGTAGTACTAATTTATTAATGAGTCATTTCATTTAGCTACAAGCTTAAACCTGCTCTAGCTTACTAAAATGTCAAGCAAAACTACTTACTAATAGTAATTTACCTTAGAAGTCAGTCTGTGTAAATAAACACATTTACTGTAATTGTCTCATTTATTGTTAAATCTCCTCTTCCTATAATATTGTAAAGTGCTATGGAATTTGTTGATGCTATATAAATGCCAATAATAAAAAAAATAATAATAATAATCTTGACTTCAGTGCTATTGCTATGGAGCGCTGTTATACACTCAGACACACCAAAAATATGGGGCTTCTAGAAACATTTGAGTAGAAAAGACAGACAGATGGATTTGGGCCCAAAGTAGGGACTGTCCCTCCCCAAAAAGTACATTTGATAGGTTTGCGTACAAGCTGCACATTACTGCAGGGCTCTGTACGCACTCCACATTTTACTCTTTAATAGACTCATACAAACGGCACATGTCAGTGGGGCTGTGTAATATCCATTAAGATGGATTTTTGTGACAAACTTATATTACAAAACATACCTATGCACACTAGACATCATACAGCAGTGCTCGGCAATAGACATTGCACTTACTGAATTTAGTAATACACATTGCACATTATTGTAGAGCTCTGTTATTCATCTATGTATGACTCACAATGCAGTTGAACTGTTGGAATCCATCCATATAGGCTGGCATTCCGCAACACATTGAAAACAGCACATTACTGTGGAGCTCCCTAATACACTCACATACCATATACATTACAGTGAGAATCTTGTACTCCTGCCATTCCACCTTGCTTAATCACCGTCGGTGCACTTCATACAAAGTTCTGTAAGTGCAGGTTTCCCAACTTAAAAAGTGCCCACTCCTGTTTGCACAGTCTCTTGCAAGCTTGTCTACATTTGCTGTATAGTGTTAAGATGAGAAGGGGTAGGAAAAAGGTTGGGATGTGATGATGACAATGAAGCTTTAAAGAGGGGTATGCCAGCAATCTTATTTGTACCACTTGTGATGCAGATGGGCTTAAAACAGGTATCACATTGGTAAGAATGTAGAGCAGCTAAGCAGCAGAGTCAGAATATGTGGCATAAGCAGTCACCTGGGACGTCAAACTAGATAGGGCCCCTACCTGGGCATGGAGTTCTAGCTCTGGTTGTGAGAGAATTCTCATTGAGCCAGCAGGGAGATCAAAAAGGTTTCCCTACTTGAGGAAGCATTGTGGTCTGCACCAATATCCGGTTCTCTGGTCCATTTCGATGACTAGGAGCACTGCAGTCACGGCAGAGTGCTGTAAGTCATTAACGGAGCACTGGACCAAAAGAGAGCTCTTACATGTGATCTGCACCTGATATTGGTTGAGACCACATGCTTACCCAGTAGTCCACCGGGGATCCAGTTCATCATCCACATGACCATCAGGGAACAAGCAGGAGGGGGACAAATATATACACTTAGACACCCCCACCAATATCCATCAGGCACACTCAAACTCACCTACACACACACACAGATACAAAATTTAACTAACACACACAGTCACACTCAGCCTACTCCACACACAACACTGCCACCACAGACACACACAACACTCAGAGGTCCCCCTGCACAGCACAATAGGATCGTTAGACATGGGGACCCAATCTGGAATCCTGCCTAGGTCCCTTGGCAACCTTAATCCTGCTCTGCTAAGCAGTGCAACCTGTCTGCTTATAGCTGCGGAAACTCTTACAGGGGTAGAAGCATTCTGTAAAATGCAAGCATAGCTAATGATGCTATTGTGCTGTGCAGGGGACATTTCTTTGGTGCCCCGCTTGTGAGGAAACCAGAGAAAACATATAGGCAGTTAGAAGAGGCCCCAAAAACCGGATGACCTGACTAAATTCAATACAGGTAACAAGTATGACTTTTTTTTTCTTTTCTTCCAAATACCATGTCTATAAATATTTTGCATTATTAGTAGGAGCAACTTAAAAGAACGTCTGTTTGAAAACTACTACTGCTTTGATTCTCGACTGACAAGCGTAACATTGCTTGATGTCACGTGTAATAACAAAAACTGTCAAAAAGACTATACCTCTCAAAAAAAGGAATGCATTGAGCTTTCCACTGGCTCTCCTACAGGGCATTTTGCCGTGGATGTTTCTCCTTTTCCTCAGGAGACATTGGATATGGTCCAACCATTACTCTCTCTTCCAAGCAATCTCTACAAACATCTTGACTCTTTATGTACCTACTGCTCTCCCACTTTTCCAGTTTATTAACTCGTCTCATGGACCAACACAGCACCTGGGCATAGCTGATTATTATGGTTAATTGGCAAAGGTTCATCAGTATCAATTAAAACACTTTCTCAGTGGCCAACAATCAGTTATTATTGTTATTTATATAGCGTCAACTTATTCCGCAGCGCTTTACAATATTATGAAAGGGGAAAATTTAACAATAAATGAGATAATTACAAAATGTTACAGAAACAATAGGTAGATGAGGACCCTGCTCAGATGAGCTTACAGTCTAGAGGACTAGTGTATAAAGACCCAATAGGGAGGGCATCAAGGAAGACCGCAAACAACAAGGTGGAAAAGTAGCAGAAATGGAGGTGAGAATGGAGTGGGGTCCAACAGGTGAGAGACAGATTTGTAAAATAGAAGTTAGTCTGGGAGGTCATAAGCATTTCTAAAAAGATGAGTTTATTATTTATTTATTTTTAGGGACTTCTGAAATGGGAAGAGTCTAATGGGGATAGACAAGCTCTTCCAGAGGAAAGGAGCTGTCCGTAAGAAGACCTGCAAGTGCGAATTAGCAGTAATGGAGCAAGTAGCGAAAAGGTCACTGGCAGAGCAGAGAGACAGAAAAGGGACATACCTATGAATCAGTGAAGAAATGTAACAGGGGCTAGAGTTGTTTAGGGCTTTATAGGTAAGGGTTAGTATTTGAATTGACACCTGTAGGATACAGGAAGCCAACGTAGAGGAGCAAGGTGTGAGAAGAGCGATAGGAGAGATGGATCAGCCCAGCGGCAGCTTTCATTGTGAATTGTAGCGGGGCAGTAAGGCTTCTCGGGAGATCAATTCTGAGATAATTACAGTAGTCTATCCGAGAAATTACAAGAGCACGCCTGGCATCTTGAGTAAGAAAGGGGCGGATGCGAGCAATGTTTCATAAGGTGGAATCGACATGCCTTAGCAACAGACTGATAGGAGGAGCAAAGGTGAGGCCAGGATCAACGATAACACCAAGACAGCAAGCTTGTAAGGATAGGCTGTCAGCTTGTAGAGAAAGCTAAAGAGTAGGATCAAAACAAGGGGAGAGAGATCTGATAAGATGAGATGGGATCAAGTGGACAAGTGATAGGACGAGAGGAGAAGCACAACCACCTCCTATTCAGTAGCTGGGGAGAAGGCCTGAAGGGTAGGGAAGGTATGGTCCAGGTGTGGTTGGGATAAAGATTACTGTGTTTTTGTTGTCCGGACACTCGGAAGCCACCAGGAGAACCTTGATGGAAGGATGCATATGTCTGTATCTGAAACTGCATTGGCTCAAAAGTGTGATAATGTCAGAATTCATACTGAGTAATGCCCTTTACCTAATGGACCGTATGCTTATAACTCTACATCTGTACTGTTTAAGAGTTCACCTTTTTTATCTCTTAAATTGATTAAAAAATAATACAAAAAAAATGTCAACACAATGTTATTATGCAAAAAAAAAAAAATCCAAATGCTATTAGCATTTATCATGCTAAGTCTCGAACAGGTTTATGTGTTTAATTTTCTAGGAGCTTTGTATTAAACCTGGAGCCTGATCCAAGGTTTGCAGAAATAAGTGATTTATCAAGGAAGCAATCTCTACCTTTTGCTAAGAGGTTAACTCAAATTGTGCAGATTTACAGATTTAACACCAAATTCTTTATAGGCTGCCAAAAGTATTGTAATATTCGATGAAAGATATGCACATTAAAAAATAAATACATTGCTGAAAAAAAAAAACAGCCCAAGCTTACTAAATATAGAAAACTGTGCCCTTAAGGGAGAGGAGACAAATTCATGTCAGATCTAAAGACTAAGAAGGCCCCCATTTGGACAAAACCAGTCATTGCTACACAGACATAACTTGTCAGAGCCAAAAACAGTGGAAGATTTATTTTTCTATAGCTTGTGGGGATATTGATGAGAAATACCAAGAAGACAATCATTCATTTTTAATGACACTCAAACTAATATGTCTTTATCTAAACAAAACCACGGACCTGGCAAAATACCACGGCTGAGCCATATTACTTACAATCTGTTCACTTAGATCAAAAATGTGTTCTAGATGTGACTTGGCTATTTATGTACAAACTCTGGCAGAGATTCAGTTACTGTAAACCTGTGTAATGCCATCCTAATACAATTAATCTGAAATTATACTTCTTAACTATAATAATGACAACAAAGGAATCTTTTAAAACTCGGAATTCTTCACGACTATTGCAGTCTTCAGTTTTTTTTTTATTTTTATTTATTTTTAATAATTACTAAGCTCCGCACACCATTTTTTTGTGAACTACTTTTCCTATAAAACTTAAAAGATAGAACACCTGAGTGATTATTGTGGCAAAACGAAAAAATGCAGGAGCGAATATAGACCTGGCAAAAGGAAATTCATCCCTGGTTAGTGCGCCATGGATTTTCTAAGCTTGTAGTGGCAAGTAACTTATTTTAAACCCCGATATATCACATGCTGCTACTAATTATTTTTGCCCTTAAAAAAAACAAAAAAAAACCATTACATTCTGTGAGCTTTTAAAACCAGGCCAACCCTGCTCCCCTGATTTTGCACCTCTCCCTGTTACGGGGCCTTTCAGGGCTTTATTCAACCTTGTACTGCAGAGTCCCATGAGGAAGGATTTCCCAAGTAAGTGGATTAATCTCATAAGAGCAGACATTGTGTTGCTAGGATAGGATCTGTCAAAAATAGGGTGCATTGTCAGTGTGGCAGTCTTATGCAATGTATTATCTTATGTTGTAATTAAACCTCCATTATTTTCCCTAAGTTAGGTGATTGAAAAATATATATTTAAAATAAATAAATAAATAAATAAATGACATTCTGTGAGCTCTGAAATGTCTATTTAGTGAGCTTAATCTAGTGGTTCCAGTGCAAAGAAACTATCCCTGCAGCTGCAGTAATGCATTTCTGTGAAGAGGCAGTGTATACACTGCTAGATGGTAACACCTCTAGAGGCGGTTACTCAGACAGCCACTAAAGACCGTTCCTGGTGCGGTCATGCAATCTTTGAGCGTCAAGACTCAGAATGCTTCTCATATAGACATATTAAAACAATGTATCTCTATGAGGAGATTGGCATAACACAGCAATTGCTTTACATGCGCACTAACCCCCCAATGCTTCCCTAAGGAGAAGCACTGGATTGGCGGAGATCAGTCTGATCTAAGCCTGGGGAGGAGTGGCGGCCGTGAAAAAACTGGCAAAACTATTTCATTATTTGACGGGGTGGGGGCGGGGGGAGATTAAAGATCGAATAAGTTAGCAAAAACATTAATGTTAGGAATACGTGGTTTAATTCATAACATTATAGTGTTCCTTTAACCCCCTAAGGGCAAAACTTCTGGAATAAAAGGGAATCATGACATGTCACACATGTCATGTGTCCTTAAGGGGTTAAATCAAGCATGTCAAACTTGCAGCCCACAATGGATATATTTGCGGCCCACCTGCCCGCATATATTTGCGGCCACTTTGTGTTGAGGCTGTGATCAGCCGCAAGACAGGAAAGATATTTCCTGTCTGATTCTTGTCTTCCCTCCCATGGCCATTCGCGTGCTCCCGCAGGTGAGCCACTCCCCCTTCTCTCTTGCTCGAAGTGCCAGAAGAGCATCTGGCCTGCATGAGCAGATAAGAGCAGGACTGGAACTGGAGGATGGCAGCCCTATTTAATGTAGGGGAAGAGGGCTTGGGGGACCTTCCTGTGTAGTGTGCTAAATTAGGGAGGGGGGAGTAGGCAGTGTTTTAATTTTAGGGAGGGTGCACTGTATTAATTTGGGGGGAGAGGGCCAATGTATTAAATTGGGGAGGGGGTAGTGTATAAATTTTTTGGGGGGGGGGCGGGGGCAGTGTTTATAGAGTGGTGGGGGGGCAGTGAATTAAATTTGGGGGAAGGAGGGCAGTGTATTCAATTAGAGTGGAGGTAGGAGGGGGGCAGTGTATTAGATTGGGTTTGTATGGAGGAGCTGAACGCTCCCCATGGAGATGCGGATTGGCCGCACAACTGTTTTACACATATGCACAATAAACTCCCAATGGGAAGCACTGGATTGGCTGAGATCAAAGCCAAAGTGAAGAAGACACTCATAGGACTTCAAAATCAACAATATAACGTCATTTGTTTTTTTACAGCTATGCAACAGCTTACATTAACCATTTCAGTCCCATTACCAAACTTTTCTTAAAATGTCAAGGTAGTTGGACACTGGTTATATGCAAATGCATCTCCCTAAAATAAATTTGTTCTTTTGTTTAACTTTGAAGCCCTACGAGCATGAGAATGTCTAGTGTCAGTTAGGCAACTTTTTTTATACTGTACCTTTCTAAATAAACCTTAGTTGCTATGAAAACTGAAGTTTTTTTTTTTTTGTGGACCACATAAACTTAAACCTTGTTAATTTGGCCCGTGTTAGCCTTGAAAATCACTTTAGCTGTGTGTAAAGCGTGTCCTCTTTTTTTTTTTTTTTAAAGTGCAGAATTCAACAGTAATTTACGCTTTCATGAATTTGCCTGGTTACACCCCCTTGGCTGTCAATCAGACAATAGGTGCTGTTACTTCCTGGTTTGCACCTGCCTTGCAAACACTTCTCATTGAGCTGCATTAGGAAGTCTGTGATTGGATACCACAGAAAGCCTGGGCTGGGTTAGAAGGGGAGGGCTTGTAAAGGCAGCAGGCAAGAGAAAAGCAGATTGTGCAAGTTGTTTCTAGATATAACACCAATGAAAAAATGCATGCAAGTTTTCATTTGGGGATATCTCTACTAAACAGTTGAGTGTCTAAGTATTTGTACAGTGTTAGAACGCATTTGATGTTCAGGATGTGCGATGATAGGCAGTAAGCAGGTAGTAGATGAAGATTTGAGTGTGCCAAACTACCACAACCATTACAGTAAAACCTTACACATACATACTTGTCACTAAGAAGAGATATGTCGAAGGAAACATGAAAAACATGGCCAAAATACACTTCAGTTTGTGGCAAAACAGAAACTGCCACCGTAAAGATTTCACATACATCGGATTCTCAGCTGGCATAATCCAGGAGACAAAAAAGGAGAATGGACTGCATTTGTGGATTTATAATATTCTCAAAAGAGAAAGAAAACAGATCAGAGCAATCATGCAGCATGTTCAGACATATTCTGATAAAATGTAGTGTGTGACATAAGTGACTTTGGTGTTTAGCTGTGTGTACTCTGAATCTCTGCCTGCTTTCTGTAAGGTGAATTTTAAACACTGGCTGAATAGCTACACCTTTCAATAACTCTGACATGGACTCAGCACTTCAAGAATTATTTTTTTAAGATATATCCTGTCTGTGAAAAGGTTACAGGACACCCAGGAGTAGAACGGGATTAATGTGTCAACTGCAAGCCCTGCTAACAGACAGACAAGTTTGGTTGTTTGTGAAATACTGTGGGTAAAAATCACGAGGTTCTGGTATTTTTTATAGCAATGGATTATGAGAAAACAAGGCAGCGATGCACCTTGTCTAAATAATCTACACAGGACAGAAAAAAAAAAAACAGACGTAAATTATTAAAGTATTTACTGACTGTAACTGAATTATTTTGACTTTCTATGCTGTCTCACTGTGATATTTTGAGACTTTTTTTGCATTTTGGGGTTTTCCATAATTTACGGATAACAAAACAAGGAAGCCGGCGAGCATTAACTCTGGAGAGTGGGTATCTTTCTCATATTTTTGATCAATATCGGTGGGTCCACTGGGGAGGGGGGGGGCAACAGGACAATTCTCCCACCCCCTCCCCCTCCTAGAAACAACAGTGCCTTGCTCTCCCCTGCCAGCCCTGCTGTGTGCCTTCAAGCAGCTCAGCCTGCAGCTACTACAGGTCCTCTTCTCGCAAGCACAGAGCGTTGCCGCGGTTACCACGGCAACGCTCCAGTTCTCACGAGAGTGAACTCTAGCCTAAGGAGATGCAGGCTAGAGTTCACTCTCACCACTAGAACCGCCAGGGATTTTCCATCGGACCACCAGGGATTGCAGGAAATATCCCCCCTCAGCGAAGGTAAGAAGTGAGGGGGGTTATAAAATTGATTTATTTTAATAAAAAAAAATTATTATATATTTATTCATCTGCCCCCAACCCCCAATAACTCCCCACACACAAACTGCCCCCCAATACACACTCACTCTCCCTAAACACACTGCCCCCAATACACACACACACACACAGTACAGATTTATGTTTCTGTTAAGGCTTAATTTAAAAAAAAAAATTTTTTTACTAATTGAATAATTAGAACAGAAGAGTTACTAGAGATTAAATTATCACTGTCCTCTTAAATTGTTAGGTCTTTTAATTCCTTTCCCAGTGTTACAATGTGTTTAGTAATATTAATCTTGCCACAGGGTGTGTGACATAGTGACCTACAGTAAACATAAATAAAAGTTATACTTATAGCAGAGAACTAGGTGCAGTTGATGTAGATTTTAAAATTAAGAACACCTCGGTTATCAGAAATGATCTTTGTACCTTGACAAAAGTATTTTAATTTGCCCGTATATATTGCACTGGTATTTTTTAAATCTGTCTAGGTGTTTGTATTTTTTTTAAACTTCCGTAAGTGAGTATCCGATTTATAGCTAAATTCCTCATGGAACACATCATCAGATAGGTCAAACAGCGTAGTTTATTCACTAAATAACAAAATTAACTGAAAACAGAACTGCAACAATACTTGGCTGTGGTAAAATCTTCCATTTTGTGCCTACATTTTGCTATTCAGCTTTTAGTTTACAATAAACCCCAAAATACGACCTCTGCACTGCACTATGGAATGTTGGGATTAGTATCTGAGGTTCTGATTGGCTGCTGACCTCACATGGTCTCAGCAACTTTTTTTTATTGTTTAAATAATGTTTGGTCCACGCAATTAGTTAAAAACTTGAATTTTCACCCTGGTCACCCGGCGAGAGGACCCAAAAGTGATCCTTCAAACTGCAGGTGGGTGGACATTACTCTCTCCATACACATGACCCATATCTCCTATTTTCTTATCTTTTCTGTCTCTCTCTTCTTTGCCTGTAGCTATTCATCTATGTTACACAGTATTATCCACAAGGAAAATATTGCATTTTACAGTTTCTTTTTTTGAGAACTATGATGAGAAATGTATATATGTGTACACTAATAGGCCCCTACCCCTATATAATGAAGTATGTATACACTGCATTTTCTGTTTATGTTCCTATTTTTCTCATTATAACTCAAAAGCAGTGTCACAATCAGAGTTTGGGATCATTCGGACCCAGCAGGTCAGTTACCCATATGACATATGCACTTCAGTTTCTGATCAGGAGGCATGATATGTATTTTGTACGTTAAGATAATAATGCAATGCTATGTAGCCAATCTCAGCGATTTTTGTCACACAAAAATACAAAATTTAAAAAAAAAACTTGAATTTTCAAAGAATTTCAGGCAAAAACACATATAATGCATCATTATATTTATTTAATGCAGTAAGCAAAAGAAATACTGGTAGCTCCCGCCTCCTGGCCTATACAAGTCTGGTAAGAGATTAGCATGGAAGAGAATATGAATCCCTAATAAGATCCTTACAGCCTTGCTGTTTAAGTGTCAATTATGCTATTCTCACAAGGCATTTCACGTATAATCTTAACTCTGTCAAAGGGATAAAAAATGATTTTAAATTGGCGTGAAAAAATGCTTGTAAAAACTTAACTGCTACACAGGCCCTGAGATATTTCATTTCTAGAGGGGAGACAATGTCACACAATTGCTCCATGCTTAAAAATAATAAATTATTACAGTAAGTAGCATTTCAAAACTTATCGAAGATAATCATTTAAAACGGCAACTGAAATACAATTCATCCCTATTATAAAAGTCTAGGAGGAAGTCCTAGAAAGAATTGTAAAAACAGTGATTTCTTATATTCATGACAATTCATATCTACAACACTCTCAATGAGAAATACAAAGAGCCTTTAGCTCTAGAAGAGAAAAAAGTACAAAATGGAATAAAAATTAAACACAGCTGCTGTAGCATTAGTCACACCCCTAAAAATTGTTTTAAAAAAAAAATAAAAATACATAGAAAAAAAAAAAAGACAACACTTTTACATATACATGCCAGTTAGTAAAGAGTCAACATAGATGGACCTGTCAGTTCTATATATATATATATATATATAGACACTGACAATTAAAATGCTACTTCTTGTATCTTTTTGCCTTGCACAAGTCCTTTATATTTTTACGCGGTAGCGGGATACTTATTGCTACTAGTATATTAACCCTTACAGTCAAATGTGAAAATAGGGGGTTGGGTCAGAAAGAAGAGTAGCCCCTCTAGAAGACAAGTTTGGAAACAATTACCCATAGCACAATCGGTAGCTAACTTTTAGTTCAGGTTGTGCAAGTTTCTCCCCAGTGACAGTTCTGTTTTATTAGGACAGTTATTGTTGAGTTATGTAAAAATCGGACAGATTCGACTGGTAGACTGAAGTGGGTTGAAAAGTCATATATACGCTGATACTTAATCATTTGTGAGTTTGTAGAATTTTAAATAGCTTGAGTGTGAACACAGGACTGTAGAATAAAATGAATATTTGTATTACCATTGTTTGCTTAAGTGTACAACTGTATTAATTTCTAGGCTAGGGAGTGTGAAATCAGAGGAATAAATTGGATGAACAGCAGCGAACAACAATGTTGTCAATCCCAGAATTTAAGTCACTTTTCATAGAGTTGGCATAGCTGTGTATATATTATCGGTGTAGTTTTATAGTGGGTAGATAATGGTTTGCAAAAAAACCTTTAAACAGTACTAATTTGGATAGGATATTAATCAGTTACTTTTCAAGCTGTCTGTGAAATACTGAATCTTAACAAGTGTTGCTGTCGATTGGACAGCTTGATTATATGTTAAACCCGTCAGTTTAAAACCAGCCCATTTGGCACTTACAGTGGGTGTAGACCAAATGTCTCAACTGAAACCTAAAGTAGATGCGGCAATTACTTGGAAAAGGTATTTGATTTAGTATATGCTGTAGACAATAGTTTAAGTCTTCTAAATAAAAAAAAAAAAAGGCTTGCTGCCACAATTTTAGGCAAACCCTTTAAAAGGTTGAAAGTTCGTTTGAGCAGGGCCCTTTGTCAACCTATTGTTCCTGTCAAAATATCTAATAGTTTGCTTTCCTGGCACTATAGTTTCCTTTTAATGTAAAGGGGAAAACCTAACCACAAATGAGACAAACTTGTTTTCTTGGCACTATAGCTTCCCCCTCTGTCACTAATAACCCTTTTTGTCACTAACCTGGGTCCAGAGCTGATGTCCCTCTGCACTGGCTTAGCTCCGCCCACACTCCTCCCCGGTTATCATCAACCGGCGGGGGAGACCTTGCGTCATGCACATGCGTGGAAATGGCCGCGCTCGCATTAGGATTTCCCCACAGGAAAGCATAATTCAGTGCTTTCTTTTGGGGATTCCGGTGACGCTGGAAATCCTCAAGCGGAAGGACGTCCAGCGTCGTTTAGGAGACCAAAAGTTGCCTATCCACCCGGATGTTTCTCTAGTGGCTGTCTGGTAGACAGCTACTTGAGGAGTTAATCCTAGCAGGTAATTATTGCAGTTTATAAAAACTGCAATTATTACATGCTCAGGGTTAAGGGTGATGGGAGTTTACACCCAGACCACTTCAATAAGCTGAAGTGGTCTGGGTGCCTAAAGTGTCCTTTTAATGGAAAGCGCTGAGGAATAAGTTGGCGCTATATAACGGCCAATAATAATGACTATATACACCTTGTTTACTGACAAACCTGAACAAGTTGTAATGACCTTGCTTAGATAAAAGGACATTATTACCAACAGAACAACTACAGCTTAAAGTAGTTGTTCTGTCTACTGCCTGTCCATGTAGGCTTTTTAATGTAAACACTACCTATACAGAGAAAAGGCAGCATTTAAATCCTGCCTAGGAACACCTCTAGTGGCAGCCACTCAGATGGCCACTAGACGTGCTTTCTGGGTCAGTGAATGTGCAGCACTGACTTTCAGTGTCTCCACGCCCTGCACTGATTCAATGCATCTCAATGAGCAGATGCTGATTGGTGCAGCGCAGTGTTTTGCTACACATGCGTGAAAGCGTCCAAAGTTTGATGATCTCAGTCAAGGGGATCAGCCACGTGGAGATAGAAATAGGTGAATTAACACACCATTAGCCTTGCTGAGAAGGGGGCTGGGAACCTAATCAGCACTATTAGAACTATAGTGTCAAGAATACACATTTGTATCACTGACACTATAGTGCTCCTTCTAATATGTTGGATTGTTTTTTCGCTCATGCAAGTGGAGAGAACGTTTGTGGGGTTTTTTTTTTTTTACATTATCATTTATTCATGTTAACTCACAATTAAATAAAAACAATATGTATTAAATACTGTTCCACATTTGTAAAACAAAACATAATTTTTAAAAAAATTATTATTTTAGTTGAAAATGTAGTTGTACGGTTCTAGGCTTTTAAATGAAGCATGTGATGGCCAGTGACAAGCACTGTAGTGACGACACTTAGCACACTGCGCAGTGTTACTGCATCTCACAATGCTATGAGAATAAGAGCATTATGATGTTGGCTGGGTGCCATGTATTAAAAGGTTTGCAAGGTTTTCTTTAGGCAATGGCTTTTCTTTTACATGTTTATGCTGTTGGGACTTGTGAAAACTTCCACTGAGAAATAATACAGACATCAGCTATTTCCATGTATTTGGAGAGTTTACCTTTCAACCTAGTGCTAAATTAAGATGCCTTTTCATCACAATACGCTCTTTGCCTTCAAATAAAAGGTAAGTGGTTTGTCAGGTGGGGGCTTGCAATTGTTGTTTTATTCACAAAAAACGTTTGCACAATGTGAACAGTATAGGAACACAGACAGAGAACTGACACTGTAGCTGGAAAGCTCTGAAATACTGACGGCCTGGTATCTTTGGAGTATGTAAATACCTGGTTAACAAAAAAATATAAAAACATTTTTTTAAATGAATAAAGAACCAACTAAAAACCCATACGACATAAAACCTAACATCCCCCCCAAAAAACTGGTAGAAAGTTAAATGGAAAGGTACATTTCTGAATTGGTTCAACCTCTACATGTATTTATAATAAAAATGCTTTGGCGTTTAAGGGGTGAATGTGTTCATAATTATTCAGCAAAAAAAAAAAAAAGTATTCTACACAACACAAGATAATTGCCAAGGTTCTTTCAGTTTAGTCGAAATTCTATCCATGTTTGAGCACGTTACTCTAAGGGTGTTAACTGTAGAATATTTACAGAAAATCACTCAAATTTAAATGCGAAATTTAAAAAAAACCTTAAGGGTGTGATATTCAACACTCTTTAGGGTTATAGTTATAAAGGAAGTACAATCTGTAATTTATTAACCTTTCCACAATTTTTTTAAAAATGTTTTTAGGTATTATTGGGTAATTATTAATGTAATAATGGTCAGGAATTTAAACAAGATTTCAAATTTAAGGGCAAAATAAACAATCAGGAAAAATCACCCAAGGCATCCATTATTCCATAGCTTTGTTATCCCGACCGTGGCTAGTTATCTGATATTCTGCATTTCTCTAATCCTGACCTTGGTTTGTCTTTTGTTATTTGGCCCTCTCCATAGGACAACATTGCTTTCCTATGGGGAAAGTCACCAAGAGTCACCTAGCAAGCAGGAAGTGCCTCTAGTGGCTGACTGACAGTCTTAGTCTTAGTCCTGCAATGTAATTATTGCAGTTTCTTAAAGCCTGCAATGTTTTTCATTGCAGGTCTAAGTAGGACAGGGATACTGCACCTAGACCACTTCAATGAGCTGAAGTGGCCTGGGTGCCGATAGTGTCCCTTTAAATTCACAGATCTACAGATTTAAAATGAATGTCACTTTTCAAACTTGTTAATGGCGAGTACTTTTGAAAAGCAATATAGCAGCACAACTGGCCATATTATTTTACATTTCATAAGTTTGCAGATTGGAAGTGGAATAACAGCACTGCTCATGTACCATAAATACTATAAATGCAATTGTCCAGTTCAGATACTTTCCATCACTTGTGTATGTTGCCTTCTTTTAGGCAACAGTGCATCAACAATCCTTCCACGTTCAAAGTCTGCTACATCTGTTGCTTTTTTGCTATTGCTTAGAATTCCTGGCTTAATCCTATTTGACATTATTCATGCAAAGGTCATTGTGGATTCTGCATATGGTGGTGTGATCGCAGCAGCTTTACTCGGCGTGTATAAGAAAGAAAATCACATTTAATAAAAATGTATTATAGAAACCTTTCTGTAAAAGATGCAGTTAGTGTGATGGAACCCTACTTACTGTTGAAGAATGCAAAGCGAGCCTGATGTAAACAGCATTGAATAAGATAGGAAACATAAGGATAAAAATAATATTGATGTGCTGGGTGATTGTATAAATCATGTCATTATATGATAGTCAGATATATAAACAGCAGATGTGAGTCAATTGATTATTAACACTTTGGTTTGTAAGTCAGTAGGATATTTTTAAGGTATAGAAAATAAATAAATGTTATAAATAGCAGTACCATTGCCACCTCAGGGTTTCTTTCACTCTCTGAAAACCCATCTATTCAGAGAAGCCATCCCATGTGCTCGAAATATTTTCTCTCGGATATAAAAAAAAAAAAAAAAAAAGTCCTTCCATGCTGTCCCCTAACTTTGTCTTTATTGTCGCACGTCCTGCTACATTGTACGCTCATAGAGGAGGGCCCTTATGTCGTCAGTATTGTATACATTGATGTTATATTCAATCCTATGTAATGCTTCCTTTATGTCTAGCCAAATAATAATAGAGTTTATGTAAAGAGAGCCCTCACAGGTCTTCAAAACAATGCACAACCCTATGCAACCAATGTTATAATTTACACAAGTTTCACCTTAATTGCTTAGTAACAATTAAAATCGCTTCATTGAAAAAGGTTGGATTGAATTTTAAATTCCTACAGTCATTTCTGTTCTTTATTTCTGAAGACAATGTGAAAGCACTTTTCCTGCAAAGCCTTTCTGATGGCTGGCTCTCCATTCAGGCTAAAAATCATAAGAGGACAGATCTAGAGAAATACAATTTCATGTATCAGTTCCACGCACACAGATGACCGTTGTTTGCCTCATTTTTTCTATGATCTTGTTTCTTTATTCTGAGATTACTTGCCCAGGATGGGAAATGTGTTTTGATAAAATGTCTGCTGTTAGCGCCAAACAGTCTGCATGAATATAACCAATATCGCAGTTTTCTATATCCAAACCAAAGTTGTTCTTTGCTTAGGTGAAATATTTTCGTACTACTCAATGATGTCACACTGTCCTTATGTTATACTAGAAGATTACTGGATTCAGGACAAGGTACTATGTAAACATCCGAACATAAGGTGCATTTAGAGAGCAATAAGTTATGTTTTAACATGACAGACATGAATATACATAGGAACTTAAGTGCCACGAACATATACATGCCTGATAGTCTTATATTTATTGTATACTGAGTCATAGATATTTCCCTGAAGGCGTTTTGACATCTGTTTCATTTCTCGTTTCAGAATTCTTATAATCCATCGTGTTTCTACCATGTAAAACATTCTCAATTATTCCTGCAAACTGCTTTCGATGCTGCAATAAATCTTCACACCAGCCTGGAATTAGCTGGATTGCTGCTAATTATCCCAAAACATTTGGCAATGTTTACAAACAAGTTGGATCTTTGGCTTTGGAAAACACATTATAAGATAGGGTTTCACAATCGCAAATTGCAGCTCCTGTTAATTGTCTGAAAAGAAGTACAAGGTATTCCCCTCCCCCCTTGGTAGAATCGTTAGGACGGTAAATTTGTTTTCATGCCATGCATAATTATTTCACCTGAAATTTAAATCCTTAAAAGCAAAATTACTGGGATTAGATAATGTGACAAAAACTCAGTTTAACAGGGGTGAAATGCTATGATTTTAACATGCCCAGAACATTATAAATAAAAACATATGCACAGTTATGGGTATAGCAATTTTCCCATCAAAGATGCCACCCCCATGCTGCCAAACCCAACCTTCAGGCAAGTGATGGGGAAAAAAAAAAAAACAGACTATAATTGTTATTTTTGTGCATGAATCAAAGCACAGATACAACACTGTCTCAAAATTATTGGCATAGCCTATAGATACAGAGGTTTTTGTTATTATCTGTACCAATATAAGCTTTGGAGGAGCCACAATGTTAACAATTTTATTAGGCTTCTCTATCTCAGTTTGCTTTCCCAATAGTTCCTTTTCAAAAACTAGACCTAAAACGAGTGGTGAGCTCTACAGTTTCTCTCTTACAATAAGGTCCGGGAACATTTGAAGTTTGTCAGAACAAGCAAACCTAAAGGAAAGCATAAAGGAACATATCGCAAGAGTGATGCCTACAAGGAGACAGAATAAGCGAGACAGTCCGAGGTCTAGGATAACAGATGCACTGAATTGAAAGTGAGGTCCTGGTCAGGATAACAGAGAGCAGGAATAGTCAATCAAGTCGAGGTCAGAAAGAAGTAAATCCAATACATAGTATAAACACATTCTCAGGTAACAAGAACCATGACGGGACAACGAAACAAGGACAACCAGGAAGTATATATACCTTGTACTGGGTTGTGATTGGTTACAGAGGGCCATGATGTCACAAGTATGTATGCATCATCAAAATGCACCATATAGACTGACATGGTTAAAGGAGACCAATGGAGGGTCAAGTCATATATGATGTCATAATGAGGCACCAGTAAGCTAGGGATATGTGGATGGGCATCAGAACACAGACAAGACATAATTTCTGTGATCGAACGGTGCCACCAGGGACAGGTTTTGTGACATTGTTAAAAGGACATACATCACTTTAAGACAACTATTTCAAAAGCTTTAACTTTGACAGTTACCTCACTCTGCAGCTGAAAAAAAGCAGGTACATATGTCAGTGTTGAAAACCCCCATAAAAAAGGATTGAGTTAATGCTTTCCTATTCCTAGTGGTTGTCCTCATGCACAAGCGCACGTGGTCCGTCACACCCCCCCCCTCCCCCCCATCGGCTGACGTTGGAGGAGGAGCCTGACCCAGTACCTAGGAACATCAATCAGCAATGGAATCAGGTTACTGTTTAGGGTCATGCTCACATGGCACAAATTATTTGGATGTAGAATAAGGAAGTGAATGTTCATGTCCCAAGCCGAGGTGGTGGGCTTTTACAGTTTGGGAAATTCTTTAAACAAAAGGGTTTGGAGAAGACTGGACCCATAGCATCCCGGTCATCACGATCACTAAAATATGCAATAAGCCAACTACAATAAACTTTAAGAGCTTATGACATTCCATTGCATCATCACAATCAGGTGAGAGCAGACTCTCAGGCAGTATAGGATGGTTCTACTTATTTGCCGTCAGTAATTTAGTACGTCATACATTAAATAATGTTTGCAGCGGATTATAGCAGATCAACTTTACCCTATATAAAGACGAGTCCACTGTTTATTCACAGTATGTAATAATATATACAAGCTATGCAGCTATTTGGAAAACCTCATTCATTCATCAGACATTATCACAGGCATAAGGAGCCATCTACTGGTGCAGGATAAAACAGGAAGAATTCTTGTCACTTCTCCAAGGAACGCCCTGATAAACCCATTACTTCACACATTCTAAGTAAACAGAAACACAGACACTTCCCAGGAGTCTGTCAGATACACACAGTGGGTGCACATGCATGGATGCAGTTGCTAGTTGGGAATACAGATAAGACAAGTAGGTGTAAAGGAAGATAGGGAGGTAGACAGACAGACACCCACATCATAATTCTATTAATTTTAACCACTTATTTCAATTACCAATGTTTTGTACACAGTAATCATTGTTTGTGATCTCTCTGTATACGGATTGTGCTTTTTACAAATGGTCATTCAGGATTTCCGACACATGCCCTAGACCTTCTCATAGAACTAAAGTATGAAAATCACCACAAATACTTACGATTACATTAATTAATAGAAAGTTTAAAGAAATGAACAACGTTAGCAAAACTTAGCAGCTTTAATAAAATTGCAGAAAACATTTAAAAGTGTCTCAGTTTTTCGGGGGGCGGGGCCTGGCAGCCAAGATGGCCGGACGTGCACTCAAAGTGCTACTGCACACATGCCTCTGAAATAAGCTTATATTGTGCACAATCACACCGCTGGAACCCTAATCCGAACTTCGGATAGCCAGGAACTGAGTGGGACCCTGTGGAAACACAATCTGGGACGTTCTGCTGCCTTCTGATACTGCAAACACATGTGGCCTAATCTGGCTGGCGGCCTGGCGACACGGAGGGATACGGCCGACCCCCCGGCGCGGAGCCAGCTCAGCATGACAACCATTATGCAGGCCCACAACCCCCCCTATGGACCGGGGGGGGGGGAGGGGGGAGATATCCCGGTCCCCACTGAAGGCACTCACCGCTCCCCTGCTACAGAATCTCTGAGTGGTCCAAACACCGCATGGCAGGCCCAACATGGTCGCTGCACCTCAACACGCTCCCATACTGGAGAGCACGTCACTTCAGACTTGGAGGGAAAACTTTGACACACGCTTTGAACAGCTATGTCAAGAATTCTGGAGGCGACTCGAGAGCCGAAACTCTGCAATCACCCTGTCAGTGGAATCTCTGACCCAGACCTCCAGACTGGAGCGCCGACCCCACTCCGGGGTGGGAACCCACGTGGAGGCACTACTTACTGATCGCCCGATCCCACGACGTGCTCTCCGCACTCTGAAGATCTCATGGGTCCGCAAACCTACCGCACGCCGCAGGAAGATCCCTGGAGATGCTGATAAAGCTCCCATTAAAGCATGGCATTCAGGAGCTTCAGAGCCCGGGCACAGCACACTACTCCAGACAAGCAAGCAGGAAGCCTGGCTGAAGGGAGAGCACAACATGGAGGCACATACCGATACTAGTCCAAGCAGGGCTACAGACTATCTAGAATGGCCTACACGTGGTGTGGGGTAGACCTGAGACATAGTCCTCCTGTTAATCAACAGCCACTCCCCTTAATACAGGGACATATTGCCTCTCCATATTGCTTTCACCTCCCTGCCTTTTCTTTTATGTTCTTCTCTTTTCTCTTTAGTTTAACTACCTGACTGGTGAGGTGAACCCCAGTGGCACTCAAGCTTACTAGCTATCGCCGGCTGAGTTTACAGCTGCTTAGTGTAGCTTAACACAGAGCTAGCTCATCATAGAAATTAGTTCTTGAATACAATATCTCAGTAACATAAGCATGTTTCACAACCTACCTTAATACTTTTATTACCATGTCTATGACTTTGCATAGCTTAGTATCTTTCTTAATAGTTAATCTAGACATGTTATGTGTAGCCTGTACTTTACATTGCATTTAAAAATTGCGCAGTATATCCAAATGCCCTGTAACTATTATGCTTTGTCGTAAACGGTCTTGCAAATGCTACTAGGGCATTGTACAACTGTCTGTTAATCATATGCACGCAAAAAATAAAGAATTATAAAAAAATAAATTTAAAAAAGTGTCTCGGTTTTTCATGATTAATATGCCCAGATACAAGCTAACCTACCCACCACACCAATTGTGTGTAGCAAAGCAAGCAAATATATGTAACCATTTATTCATAGAATCTACCTAATATATCACTAGTGAATACAAGTCAAGCTAGTTTTTTTTTGTTTTTTCTCTTCTTTTGCTGTAATTTAGGGTGATTTGGCAGGTATATGTAAAATAAAATCTGGTTCAGTGGTTACTCCAATCAAAAATCAGTGGTTTTCATAAAGCACTGGTTTTGGTTAGAGTAACCCTTTCTGTAGCATACAATTGTTTCATTTAATGACCTTTAGAGAGATTTCAATTATATCTGACATTTGTGAGAGATTGTCCCTTAAGTTGCATGTGATCCCTAAATATAAAAGTCCTCCCTTCAGGTAAATGCAAGGCAGGTGGGAAATGAAAGAAGAAAAAAACAAAACAACCATAAAACGTTGAAAGTTATGTATAAAACAGAGAGCAGCAGAGAAAATAAACTAATCGATATTCCCTGTGAGCCATGTGCCATTAAGATCTAACAAGTACTAGTGATGTTCAATAAATTATGGAAATCTCTCAGAACAATTAAATCATTCTATATATTTAAACAAATCAAATAACATAAACTAGTTCACAGTTAAATTACAATGTGTATTGTATTGGCTGATGTTATCTAAAGCAATCTTAACATTTATATGACCAACCTGCCAAAACAGTTAAACTTTTTATCAATTATAATATAAACAATTATCAATGTAAAGATGTATTTTGCATTAGTAGTTGCAGCTTTAAATACAGTCCCTTCCAGTGTTGCCCCAAATGACTCAGAGGACATAATGCTTTCTGATGGTCTAACGGTTGGTAACCCCACCATTATCTATCTTGAAGCAAAAGAAAAAGAAATATAAAATCATCAAATAAATGACAAAACTCCAAGAGTCACTTTATTACAACATTTTTTTGGATGTCTACGAATGGTTCCACCCATGCATATCTCCCAACATTTCAAGTCGACACTTTAATTTTAGGGGTCTAAGTAGAGATGTTGCCACGGGCAGGGCTGTTCTCAGATATTTTAAATGACACGTACCAATAGCAATTTACGTAAATAAACTTATTATGGTACACTCAGACACACCTACACTATGGAGCTTCTAGAAAAGAGAGACAGAGGGACTTGGACCAAAAACAGGGACACTTTGGAGATATGTCTATGAATGCAGATGTGTAGCAAACAAACACGGATTAACACTGGAGTAGTACCTTGGGTGAAGAGGTCAGATCCTTTGCAAAAAGAACACCTAAAGGTGCACTTGCTGGCTCTTCTTTCTTTGGTGAGATTACAGGAGGCGCTGGAGCTTTCCTCTTTGCCTTCTTTTCGGGTTCTGTGTCCCTTATGGCCCTTGTATGGCCTAACTCTGGGCTCTCTTTTGGTTCATAAAAAGGATTTGACCTGCAAATGAGAAAGGATGGATAATGCAGACTAGGCCTGAAACCAATCCGGTACATCTCATATGTGAATTTACTACCATCAGCACATAGGAATGAAAACATTAACAAAATATAGCTTTACTCATTAATTATAGTGTCATTGTAACTTGTTATTTAAGAATTGTGTTCCAAATTGGAATGACCAGATTATTGAATGACTGCAGGACTGCCAATGTGAAACAAGAAGGTCAGATTATAGGTTGACAAAACGAGGCCACCAAACTATTGTTTAGTTCATGTCCCCATACCAGAACTAGAAATATTTGTAAATATTACACCTTACCATATGCAGATAATATAATAGACAGATAGAAAAAGGAAAACCATAATTAGTATTTCATGCAATTCAGTTTTTTTTTTTTTTTTCAATGGCATGTTTGATCCTACAGTAAAGGTTTCATGAGTCTAGGCTGAGAATTTGTCTATAGACTTCAAATGTTGCCTTGTTTGTCTAATTTAAGGTGACACAAATTTCAATATAAAATTAAGTAATTCTCTCAGGATCTGGGACAGCTGGATTGGTAAGTGAAAGCCATTTCCTTTCCAATAGTTGTAGCAAAGCAGACTGCTAAAGGTAATCCCAAATTATTCAAATTGTAACACAAAGTACTTAAAAAAAAAAAAAAAGGGAGAGAAAATAATCTTGTCAGAATATATGGTGTACCCTCTTAACAAAATGTACATTATCTGCATTAAGATGCACCCACTCAGGATCATCACAATTTGAATCCAAGGGGGTCATTGTTCTATTGTCACCCCCTTTTCCCTTCACATTCTCTAATTATTTTATTCTATTCTATTTAATTTCGACTAAAACTGAATTACTTTGATAGTTTCCAGATATTAAACTGTTATTATGCAAATAGTATCTTGCATGGTTAGTCAAGCACTTGTTACTTTAGTTTAAAATGGGTTGGATAGATGTTGATACTACTTATGTTGCAACTACCTTGAGAGATAGATACAGAGATATATATTTTAGCCTACAACTAGCAATCAGATACTTCTGAAATATGAACAACCTACAGGGGTTCAAAGAGGAAGGAAGAAGACACACAGTTGCTGGTGATGAGTGACAGAACTTCTAAGGTGCGATCACTTTGCACAACATAGACAAAAACACTTGAGCAACTAGAGACAGGTCAAGTGTCAAAAAGAAACCTACTGAAACAAAATGGATGGATACGGTTCATAGAAGGAATACAAGGACTGAAAGCAACATTTTGTAATCAGGATTCAAAATGATCTTACAAGGTGCCAACTAAAGCAGCTGTCAACCTAGGTGAGGTGTTCAAATTCCGTAACAGTAAGGCTGGATTCTAAAGTACAAAAGACAAAATGGAATAACATCGGACACCTGGACACACAATCAACTGTAGGAATCCATACATGAACGCAACTGGATAATCTCATCATATCAAAAGGACAATAAATTACATGAACAGAATTCTCCGTCAGGTGGGTGTAGTAATTTTGGCATAGTTTGTCAGTTACATATACTATCAAGTGGATGCACTCAGTCATGATTGAGAGGGCATCAAAATATATTTTTTTCTTATTATCGGTTTGTCTGCTGCTTCCTAGACAAACTGCCTTTTCCATTAGCACAGGCTCCACCATGTGTGCGTGTGCGTGTGCGTGTCTATGTGAATGTCTAGTAATATGTACATGTATGCATGTGTGAGGATGATCAAATATATACTGGGGAGTGGATGGTGGTAAGGGCAGCAAAAAACAAAACAACTAAATATATCAGTGAACTGATGTCTGTATCATAACTAACAAGACTTCAGTAAGTTGATTATAAATATATTTTTAATTTAACCGACGTTCAATATAAATTGTACAGCACCTACAAACAATTCCTATGATAGCAAAGTGTACTTTTTCCCCCAGGTATACCAGGCCTAAAATGTTTATAGTAAGCCCATGTTAAAAATAGCTGCACATTCACGGCACAATCACTGGTGGAGTGAAACGTGGGTGTTGTAGTTATTTGAATCCTTTCTAAATACAGCAATGCACTTGCCATTATTCAGGCCTGCACAAATCTAATTGCATGCCATTAAGGCCCAAGCAGCTCTCCAGTCAGTAAATTAAAAACGCACATCTGCATTACTTTGGAAAGGAAAGTGCACAAAGGCTAATATGACTAATGGGTAAAGCAAACACTGGAAAAGGGAAAGTGAGCAATCTGGAGATGAGAATTAGACCTTCCAACAACAGAGGATGCAATCCATCAAATGTATTATTTTGCTCACCTCTGCACAACCTGTGCCTGCCCACTATCACCCTAATGTAATCACAAGTAGGTGAAGAGCCATTAGAATTCAATAGGGCACCGTCAGCAATCTGAAACTGTGCAAATTGAGTTAGTGTAAGAGTCAAAACCCCACTCCACGTCTCGCTTAAAGCAAAGACGATTGCGATGGAAAAAAATAAAAATAAATCGTCACTGCTACCAATTCATTTAAATAGTCATCTCCATCACCATTACAGTACAATTGCCAATAAAAATGACTGGCAAATACATAAAACACGTTGTATTCAATACATGACATTGACCTATATATGATATATGATCTTTTGGATAAACAGCAACAACATTTGTGAGGAAGGCTGAACTTGATGGACGCAAGTCTCTTTTCAGCTATGTAACTATGTAACCTAGTCACCAGCCACTTAGAAGTTTACCAAGCACATACCCACATTCAACCCACAGCACCTGAGGCTCACTGTCAGATTGCTATGTGTGTAACCCTGAGCGGGTGCACAACTCAACAGATAAAAATACTTTTTATCTAATATAATTTTTGCTTTTCTTGCAACTATTAAATGCTTTAAGTCCATTTTTATATTTCAATTTTATACACACACACACACACACACACACAGAAATGCATGTTCTGAGTGAGCCCCCCAGATCCAAAAAGCTGACAAGTTCCACCATTCACAATAGGCACAACAGCCCCAGACATGGAACCCTTGCTTACTATGAACAGAGGAAAATCAGTTGGTCTTCACTGACGAGAACCAAAGAAGGCCAAATCAATTACCTGGGTTTACTATATCTCTTGTGAAGAGGGAACTGTGACTAACATAGGTTCTTTCTGTGATGGCACAAGTGAGTTCATTCATGTAGACCTGACCAGGGAAGATCAGGAGGAAAACCATTACGTTTTTCCCCATTCTCATCAAGTCTGTTTTTGGCTTCTCTGTCCAAGCAGCCTAAAAGCCCATATTATCAGTATATGCCTCTTGCTTATCCCAATGCACTTTTTAAACTCACAGATTTACAGCAGCTCAGTATAAATGGGATTATCTGTAACCTACAAATTGCTTCGGGCTGGTAATTACAATGCAATAAATCCAAACCTACAGACAGCAGACACACCACAGGAGCACTGCAATTATCCATCTGACCTGTGAGTGCTTAATTACTCTGATGTATTCTATGACAGACACACACCTGTTTATATTTTGTGTGTGTACATATATATGTTCTCAAACTCACATGTATTAGTTTTCATTGTTTTGGAAGGCAATGTATATAGCCAATGTCTAATAAAGAAGTAAAACCATTCAAAAGCTATGTCATGTTTAATCTGTGCTATTTAGTTACCTTCCAGAAGCCTTAGTCTGCACTGCTTACAGAAGCCAAATTCAGAGTCGGTAAAACCCTCTCACAAGGAAGAGGCAGCACCAATCAATCTTTTTCTGATCTATGGTGTATGGCCTCATACAATGAATCCCAGACCAGGGAGAAAGATCATTAAAAAAAATGATATGGGCAGTCCAGATCTAAAAATTCCATCTGCCTGTCTGACAGCTCAACTAGCTTACACCTGCACAGATTTTTAAAATTTTTTATTTACAAACAGTTGTAGTTGTAAGTCACTCTTAGAAGTGAGTAAGCGATTTACAACAATGCTACATTGTTACAGTGCTTAGAATAACTCTTTAAGGGACAGATATAACAATGTGCAATATTTATTTATTTTAATTTATTTTAAGCACCGACAAATACATTAATTTCTACAGAAAAGCACTTTCTAATATTTATGGAAATAAATCCATTTGTTAAATACTTCTTACCATATCGGGACATGTTTTTTAAACAAATGGCTAGCAAACTACAGCTTCACACAAAGCAGGGTATATCATGAAAACAAAAACAAAAATTCATGGAAAAAGACAATAAACCAAGACTGTCAATGTGAAGGGAGTTTGTATATGGCACGATATATGACAGGTGCAGGATCTAAAGAACCATGATGAGAAAAGCATGTGTGTGTGTCTTATTTAAATAACAAATAAGAATGTTTAAGGTAATACATAAGACAAATAAATCAGAGCATCATGTCTAGCTTTGATCTTCTAAGCTTTATCCACATATCCATCATAGAAAAAATAGATTCAAACATCATTTCGTTTTACATTACTGTAAACAATCCAAACTTGCCAAGTTATTTTTTTTTAATTGGCAGAAGTACATCAGTGCACATTATTCAGGTACAGGTGTCTTAATTCTACTCACTCATCAAGATCATCCTCTTCCTTTGTGACTCTGTTAGCATAGAGGTATTTGCTCATGTCCACAGGTCTAGCATGTTTTCTCTTTGCCGGCTGTGGTGGAGATTCTTTATTAAGTTCGATAACTGGGTCAGGATCTGGATCTGGTTCATCAAATGGATTTATATACATTTGTGACTCGGGATCTGGCTCCTTAAATGGATTGTATGCATCGAACAGTTCCTCTTCGTTTGTTGGGGCTCTTTTGACAGAGGTTTCTGATAAACAGACTGACAAAACAAAATATTTTTTAGGATTTCTCGAATAATATCATCAGCAGAATTATTAGGTCAAACAACTGGTTTTCTCTATGTCCAAAAAGTGGAATAACAACTCTTAAAGTGCTAGCACAGAACACAAATCTTTCACAACGCTTAAGCTGCGTTATACACAATCATATGATGTTTAAAAAAAAAAAAAAAAAAAAGGCAGGGTTTTAATAAAGATGAAAAACTGACCAAAATTATTCCCTCAATACTAGTAAAAGCTTATATCCTTATTTATTTCTATTATCCCAGTCTCCTGCTGAAAGCCTTAATCATATTTTAGTTGGTGATACACTTGCTGTAAAGCACATCTCACCTACATAACCTGTTTGGGAAGCACCTACTTGCTTCCTATAACAGGTAAAACATCCCAAACAACATATGTTGGTTTTGTGGTTAATAAAACGTATGTTACATCTCTCCAGTGTCACATTGCCTGTCGAAAGCAGCTGCAATAAATCATTCTGGTTGTTTCTCTCAGTTCTGCTGCTCCTGCTCTCACACTAAGACTGCCCCTCCACCTTTCTTCCCCTTGCAGGCATTTCTTTCCCTTAGGTTGAATTTAAGCAAGAGAGGCACCCAAAATAGGGATTTCCCTTATAACAATTCTGCTAGCACAATGTATATATGAAATTTAATTCTCATCATCTAAGATTATGTTGTATTTGCCATGACAGGAACTCTCTAACCCCTTAAGGACCAAACCTCTGGAATAAAAGGGAATCGTGACATGTCACACATGTCATGTGTCCTTAAGGGGTTAAATATATTGATCTAAGATGCCCGTATTATTTGCAGTGGCTAGCCAATGAAGAGTTCAGTGGGGATATAATTGTAATGTAATTGTGCCTGCCATGCAAGTATAAGACTAGCCCTGTAATGAACTGTAAGCTTGAAAACCAACCAATCACAGCGAAGGAAAGAATCATTCAAAGCAATGGGGCTTTTTTGTTCTTGGATACGTTGTATTATTTTTGAGTTATCCTAAAAAACTACAATAGTATTGCCTCTACCCACAATTACCTCTAGCATCTTGATCTCCAAAGGGATTAAAATCTGCGATATCTGAACTTTCAAAGGGGTTTGAGCTGGTATTCCTCAAATCCTGTTCCTCTTCATCCAGAAAATTTAACTTGTTTATAAGTTCTATAAGGGAAAAATAAAGTTTAAGAATGGACAAGCCAAACATGTCTCAACAATCTGAAACTTTTATCTATTTACACATGTACACGTACGGTGCTATAATCAATGCAAAATATATAGAAACAAAATTAAAAGAACATCCGTGCCAAGGTGGAAATAACGAAACAATGCATTACTATTGCTTGAAATGAATGGCTGTATTTTGTAGCAAACCAACACGTTCTAATTAGATGTACACACCGATTTGCTCCACAAATTGAAAGATAAGACAAGAAGTTTCTTCAGATACACATTGAGACCTACTGCTGTCTGCAAAGATTGATAAACTATAATTCACGTGATCTCCCATACTGCAGCCATTAAAATGAGCCACAATACGTACCCATCCTTACTGGTTCGTGTAGTAATATCTTTAAATTTATAGATTTGATTATTTTATATTTCTTTTATTTTTACCGTACTTCCAAAATTTTTGTGAATCTTATTTATGCTTTATCAAGTTTTTTTTTTTTTACTTTAAAATTCTTCCAATGGTCATTCACAATAACTCTGCTTAAATGACTGCAACCATTGAATGTCAGAATTGCTGTTACCCCAGCTAGGTGTGCTCTACAGGGCTCCACTTTACCCCAAATCTAACTGGGGTTGTTTTGAAATAATCATTAAGGCTTTCATATAGATTGCTGCTGCTTTGAACATTTCTGGATTTAGGTTAGTCAACTGACTCACCTACAAATCTTGTTGCTTCTTTATCTAGACTAGACCACGGATCGATATTTGTGTGTCTTTCTTCCTAATAATGTTAGTGGTGCTGGGCAATTTATATTGAAACTGTTGATTTTCTCAATTGCAACCTGTCAATAATACTGGCAATGCATCCACTGCACCCTGTCTATGCTGTGAACAGTAATAATGGGAGATGAAAGGTTTGTACCAAAACTATAATTTAACTTACAGTACAGTGCACAGTAAAGCCATGAATAGCACATGTAAAGGGGTTATTGTAAGAGTGCTGGATCTCCTATATCGCTCTCATCTCCAGAGTGGGTAGGTTTGGAGAAAACATTATTTGAGTTAAGAGCTGGGTCTGAATGTAAATTATATACAAGCTACCACTCTGTAAAGTCTTATCAGGCCGAGAAATCCTCAGTAACAGCCAAGTGTCGCACACAGTATAATAAAGTACATTGTATGTGCATTAACATCCTAGAACACAGGCAGTTTAAATCTCCTACATCTCTGCGCTGAAACCTAACAAAAACATGTCTTTTCCTCCTTGCTTGATCTTTGTGATGTTGCCCTCCACCTCCGCACAGCACCCCTAAGCATTGACAGGTTTCCAAATTGGGAAACAACTAAAAACAACTAAAAACAAAAAGCAAGAGGATAGCAGGGGTGTTTATGGCAGTGGGAATAATTAAATTTACTTTACTGTACTTGTATTTACTTAATGCTGATAACATATTTTGTAATAAAGGATTAAAAAAACAAAAAATAATAATAAAAAAAAATATAGGGGATTTTAGCATTTACACACTGGACATCCACGGGCAATCAAAGCTAATAACATGCAATGGTGCAGGTTCAGATAAACTGTAACACAGGCAGGATAGAGCTCAATGTTTTATTGACATTGTGTGAGCATAGAGAATGAAATTGGATGATGTCCCAACCTCCAAAATCATCTTATATAATACACATAAATGACAGACAATGTGTCTAAAGGAGGCCTGCCATGTATATACACCATCTGCACATATCAGTACAAAAAGGCCATGGGGAAGGCGTTGAATGATCTCCATGGCAGTAATCAGGAGTCCTTCAAAACACTAAATAAAATAACCTGGAGTAAACTTAAACAACAAAGTATGAAGTCTCCATCAATGTATAGGTTTGTCATTGCTCTTATGTTTTTAATATCGGTTTTAGAGTTTATAAGCAGGACGGGGCAGTTTGCATTGTTTTGACAACATAATGTATCAAACATATACAGTGTGGTGTGAAACTTAAAGTGCAAAAACAAACCAGGAAAATAAATGTAAGTTGTAATATTGTGCAATCGAAATAAAGAAAAGAAAGAAAAAAAAACACAAACAGAATCAGCTCAATATTTCAAAATATGAAAATAGAACGACTAAAATAAAAAGTAATTTCATGCATTGCTTTTACAAGACAGAATCTTCCCTGCGGAGAGACATTTAAGGGCTAGCTTGCAAACACAGTTATGGTTTGCTGAAATACAGCAAGGAAATGAAATGGTTTCAGCAATGCACGTTGGCAGACGCAACAAGATGCCTTCTTGTACGGTATGCCAAAAAGAGTTCATCTTGCCGTTTGTTGGTTGAGCTACAAATTACTAGACAGACAGCACAGAGGACAAGCAAAGCAGACATCGCAAGCAGGAGGCGATAACAGGTAAGCAGACATTTAGAAACAGGATGAAAATAGAGGAAAGAGCTTAGACCTTCACAGGGACCGGATGATTTAACTGAAGGCTTTATGCAGTCATCCTGATCTTCATGTAAGTTGCTCAGGGCATTCAATTGGTTTACAATTTCTGTAAACAGAAGCCAGTCAAGAAAACTATAAGGAAAATTGTTATTAGAAAAAAGAAGGAATGGCATCATGCATTAGAAGGAAAGGGTTAGCCCTCGTAGAAGGGGGGTTATCATAAAAGGCATAAACAGAACATACACAGAAGATCTCAACCCCAGCAAAAAAATACATTGCTGTGCTAAACACATTTTGTATTTTAATGGGATCATTAATTTTGGATCACCCTGCCACAGTCACTAAGTTAATATGTTATTCAATTTTGACTGCTACAACAAACACACACAATGGGGCCCTCTCAATGACACCAACATACACATTCTATGACTTGTTCCATGCGGCTTCATTTGTTTAATGTTTTACCGACATTTTGTTAAATGAACATTGCACACTTCTGAGAAGCCTTTCGAAGAATTTCAGGTCCTGGTTACCCGGAATATAAAGATTGAAAAAGAGGTAAGGGAATTGCTTCTCTTCAACTATAGCTTCTTCTCATGTCTCGTAACGGATTTAGGCTCAATAACATTTCTTCTTGGACAATGCATAGAGAAAAGAGAATTCCATCTTCGCAAATATAGTAAATCATTTATTTATTAAATCTGCTTATCATCAAATATTTGCTTTAAAAATACACCAGCTCAGTCTCGGAAACAAGGAAGACGCTATAGTAACATTGCTGAAAGAAAGATGAAATCTAGCAGAGATTTCAAAATTCCAATCATGAAAAGTGAAGCAAATTAGAAAAAAAAAATTCAAACAGTGTTAACAAGCAGGTTTTAACAGGGACTAGGCCTCTCTGACGCTGTATATCAAATTGTTATTTAGTTGTTTATTACAGACTACCTATTCAATGTGCGTGGTTTTTTTTTTCTACTATGAGAAATTTTTAATAGATACTTAAAATATGACATACCCACTCAACCTTATGCATACAGAAAAGCAAAGTGGGCTAAGTGGACTTTTTATTTTACACAACTGATTCATGAGACTGGATGCAATTATTTGCTTATGTAAACATGTATTTAAAACCACAAATGTATTTTTTGTACATATGCTTTGTACTATTCACCATCACGACCGGGCGGAATGATGTAGGCCTCAGCCAGATTGGGTGACTGCGAGTGCCACGAAACAGCCACGGGCATCTACAGGGACTGGGAAAAGTGTAAGAGCAGATGTAGCACTGCTTAACATAATGCTGAACTAGAATAAAAGGGTTATGTAATTACCTTGACAATTGAAAAGATACTGAACTATCATTAGTATATTAAATAGGTCACCTGAGCTCATTCTGTGTGATTGCTGCAAGGTAAATCTGCTGCCTGCATTTCTGTGTAACCACATTTAAATAAATTACTAACATCACAATGGTAATTTTGCGGTGAAAAAAAAAAAAAAAAGTGTTGCCTAAATGAAAAGAAAAAAAAAAAACACGTAAAATTGGGAAAACAGCAACTCTTAATCAGATAGCATTAAACCTGTAGTGTTTATAGATTACATTTTAAAGCACAAATTAATTCAATTCCTCTCTTGCAAGTAGGTATGGTACCAAACCAGGAATAAGCATAAGGTGTAGGTGGCTGCTTAGGGCCCAGGAGCTAGACAGGGGCCCCTGGAAACCATGAATTTGATTGGCCCCATTTACCATCCATATATGAAGAATGATGGAGGAGCCCAAACAGCAAACCTGCCTATGGCCCTATGGGATCTTAATCCTTCTCTGTATGGTACAAAAATGTAGCAAAGTTCTGGGATGTTTTAGCACTTAATCAGAATATAAAGCTTAATATGAGAAATCTGAGACGGTTTAAGTTGAATTAAAACTCCAAGTACTTTGCTTAACCTCTCCTAAGGATACAGCCCATTATCACTTCTTTAAGCAAAGAGAGAGTGTGAGAGTGTGTACATTTGCAATGCAGTGAATGTCTGTGCATGCTCACAATGAATACTTTGGGGGTATCGGCTCTTTTCATTTTAACACAGTATTTGGCTACTGAAGACGTCTCATTGGGTCTGTTTGAGTTTAGATCATTTTTGAGCTGTAGTCATGATCGGAGGGTACTTGCTACACCAGTCACACTTATCTTCTGCACACATACAACACACATGCACACTTTCCATTGTCTCGCAATACAGAGTTTTGCGGTTACAATGATGTGCTGCATTGTCATATGATTAAGTCCGCCCCCACCAAGCAAGTTTGGGAGCATAGATAGGAGAAATGTCTCCAAGTCAAAAGGCAAAACTATGTCAGTCAGCTTAGTAAGCAACAACGGTCTATGAAACCAATATTGTTTGAGGATTGGGAAAGACCAAAAGGGGTGAGAAAATGAGAAAATATCCACCTACTGTGCAACAGTGTGAAGAAAAGGCAGGGAGGTTTGTAAGCCTCTGAGGCACCATGTATCACCTTATCAGCAACTTACAGTTTGTCTCTCATTGACCAATTCCTTGAGACACTGCACTGGTAATGACCCTCACCACTAAACAGTGTGAGGATAGGTCACATAAAATATCAGGCACGATGCAAGTGGACATTTTTGTCTAAGATGACTGTAGGCATAGAATATCCTAAGAACATAGTTTGTTTAGCTTTTGGAAAAGGCTACATTTAAATTTAGGGAAATGTGGCATTAACTGTACTAGAATGTACAGTTTGGAGACTTATTTACAAAGTGCTCACATCTCCATGATTCACATTAGAGCTGCAGTAGGTGTTCTATAGTGTGCAGCATTCAATGCTGTACCTGCTCCTCCAGCAAACCATTTCCTGAGTTAGAAACTGCTAGTGGGAAATGATCCGTTCCACTTACTATCCAGTCTCAAACGGACTCTTGAGGAGCTGGGACAGCAGTGAGTTTTACACCCTTTATGATTGATAGTAGAGCTGCAGGAACAAGCATAGGAGGCGGACTATACTGCAGAGAACATTGACCAAGGCGCCTGGTACATACCTCCCTTCATCAGCCTACCTACGCTTCATAATAAGTGCTGTATATAGGCGCCCCTAACAGACAGGCACCCCCTCCATTGTTTGAAAGTTGCAGGTTATAGTAATAGTAGAAACACAGCTAATTTGCGTGGTCACCAGGAGTGTGGTTATGCTAGGTTATAGGGTAGCTGTATGCTTTTAACACACAGATCCCATAAACTCCACCTACCTACCAGTCAATCACTGACTTTCTTAGACTTTGCTGCCATGTCACTATAGAATCCATAGGCAGATGGCATATGGTAACCTGCAATACCTTGTGTGCACCCATGTGCTAAGAGTTTTGTGATGCTCAGTAAACCTACTAATGAACACAAAGAATGTTAGAAAATAGATCATCGTTAACCTTAGATTGCTCCCTTAAAACAAAATGTTGCTGTTCTCTATAGTTTACAGATCTAAACAGATATTATAGTAAAATCACAACAAACAAAATAATAAGCAAAATAAATCTTTGCTTTTCAGAGAGAGTGGAGTGCAAAAATATTTCCCTGAAATTGCAGCAAAATACTGCTACCTTTGTGGACATTAATAGCATTCTAATGGTATTTCATTCAGCAAATGGAATGTTAATCCTGCCCTGGCCAGATTCCAAAGCAGGTCAAATAATCGTGTCTGCTCATGTCCCACCTGTAAACAAAGAGACAGATTGGCATTTGGAACCTAGAAAGGGTGGTCTACAGTCCTTAACATCCAATAAAATAAATTTATGTTCATAATGCAAAATATTGACAAAGAAAGAAAAATAGGGTGTTAATATGCAAGACTATAATGAGCTAAATTAGACAATATAAAGAATTGATTACAGAAACAGAGAGGCAGGGGATGAAGACAGAAAAAAAGTAGAGAGAAAAGGAAAGAACAGTATTAAAATATCTGTCTATATGCCTATCTACTGATAAATGCGCACACAATATACATCTATACACACCACACACGCACCATAGAATATCTAAGGAAGCCTGCAATTTGGGATGAAACCCAAGAAAATAATAGATGTCTGGTTATTTATATATGTAGTATATTATTCTGAGAGAATTGTATAAGTTTGCTATGATATATGTACTGTAGCAAATGCACAACAGTAAATTTCAGAATATGTACTTGTGTGAGTGTTTGTAGCGCCGATCTTTCTCACATAATTGAGAAAAGCATGTACATTTGTCCATGAACTGTGAATGAGGCCAGTTCCAACGCTCCAGAAAATCTAAAGGCCAAGCACCCTTCATCAAACATACACATTATCAGGCATGGCATGAGAGCGAGAGTGCTTACAGATGTCTGACACTGGAAGAGTAACCGTTTCAAGGTTATTTGCATAGACCTCAGCCCCTGGCAGAGAAGCAGTAAACTACCACTAAAACAGTTCACAAAGATTTGGACATTTTGCAGCAGACAAACACTGAAAGGCTTGACAAAGTACTAAATATGCCATATAAGTAGGTGAAATATGAGGGGCGTAGGATTCAGAGACCCTTACTTTCTTTCAAAGCCTTTCCTATTCAATTCAACCCTTCCTTTCTATCTGAACAGCCCTATCATTCTCAACCCTTCCTATTCTTATCTACTGTTCTTTTGCATCTTAACAGCCCTACCTGTCCTTCTCAGACCTCTAGCATTATTTTCTTTCGGCTCTCAGACACCCCCCCCTTCCTTCTTAGATAGACATTTTCTTGTCAGACTGTTCTACAATTTTAAACCTCATGCATCATTGACCTATCATTGATCTATCTGTCCCAATCGTCTCAGCTTTCTATCCAATTCAAATTATCTTGTCAGAAGGCAGGTTTGCCACGCAGCAAGGAGGTGGAAGAGTTTACTTCTGTTACATCACAACTCCAAACACTTTACAGCAGTGACAGGAGACACTATTTGTGACTGAATTTAAAGGACTATGGTACTGGGGATTTAAAAAAGATGGGGTGTCTGAGAAGAAGATTGGTCTTAGAAGATTAACTATTTTTAAAAATATAGAAATCTCCAAAATAAGTGTACCGAGAACAAAAAAAAAAGAATAATAAGGTCAGCCAGAAGTAGGTGGGGTGTGGTAGGCCACAAGCAGTCAGGTTGACATGTTTAACAATGCTACCATTGGGGGTGTAAAATGGTTACTGCAAGCACCATGACCACTTCAGTGATTTAAAGTTGTCATGGCGCCTGCAGTCTGTATGTGCAGTGTACAGCGTTTAATCCCTTTGCTTCGAGAGGTGTAATTCCATCTCTGGGGGCGTCATTACCCTTGTCAGCTCTGAGCATATTGGACAGCTGCCATTCGTTAAAACAGCAAGCTGGCGACAGGCTTGCAATGGTGGTACTGCCCCTCATTGTGCCATGCCCTCACAAACTGTTCATGTAATTTTGAAATGCCTATTGCATTGGAGATGCAGACAAACCGATTGATAGATGGATAGATTGATAATTAGAGACATATTTATGGAGATTGTATTGCTCAACACCAGGACATGCAGTTCTGGGCTTCAGGCAGGCCCTTCTACAGGCAAGTGGCAGGATTGCCCTTGGAGACTGGTTCTGCAGCCAGAGTGAAACCACCAGATGTGCCCAGCATGCACACTGACTCACTGAATGCTGGGACTGCGAGGGAGTTATTACGGAGATCTGCATCAGCCAAAGGTGAAGGACTCATGGTCTTCCACTAGACCACCAGGCAGAATTAACCCCTGCTGGACCAGCAGGAGTATAACTACCCACAGGACCACCAGGGATCACAGTCCCCTTCCTGCAATTAGACAAGCCATAGAGGAGCTACATAGCACTACCACACTTATCACATACAGCCAGCACACACCAAGTACAGCCAGCACACATCACACCAACTACAGCCAGCACACACAAAGGGAGAGATTATAGGTGGCCATAAGGTGAGAGGAAATTCACAAAATTTAGAATTTCAGTAAAAAAAAATAAAAAATATTAAAATCTAAACGGCAAAAATCGAGGGAAAATTAGCCATGTTGTGGATACCGAGAAAAGTGAGTTTTTTTCAGACCAGCTGTTTTTGCCTCCATTTCTACATTCAGATGTCATTTGTAAATATTCAGAGTTTATCAGATAGCCCTGTCAATCTGCAGGGATCCCAGCAGGCGTCCCAATCTTTGTAACTGTCAGGACAAGTAGATTGGACTATTGTTTTAGTCCGTTGGACAAGTAGATTTGTTTTTTTTTTTTAAATTCCACACCTGATATATCCATCTTTCTATCTAACAGGGCTCAATATGTCCATTAGCCACTAGCAAGTAGAAAATTAGCCATTGGTTCAGAGTGCCTCCATGCTTGCAGCGGCAAATAAAGTTTACAGCCTCGCTACTAACATATGTGTATATTTTACTTTTGTCTGTGTGAATCTTACTGTCAGAACACGGACTATACCATTTCCTAGTTACCTTTCAGATAACATTCTAGGACATACCTGTTATTTTAGCAGTTTTTTCCTCTTGGTTCACCCTGTTCTCTTCATCCTCTTCATTGTCTTCTTCAAAGTCATCCAGATTCCCGATATCAGCTTGTTTCATGCTCATCAGGCTTGCAAGGCTCTGCATGTCCTCATCTCTAAATAACAAAAAAAAACAATGAAACTCTAATGTTGAAAAGCAGGTCAACAACAGGATTTTGGTAACATATCAGCAATGAAAAGTGTATAGGAGTCCAAGATGTGTCAACCAGACACAAACAGTAAATAACAATACATATGTCTAGCTTTATTAAAGATCAACTCAGCATATTAACCTGTCAGGGAATGTCAAGTGTCAGGGTTCAGAGATCACACACCTCCAATAGCAATAAATATGAAAAGAAGAAGCAATAACACCATTAAAAAGCATAAACAGAATGTAAGCTCATTGAGCTGGGCCCTCCACCTCTCTGTTCCTGTACGTCCATTTGTCTGGTTACAGTTACATGTCTGTTAGTCCACCCATTGTACAACTATACGGAATCTGATGGTGCTATATAAATAAAATAATAATAATAAATATGTGTGTAGGGACCGGGGGGGAGTGACACATCACCCTAGTTAATCTGCTGTAAGATTTAAGATGCTAGGTTTCACTGTTTAGGAACTATACGGATAACAAAACATTTTCTTTGGTCGAAACGGCGTAACGCTGATGGCTGTAAACTCCCTTAAGTGGACAAAGATAGATGGGAATCAGAAGGAGCTAAACAACCCCCACTTGGAAAACCCAACATGGCTAATTCCCAGGTAAGCATAGTAGTAAAAGCTGGACACATTTTTGACATTTCCAAGCTGCTACATTTGGAAGTTGCCAAATTAATTATTTTTAATTGAGTTTGATTTGCAGCTTAGTCACATGAAAACGGAGCAGAAGTACATAGTTTTAAAACTATGTACTTTTTCTTTGAAGTCATGTTGGGGAATGCAAATTGTTTTTCTGTTCTGCACTCGTGTTTCAAATTCACTTTACGTGACATATGCTAGTTTGTATTATATATATATATATATATATATATTTGATTTTGTTTGCAAATTGTTTTGATTTAGAAGCCCACACTCCCATCTCTCTCCTTCAACCAGAAAAATAGCTGTAATGTCAGCAGATGCATTGTTTGATCCTGAAATTGTGCAAAAGAAAAATCGGAGAGTTCTGCGATCAGATCTCTACAGTTGAATTCCAGTAACTCTAAAAAAAACAAAACCCTGTTGTGCCCTTTTTTTCCCTATAGGGTATGATTGGCGGAGTAGTTATTTTTATGGTGTGGTAAAAGATACATTCTAGAAAACAAAGCATTTTAAATATGATTTTTTAATATATACATATTTTTTATATTGTTAAATGAAATATAAAATGTTTTAGCAGAGTTGGTTGTTTCCATCATGCCTTTAAGAGTGACTCTTATTATAATAGGGTGCAAATATTCACATGCACATCATTTGAATGAATCTGTAGTCGGAAATATTCCACTATGCATTATCTACATATCCAAAGGTGGAACACAGTAGGGGAAGGGGGGGCGGGATACGATACAATAGTGTGGGGAGCACAACACACATTCATTTCCAAATGGTTCGAAGAACTGGAATTAAGCAATAGGAATACATTTTGTATTTTTCCCCCCAACACAGCAGGGTTACCTCATTCAACTATTTGTTCTTTGTATCCATAACAGATATTTGTTACAAAGAGCTGTTTTGTCCACATTATGAGGTATGATCCGTTTCCAAAATTGAACAAATGATACCCTATATGCAGACTGATGCCACGCTCATTCTCTAATGATACATTTCTGTAATTGGTATTCTAGGCAATCCACACTATCCACTGAATATTACTGCGCTACGGATTAACACTGGACATTGAAATAGACTTCTTATGCCTCCTAAGGAATCGTCAAATTTTAATACCCGTGGAGATGATTACATGATAGCACACAATTAAACGTAGTCAGGCAACAAAAAGGCTGAACTTTATCAAAATGCATTAAAAAAAAAAACGAGAGAGAAAAGTGGAAGAGGGAAAAGAAAAAAACAAATCCACAACAAATTTACATAAATATCTGTACAAAGAAATGCTTTAAAAAATAAAATAAAATTAAAAAATAAAATAAAATTCAAAAATATACGAAGAAATGTGTTTAAAAAATAAATAAAAAAAAAGACAAGAACAGTGAATTTTAATTAATCTTGATAAAGATTTCTACCTTTTCTAACATCCAGATAGAGGATGGAGAAGACATATAATGTAAACATAAATAAATAAAAATCACCCTTTTCCTGCAAATTTGCTGTGCAATAATTCAATTTGATGACAAACTAGCAAGTGATCCAGAACACAGGAAACATTGTCATGCTCGATAACATTACATGTGTGCTCTCAGAGGAGCGAAAACATTATCTATATTTTATGGACACAAACAAAAATTATAAAAGCAACCAAATCTAAACTTACGTTGCTTTGCCTTCTCTTAAAAAGATACATGACAATGAAAACTGCAAAGTAGCAGACACGACTTTCTTTGATAGTGGCTTAAATTTTAACTTCACATCGGTCTGAGTAGGCATTGGGCTTGCATATTGCTTCATATTGATATTACTAGTGGCGAGAGCTTTTCGACGACCAGATGGAGATTCCTATAATAAAAAAGGTGGGAAAGATATAGAAAAAGGATTAAACGGTCTTCGATTGGCTACTTTGAGTGTATTGTGTAAGAATATACAGGCACAGTGATCAACGGTTTCAAAAAGTAATGACAATACAAATTAAACCACATTATCAACACATTTTTTATGACCTCTTACACATCACATATATCAAGAATATTTGGGTCAGTGATTTGTAGTAGCTGCGAGGTTACAAACCTAAGTTAGAAAAAGTTAATAAATAACTTTACCTTGCTGTCCCTTGAACAAGGGTATTTTAATTATTTCCATGATATATTTATTGAATAATACATAATAGCGCAACTTTTAATTCACAAGAATAAATGAATGAGGGACTATTATTGCTCCCTCTTCCCTCCCCATAATGAAAAGCTGCAAGAGGCTCTATGGTTATATAGGAAGCATGAAGACTGTGTTAAATTCGGACGTCCAGTTCCATGTAAGGAGTTGGAAAACAAAGTTGTCTGTCCATTGAGATTAGTCCAGATGATAGCACAGAATTAAACATAGTCAATCAACAAAAAAGCTGAATTTAATCAAAATGCATAATAAATAAAAAAACTTGAGAGAAAAGAAAAAAACAAAAACAAATTCACAACATATTTACATATTTATCTGTATAAAGAAATGTGTAAAAAATAAATAAATAAATATAAATATATATAATAAATATATATAAAGGCTACAATACCTTGCACTCTGGCTGCAAAACTACGTGGCCGGGTGCAATATCCAAAAATAAAAGCAGTCATGGTCTTCCAATAAAAATTTACTTTTATTCCAATTACGCTAAGAACAGGATCAACGTTCCAGTCCCCCTCAGGGACTTTCTTCTGGAACGTTGATCTTGTTCTTAACGTAGTTGGAAGACCATGAGTGAAGCCATCTATTCTTTTATATATATATATATATAGATATATATAGATATAGATATATATAGATATATATATATATATATATATATATATATATAGAGAGAGAGAGAGAGAGAGAGCGAGATCTGCATGAAACAGCAGAAATATTTAAAATATACTAGAGCCCTAATAGTCACACACGCGTTGTTAAGAGAGATAGGTAAATATCAAACCTGATTTAGACAGATCTGTGTAACAACCTCAATATGAGAGCACTTACGTACTCCAATGGCATAATCACATGGGATACGACAGGAAAATACAAATAAGGAAGCTTTAAATCTTCTAAGTCTTCCTTATTATGCTACAGTAAGTTGCCATTGTGTGTACTGAATTAAACATTCTGAATGATAACTGATAAGGAATAGGCAAGTATGAGGACGACACAGTACTTGGCGTCCAGTTAATATTTAATAAGTCCATTTTGTGTGGCATTGCTTGCTCTTTTGAACCTTTCTTGACTCATTCTAGATCAGGGGTAGGCAACCTTGTAGTAGTACTGTGCCCAGACAAGTTCCTGGTCGTGTTGGTTCTATTTTACTGAATGGAAGTGTGTATGTTTCCATATTCTACCTGTGTTATTTATGGGTTGTGCAGCTGCTTTGCAGTGTTGTATGTGTGTTATATTGTACGTGTACGATATCTACAAATGTGGGCTGTGTATGGGGCTGCTTGTGGAATCGTGTGGATGATATGTCACATTGTGTATTTGGTGGTGTATGTGCATCTTATGGTATTGAATGTAAGAGTCTGCTTGAGGGGTTCTGTGCGTGTATGTGGATTGTCAGCGGTGTATTATTCTGCAGCTTTGTGTATATCTAGTAGTGTTTATGGCTTCCCTGATGTCAAGTGGTGACCGAGCTGGCCATGTATAGGTCAGGGGCAGGAGCTGCGATAGCTGCTGCTGATGGCTACTCTACTCCAGTGTGGATTCCCATTTGCAAGTGCTGGGAGTAAGTTTTCGGAGATCACTTCCTCGAAGTGCTGCAATGCATACATTGAGGATTGTCCCTCACCACCTGCAATCAATGCTCGGTTTGCACTAGCAGATATCTGAAGTTCCACTTAGATGCCTGATAGGCTAGAGCCCATTTGGCTCTGGTAGCCTTGTGTGCAGTGCAGAGGCATCTCGAGTGTCATAGGCGGTTTACATTCATACAATGTAATAATGGGATTTCCCAGCAACTGAGCTTTAATTGTAAACAGAATAGAGGTGCTGCACCAACTGTCGTCACACACACAGATCAAACTCTTTAAAGAAAACTTACAAAATATACCCACTATTTTCCTGGATCTAGGTGCTGTTAATTGTCCACTCACATTAAACCACAGGAGGAAGAAAAATAATGTAAATATTAATTTGTACCTGAAACCAGTTCTGCAAGTCTGTCATTAGTGCATATATTAGTCCAAGGTGAAAAGTTCACTTTCAAAACAAAGGCGAACAATCTGCCATTGTACTTTACATAAAATATTTCCACTTAGAATCAACGTCTGCAAAGATCCAAACTGTTCTTGGTTTGGGAAACAGAATCCCCAAACTTCTGTGGCTTATTTATAAGATTTTGAGCATATTGGAGCAGACCTTTCTTGTGCTTTTGGGTCAGTAGTGGTGTATGTCTTTGAGTAACACCTTCTTCAAAACCTACTTTTAGTACGTGCCTTACTGTGCACACTGAAACCTCAGTGCCTGTTGCCACCAAGTGTTGCTGCAGGTGTTTTGCAGTCACTCAAGGGTTTTTCACACCTGCCTTCTCAGATATCTGGTTGCGGCGATTGAAAGCATTTTTTCTGCCCCTTCCAGGTAGTGTAACCACTGTTCCTTCAACTTTAAACTTGCAAACTATGCTTCCAACGGTGTCTCTAGGAACATTCAGTGCTTTCTCTATATTTTTGAACCTTGCTTCTGGTTTGTGAAAGGCAATGATCTTGTCTCTTAACTCTGTGGACTATTCTTTTCACTTAGCCATATTTCTAACAAGCAGTCAAACATGACACTCATCAAACCCCTAGCCATGTATTTCAAGTGTTCCCACTCAAGCACACCAGGTGAAATGAATGAAGCCCTTGATTAGTTGCATCAGGCATTGTGTTGAGCAATTTCAATTGCTTTTGTTTGATTTGTTCATTGCAAACAGCTAAAAGTCTGTACATTTTGACAATAATCCTGATTTTCAATAGGGGTTAATTAATACACAGTTTGCTCTGTATGGAGCTGCATAGCTGCAGACCAGTCAGAGTGTCCATGATCACCACTGTCCACCACCGAAAGTGTCTTCACTGGGGATGTGAGCATCAGAACAGGACCATGGAGCAATGGAAGAGGGTTGTCTGGTCTGATAAATCAGGTTTTCTTTTAGATGACCAGGTGCATGGTTGTGTGTCGTTTACCTGGGGAAGAGATAGCAGCAGGATGCATTATGTAAAGATAACAGACCCGCAGAGGCAGTGTTATGCTCTGAGCAATGTTTTGCCTTGGAATGCTATTAATGTGGATGTTACTCTGACATTTACCACCTACCTAGAGAATGTTGTAGACCACGTACACACCTTCATGACAATGTTGTTCCCTGATGACAGTGGACTTTTTTCAACAGGATAATACCCTACCAGACTGCAAATGTTGTTCAGGAATGGTTTGAGGAACATGACAAAGGGTTCAAAGTGTTACCTTGGCCTACAAATTCCCCAGATTTCAATCCATCTGGAACAACAAATCCAATCCATGGAGGTCCCTGCTTGCAACTTGCAGGGTTTAAAGGATCTACTGCTAAAATCTTGGTGACAGATACCACAGGATACTTTCAGAGGTCTTGTGGAGTACGCACCTCGATGCTTCAAAGCTGTTTTGGCAGCATACAGGTGGTTTTAAAGTTGTGGCTGATCAGGGGATATACCCTTCTTATCCAGAGTGTTTTAAAATTTAGAACATACAAATGTAAAAAACATAGTAATTATACAAAAAGGGGATACATAATTAGGCTGATAGAAAAGGGCCTGGCTCATTGGCTTCAAAATGTAGTGGAAAATATGCACTGATTTAAAAAAAAAAGATTTTGGGGAGAAAATATAATATCCTAAAATCCTCAAATAGCAATGCAACTGTCATTAGTAAAAAAATAAATATATATAAACATTCAGCTAAATCATATTTGGATGAAATCGATATTGTGGAATCTCCATATTAGCAATATGGCAAGCAGGATGCCCCAGGTCCCCCAGTTTTGATAATTCCACCTGAACTAAGAATGACCAAAATGGAACACTGGGAAAGCGTGTAGTGGTTATAATACTTGGAATAATCCATTAAAGCAGCACTGTCACAGTCTGGGGACGTTGCAAAATTCGCAAAAACCCACAACGGTGACATCATTGCTGGGGGTCTGTTTTTTTCAAATGATGTCCACAGGGCACACAAATGATCTGAGTTTTGTCTGTATAACCTAAGGATCATGTATTAAAAAAATAAATAAAAAAAAGTCCCTCAACTACCCACCCTTTCTCCGGCAACTATGTCATCTAATAAACTAAGCTTTCATTGTTTACGATTCTAGCAACCTGCTTTTCCATTTCATAAATACATATTTTCTTATCACTTGTGTCATTTTACCCCACTCCACTTCACTTAGAATGTAAGATTGTGTAAGCAGGGCCCTCAGCACCTTCTGTTACTGTATGTCCAACTTGTCTTTTTGTAATTATTTGTTTTTTTGTTGTTTTTTTTTACAGTGCTGTGGAATTTGTTGGAGCTTTATAAATAAGAATACTTTATGTTAGGGAGTTTTGTATAGTGAACCAATCCAAAACGTACAATAAAACTTTTGTTTAGATACGTGGAGGACGATTTATATAAATAAAAAAAAAAAAGTTCTAAAAGACTCTTCCATATGAAAATTTTGTTTTTCAGTAGCAGGGAGACCTACAAGGATAGGCAACCTTCTTCACTCCAGATGTTGTGGACTGCATCCCCCATAATGCTATTACACCCATCATGGGAGGAATAGTCCAAAACATCTGGAGTGCCGAAGGTTGCCTTTGCCTGAGTTAGGGTATCTCACAGTTAGCTTCAGGCTTGACAATAGATCATTGAAAGCAGAATGTGAAGTATTCAATGGAAAGACAGAGTGGACATGCAGTGGGTTGATCAATGAAGTTAGTGCATGTTATAAAGTTAGTAAAAGAAAAATGTAAAATTATTTTAAAAAAATCGAAATGTATCTGTATTATAGCCTTAATGTATTTTTGGAATGCATACATTTAAGCAAATATCGATTTTCAGTGCACTCCCAGCTTACCTTTTTTCTGTGGGTGCAGCCGTCTTGTAATGCCCTTTGGTCAAAAGCACATCTACAAAGACCATGCACAATCTGAATTGCTGAAACCAACTTTGTGCTTATCAGGATTTTATGAATATGTACTTGCTATGGATGGATCGAAAAGGCTTCTGAACAAAGAAGACTTCAAGATGGCTGCCCCCATGGAGCAAAGATAAGCCAAAAAAAATAATGAAATTGGGTTTTTACCAGTATGCATGCATGACAAAATACAAACAGAAGCTATAATATGTGCAAGCTTTTATTTTAACTAGCAATAAAAAAAATCTAAAAAATTTCCTTTAAGCTAATACAAGCTTGGGTGTAGCATGATAACCTGTGACAGCTTGGCACCTGGAGGTGTTATACATGGCAGCATGCCAAGGATCATACACACACTTGAAAATGTATGGATGAGACTGGCACCACAACACATTAGCACAGTTATGGTTATCCATACAACAAAGTGATATCTAGAACCTTCGTATCATATTCAACTTCAGGCCATACACTGTCCATTAAAGAAAATCTTTGCGTATATGGGCTACGACAAGCAGGCTTGAAATAAGAAAACAATTAAGAACAGGTTAATTAGTTCATAGATATATGCTAAGCAATGTGTTACTCAATAAAAATGAGAACTCAATTACTCTTAACTATACATCCTGCCCTAACCTGCAACATATTACGCCTGTGCTGACGTACTGACAGAATAACAGAATAATTACACCCTTTGATAAGCCCTGGAAAATATGCTCATCTACGTTGATCGAATGTACAAAACAATGCAAAACTGTCCATGCTAAGGAAAGAAGAATTATATAAGCACTATATTGTTGTGAATACAGACTTGTATTCCTAAGATTGAGCCAACACCAGCGAAGCAGTGGCTATGAGAGTAAATGCCCTGTTTACCAAAAACCATCCAAGGTGTATGCACAGCTGCAGGGTAACCACAACATACCCACCTAAGAACCACCCAAAGGAGAGATTGAACAGTACTGGAAGAACATCTGGGAGAAAAAAACATCACAAAATATCAAGGTCCAGTAGCAGCTAGACTTGAAAGAAGACCAATTCATGCTCACAGAAATGGAACTAGTCACCATCACAGTGGAAGATATCAAACGAGTAGCCCACTTGAAACGTTGGTCAGCCCCAGGACCTGACATGTGTGGGCAGATGATAACAAAAAGATGATCAGGAGAGAAGAAGTTCAAGTACCAGAAGATCAAATAGGAGATGTAGAGAATAGCTACAAGTAATTGGGGGTACCAAAAACCAAACACATGGCAACCATGAGAAAGTTGAAAGGAGGATAGCAACATTCAAGTACCTGCAGAGAGTCAGGCACGACCTGGAGTCCCAGCTAAATGGCAAGAACAAGATCCAAGCCATCAACACATATGTCCTACCAGTCATTACCTGCCCTATTAGAATAACAACATGAGAAGAACTGGTCACCATGGATGTCTAGACTTAGAAACTACTCACTATGAATGGAGGATTCCACTCAAAATACAGCACCTAAAGACTGTACACCAGTCGGAAGGAAGGAATCTGATGAATGTCAAGGCAACAGTCCACTATCTTCAAGTACATCGTGAAGACAGTTGCAAACGAAGATGTCCTGCAAAGGGAATTCATGAGACAACAACAGATAGAGGATACAGAAAAGAAGGAGGTTCCATGGAAAGACAAACCTCTCCATGGGGTCTACCACCCGCAGATAGTGGATGTGGCTCACATTACGATATCCTACCAGTGGTTGAAATGCAGGATTGAAAGACAGTACTGATTCACTAATCCAAGCAGCACACAAACAAGCACGCAGCACCAGATCAATAGAAGCATGGTCTACCACACCAAACCCAGGGTGCAGACTGGGCAAAGAGGCGTCTGAGACTATCCAGCATAGAGCAATGGGATGTAAGATGTTAGTAGGAAAAGCATACACTGAGAAATACAACCAAGTTCCTGGGATGTGTACCAAAATATCTGCACAGAATATTGGCTGGACCTGCTTAGGTCCAGATGGGAGATACCAAAAAGGGTAGTTGAAAACGACAGGGCTAAGATCCTGTGGGACTTTAGGATCCAGACAGACAAGCAAGTAACGACCAACCAACCAACCTGACATTGTGGTGGTAGACCAGGAACAGATGACTGCAGTGGTGGTGGATATGGCAATATCCAATGACCATAACATCAGGAAGAAGGAACATGAGAAGGTGGATAAATACCAAGGACTGAAGGAGGAGCTAGAAAGGATGTGGAAAGTGAAGGCAGCAGTAACTATGTGCCAGTAACGTATAGCTGTTATGGTCTTTTTCCCATTCTAGGTTGGCTATCGCAGCGAGTTACGTGACTCATTGCCCCCACACTTTTTTGTCTCTTTATGGAGTTCTCAGCTTTTTACAGAGGAGCCTGTTTGCTCCCAGGATTATGCTTAATTGCCTCTCTTTCAGAATCTGCCTTCATTCCTTCAAAGTCCAGTTAAGTGACGCTTGGACCCACATCACATGACCACTACCTATATCTTACCATGCTCATTTAGTGTCTGTTTGCCATTAACTCATCATGTGTCAATCTGTATTTAATTACAATAGTTATATTTGTCTTGTTTATCTATATGTGCTTCTGTATGCGTGGTCATTTAACTGCCATTTTCAAGTGTCTGTCTTTTTAGCTGTATTATTCATAATAAATTGGTTCACTGCAGTGTTGGGCTTGTTATTATTTATTTTCTTTAAATCTACTATTGTATTATTATTTTGGTTCCTGACACATTGTAAGAAGCACACACTCCTGGAATGCTAGCACCCGATCCTCACTGGGGACAGTACCACCAACGCTGATTGCATTGAGCAATTTATTGCTCTGAGAAAAGGGAGTATATTTTCACTTTTTTTTTCTTCAGTTCATATTACTACAGGGAGCACTATATATTGTCCTCTCTCTTTTATATACATGTATGCTGTTGAAGAATCTGTAAAGTGGATATATCTTTAGGTGATGATGGTACCACTCTATACCTGAAAATTTGCAACTTTAAATAAAAGCTTCCTGCTTGTGAGTGCATTTCACACAAATACCAACTTTGCATTTTTGCAATATTTGATTCTTTTTTTTATTTTAAAAACCATGCCGAGAGCAACCGAGGCCACCAAGCCAACAGCTACATCAATTTCAAGAGAGGATGTATCCTTATGTGGGGAATGTGCAATCCTATGCCTGAAATTTTGGAGATTTAATTAAAAGCTGCCTGCTTGTGAGTGCATTTCCTACATCTATCTAGCACATATTCACTTAATTATTTACAATGCTGCACTACTGAATATTTATTTTTGTTACATATACTATACCGAGAGCTACTTAAGTCACCAAGCCATAAAACATATCCATTAGTGAGGATTATACTTCTACATGCTTTTATTACTGGAGCTTGTACAAAAGTTCCAGAACATGTGAGTGGGCACATCGTAAGATATATTACACCCCCAGTCCCTCTTTCTTTCCTTTTTTTTGTTTTTACATGCATCTACTGGGGAAGGACCAAACCATATAGGAATCAAGGTCATGAGAAGAAACAAAAACCTTCTTGTATTCTATTTTTATTCATTTTATTTTTGCATTTAATTTTATTTAATCTCAATATATACCTTCCTTTTTTTGGTGCAACCTGTCTTTATATAACTATTTCTGATTTTGTTGGGTTAAGAGGCGCCCCTGGATTCAGAGTTTGCTGCCTAAGGTGACTTCTGAACTTTTATCGCTTATTCTCCGTGGTTTTATTCCCCTTTCCCGAGGATAGCTGGAAAAAGCCTATACTACATTGAGCAAACAGGATTGGTATATCCACTCACATTGTAATAGGTCTCACCTCCAATTCCCACTATCTGTCTTTTTAGGTTTTGTTTCTTCAAAGCAGTAACTGGACCTTACAGAGGCTGCAGGGCCAAGTCTTCAATTATACTTCCTCAGCTATGCTGGTTCAGCTTCTAGCATTAGCCTAATGTATGGTATTTACTAGAACGTAATAGTGTTAATAGCGTTTAGTCACCTAAACAATATACAACTATTAAATAAAACAGGCAGGACTGAAGTATTGCAGATATAAATAGTGGTAATGACCATAATCCTATTGCCCATCTTCCTCCAGTAACATTAACCCCATCCATAAACTGCATGAAACCGCAAAAAATGACAGGAAGTGTATAGGGGACACTCCACACATGCATGTCTGCGAGATCACCACAAACAATTGCAGGAGTCTTCCCTAAGGAAATTCACAGTACACATGAATATGCAAGTAAATAGCCTCCCGACTCAACTAAAGACTATGACAAACACCAATGAACTGGGGATGAAAAGTTACTTCGGACTATTTTGGGGAAACGTTTTGATCTAAAAAAGATGTGCAGCTGACTCAATGAGAAGAAGAATTATGAGAGTAGACGGATTGTTTTTTGAGAAAGCAAAGAAGCTGAGAGCATTGCGTATTTTTTAAGAGAGGATGTGGGTTAGTCTCTGCCCCAAGGGCTATTTCTGAATCATTTGCAGATTACTACCAAATGTGATACTGTGGAAAGCCAGTAGACCATGCTGGTGAAATGTAAGGAAAGTACGCACAATTATTTTTTAGATAACTCCTATATGCAACATCTCTGTTTTGGCTGCAGTGTCTTCCTTGAACAAGGATATTTTAGCTGAGGAATTCCTTTCTATAATTAAGGAGCTGAAGCCTAACAATGCCCCTGGTCCAGATGGATATACCTCAATCTTTTATTTCATCATATTCTCTCTGTCTAAAAAAAGTTTTTAATTTAATTCTTCAGGGTGGTGTCTTTTCAAAAAATAAATAGAAGGGAGGCGAGTGTTGCAGTCTTGGTAATAGAGGGGAAAGATGCTATTTGATGTTCTAGCCACAGGACCACCTCCCTTATTAGTTTAGATGGGAAGATTTTTACAAAAATATTGACCAATCAAGGACGCCTTCTCCCTAGTGTGGTCCACGTGGACCAGGTAGGCTTTATATATGATCCTGAGGTATCCAAAGTAATCTTTAGAATTCTGAATTCAATAAATGTGTCATACAGCGCCCACAGAAAGATTAAAGACTACTCTTAAGATTAGATCCTGTGAAAGCTTTTAATAGTGTTAATTGGGACTTAATATGGAAGTTACGTTTCACATTGGACTATCTGCAAAATATATTTTAGTCCTCAAAAGCCTCTACAACTGCCCAGTGGCCAAGGTTTCCACCATGGGAGTGAGAAGATTCTCATAAAGATGGAACTAGACAGGGTTTGGTACAAGATAGTTATGATGTGAGAGGAATTTGTTGTGGGTTATCGTTGTTTAAAATTGGTCTGCAGACGATATTGTGGTGGACTTGCATTAGGTTTGTGTACCTCTGCTTACCCTTATCGGTAGATTCTTTGACATTGAATTGAATGCTGATCCAGTTTTAAACTTTGCTTGGTGGGGCTCCTTCTGCCAAGAAACTGTCAAGACCAATGCTTAAAGGGGCATTCCACTGCCCAAATACAAAGTAATTTTAAAAATTACTGTTTAGTAGATATTCCCCAAAAGAAAACTTGCATACATCTAATTATGTATTTTATTTTTTTTGCATTGGGGGTTATATCTAAAAACCGCTTGGAAAATCTGCAGTTCTCTTGTCTGCAGCCTTTGCAAGTCTTCCACAGCCCAGATTCGCGGTGGCTGTCCAATCACAGACTTCACAATGCAGCTCAATGAGAAGTTTTTTTAAAGCAGGTGTGCTGAGCAATTGCTGCCTCTTGAGTTTAACACGACTGAGCTAAACAAACCAGGAAGCAATAGGATCGGTTGTTTGATTGAAAGCCAGAGGGGGTGTAACCAAATTAATTTATAAAAGTATACATTTCTATTTAAATCTGCAATAGAAGACACACTTCACACATAGGGCTTTAGGGGTCTGGAAATCTGTTCTGCCACTTGTATGTGCATTGCCCAAAGATGGAAAGACTCTGTACCTGATTTGGCAAACATCCAGTAAAAACGTAATATATACATGACATGGAGGAGATGATTGCTGACAAATGATGGAGACTTTCTACAAGTGATAAAGTTTGACTGTCTTGGAAGTCCTATTTGAACTTTTTTTAAACCTAGCCAAACAATATAACCTTCCTAATCTACACTCCCATCACCCCCCAACCCTAATTTTTTTCCTCTCTTTTGCCATTATATAATAAAATAATTCTTTTTTTTTCCAATCAGGATGAGAGAAGGAGAACTGCCCTTGCTCACACATAAATCCATATACTTTTTGTATTGTGCTCTTTTTCACTCAGGATGTATTCGTGACTGACGTAATACTTTTTACTAACTTTGTGCTTTTTATGCAGTTTGTTCTCTCTTTATTTTGCCTGAATAAAATATATCTATATTTAAAACAAAACACTAATTCTATACAAATTTTAACATTTATATAACTAGCCAGTCATATAAATGTTGAAATTAATATGGAATTAGTGTTTTGTTTTAAATATAGATATATATTTTTCTTGATATTTTGATGCTTTTTTTTTTTAAACTGAGGAAAATATAAAAAGACTATACAAAACCCTACCAGCAATAAGAAAATCACACCGTAAGGAAACGTGTAGATTAGAATCAAATGCAATGTTTTGACAAGGCAAAACATGTTTACACATTACTATACTATAAATATAATTTTGTATTTGTTATAATTAAGGGTACTTGAAAAATGTCCACCTTTAAAAAAAAAATGGTCATAGTTTTAAACCACAAATTACATTTATAATTTATTTTTTATTTTAAAAAATGCATTTGGTTGATAACAGAAACAAGGGTGTTCATTAAATATCGGCCAAAAAATAATAATTGGACTTCCTGCTAATGTCAACCTGATCTACCTATCCCATCAAATGCAGGCCACTTATTATGAAGCAGTCTTCGGGAAGTCTTCCGATAAATTGGCAATGGATTAATGCATTGCTATACGGCTTTCTCTAAGCAAAATTAAAAAAACTTAACTGGAATAAAACTGGCATCCCACAGACATCAAAGCTCCACTTACAATGGCTGCAAACAGCAGCCACTCACAGTGCCAGTAAACAGACAATATCTGAATCCAGACCTCTTCAATCCTCTTTGGATGTTTTACCAGCAAAGCAACTGTCATAAACAAAGGGTTTTTCGTCTCTAAACATGAAGTAAAGCAGGCTGAGTGTGATGTAGAAGAATAGCGAGCCACTGGTTTGTTGTAAATGTAAATCCATCTACACATCCATTGTAGTAGAACCACACAGGCACCTGACGCTGGTACTCCGGTAGAAACTATACATGTCTTTATATTGCCATCCCCAACAGCATCTTACTAAAATTGTTAAAAAATAAATAAATGAAGGGGTGGCAATTATACAGAAAGACTATGTATCGGATTCGGAATTATTGTTCCAGGAGATGTAAAGGCAGAGGATGTCCCTATTAATTAGTGCATATAAAACAAAATAACATATGGTATGTATCAGACAGAAATCTAAAAGGTTAATCCTGTTTTCCCTCTTAAGCTATAAGCATCTTTGTTGTAACACAACATATAGCTATTTTTTGTATCCCCACCAGTAACCCGTGTTTATGTTGCATTGTCATGGATTAAATAGTTCCAGTGGAGAAATTGGCTATTGAGATCTTGTACAGACTCTCAGTATTGGATTTGCCATTATACTGAAATACCTTTCTGACAAAGGCTTTCCACTGCTTAACACATGCACAGTATAAGTTAATAAGTCTAGACTTCATTATATAATACAACAAGGAAGGGCTAAAGCGGCTTGCTGTTTGTAAAAAAACATTACAAACCTTCAGTCTACAAAATAACATTACTCAGCATTTTATAGGTACTGACAGGTACTGCCTGTCTGCAATGTATACTGCTAAGCATTACACATTCACAAAGCATTGTTTGACACAGTGCCATCCTGATGATATATTTGCAACCTACAGCTCAAATAATTCTACCAAGGGATTAACATTTCAGAGGCCAAGCCATAGATTATGTGTGCAGATCTTGAATTTCATCATCCCCCTTCCTTTGGCACAATAGCTTATTCTTCCCTTTCCCTTCTATTCTCTCATGAAGGGTCAGGGAAGCTTAGCCTGGCTGTTGCATTCATTTCATCTCTACATTAACCAGATACCTTGTCTATTTTTTTTATTTTTTTGTGTGTGTATGTAGCTATTTACATGCATTCACACTGTACTATGCTGTCTGTCCCAAGGAAACCAGAAAATCTAAGGCTGCCATCTAGTGAAGGATAACAATATTTAATTTCATACAGTTTTCATTTGTATTGAAAATCTTACCAACCTAAACACTGTTCCTTCAGGTCAGTTACCAAATCTTGGTTGGTGTTTAAAGAGTTATTCTAAGCATAATAACCACCGAAACTCATTGCAGAGGTTCTGGTGCATAGATTTCCTGCATGTGTTGGCTTATAAATACAATGATTTGACATAAACTGGGAGGCACCATGTTGGTGGTGCTGCCGCATCCTCAACTAGGGGTAGGGGTTCTGGTGCAGAAACTTACCCATGTTCTTCTAGCCCCATAGGTTTTTTGACAATTTATTAAACTAGTTAACTTTTACGCGAGGAAGCAGTGTTAAAGATGGTATACCAGAGGGTTGAGCTTGACAACCATCCTGAATAGACACCATTCCTAATAGCTTTTCAGCAAACTTTACAATCTTGCTAAAATCAGCATTCCAAAAACCCATCCAGGTCTCCTACTCACCTGGTCGGAATCAGGGGCACATACCGCACCGATCGATGCCTTTTATTTTCAACCAAAAGCAATCCCGACGGAAACGCAAGACTGGGGCCTATTTCAAACCATTTCCCCTGGGCCTTGCTGGGTTCCTGGAGGACCGCTATATTGCCCCCACCGACTACAATGCCCGCTGATATGTCGTCTATGGGCAGTCAGTCACAAAAGGCTCATGCTGCCACAGAAAGCAGAGACAGCGGGGCTATTCTACTGCGAACAGCGCAACCTCGATCCGCGCCTGCAGAAGATATACAAGCCGCAGACCCTCCATCTACTCCACTGGAACACTCACCTGAATCCCGAGCCTCACGACCACCACCCGGTGAGTCGCCTGATGACTCGGCTCCAGCCACCAAATGGGACCGGAAGAAACTTCTCGCAGACATCCATAAGCTGCAGGCGGCAGATTCTACCTTGATCAAAAGAGAGGTACGAGCAGTCACAGAAAGAGTAAAGGCTGCATAGGGGGATATAACTGAGGTAAAAACACATTTAACCTCACTACAAGACACAATGCAGCAAATTCAGACCCACCAAAAAGCCAAGTCACAAAATGTCGGCCACGGAGGATCGCCAAAGGCGCACCTATGTTAAAAATCAGGGGCATCGCTACTGCCATATCCGCAGAGGAGCTACCACACTACATCAGACGCCTCCTGCCAACTATCCTACCCCATGCTGTAGCGAGGAAGCTATCAACAGCGTGTATAGCCTGCCAAGCTATACTCACCTCCAACCCACGATCACCCGGGATGTGATCCTCCGATGCATGTCAGTACAAGACAAGTTCCATTTCATGTCGGCACTGACAGTCAAAAAGTGCCCATTTGAAAACTCACAGCTTACCTTTCATCAGATTTAACGCAAGCTACTCTACTGTGGCTTAAATCCTTTGCCCCTGGTACTGCTCAATTGCGCACAATGGGGATAGATTACAGGTGGGGAGCAGCTGGATCACTAATGGACTAAACATGTTCTAACCACAATGGCAGACATCTCTACCTTCCTGACCAGCCTGGGTATGCCGGCTCCTACCGCAACCCTGATCTCGGAACCTTGGGTGTCTTGGGATCTTGTGACAATCACCCCTTTTATACCAAGGGCCAGGAGCTCACAAACCCCAGTTCCATGAGCAAGGCTGACAAACAGCTCAACCCTGGACCTATTGGAAACCCTTGGAAGACCTGATGTTACTACCATAATGGCATGGTTTATATTATTTTGGTTCTCTACTGTTCTGTTTATATTATATCTTTTTATGCTTTAATGATACATGGGCGACTGGCCCCTCGGTGACATACTACACTGTACACAATCAATTTGTGTCCTCAAACTCACACTACATGGTGTCTAGCTTGCTACTACCCCCCTCCTCTACCCCCTTAGTCAGCGGACCCACCTCACTTGGTGCACACGCCTTGGCATGGACACCCACTAGGGAGGTTCCACATTGCCACCAGCATAGACTAACTAATTCTTGAACCTCATCAATCCAGCATGCTGTGCACCTTTAAACCCTTTCTTGTACACATTCTTGCATACTTGAACATGACGCATCATCATAAAGAATTATAAAAAAAAAAAAAAAAAGATGGTATACCTCAGAGGTTTAAAAACTTGCATTAAAGGACACAATAGGAACCCAGACCACTTGAAGTGGTCAGGGTACAGTGTCCCTTTTTCAATTAGTGCTGCAATGTTAAACATTGCAATTCACAGACACTGCGAGCACTTCCTGGATTGAAACGGACCTTTGACCCAGTATTGGACGCTGGGCATCCTCACGCTCTGCATGAGGACATCCAGGGTCAGATTTTTCCCCATAGTAAAGCATTGATTCAATGCTTTCCTATGAGGAGGTCTTATGCACAGGTGGCATTTGCCACACATGCGCATTAGTGCTCGCTCATTGCGGGACGAAGCAGGGGGCGGGGCTGTAACCCAGCTCTGAGGGACATCGGATAAGGTTTTAATCCTTTACTCACCCTGGGCGGGGTGGAGGGAGGTGACGGAGAAGGGGGGAGGGATGAGGGCAGGGGGAGAGATAGTGACGGGAATACAGCTTTGTATTCCTGGCAGTACAGTATCCCTTTAAATGAAATTACTTGGAGTGATGCCATATTCCTGTACTCTCCCCACTAAAATACAGCACAGCATGAGAAATCAGGATTATCAATCTGTGCTTTAATAGCACGATGTGTTATGCCACTTGCCACAGTTTATTTAACACGTCTAGATACATAACATTAGCATTAGTGAGCGTGTAAAGAAAGCAAAGTAGTTAAAGGGTTATTCCAAGCAACATTTCAAATCCATGATGTAATCATGTGGTCATGGTACCTGGAGTCTGTATTTGCAAGATTTCGCCTTGAAATGCAGCACAAATGGAGCGTAACACCAGCAGCCGAAGGTGTAACGCCGATTCCGTCAGGCCAGGAACAAGAATTCCACTCTACCTAATGTAAGTTCCATGCATATTCCTATGCACAGAATTGCATTTATTGACAGAGATGTCAGCTGATGCTCTCAGCCAATAGATGGCCAGCAGGACTGACTTTTAGCTACTACAGTTCTGCTAGAGAGGATCAGCGGGGTGATGCTGTGGTGCAGCATAAGGGTGAATAGGAGGATTTTATTGTTAGGGCAAAACTGGAACATGCATGCCCTAGTGCCTGAGATTTATGGGAGCTACAGTTGTAGGATGCAGCTTCTCAGCTGCAGTTATTAAGCTGGTGAAAAACACAGTTTGGGAGCATAACTCCTATTAATCTCTGCCAGAGGGAAATGTATGGCCCAGAGTAGAAAGCCCTGAAGTGCATGGAGGTGAGCCATGCATAATTCCCTGCCCGCTACAAGCATTAATTGCAAGATTACATCACCAGTTCATGCAGTACGGGGTTTGAAAACATGGATCCAATGATCTTATAGACCTTCTGTCCTTCATTATCCGCTATTTCAACTGAAAAATACATTCTGAAAGATGAATCATTCAAAAGAAACAAAACAAAAAAAAAACAACAACTCCATATTATTATATCCTACACAAGGATGATCTGTCTTAAGGGACTTGTTATGACCGCTAATCCGGCAAAACTGGTTATAAAGGTATTAGTGAAGTACTGTATATTGTAAGTAACTCATTTTAAGGGTAGATAGAAATACAATCTTTCAGTTGTTAGCCCCATCTAGTGGTAGAAGAATTCATAACATACCAAAAGTGTTAACTCAAAAGTAACAAGTATGATTGATTTCACCTTAAATGTTAAAGACAGGTGGCTATTCTAACATAAGAGTAGTAGGTATTGAGGTTAAGGCTGTAGAGATAATGGAGGCTGGTATTGGTGTTCAGAAGTTATACAAGATCTTTACATTTTTTCATAGGTATTAAACACACATGCAGAGCAACTTTCTTCAATTTTATAAGCATCTGAGTGACCCAATGTTATTTAATATGTAGAAAAATATATTGTGCAAAACTTGGATCTGTAAAAGCATTTATATTTACCCTTGTAACCTGGCTGGAAACCAGAAAGGGTCAGGGGGAGGGGCGGGGGGCATTGCACGCTAATACCTAATCATTAAAAAATTTAAGTGCCCCAGACGCAATAGTGCTAACATACAAAGTGCAGAGACCACATTCCGAGCTGACCACCTATAGCTTTTAAGGTGAACCCTGGCGTTATAGGTCACTAGAAGCCACCCTTGGCATTAGCTCACCTAACACTTGACGACCTTTGCTCAATTAACAACACCCCAAGATGCGCCCCAACCAACTGACCAACCCACCACTCGATTAATATATATATGATGGTACTAGAAAAGGAATGGGCAAACGAACTGAGAAGTATTTATGTTCTGCATTGCTGAAAATATGTCGGGAACTGTTGTCTATGTTAAATATGTACATGCTCCCCCCCCCTCTTTTTATTTCTGTACCCCTCTAAGTTGATATGCAGTACCACATGAAACCAATAAAAATTGCAGACAATGAAAAAAAAAAAATTTAAGTGCACAGTAGAGAAATGTGTTCCTACAAAAATATTAATAAAATCGTTAGGAGGAGGACGTGAAACAAACAACGCAAGATAAAATAAGCAGTTAGTCACGTTTGGTGTCTTTTTTTATCCACTTGAGAAAGCCCTAAGGGGAGAAATGCGTTATGGAAATTTTAACCAACTGTATTTTAATAAAGGTATTTTGGCCACTTTCTTTGGTGGGTATTATACCACTTACGCCCTATCATTGAGCAGTGCGTCTGCCCAATTAAATGTGAGTAACCATTTGGTATTTTTATACACTCTCCTGGTTTTATCACAGTGAGCACTACTGTTTTTTTATGTTACATATGGTCCCCATCTGACGAGATATCTACTTACAACACTCCCTCACATATCCCATAAGTGGGGATTATACCACTGTAGCTCTCAAAAACGTGAGTAGGACCATATAGACCTTTTTTATTGGCTGCTACGTATTTGGGTTTTATTGCACTATTAGATTTTCTTTTCTCTTTCATATGGATCCCACTACTCCATAGACGTCTCTACCTCAGATAGAACTGTGATTGTTCTCTCATCCAAACGTTTTACTGGACTCTTTTTGGACTCTGTGTATATATATATATATACATATACACATATATATACATATACACACACACACATATATATACACATATATACATATATACACACATACATACACACACACACACTTTTTTATTGTTGTCTCTGTATTATATATCATTGTTTATATCTATAATACTACTTGCTTATATTTAATTATACATATCTCTGTGGCGTCACCTTTTTCTACTTCCTTACACGTTTGGTGTCTGCCTTGAGTCTTTCCGAATATTTTCCCTTTGTTATTTTATTTATTAATCAACATATTTAGCCTTTGTCATTGATAGGATAGTAAAGAGTATAAATATAGAGTCCACCGGCAAGTACATGCTAGAATTTGCAGGATAACGGAAAGGTCTGGAGCTACCCTTTACATTACTAAAGGCAGTGTCGAGGGTTTGGTTTGCAGTGGAGCCAATAGACCCGACAGATACAAACAGAAGTTAAGAGACCAGGATTCGGAATTCTAGAGAATACTACTACATACTATTCACAACTTCATAAATTACACTCAAATATCCACTAGATGGTGCTGGAGAGTAGAGAACAGTATTGGAAAAAAGTTAAGAAGTAAAAGAATTATTAGACCATAAGTCACGCATTAAAGGGACACTATAGTCACCAACACTGCTTAATATAGTAGTACTGGTGCCTATAGTGTGTCCCTGCAATATTAACACTGTAAACATTGCCTTTTGAAAGAAAAGGCAATGTTGACATTACCGCCTAGTAACACCTCTAGTGGCAGGACATTTTCAAAGGTCTTGTGATGTCCGTGCCCAGACATATCTGAGCTGTTTTGGCAGCAAGAGGGTACACATATTAGGCAGGTTATTTTAGTATTGTTACTGATCAGTGTATAGTTCTATAGGAAGTACTGGCCAATGCTTCCATATAAGACCGTCTGATTTTATTTCTCATTTACCTACATTAAAGGTACACTGAACTGTACAGCTCATTGAAGTGGTCTAGGTGCCAACTCCCATTACCCTTAACCCTGAGCATGAATTATTGCAGTTTTTATAAACTGCAATATTTACCTGCTAGGGTTAAATCCTCCTCTAGTGGCTGTCTGCCAGAGAGCCACTAGAGGGACTTCTGGGTTCTTAGATGACTTTTGGTTGTCTAAACGATGCTAGACCTCCTCACGCCGGAATCCACATAGGAAAGCACTGAATAATGCTTGCCTATAGGGAGATCCTAATGCAAGCACGGCCATTGCCATGCATGAGCATTAGGTCTGCCCCGCCGGCAGCCGTTGGTGGGGGAGGAGCGTGGGCGAAGCTGAGCCAGCACCGAGGGATATCGGCGCTGGACAAAGGTAAGTGACTAAAGGTGTTATTAACCCCTTCTGCACCATGGGGTGGGTTTTGACAAAGGGGGTAGCTATAATGCCAGGAGAACAAGTTTGTTTTCTTGGCACTTTAGTTTCCCTTTAAATGTTTTAAAATACTTTATTTATGTTGTGCATTTTGAGGACAAAACAGCTTTAGACATGGCATCGCTTCAAGACAGTACTCCGTGGTTTAAGCTAACCTGAAGAACTACACAGTTCTAAGTAATTAATAAGACAGTAGTAGAATGCTTAATAAGCTAATTACCCTTGGGGGCCTCTTGTTAATAAAAACAAGGCAGGTAAGAAGAAAGTATCAGGAACGGCTAAATTCTGTGCAAGAAATGAAGAGGATAACAGCAGGAGAAAATGTTTTAACATGCTTTAAGGCTCAGTCCAGGAATCCCCATTCAGCCTATGCTCACAATGGGCAGATCGCTGTCCATAACGATTAAGGCTTCACCGCCATATTGGGGCCTTTTCCACAGGTAACATTGGTGAATCCTGATGGGTCCTGGGCTTTTAGTTACTCTGGTCTCAAATTTGAAATTTACTTGGAATTCTCACTTTAGGAAATAACCTTGTATGCTGTGATGGGGGAGGGACTGCATCAATGCAGAGCATTAGTAAGAATCATGTCATCACTTTTATAAAAGGTTATAATGATAAACTAATGCAATTAAAATATAGTTCAGTGTTCAGAATTCACAGGAATTTAAACTCTTAAACTTTCAATTAAAGGGATCCTATAGTGCCAGGAAAACAAACCCGTTAAACTAGGGATCGACCGATTATCGGCCTAGCCGATATTATCGCCGATATTTCGGGTTTTTGTAATTATCGGCATCGGCCTATAATCTTGCTGATAATGGCGATAATGAGGTGGTACAGCGCGCGCATAATCTGTCCTCTCTCCAAGTCTCGCAATTCACGAGGCCCTGGCCGTCAAAGCGCTCCCTCCACTTACCGTGGCAACGCTTCGCACGGCAAACCCAGGCGTGCAAATCGCGTGACTTTTAGAGAAGAGCCTTTAGACCCAGGTCTGAAGTAGTGCCGTCTGACTGCCTTTTTTCTACCTAGTGTCTAGACTGCACTGCCGATTGTGTGCCAACATTATCCTTCTGGTCTGTAAAAGGTAATTTTCTAAACATACTCACTCAGTCAGTGAGGGGCAGTGGATATGGCACTATACAAATGATAATAAAGCCCTTGGTAGTATATCGGCACTATACAAATGATAATAAAGCCCTGGGTGATATATTGTCACTTTACAAATGATAATATATATATATATATATATATATATATATATATATTAATATTCCATATTAAAGCGTTTTGAGGGCAGGGTAGAGGGGCACTGTGGGGAAAAAAGAAGAAAAAAGAAAATTTACTTTTTTTCCCCCACACTTGGAAGCAATACATTTGTACACAAAGAAACAAAATGTAAAGGAACATGGAAAAAAACAAAACAAAAAGATAGTAAAGTAATCAATATTTTGGCAGAAATCAGAAAAGCCCCAGAAAAAGTGTCAATTAAAAGGTGATCACAACACTTTTATACAATGTTTCGATGTTCAATGTTTCCGCCAATACGTGTGTCCTGGCTGTGCCAACATTTGATTTACCACTTTATTAACTGGATTGAATCTTTAAAGGAACTCTCTAAGCACCAGAAGCACTACATCTTAATGTAGTCACTGAGAAGAGACTGTCCCTGAAGGCGCAGCAGTGTAAACGATGCCTTTTCTGAGTAATGACAGTGTTTACACCTCTACTGCCAGCCACTAGAGTGGTTTTCCTGGATTCAGTCCTTGAAAAACTACAGCCCTGACATTCTGCATCTCACGCTATGCATGGAGACACTGGACATTCCCCATTGAGTCCATGCATCTCTGTGAGAGATGCTGATTGGCACAGCATGGCAATTGCCGCACATGCGCATTAGGCTCCCAAAACTTTACTCAGGTGAATCATTGAATTGGCTAAAGTCATCAGTAATGAGGACATCAACAAGCGTAGGCAGGAAGGACATGGTCAAAATGGTGCGCCAGGAGAAATAAGGTAAGTAAATAGCTTTATTTTTCTTAATTAAGAGTGGCCCAATCATCTAAACAGTTAGTATAACACTGTAGCATTAGGAATGTTTGTACATTTATATTAAAAGCATTATCACATAATTTTCTTACAAACTTCAATTTCTCTATATTTAGGCTCACTAGATGATGGTACTTGCGTACTTACTTACTTACAGTACCCATAAAAATCTACTTTTGTTATCAAAATTCAGACTAGCCAAATCACCATATGTCCAAAACTTTTTTTATTTCATCCAAAACAAATTATTTTAGACTTGCACAAGTATATCACATAATAAAAGTTGAGCACATTTTCAATGTATTTTGCAATGGTATAATTTTCAGGGAATTAATGGTTCCTCTTTAAGACAATAAGTGAGTGATGTTAAAGGGACTCTCCACTAGAGAATCCTACAGTGCCCCCTTCCCTCCTGTCCCCCCATCACATGTTGCTGAAGGGGTTAAAACCCCTTCATACACTTACCTGAATCCAGCGCCGATGTCCCTTGGCGCTGGGTCAGGCTCCGCCCACGCTCCTGCGCATGTCAGCAGGGGAGACCAAATTGCGCATGAGCGGCAATGGCTGCGCGCGCGCATTAGACCTCCCCCATACGAAAGTATTATTCAGTGCTTTCCTATGGGGATTCCGGCGATGCTGGAGTCCCTCATGCAGAGCGTGAGGACGTCCAGCGTCGTTTAAGCGACCAAAAACTAGTTTAAGAACCCGGAAGTCCCTCTAACTGCTGGCTTATAGACAGCCACTAGAGGAGGACTTAACCCTGCAAGGTAATTATAAAATAATAAAAATATAATTTATAAAAACTGCAATAATTACACTTGCAGGGTTAAGGGTGATGGGAGTTGAGAAAAAAAGCAGAGATAGAAGAATTTTTTTTTTTTGTGCTTAAATTGTCTATTGTGAGACAGTGACCTGTGCAATGTACACGTGCAAGGCAAACTCTTGCCAATTACGAATAAAATAGGCAGAATTGGAATTACCCATGCAAAAAAGGGGAAGCGGCATATATAGAAACACAATTTAAAATGACAGATATCCCCTAAATACCAAAATATTATCTAATTCCGTTACAGCCACAGCTTGGCAATTTGGTTTTCAGGTCTCTACAATTAGATGTTTAGTAAATAAACTCCTCCCCACAAGACTTGGGTTATTTTGTGCGTTAATTTATCAAATCTAAATATCTAATATCTAAATATCTACAGAAGTATTACAGTAAAACAAGCAAGAGTGTCTCTATTACGGAGTTACAGCGAATAAAAACATAATTTATTATCTAATATTCACAACAAATAGCCCTAACGTCAGCTATGTATAGATTTATTTAGCACAATGTATTGGTTAAATGTACCCTAATAAGGTGCCTAAAGAGGACTTGGTCATCCACAGAATTTCTGCATGACAGACTCAGAAAGAGAAGACATGACATACGGCCACTAGATGGTACAATAACACAATTTCCTCACCACTCAAATAAAGGCAAAACTGCAAATAGCAAAATAAATGCATCAAAAATTTATTTTACTGATCTACAGCTCAAGACCCTCATTCAACAAGAAAGGGTTAGCGTCAACAATAGTTATAGGTCACTAATGATTATATGTAATGTGAAGTTTACATAATCATTTCAAGATTTTTTTTGTATAATTATTACATAGGTGTGACTGCAAGCTACTGAAAACTTAAAGGGACACTATAGTCACTAGAACAACTACAGATTATTGTATTTGTTCTGGTGAGTAGAACCATTACCTTCAGGCTTTTTGCAGTAAAAACTGTCTTTTCAGAGAAAAGGCAGTGTTTACAATGCAGCATCGGGATAGCACCACTGGCCACTCCCCTCAGGCAACTACTAGAGGTGCTTCCAGGGACAGAGCTGCACAGTGTAACTGACATTCAGTGTCTCCACGCTCTGCATGGAGACACTTAACTTTCTCATAGAGATGCATTGATTCAATGCATCTCTATGAGGAGATGCTGATTAACCAGGGCTGTGTTTGAATCATGCTGGCTCTGCCCCTGATCTGCCTCCTTGATAATCTCAGCAAATCCAATGCATTCCTATGGAAACGCATTGTGATTGCCTCAGATTATCACTTCTGATGATGTCAGCCAAGCAGGCAAGTCAGTCAGAGCCGGCACCAGCAGACTGGAATACAAGTAAGATTTTACTATATGGAGGGGGCAGGGAGGCTAGATTGTGATTTTAACACTGTATGGCAGGGGTAGTCAACCTTTTAATACGTACCACCCACTTTTGAATCTTTGTTGATGGTAACATTTCCTTACCGCCCACCAGTGCCGCAGTAACTAATTTTATAGCGCAAGTGCAATTTTTTTTTAACCTTTTTTTTTTTTTTTTAAAAGAAAACAAAAAACATGAACTTAAATTTATCTATTTTTTTTCTCTTTTCTATTCTATTGTTTTTCTATGTGTGTCTGTGAGGTGTGTGTGTGTGTGTGTGAGGTGCAGTGTATGTATGTGTGAGGGGTGCAGTGTGCGTTTGAACGGTACTGTAGTTGTGTGAGGGTGGCAGTGTGTGTGTGTGAGGGTGGCAGTGTGTGTGTGTGAGGGTGGCAGTGTGTGTGTGTGAGGGGGGGCAGCGTGTGTGTGAGGGGGGGCAGCGTGTGTGTGTGTGTGAGGGGGAGCAGCGTGTGTGTGAGGGGGAGCAGCGTGTGTGTGAGGGGGAGCAGCGTGTGTGAGGGGGAGCAGTGTGTATGTGAGTGTGAGGAGGCAGTGTGTGTATATGTGAGGGGGCAGTGTGTGTGAGGGGTGTAGTGTGCATAGGGTCTACGCTGTATGTAGGTGGGTGAGATGTGAAAATCTCTTAATGTCTCCCTCTCCCATTTTCTTAGCTTTTACCAGAGGGGGCGGGAGACATAACGCTGCAAGCCCTGGTGGTTCAGTGGTGGCATGTTCACATTAGTCTGCAGCTCTTTCGGCTGCAGGCTGACTCTCCTGTCCTCCTACGAGCACAGCGCTGAATTGGAGCATTGACATGGTAACGCGCGGCAGCGCTCCGTAAACCTGCTCACGGGAAGATCACAGAGCCTCCCAGGCCCTTTCCTCCCTCTGCTGGAACTAAGTGCCAGCGGCCCAGTGAAGGAGATCTTTGATTTCCTCACCAGACCGAGAGAGGGAGATCTTTCCTCACCAGAAAGGCTGTCTGCATGGGCCAGCAGGAGAGATTAAATGATCTCCCCTGCTGACCTTGGACCATGGCGAACATTTTCTGCAGAACCCACCACCGCCCACCTGAAATCCCAAACCGCCCACTAGTGGGCAGTAGGGACCAGATTGACTACCCATGCTGTATGGTCAGGAATACAGGTTTGTGTTCCTGACACTGTAGTGTTCCTTTCAAGAGTTCTGACACAAAGGTGACAACCAAAGCAGTGGAAATATTTTTATTTTGGAGGGGGGTGGGGGGGGAATAAATTATGTATTCATTTGTTATCTTCCACTAGCTACAGCAATCTTAGTTCTTCTGACATTCTACACTGTATACACATTATCTTATAAGAATGCAGCAGCATCAGGGTGTATAAAAATGATTTAAAATAAAAATAAATTAAAAAAAAAAAAGGTTCAATTTGAATTTCTGATTTCGTTTAATAAAATGTTTTTGGAGGGAAAAAAATCTATTTAAAGATGTTTTCTATTTAAGATACATTACAGTGATAGATAAAAGGCTAATCAGCATGAAATATGGATTAGTTATGTAGCATGTGGCTGTACATTCATGCAATATTTACATTTTTTTTTTTTTAATTCTTTATTTTTGTAGTGCATAAGCTCATAACAGACAGTTGGGAGGTACCCCAAAGGCAATCCTCCAACTTGGTATATAACCATGTAGACAAAGAGGTACATAAGAAAATATGCACAATTTTTATGATTAAAGATGATGAAAATAATAAACAGTCATAGGTCCAGCAGCCAACCCTGACTCCTAGATGAAGGTGACTTTGCTGGCATATCGATTTGGCTAATGTTAGAACATAGAACAATAAAAATATAACCCCGCGATGGCACGGGAGGAGGTGAGGCCATATTAATTCCATAAATGCATAAATTGCTTGGTGATAAGGCGTGTGTGTAACTTGATAGGCTTGCAAAGGAGAATCAAAATTACTGCACTGGCCCTGACTACTTGCAATTCTAGTCCCTTACTACGTTAATCTCTTGTTTGATTCTTTATGTTCTGGCACAAGGTATGGAGGGTACGTATGCATGTCATATTAGTGAAATGTGCCGTACTGGTGTTAGGGAGTATGCATTAAGGACTTACACAGTTTATCTTAGTGTGCTTGCAGAAACTTAGGTTACTTGCGAGTTTCCCTATGCATGAGGGATGTGTGGCTGCGTACTGTTTCTCCGCTTACCTAAGGGTGTTGTGTCCCTAAGTTGGGGGTGCATGCTAGCGTTACTGGGCCGGAGTTGCAACATATATGTGCGTATATGCGTGCTTAACTAGGCTGCAGTATGTGCATAGCGTAAGTGTGGTCTTTTAGGTAGTATCCGAGGTGACATGGCTGTCAGGACCCGGAATCAGGGCTGTGTCCTGACTAAATCTACGCACTCTGGATGGGCACTCCTGACCAAGGGAGTGTCGGGGGGGTATGGAGTGTGGGTGTTCTAGGGCGCCCACTAGTTTGTTTGTGTAGGGGGATTTGAGTGATTGCAGTTGTGGGATAGTTGGTACCATATATGTGGTACCATATATGTGTCCCCCTCCACTAGTTGTGTTGTGCGCCCTGGAGCTGGTGTTGATGCTAACGGTTGTAGTAATAAGAAATTATGCGGGACGGGGAGAGAGAGGGGAAGCACAGAAGGTGATATTAATAGTAAATAACTGAACATATAGTCTCTTGTAAGACTTGGGAGCGTTTGTGCCTGACCAAGCAGTCCTCAGGTGTTGTTTCCAGGTACCCTATGTTGGGTCGGCTCTCAAGCTTGGTCCTGGGTCCGTCGTTCTCATGCTCTCGTTCCTCGGGACAAAGGTCACCGTCTTGTCCGGATTCCAAATGGGAGTGGAGGTGTTCGGGGGTGTGTTGGTCCTCAGTGGCTCCAGGCCCAGTGCTGTAAGGAATGGTGTTGTGTCTTCCATCGAAGTGTATGTAGGTTTCCATGCTGGGTCACTGTTAAGGATCCGTTCGTTCCCCACCTGTAGCTTATGTTTGTTGAACGTAAAAGGCTTGTTACCGGTTGGAATGTTTTGCGCCAGAGGAGGGTTGCGTTTGTGAGATCTTGATAAAACGAGAGATGAGCCTCTTCAAAGTATAAAGGCGTTTTACCTTTATTTGCGGACATGATGAGGATTTTGTCGTGCACTGTGAGGCACCTTAGTATGACGTCTCTTGCCATGTTAGTTGGTCCCCCCACGAGTCCAGGTAGGCGGTAGATCCCCTCCACGGTCAGCTTTTTAGCTACTGCGTGAGGCAGGATAGAGGCCAGTAGGCGCCTAACGTAGTGAGGCAGTTCGTCCTCTGTTACTGCCGTGGGAATGCCCCTGATTTTTATATTGGATCGGCGGAGACGGTCTGCCATTGCCGTTATCTGTGTGGACATGGTGTTCCGGTGGGCCCAGACCTGCTGCAGTGAATTCTGGAGTTCTGAGATGTGTGTCCGCATAGCTGCTATATCTGTTTCTGAGGCCTGCACTCGGTCAGTGATGGCCTTCATGTCATGTTTTATTGGTGCGAGTTCCGCGGCCAGAATTTTGTGGAAGTCTGACAGTAGGACCTTTAGGTCCTGCCTGGTTGTCGGTGTGGAGTCAGTGGGGATTTTATGCGGCCTCGATTGGGCGGCCGGTAAGCGGTCAGACCCCGTTTCTTCTCCCGGGTAGTTGTGGTTGGTTGGTCGCGGGGTTTCCGCGGGTGCCGGTTTGGGCTGTGCCGGTCGTTGGAACAGTGTCTCTATGTCCCTGTGGTCCGACGCCCCCGATTTCTGGGAGCGGCGGCCCATAGCTGGCATTTGGGCGTGGGCGTCTGTAGGGATCCGGGGGGGATCGTTTCTTACTTGTTGTGTAGGTAGCGCCTCCAGGCCTGGTAGTGTCAGAGTGGGGTAGGCCCCGGTTTTCTTTCTCCGCTTCGGCTGGTTGGGTGCAAGAAAAAAAGGCATCTGTCGCCTCAGGGGGTGTTGGTGTGTTCAGCTATCCACTTTTTAGGGCTGGATGGGCTCTCTTTTGCGGGATATCCGTGGATTTTTGATGTTGCTCGGAGGAGCTTATCAGCATGGTGTCAGGTTGGTGGTCAAGCTCCAATATTTACATTTTAATTTCATTAATCCAAGTTAATTGTACTTGTGTCTGCAGAGATAGCATGCATTTTTTTTTCAAACAAACATGTCATAAAATTAACAAAGTTCTTAAAAGGGCACTTATCATGGCCAAAACTAGATTTTCTCTTTTGAAAGAGCATACAATTTAACCCATACATTGTTTTAGCAGTTTTGCTAACAAATGTATAGATTGGGAGGAAAATGTGTGAGGTCTTTTCTGCTGTCCCTGCCAAAGAATAGACAGGTGAGAGAATAAAACACCTGACACATGCGCAGTGGTTGCTATGGTAACAGTAGCAAGCACTGCTCGCACTGTCTGTGAAGTATATGGAATGGAGTGACGTCAGTAGGCTGGCACCAAATCCAATGCTGTCCATAGGAGGAATGAGGGCAGACCAGAGGTGGGTTTACAAAACTGTAAAATCCACGTCTGTAAGGAATATGCGGTAGGGAGTGGAGGGCCAGGTAAGTGGCCCGTTATTATTCTGCAAATCTATGTGCACACAATGAACATCTTTAATTTAATTTGTTCTCTATATTTGAGTGATTAACTTAAACTCAAGATGGCTCACCTTGTAATAATGTCATCATTATTTCTGTATTTCTAATGGTATATAACAAAATGAGTTAAATTTTTCATTTGGTTGCAAATTTTTAAAGATTCTGGACACATACTGACACATTATTGGTGTCGGCATCTAACTCTCCGCTTGCCAACTGCGATATTACCGACATTAAGTGCATTTATGTCCAGCATCTCAGGAGTGTATATTGGAGACTCTTAACACTAATTTAGTGCACTTTGTGTATATACTTTATTTCTCTTTCTTTATTACATTTAATAGGGGGAGATTGATAAGACCAGGCATTTGATTAAGGGGTGCCCTTGAAGGCACAAGACTCAGGCATCCTATTCTATACGCCTTCACCTGTCACTGACTATATTATTATTTTTTCTATCACTCAGGCAGCCTGTTTGAAAACTGTAAATCTCTTGTTTTCTATATACTCTGACTTATCATTTAAATGCAGTTATCAACGGGTTAACTGCTGCCTGTCAGCAGTCTTTCATAGCTGAGCTACTAATTCTAGTTCCGCTGAGGTTAAGCATAACATAATATCTCCTAGTACAGGCAGCCGTTGTTATATACTGCTTTAGACATTTTTCAGCTAAAACGGAGTCAGCTCGGCAACCCCTTATCTTATACTTTACTGCTTGACAGTAACCTCTAATTTATCATCCATACGCTGCTACTTTCGAGGCAGCTTTCGTGATATTTAAGTGGCTAATCGCCTTCTGTCAGCAGCGTATCTCAGCTGAACTACCTTATTATTTTTGTATGGAATGTTGACCCATGTTGTTAGTATGTACTACCATGCAGGGATTTTATTTATTTATTTATAAATCTCCTCACTATTGACAGCACTGGCTTAGCAGTCTTTTAATCTCCCCCCTTTGTTACAGTTATTAGTGATATATAACACAGTATCACTTTTATAACTTGTATTGTTTTTGCATTAGAATTGATACACCTTTACAGCTTATATCAGCAGTCACTGAGCTGTACTCGCTGTATAGTCTCCACTTACGCCTGTTGTTCTTACAATTTTTTCTTTTCTACATTTATTTTAGATTTATTAAAAGTATTTTTTAAGCTCACAATTTTTTCAGCTAACTATACACAGGTAGAATTGCATTTTTTTCTTTTTTTGTTTATTGCCTATCAAATTTTTAAAGATTACCATGACCAGAAAGTTTAAAAACCATAATTTAAATTAGGTCTTACTGACTAGTGATTTAAATCATGATTTCAATTGTGATTTAAGTCAGATACACCCTGAGCAGTATTAAAATACCTTTAACAACAGCGACATTTAAAAAAAAGTTGCCAATAAGGGAGGCTAAGGCAAAAATTACCGGATGGGTTTGTGAGGTCTGCAGTGTACGTAATTAAGGAGAGGTTAGGGGGATAATTGCCATTAACTCCCATGATTCTCAACCAGGTGAACTCTTAAGTCCCTGAACCTACATAATGATAACCTGTATTATTACCAACCTTACCTAGGCCATTACAATCAGAGCAACTGCACGTGTCTTGGGAAGTAAGGGGCCTCTGCTAGTGAGCCACAGTGTCACTTTAACTTGAAAACGAGAGAAATCTCAATGTATCTTTCCTGGTAAAATATTTTATAAATAAATAATAACTAAGCTGTTTTAAAAGTTTGAAAAAGTAGTACTCACATTTTCTATAACAAATGTCCATTCTTTGTCTTCAAACTCTTCTGCATGAGGATCCTTTAACAAAAAAAGTTGCAGGGTTAGTCAATTAAAGAACAATGTACCATAAAACATTTTACAAGAGACCATTAAACTAAAAAGTGGATCTGAGAATCACAAAAGATTCCAATGATAAAATAAAATTAAAATAAGTAGGTTTTAATCTGATTGCACCATTAAGCAATGGTGAATGGGCAAGACATCCACTAAAGTATTGGCAGAATTTCAAAGTGAGTTTCAAATGTTAGACCAAAGAAGCCAAGCTAGAAGCATAGCGGACTACAGTTAAGCTATTAAATTTCAGGCATTCAAAAAATAAAATGTAAAAAACATATATTTAAATTTGGCAACTGCATATAAATATATGTGTGTGCATATTTCTACATGTAATGTATTAGATTTGAATTTGTGAATATATTGCGTGTTTGCATCTGTGTAAATGCATGCAGGGTAAAAATTGTAGATGTAGCAAAAGATGAGGTAAAAGGGGGTTAAGATTATTCAGGGGTTAATATCAGAGTTAAATTACATAGGGAGTTTAGTGTTAAGAGAATAAAAAGAGGGGGGGACAGAGCTTGACCGCCATGTCGCATGCACCCAGAGCTCCCACCAAACAGCAGACTTCAAGCCTCCCTTGTCCTGACCCAGCAAAGATAAATGGGTTCCACACTCACCCACTCCACAGAGCCACCGGCGGATACAGGACAGAGGCACTACGGGCTCTCCGGAGGCGCTAGCCGAGGCAGGTCCAACTTGCGGCCTAGCAGTTGATGCAGGGCTGGGGACGTGCCGGTCCTCCAGTCCCAAAGTCCTGCAGACGCAGAACCTCTCCCCCCCACTCCCCTTTTTGGACCATGGGGGTCATCACTGTCCACCATGACACCCTCACAAGCCGAACATCTACACGTGAGCCCTGCCAGGCAGGAGGAAGCAGCAGCACCACGCTCATCTAAGATGGCGGGGGGCGGCACCAGGAAGACTCCTACTGGCAACGCGGACTCACACACCGCAGTAGCAGGCTGCTAGGGGGCAGAGACAGACCCTGTACAACTGCGGAGTACCGGTAACCGGAAAGGTCAGTGGCAACACCCCACAGCCATAACCCTGAGGGAGACAGCATGGAGGAGAAAGTCCCACGACAAGCGGTGACAGGAGGCCTTACTCAGTCCCTCAAGCACCAAACGCCAACATACAGAATACTAAGGCTGCCAAGGGACTAGGAGACACCCTGTTCCAGCCCCTTCCTAGACTCCTGAAAGACCCAACCACAAGAACCGGCAAAGACCTACCTGGCATGAACTGACCCTGGGACTAAACCTAACATGAAGAGCACCCACCACTCTTACCCAGCCGCAACCCCCATACCATATATCCCATCTGCGCTCGCTGACAGGAGCCACCTGCCGTGTAGCCGACTGACCTATGGTGTTGTGGTTTCCACACTCATTCGGGACTCTAGCTCTACACAACTCCTATCACTCATGAGTATCAAGCTTGTTTATATAAATGCATAATTATCTGCTTAGCCACAGCGCACTTAGCTTAAACTAGGCTAATAATCACTGTGCATGATATACTCTCTCAGTTTCATAAGCATTTGCCTAGTTCAAAAGCCTGTTCTTCAATCTAACTATACAAGATCACCAATATGTCTAGATAACCAGCGACGACAACTCTTTACACACACTTTAGATAAGTTGGATAAGCATGTGACCCTGCTACTTAACTTACAAAAAAAAATTATTTGTGCAGTAATTATCTATGCCATAAGCCTGTTAAACGATGTTCCTCACTCTTCTTGTTACTGCTGTTGTGGCACAACAAGCGTATGTATTTAATGATTGCACTACAAAAATAAAGAATTTAAAAATAAAAAGGATAAAAAGAGGTTATAGTTGTGGCAGAATGGGTGTTTACAATTATTGGGTGTAGGGTTGAAATTTAGTACTCTGCTACATGGGGTGCTTCATTTTTAATTAAACATTGTTTTCCAAGTTTAGGCTTTGAGTACTTACATTTGGGACTACGGAAAGGAATTTTTTAAGTTCAGGAAGTGGTTAAAGGGACACTGTAGTCACCAGAACAACTACAGCTTATTGAATTTGTTCTGGTGAGTATAATCATTACTTTCAGGCTTTTTGCTGTAAACACTGTCTTTTCAGAGAAAATGCAGTGTTTCTATTACAGCCTAGGGATGCCTCCACTGGCCACTCTTCAGATGGCTGCTAGAGGTGCTTCCTGGGCTGAGGCCAGCCGCATAGTTGCCAACTGTCCCATTTTTGCCGGAACAGTCCCGGGCAATTCACTCTCCCGAGACAGTCCCCAGCAACTTGCAGGGCCATGTGCTTTTATTATTTTCCCTCAAACTGTAACAGCCTGTTACAGTCCGAGGGAATCCAGGAGAGAGATGCTTCGGGCTATGGAGAGGTGCTGGGGCTGGAGGGAGCACATCTCCCTTCCCGATTTCCCAGCAGCTTTACCGGCACACAGGCTCTGGCTCTGCCCCCACAACACAAGCTCCACCCACGCATACAAGCCCTGCCTCCTGTGACCAAGCTCTGCCCCCATCATTAAGCAGCAGACCTTGCTGCAGTTGGAAGAGGCCAGAAAATGGCTGACCTCCCAGCAACAGCCTCCAGTCAGTGCAAGGTAAGCTTGATATACTCAGGTGTGTGTAAGTGTGCGCCTGCTAGTGAGGAAGCTTGTGTGCGTGTAAGTGAGCTTGTCTGTAGTGAGATTGTGTGTGTGTCAGTGAGTGTGTGTGTGTCAGTGCCCAGGCTGACAGAGGAGATCGTCTTTCTTGCCAAAGGCCCTTCGTTCGTGACAGGGAGGGCTGAAGGACCTGGGAGGCAGAGCGCTCCTCTCGCAAGCATGCTGTGCGGAGCGTTGCCGCGTGTTACCATGGCAATGCTCTGACAGCATTCTGCACATGGGAGTGGAGAGAGCCTGCATCCAGAGGTGCAGGCTATAAACTCACCACCACTGGACCACCATGGCACAGCACCCCACACACACACACACCACCCCTGACACAAAAGCACCCTTCACACACACAGCACCTCTGACATACATACACAACACCCCTACACACACACACACACACACACACACACACCCCAAAACCCCTACACACACACCCAACACCCCTACACACACACACACACCCAAACCCCACACACACACACACACACACACACACACACACCCAACAACTCCCCTACACACACACACACACCAACTTACACACACACACACACACACACCACCCCACACACACACACACACACCAATCCCCACACACCAACTCCCCACACACACACACCAATCCCCTACACACACCACCTCCCACACACCCAACCCCACACCAACTCCCCACACCCAATCCCCACACAACACCCAACACCCCACACACACAACACCCAATCCAACACCCCACACACCCCCACACACCCAACGACCCCACACCAACCAACCCCACACCATCCAACACCAATCCCCACACCAATCCCCTACACACACACCACCCAAACCCCACACACACACACACACCACCCAAAACCCCACACACACACACAACACCCAACACCCCACACACACACACAACACCCACCACACACGACCCAACACCCAACAACGATCCCCACACACCCACACACACCACCCCTACACACACACACACCACCCCTACACACACACACACACACACCACCCCTACACACACACACACACACCACCCCTACACACACACACACACCACCCCTACACACACACACACACCACCCCTACACACACACACACACCACCCCTACACACACACACACACTCACCACCCCTACGCTGTCTGGGTGTATTGAGCAGTGTGTGTGTGTATTCATTTTTTGTGTGTGAACTGTGTGTGTGTGTGTACACTCAGTGTACTGTGTGAACTGTGTGTGTGTACACTCAGTGTGCTGTGTGTGTGTGTGTGTGTGTACACTCAGTGTACTGTATGTGTACACTCAGTGTACTGTGTGTGTGTGTGTATGTACACTCAGTGTACTGTGTGTGTGTGTGTGTATGTACACTCAGTGTACTTCGTGTGTGTGTGTGTGTGTGTGTGTATGTACACTCAGTGTACTTCGTGTGTGTGTGTGTGTATGTACACTCAGTGTACTTCGTGTGTGTGTGTATGTACACTCAGTGTACTTCGTGTGTGTGTGTACACTCAGTGTACTTCGTGTGTGTGTGTGTGTGTGTGTACACTCAGTGTACTTCGTGTGTGTGTGTGTGTGTGTACACTCAGTGTACTTTGTGTGTGTGTGTACACTCAGTGTACTGTGTGTGTGAGTTGTTGTGTAGGAAGGGCCCCAGTGCACTGCTTTGCCCGGGTGCCCATAACGCTGTTAAGATGGAACTGCTTGTGTGTGTCAGTGAGCTTGTCTGTAGTGAGCTTGTGTGTGTCAGTAAGCTTGTCCGCAGTTAGACTTGTGTGTCAGTAAGCTTGTATTTAGTAAGCTTGTGTGTGTCAGTAAGCTTTTATTTAGTCAGCTTGTGTGTGTGTCAGCAAGCTTGTGTGTGTCACTGAGCTTGTCTGTAGTGAGCCTTGTGTGTTTACACAAATAAGTTTGTCTGTAGTAAGCTTGCGTGTGAGTCAGAGTTTTGTCGGTCAGTGAGTCTATGTGTGTGTATCAGTCTTTGAGCCTGTGTACTTACTGTATACCTGTACATTGTATCAGTAAAGAGAGAATTGCAGGAAATTGAGATGGGAATTTCAAACTTTAGGCAGAAATAGTGCACCTGAATGGAAAAGAAATTCCAACTCTGCTACTTTGGCCTTAAGGGTGTGGTACATTTTCAAGGTACAGTAGTAATTGATAGCTGTGCTGCAAAGTGTCCCTGGAAATGTTTTACAAATGTTGGCAACTAACTGCCAGTGCTGCACAGTGAGCAGCACTGCCATTCAGTGTCTCCACCCTCTGCATGCAGACACTGAACTTTCCTTATATAGATTTATTGATTCAATTAATCTCTATGAGAAGATGCTGATTGTTTGGCTTGTGCTGGATCTGTCACTGATCTACCTCTTTGATAAGCTCAGCCAGTCCTATGGGAAAGCATTGTGATTGGCTCAGAACAACACATCTGATGATGTCAGACAATGAGGCAGATCATGGACAGAGCCAGCAGCAGCAAACTGAAATAAAGTTAAGATTTTACTATATTTAGGGGAGCTAGGGTGGGCCAAGAGGGCTAGATGGTGTTTTTAACACTATAGAGTCAGAAATACATTTTTTGTGTTCCTGACTCTACATTGTTCCTTTAAATTTAGGGAACAGACATGTGGAGTTTGAAGGATTATTTGCAAAGTGCTCACCCTCCTACGAGTAATAGTAGAACTGCAGGAGCTGTTATACCGTGTGAATCACTCAGTGCTGTCATTACTTCTGCACGACACTTCCTGTGTGAGAGGCAGTTAGTGGGCAGATGGCAAATGATCCCTTCCACTTACTGTCCAATCTCACACACAGACCCTGGAATAACTGGACAGCACAGCGTTTTACACCTTCTATAACTATTCCTGCAGCACTTCTATCAAGCACAGGAGGCTGAATAGACTACATAAGACATTATACAAAGCTCATCTCTCCTCCGCAGCCTTCCTAAGCTCCAACAAAGCACATTATAACTGATGTATATATGCTTCTTGTACAGGACAGGCACATGTAGGCAGGTGTTCACTCATCCCAATGGGAAATCTTGACTTGTGTGAGTCTGTGTGTATGCCAATAGGGATGTTAAGTGGTGGAATTGGGGAAGGAGGGGTCACCAAAATTTTTTTGAGCTCATGCCCCTGGGATTGTTTCTGACCTTGGCATTCAAACTTTTCAGCACTAGGGCTGACACACTATCTGGGTTATTCACTAAACCAGGGATAGGCAACCTTCGTACTCCAGATGTTGTGGACTACATCCCCCATAATGCTCTGAAACCCATAATGCTGGCAAAGCATCATGGGAGGTGTAGTCCAAAACATCTGGAGTGCCGAAGGTTGCCTATGCCTGCACTAAACTATGAATTTTCAGGAATTCATACTGAATTTAAAAAGGTTATACTAAAATAGCCACATTGGCAAAAATTCTCCAAATTGCCTACATTTTCAGTTTTGGCTATTTTGGAATGTGAAATTCATTTTGAATTCATGCTTTAGTGAATAATAACCTTGTATAATTGATTTGGCAGATATGTTAAACAGCTAAGAATATTTTCATCACAGCCATCATTCTTACTGATAAGCTCCTCTCATGAAGAGAATGGAAAAGTAACATTATTCATCTTAGAGTGTGATTACAAGAATGAACTGTAGGTGGTGCTGTAGCACAATAACATGTTGATAGCTAAATGTGCTCGGTCTCAGAATGTAGTACAGTTTGTTTGTTTTCTATTCGCTCTGCGAATTTCATTTTTTTTTTTTTACTGTTACGGCTTGTGTTTTGATCCAATGCGTGGCTGGATTTCCCATTAAAGAGGCACTATTAAAAGAAGCTTTTTGGTTCAATAGGTGTTATTAGATGTAGTCTCTGAGGGGATACTTAAGAACATAATCCGGAAACTAAAAGGAAGTTAAGACAGGTACAGAGAATGGTGCATGACCAATTCTCCAGCATCAGAAAGAAGGAAACTCCACCATTCTGGCCCATGGCTGCCTGATTTTATTCCATGAATCAGTTTGGAATAGTTCAGGCTCCCCAAACAGTTCCATACATCAGTTCTGAGAAGTGGAACTGCTGAATAAGCTGATAGCAGCCATATTTCACTTATTATTAGATTGCGGTGCACAGCATTCACCTGAGCTGTGATAACACTGAGAATTCTGAGCCTCACAAGAAAGAGGGGAGTCAGACGACAGACATGCTAGCCAATGTATCTTTATGAAGAACGTCAGCAGAATTGTGGCTAGTGACGTGTTCTTTTTTGACCCAATAAATATGGACATACAGGTTTCATGGCCACTCATAATTTCATCATGTTGACTGGTAGCACATACAAATTTTACCCTTTAGTATGTAGAATTTAAATGCTACAGGATTTCCAATTTACTATGTGCCACATTTGACATCTACATGCTACAAGGCAGAATTTTCAGTATGTTACCCTTCAATTTGTTTAAGGAAACATGTGCCCTGGAAGGTGTGTCAGACCATTTTTCTTAAAACGTCATAGGGAACCAACATGTCTACATCAATGGCAAAGGTAATTCCACTTGTCTGGCTACTTTTTTGTATGTTCTCACTCCTTGCACCATACCCTACGAAATCAACAAAACATTGTTACTGGCGCTTGGAACGTCCCTTTACAGAGCTAATATAAGAACAAGGGATTTTTAACCCTGCCATCATTTTGTATTTCAGAATAACAATCTGATATGCTGGTACTAACATCAGGATCCATGTAAAGATGTATTATTAGCAAGATCCACTGTACAATTCAGCTATGGCATCAGGAGAGATAAACCTCCTGTTTCGGTTTATGTTTTCTTTCATACGGCTTTTCTACATTGTGTATGTGTAATTCAATGTGATTCAAGAAACCTACCTTGAAGAGGGTCACAGTGATTTCAACATTCTCTGGGACGGGCCACACAACTACACCGCGGTAAGGATTTTTAATTCCAGGTTGCCAGCTGTGAGCCTGCCAATGATAAAAAGTGTGATCAGAAATTATCTTCATAAAACAAACAGACAGAAAAAGCTCCAAACTACTTTGATACTTTTCATAACACCAAGCATAAAGTGGGCAGTAACTGTCAGACTCCAAATGCCAAGTGTGCCCACGTCACTACAAACATCTGTGCAAATCCAGAGTTTTCCAGTATGATCATAAAAATCTCCGACTTGGCACAGATAAAGAGGGTTTGTAGGTATGAAAACCACAAGAAGTACTATACCAAATTCGCTATGATCCCCATGCAGATTTCGGATGAATGTGAATAATACACATTTAAATCACGAGTTGGGTATTTTTTTTTTTTTGCAGCGGAGAGGAATTTCAAAAGAGAATGGGTGCAGGGAAAAAGCAGGACGACTCCTTTCTCCAAGGTGCAGGGAGGTCCGAGACAACAATTTTACACCCTGATTTTATCGCTGAAAGTGACAAGAGTAGCTTCGAGAAAAGCTGCCCATTCTTACACTAAGAAAATACATAAAGGTTTTCAGTTAGTTAATTAAGTCCACATTGTTGTGAAAGACCTAGAAATTATGATTTTTTTCCTGGCTTTTGGGTCTCTGAAAGTGTCAGCTGAATGTACTATCACTTTGTGTTCATATCTCACACACTTCTCAACTTGCCATCTAACACATTTTTTGAGTCACACATCCCATGTTGCCTAGAGGCTTGTGGAGTATCTTGTAAAATGTGTTCTGCCAAGGATAGATATCACTGACCTTGCTAAAAATCTACGCACAGATTTCAACAAAGATCAACTAACTTGATGCTTTGCGTGCTTTTATAATACCTTTAGAAAGACAAAGCATTAAGGAAGCTGTCGTTTAAAAACAACATCTGGAGATCTTTTTGGGCACCCCTGACTTAGAGCAACACCATTTAACTGCAATGTTCTGCTCCACTTAGGGGCTTAAGAGCAAATCTCACTTAGAGCGGAGTTTCATTCTTGGTAAATAAATTCCCCAGTATACATTTTCAATAAGCATTCTGCAAGCCCCGTGTAAGTGTAGGATAATAGGACATCAGAGCACAAACACTTCTTTTTGCTGTTAAAGCACTGAGTGCACCTGCTTTATCTTATACATTGTAGTTGCAGTGATATGTTAACACGGTTACAGCAATCACGCCCCCTCATTCCGTGACATCATGGAGGCTAAGATATGTCTGTACAACATCTTGTATTCACAAAATAGAAAAACTAGGTGACTTGTATGGGCTCACTCATAACTTTTTATCGAAGGGCTTGTAGTGGAGCCATACATACAGTTGCTGAGTTTCACTGTATGAATGTAAAAAAAAGTCTGCAAGGTTAATAAATTTTTATGGCAGCTGCTATCTACTCGCTTTGTTAATTTTTTGAAAATTTTTTAAAATCACCTGTCCAACATACTGGGGATGACAAGGATTGGCTGGGTATCTTCAACCCTCTGATTTGGTGCAAATATATTTTTTAATGTAAGTTTGTTTCTTAATTCTACAAGATAGGATTCTTAACCCCTTATATCATAGCTAAGGCTTATACAGATGACATTAGCAAACGCAAACCCATTTTTCAATAATACAGTTAGCTCAGTGAACCATTCATAATGTGCAATATAACAACACAATATTAAAGACAGACAAAACCACTAAACTACACTATTCCCAGTATCATCCCCGGCATTCACTGCACCAAGAAAAAGGAAGTCTACTACAGTAAAACACTTATTGTGAGCTGTTGGCTCATGAATGAGGGAGGTTATGTATCTAAACAAATGTTATAGCCATTGAAAAGGGGAGGAGTCACCACTGTACTGTGCCTGCTGGTTCCACCAAATTCCACGGGGACTGCCCCACTTTAAATACTTTCGAGCACAACACTTTTCATATACAAGTCAGAATGTTCTTTTTTTCAATAATAAAAGGAAAGAAACCAAACTTGAATTGTATAAAATGCTGGGATTAAAAACCAATAAATAAAAATCACAACCATGAGGTTTGAAGAAAAAAAAAAGGAGAGGTGGGTTGTTGCATTTCAGTCTGGATTTTTTTCTTTAAGATACTCAAACAAATTTCTGACAATAAAATGCTTTGATTTGATTTTGCAATATTGACGCTGTTGGGAAAGAGAAAGCTATAAAGATGCTGTAAATATTTGCATAGTATCTGCTCTTTTGCACATTTACGATTGGGGGAAAAAGGCGATGTACAGGGTGAGAAGGTGGAATTTTTATTTACATGGAAAAATCTCTGCAAAATGTAGCTCTTTAAGTACATATATACTATTTTAAAAATTTTTTTAATGACTTTAAGAAGATATATACTATGTAACGTGTAAAAATACCAAGCAGATGTGGACCTCACAGGTAGCTCTAATTGATATAATTAATGATTTTCTTTCCAACTTTAAAGTAGACGTACAAACTATGCATTAATTAAAAAAAAAAAAAAAAAAAAGAAAGAAAGAAAACTCCCTCTGGTAACAATTATGTAAACCATAACAGAACTTAAAGAAAGTATAGGTGGGAAACAAGTGCTGCAACGGCATATCATTGGGAAAGGAAAATATTGGTAAGATGATTTTCCTTTTTCCCAGCCATATCCATGTCTGCACTTACTCGTGGGTTTTGCCCAACCATACCCCAGGGTGAGATAAACAAGAACACAGAGAACCAATTCATGCTTCAAATAGTTTAATGTAGAAAACACAAAAGATTCTCAAGCAGAAGAAAGGACTGCCTTAGCAAAATCAGATTCTTTGGTAGCCTGAATGTCCAGGCTGTAATGTTTCAAAAAATTTGAGATATTTGGTCAGGTAGCTGCAAGGCAGCTCTGGTCAAGAGTAACACTAGCTGCAGCTGCCCAGGATGATGACAGTGCCCTAGTAGAGTGAACCTTAACATTCTTGTAGGCAGTTGAGATTGCGGATACCAGCCATCGCCCAATGGTTTTAGAGGAAGCCTTTTCTCCTATGTTGGAACCAGAATGTACAACAAAAAGGCTGGATGTTTTCCATATAGCTTCAGTATGTTTCAGGAATGTGGATAAATATCGTAGAAGATCTAGGTTTTTAAATTCATGTTGGTCATTCCCAGTAGATGACAATGAAGAGTATTAAGGTCCAAAATTCTGCGGTCAGAGGCCAAAGCCAACAGTAATGCAGTTTTGTGGCAAAGGATGTGTAGAGAAATAGATTGAGGTTCAAAATCAATGTTTTTGAAGTGCAGAAAGAACCATATGAAGATCCCATGGACGAGAGACTGATTTTCAAAGAGAGCAGATATGCAAGACATCTGTAATGAATTGTATGACATCTGGATCTTGAGTCCATATGAAACCTCACTGGACCAATATTAGAAATGTGAACTTTCACAGTATTAAGATATTTTTCAAGACCTTCTTGTAGGAATCCAAGATCATCCACTGAAGTAATGTTGGAAACTTCACTGTTTCTGAAGGGTCCAATTGGAAGATATGTCCAAAATCCTGTAATATGCAGATGAAGTATTTTTTCTGAGACTTAGAAGAGTTTGAATTACTGACTCTAGAAATTTTGTCCGACATACGGTGGCGCTCAATTTCCATGCTCTCAGGTGTAGGCTCTGAGGGTGCAGGTGAACCATATGGCCTTGGGCATGAAATTCCTTGAACTCTACTAGGGGTAGCGGATACAATGTGGCTATCTGTAGAAGAGGGAACCACAGTCTCTTTGGCTAATGAGGTAACACTGCAATGACTTCTGTCTTCTCTATGGCTATCATTCACAGTACTTTAAAGAAAAAAAGAATTGAAGGGAAAATGAAGCACTTGATAGGGAGTCCTGAGTGTGGACTGGAAATACTTTTTTTTCCACTTGGCAGTTCTGAACTGTGGCATAATATCCACTTCTGTCTTCACAATGAGCCATAAGACTTGTTGACAAAGAATCCATTCTCCTGGATGTATCTTTTCTCTGCTCAGAAAGTCTGCTTGAGCATTCCCAACACCTGGAAAGGTATATTGCTGAAATCCCCTCCAAATTCGTATCTGCCCAATTAATGAGTGGATGTGTGTCTTCCATGAGTTTGCAGCTTCTCGTGCTGCCCTGGTGGTTGAGATATGAGACAACTGTTGTATTATCCATATCAATCCGGACCTAGTGTCCATTTATTTCCTTGTGTAAGAATTTTGGGGTTAAAACTGCTAACATTTCCAACATGTTGGAGGATGATTCCCTCATCGACATTTCCCACGTCCAGAGTATAAATTATTTAGAAGTGGGACCTTTTAGCTGGATCAGGCTACTCCAACTTCATAATGGCGATCCGGAGACCTAACGCGCGTGCTTTCAATGCTTTCCAGTAGGGCTTTTCAAGACGCTGGATATCCTCATGCAAAGCGGAGTAAGTCCATTGTCATTTCACGGAGTTAAACTCAATGTATATTGCGAAAGGGCCTCTAACAGCTATCTGGGAGACAGCCAATTAAGGCAGTTTTAACCATGAAATTTAAACACTGCAGTTTCTCTGAAACTGCAATGTTTTAAATTGCAGGGTTAAGGGGAAAGGGACATTGCACCCAGACTAGTTAAAGGCGATGAAGTGGTCAGGGTGTCTTTTAATAATTTGCAGAAAAATAGATCTATGGTTTGTAGGAAAAAATATATTTTTCTATATATATTCATTATATACATATATAAAACAACGTGCTTGTGGTAGGCAGTCTATGTGTAATGTTTTTTAAAATATATATGTATACCATTGTCTTCAGTCTCCCTCAGTATCCTTCATTGAACAAAGTTTGTTAAGTTAAAGGGACACTGCAGGCACCCAGACCACTTCTGCCCATTGGAGTGTTCTGGTTGCCAACACCCACTACCCTTAACCCTGCAAGTGTAATTATTGCAGTTTTCATAAACTGCAATAACTACCTTGCAGGGTTAACTCCTCCTTTAATGGCTGTCTACTAGACAGTTACTAGAGGGCACTTCCGTGTTTATAGCACATGAAAAGTGTGCTATAACGTCGCTGGACGTCCTCACGCATTTTTCAATGCTTTCCTATGGGGAGGTCTAAAGCGCTTGCGCGGCATTGCCACGCATGCGCATTAGGTCTCCCCTGCCGTCGCCGGCCACACATGCTTAATAGGTCTCTACCGCCGGATGGCGGGGGAGGAGTGTGGGCGGACCTTGACCCAGAGCCGAGGGACATCGGTGCTGGATACAGGTAAGTCACTGAAGGGGTTTGAAACCCTTCAGCAACTTGGGATGGGGGGTGGGATGGAGAGGGGACCTGCAGTGCCAGGAAAACTGTGTGTTTTCCTGGCACTGGAGGGTTCCTTTAAGTTAAATTTCAATAACTGGGACCCTAAACATTTACTAAGGATTCTAACAAGTACACATAAAGAGGGTAATCATTGACTGGTCTTCACTTTCCATATAAAATAAATATATAAGAGAAAAAAAAATCATATGGGGGCTGTGATGGAGGCTCCTGTGCTCCTGGCTTGTGGAAGGACTTGGAAGCCTGCCTCTTTCCCACAGTCAAGGTACCCTGTCCCAAGACACTCTGTGCTAGATTGGAGGATGGCCTTGATCCAGAGGACTTTAAAAGTACTGTCGCTTGAGGTGGATACCTCTTATCTGGGCATTTTGTGAAGAGTGTATAGACAAGGTGGCGAGCTACCCAAAAATTTATTATTTATTGGGATAAAGTGTTGGGAAAAGGAGTTTCCCAGGCTCAGATTCCCAGGCGCCCTGTCTGGAAAGAACACAGCATGGGGGGAAATATCATTAACTCTGGACTGATCATATTAATGGATTTCATTAACATTTATCAGCCCACGCAGAGTGGCTCCGGGGAGAGTGTTGCATTGTGCAGCCTGCTGGGTAATCCACATCTGAGGGGTATAAATATATCTGATGTGTGCTTAATAAAGCAGTTCTACTACCCCTATATTAAGCCTCAACTAATGGTTGAGGGAAAGGTCTTTACTCTCTTCTGCGAATACTGCGATAGGACAGGAAGAATATTGAATCAACTGGTAGGGTCCTCTCACCGGGTAGACTGCAAAATGATCCAAAGGGTATCAGATTCTTCTGATAGTACCGAGGAAGCTGACCTGGTGGAGGTCAATGTTCATGCACTTTCACATCAACCCTTTCTGTAATGAGGTGGAGGTATATTGATAAACGTGAATTAGGATAATCTATTCTGGAACTACATGCTGCTCCCCTAAAAGGCAGACCCCCCCCCTCCACCCAAGTTGTACTACAATTACAAGTTCCTTAATATTTTGCTGGTGTAGTCAGAAAGTGCGTTGAAGGTAGGGTTTGACTGAAAATGGAGGAAGGGGATGGGTTAGTATTACTATACAGGGTCTCTGCGCACTAAATCCCACTGCTAGAGTCAGCCAATATTCAGCTATATCCATGTGGGAAAATAAAAATGAGTGATAAAGGGGAGCCATCATTTCCATGGAAATTACACAAAAAATTCCATATAACTTGTGATAACCTTTTTCTCAGATGAAGCTCCTTTTTAATATATATATATATATATATACACACACACACACGCTTACACACACACACACACACACACACACACACACATACATACATACACACACACACATACACACACATATATATGGATTCATTTCAGTCCATTAGAGGAGGGAAAACACTTAAGAATGAGGTACACTCAGTTCCAAAAAAATAAATGAAAAAAATAAAAATGAATGAGAGACTGTGTGTGTATCCCTTTAACCCATGCTCAGCAGTGGTAGATGGATAGCTTACTCTCCTCTACATTTATTAGGTTGGTGTGACAGCATCAGGAAATTAACAGAGTAGAGAATAATTGTACTCATGAGAGGTAAAGCCTAGCAGGAAACATTGGCAGTTTTACAAGCACACATTGGCATGCAGCATGCTACTACACTTTCATTTTGCAGCTACAGAAAGCTAATCATTAATCTGTAACTCAATATTTCTAATGTAATAGTTTAGAGCCGAAAACTTTGCCCTCATTAAACGCACTATATTAACAGGCAATACTAGGTTAGGTTTGGTTTAAATCACGTGAAGACCTTTTCCCACGGTTACAGTAAGTCACAGCAAGATCCCAGCATGAAAAACTGACGCGGAGAATAGGGGGAGGGAATAAGATGGGAGTGCTTACCACTACTTTTTTATAGAATCACTGCAGTCACCATAACTACCTAAGCACCTTACATTGTGGTTGTGGTGCAATGAAGTTCCTGTCCCTATCTCCCTTCAATTTGTTTATCTGCAAAAATAGCAACAGCTGTACCGGCAATACATGCCACAGAAGTCCTAAATAACCAGTTTCAGATCTGTGGTAGCGTTCTAGAAGAGAGAACATACTGTACAACTGCACAGGTGAGCAGCCCATGATTTACTTTATTCAGACAAAAAATAATAATAATAATTTATTAACTATTTGGCAAACTAACAGAAACCAAACAGAATGTATCAAATATGCACTGCATCCCTTCTGAAATCAATGGAATGACCTGGATCAGCTCAATATCATTCCCTGGTATCTACAGAAAATGAAGATTTGATACAACTGAGAATTTATTTTATTATATTTTTAATGCATTTTAATTTGCATTTTTTAATGCACTAATTCCATGAGTGAACTCTAGTTTTAATGTCCCTTTAACATTGTTGTATTGGTTCCAAAGATTGGAAATAAATTAAAGGGAAACTATAGTCACCAGAACAACTACAGCTTATTGAATTTGTTTTGGTGAGTAGAACCATTCCCTTCAGGCTTTTTGCTGAAAACAGTATTTTCAGAGAAAATGCAGTGTTTACATTACAGCCTAGTGATACCTCCACTGGCCACTCCTCAAATGGCTACTAGAGGGGCTTCCTGGGGCAGTGCTGCACAGTGAGCAGCACTGCAATTCAGTGTCTCCACCCGCTGCATGCAGACACTGAACTGAGGAGATGCTGATTGACCAGGGCTGTGTTTGACTTGTGCTGGCTCTGCCCCTGATCTGCCTCCTTGACAGTCTCAACCAATCCTATGGGAAAGTACTGTGATTGGCTCAGACCACCACTTCTGATGATGTCAGCATACAGCAGGCAGGTCAGAGGCAGCAGCTACAAACTTAAATACAAGTAAGGTTTTACTATATTTAGGGAGGCAAGAGAGAGAAAAGGGGGCTAGATAGATACTATAGGGTCAGGAATACATGTTTGTATTTCTATAGTGTCCCTTTAAAAGTATTTAGAACTCAAAGATTTTCCAACAGTCATCTAATAATTTTCCATTGTACGTTAGTAATGTAGTTGGATGTAATGCCCTATTGTGCTTCAACTGGACACAAACCATGTTTAACAAAGGAAAACTAGAGAAATTTGGGGAAATGTAAGCACTACAAATAATGAATGAAATGTTTTCCACAGCTCTGCTCCAAATCCAGCACTTTGTCTTTGATGCAAAATTACACGTGGCCTGAAATATGTTGCAACGAGGTACAAAGGTTTATTTCAAAGCAATACACATGGGGTAGCTTGTTTGAGTCGAATCTAAGAACAGAGTTTCAAGAAGAAGATAATTTGTTCCTTATTTGGTTTGCTGTTTTAGTTATAGCCAGAGACGTGGATAATATTAAAGTATGTGCAATCCTCCTCTGCTATAAAAATGTACTGCTCGTATGGAAATGTTTGAACATCTCTGTATTTTGGTTAAATAAATCTGAAGTATCAGTGTCTCTAACAAGCTGGAGTTTTAAGTTTGAGTCTGTTCTGCATCCTACGGAACCACTTGGCTGTGTTAGATTGCATTAAATGGAATGTATAGAGCTGGTCATAGAAATACCATGTAGTATATATTTACAACAGCTAATAAACAAACAACCATGTGCTCCAACTCACCTTGGATGATTTCCGTCTGCTCCTTCTTGTCCACACAACAACTAATTTATCTGGCTGCCTGTAAAAATGAGAAGAAAAAAAAAAACAGGTTACTTCCTGATAATGGATGCGGAAAGACCAATGAACTAAACCCAGGAGTTTACTTTCAACTATGGTGACCATTAGACAAAAATGACATGGCTCCCACTGCTTCAGTACCCACTCGATGCCACATTATTATATTTATAGAGCGCCGTCAAATTCCGCAGCGCTTTACAATGGGTGGACGAACAGACAAGTTGGACACACAGGAACCAGACAAGTTGGACACACAGGAACAGAGGGGTTGAGGGCCCTGCTCAATGAGCTTACATGCTAGAGGGAGTGGGGTAAAATGACACAAACAAGTAAGGATAGTATTAGACTAATGACAGTTGCAGAAGAGGAATCAGTCAGGAGCTATTAACAGTTTAAGTGATATGCTTTTATGAAGAAGTGGGTTTTTAACGATTTTTTGAAGGAGTGGAGACTGGGTGAGCATCTAACGGAGGAGGGAAGCGAGTTCCACAGGAATGGTGCACCCCCCGAGAAATCTTGAAGGCGAGCATCAGAGGTGGGAGTACGGACAGAAGATAGAGGTAAGTCTTCAGCAGATCGTAAGGACCTAGACGGGACATACTTGTGTATAAGGGAGGATAGATAGGTGGGAGCAGCATTATGTAGAGATTTGAAAGCAAGAACCAGAATTTTAAATTGAGCTCTATATTTTATAGGAAGCCAATGTAGGGACTGACAGAAGGGTGAGGCATAGGAGGTGCGGGCGGACAGGAAGATGAGCCTCGCCGCCGCATTCATTATGGACTGTAACGGCGCTAGTTGGGAGCACGTAAGACCACTGAGAAGCGGATTAAAGTAGTCAAGGCGAGAAAGGACAGTGGAATGGACCAACACCTTAGTCGCATCTGGCGTTAAGTAGGGGCGGATGCGCGCAATGTTTTTGAGATGGAAATGACAGGATTTGGCGACAGATTGAACATGAGGCTTGAAGGAGAGGTCGGAGTCAAAGAGAACACCTAGGCAGCGAGCCTGCGTGGTGGAGCTGATGGTAGCACCGTTGACTTGGAGGGAGACAGACACAGGAGTAACAACATTTGAGGGAGGAAAGACCAGAATTTCAGTTTTGGTCAAATTTAGTTTAAGGAAGTGGGCAGCCATTCAGTTAGAAACAGCAGAGAGGCAGTCAGAGACACTAGTCAAGAGGGACGGGGAGAGATCAGGAGAGGACAGGTAGATTTACGTGTCATCTGCATAGAAATGATATTGGAAGCCAAAGGAGCTAATGAGTTTACCAAGGGAGGCAGTATAGATGGAGAACAGTAGGGGACCAAGGACTGAACCTTGGGGGACACCAACAGAGAGGAGTTGGGGAGAAGAAGCACTGAAAGAGCGCTGGGAGAGGTAGGAGGAGCACCAGGAGAGAGCAGTATCTTGTAGACCGATATTGCGATGGATGAGAAGAAGCTGTTGATGATCAGCAGTGTCAAAAACCGCAGACAGGTCAAAGAGAATTAGGATAGAGTAGTGACCACGAGATTTTGCAGCGAGTAGATCATTGGATACTTAGGTCAGTTCCGTTTCCACAGAGTGCTTAGCGCGGAAACCAGACTGAAGCGGGTCTAGCAGAGAGTTGGACTCGAGGAAGTCTGTCAATCTTGTGTATACAATTTTTTCAAGGATCTTGGATGCAAAAGGCAGTAGCGAGATAGAACGATAGTTGGATGGGGAGTTAGGGTCAAGATTGGGCTTCTTTAGAATTGGGGTTACAGTTGCATGTTTGAAGGGCAATGGAAATATACCAGAGGAGAGAGAGATTGAGAATTTTAGTGAGAGGTGGAGAAAGAGAAGAAGAGAGTACGGATGAGGTGCGATGGAATTGGATCTAGGGAGCAGGTGGTGGGGCGGGAGGACCGGAACAGAGCAGAAACCTCTTCCAATGTAGCGGGTGCGAATGAACATAGAACAGCAGAGGGAGTGAAGTTAGGGGAAGTATTGTAAGGGGAAGAAGAAAGATGAGATGTCTCTTCTCTGATTGTAGAGATCTTGTCAGTGAAGTGAGTTGCAAAGTCTAAAGCGGTCAAGTTAGTAGGTGGAACAGCAGGGCGAAGAAGAGTTAAATGTGTGAAATAGTCGTTTGGGTTCGCGGGAGAGTGTGGTTATGAGTGTATTGAAGTAATTAACTTTTGCAGAGGAAAGAGCCAAGCTGTATGAGCTCAGCATAAATTTATAGTGGAGAAAGTCAGATGCTTGGTGTGCCAGGGTTGTTGTTGGTGGGGCCTGCAGCATTTAAATGTACGAGGTGCCATGATGTCTAGTTGAGAGGAGAGGGTGGAATTATAGAAGGAGGTTGCAGAACTAGGACAGGTGAGGTTTGAGATAGGTAAAAGGAGAGTTTGGAGATTAGTGGAGAAATGCTCTAGGTCAAGACATTGGAGGTTTCTTTGCGAGTGATGTTCAGATGGTGGTGTCAATTGGGTCTTGGGTATGCCAATGTCAAAAGTCAGCAGATGGTGGTCAGATAGAGGAAAGGGAATATTGGAGAGATTAGACATGGTCCAGAGTACCACTTCCAGCCAACCGCATACACCATATACAAGGAATAATGTGTTAGGATGACATTTTGGCTGTATTCTCAAAAAAGCCTCTATTTTTACTGAGGTGAACCCCTGTTGGAGCTGCAAATCATGTTACTCCAGGAGAATGGCATATATATATATTTATTTTTTTATTTTTTATTTTTTTTTAAATAGCATTTACACACTGGTGCCCCTCCTGCCAGAGCATGCAGCTGCCTACTGGCACATTACTGGGAGTGCGTTGTGGCAGGGACACCCAACAACCACCAGACTATCACCGAAGTTGTCACTATCCGGGATCTTTGCAAATTATGCAAAGACTCCTGAGAGTGAGAGACCTGCTTTAGGTGTGTACATGAATGCGTGTTTATGTATATGAGTCTGTGTGTATGTATTTCAATGTTTGTGTCTGCACATGAATGCATGTATGTGTGAATATGAATATCTATGTGTTTGTGATTGTGAGTATGAGCATGTAATTTCTCTGACATAAAGGGGGGTGAAGTGCCAAAATAAATTTCTGCCCCGGGTACCATGTAACCTACATAACGCCTCTTCACCAGCACAAAAAAAAAAAAAAAATTATATGTAGATTATATATTGATAAAATGAAAGCATACATTTTTCATTAAAACAATATACCAATGAGTAATGAGACTTCCCCTATACAATTTTTATTTATTTGTTTGTCGATACATTCACTATACCTTAACTGGTGGGCACAGGGGAAGAATTTTTCGAAAGGGTAGCGCTGAATTTCTTAGTCAGAATATGTTTTTTCTCTTATAAGCATTCAATAAAGACACTTGTCATATGCCTGACGTTTATTCACTCTTTTTGGAGTGATGGATATTAATTTAAATTTATAGTTGTTTTGATATATTTTTCAATATACACATTCTGGGAACTTTAGGACTGCTCGCTGGAGTAGAAGCGTCACCTTGATTGGGTAGAATAAACGTAACACATTTTCTGGGTGCCTGCTTTATTCGGTTTGCACCTAAAATACATGTCATATTTCCCACATCCTTTTGTTAATGAGGTAATTGTTTATCACCTGATTCAGTATTAAAGAGAATAGTGTATCACAGTATACCTTGAGACTGATATCGATATTCACACACATAATTAGAAGCAAACGTATGATACTCAGAAATCTGAAAGACTGAGGTAATCTTACAAAGACACATGCATGTGACCATAAAAAGGAGCTGCCTAACCAGCATAACTACATCTCAAAACCATTTTATTTAGAAGGAGAAGGATATTTCATTGTTCCTCTCAACAAGTCGTACAAACAGTGGAAGAAAGCTCAGGACAGGAGAGTACATCATAATGCAAAATGTCACTTTCTTCAGAATTTTAGCAAATAGAGGCATAACTAAATTTTTCAATTTCAAAAATGAATCTCTCACAGAATAACTACTAACTCCAAACATTACGGTTAACAAAATATAGCTACAATGATGCTTAATGTCTCTAGGAACGGTGCAAAACAGTTGTGGGTCAAAGACACCGTTGTCTTGGGTTTGACTTCGAATACATAAAACAGGTGGCCTGCTCTTAAGTTTTACAATGTAGCTTTCTACCAGCCTCTATATTTCATAATCAAAGATATTTACTGTAAGCATAACAACTATGCAACATTACAAACAGTATATACCACATGATCAGAGAGCACCTTGCACCTACTCTCCTATCTGAAAGTGGCTTATAAATGTAAAAGCCCTATAGTTATATGTCACTTTGGGCAAGGAGAGTGGACACAAGGTACTCTCTGATCATGTGCAATGATGCAAAGTTGTTATGGTGCTCTGTTTTTAAAATCCTGAATGGTATTGTTTTAAGTTTACACTGCATGCCTGGCAGTTCTGACAAAGCCAAAACGTACTACACAATATATTTGGCACTCATGGAGCCATAACTGTGCGTGCGTACGTATGTATGTATGGATGGTACTTTGGCAGACACATGTACTCTCATGGCATTTCCCAGGGGATACCTGCACACAAATGATAGCTGTTAGAGTATCCAAGAATGATGACAGTGTACCATGATACAGAACGCTGCAGAGGGAAATGCGTTTTATACTTTCCTCTGTTGCATTCCTCACCACAGTAAGCATTGCAATAGCATTTGCTGGGATAAGGTAATGATTAAAAGTCACTCTTAGGGGAGAGGGGGGGGGCTTGGGCGCCATGATGAACAGACGCATAGAACGAGGGCTCCCTGAATAAATCGCCCTAGTCCTTGAGAAACTGTTGTTATAAAGTGACGCAAACTGTTCTTGGGCCTGTCGGACTGTGTCTGGGATGCTCTGGGCATCAGTTGGTGCGATCTGGCGACTAGCTACAACGGAGCACCAGGCCTGTGAAATCGCAGCCTAGTGTTGTTCTGGCTGGGCGGCCGACCTCCCTGGTGGATTCTAGTGGGCTAAGAAGCAGTCGAGCCTCGTGTCCCCATCTCCCCCTTTCCCCTTTGGGCCAGTGGGGGTTATCCTGACCCCCACCTCCTATAGCAGTCAATACCTACTAACCCTCTGTCTCACCCTCACAAGGCAGTGGTGGAAAAATCACCAAACCCCAAGATGGCGGCAACCCCCGTGCTGGCACAGCAATGAGTGGCAATTTTGCTGGAGGCTTGGAGAAAGTCTTTCTGCGCACGTTTTGATCAAATATGTCAGCAATTCTGGCACCGTCTTCAGATGAGGGCAGCACAGGGCTTCTTGCCGACCGAGCAGGTGTTCCCCGACGAAGAATTTGAGTCCTCGCATTCTGGTCCTGGAACCAAGAAGGGACTTCGCCCTGAACACCGTCCACACACCCGGAAGAGCTCCTCTCCACAGGATCTGACCCGATGTACTTCCCTGGTTACATGGGTTAATGGACACTGTGTCGTGGTTCTCATACTGGTCCAGGGCTGAAAGGATGGACTCCTGAGGCACTGGTGTGCAAGCTCGGTTGACCCACTTTCCAAGCCGCACGCGGAGGCCTTTTGCAGCATGGGCATTGGGTGGCTTGACTCTCTGAAGGGCATTATGCCTTAATGTGCTCTTTTTCACATTGCCCGCACTGCTGCAAGCCTGTTTAGTTTATTTTACTTTGCTTTATTCCTTTTTTTTTTTTACCTCCAATAGGCATAACAAACCTGAATGCTGTTACACAACTATGGAGCGTATATTCAGAATTTCATCTTAGTGCGTTCCTGCTGGAGGATGGTTTTTATTCATGTATGACTACTGAACCTGTTAGACACATACTCTTACATCCATGTATGGTTCCTAATTAACAGTTAGTCTTGTTTATATGAATACTCCTACTGTCAAAATGGTTTGCTTAACCTGCTAACTACTCTATTCTATATTTCATTGCCTCAATAAAACAAAGATTGACCCCAAAAAAATAAAAATAAAAGTCACTCTTGGAAAAGTGACAAGGCCTCTTTAGAAACCCTAGAATAGTCTTTGAAACAGAACCAGATTAAAGGAGCACTATAGTGTCAGGAATACAAACTTGTATTCTGGACACTATAGTGTTAAACTATTTAGGTCCCTGCCCCCTCACTTGCATCACATGGAAAAAGGGTGTTTTAACCCATCTTTTCTTCAACGCCGCGCCGGTTTTACCACCGCTGACCCTGCCTCCATGGCTGAGATCATCAGTCTTGATGATGTCAGCCAATCCAAAGCTTTCCCATATAAAGCATTGGTAGGCTATATGTCAGTCTTCATTTACTCCGAGATGCATTATAACAAGGTATCTTTATGGAGAGCGTTCAACGCCTCCATGCAGCACTCGACTAGGAAGCACCTCTAGTGAATTTCTAAATTACTTTAGCAGGTTCACATAAGGATAATTAACTCCTCTTTCAACCCATCTGTATATCCCCACTCCCTCAGCCCTTGCCAAATTAAGCACACTGAATCCATGTAAAGCGATCATGATGGTCAAGACCAGAACAATCCACTGTGTCTGCACTGCTTCGCATTTTTAAACTGAATGGAAAGCACATCTGTTAAATAGTTTTCATGCATTATATGCCAAAAAATTTAACATTCGACAAGGGTCAGACTCGAAAACATCCTGCAAAGTTTTCAGAACACAGCAGTAATGGGATAAAGCTTCACCTACTGTTTCTGTATGTAATTATTTGATTTTATTTTTTTTGAATCTTTGTCTTGTTTATCTGTTGTACTGCGCTGTGGAATATGTTGACACTACATAAATAACTGTAAATGTCAAGCTCTGAACTAGGGAGACACAATTGTAGTTTGTAAAGATATGAGGATTCTCGAATAATAAATACTTTACTAGCTTTCATACAACAGAACGATACAAACTGAATTACTAGATGTTGGTCAATTTCCACTTCACCATTAAATCTTAAATTTCTTCTTTTTCGGTTCCAACTCAATTTCCATTTTTTTCAGTATCCAGGCCATTTTGGTTTCCATTTCTTCCCTTTTCAATGTTTCTTTTTTTTTCCCTCTTACCTAGATTATTTAATTTCTCCATTTCCAAACAATTTTTTTTGCTTCCCTTACCCCCTCCAGTCTTGTCCCTACTCCATTCACGCATAGTGAAGGAGGTTTATCAAAGTGCTCAGTTTCAGAAAATGGTGCAAAAATTTGAGAGGGGAGGAGCCATCAGCAGAATGTGCCTGCTGGTTCCACTGGTTTCCATGGTAACTGCCCTACTTTTAGTACTGACCACCACTTTATCATTGTATTTCAGATCCACACATTCTTTCGCTCAACTCATTAGATTTCATCAACTCCTTTTTCTGATCTCTAATTTACCAAGCTCACATCTCCTTCTCCCAACTCCATTCCTTCATCACTGCCCCATTTGAAAGAATGTAATTATTCCAATTTCAGAGCGATTCTCCTCTCCTCCTTTATATTATTAAAGCAAAAAAAAAAAAACCTGGTAGCTTCTACAATGTCCAGATCTGATTGAGTTTTGTATTTGTTCGTTTGTCATGCAAACTGCAATTTATTTTTATTTATTTTTTTTTAACAATTTACATCTCCGACAAGCTGATTTTTTCTGTTACATCTGGAACAGAATAAAGCAGTGTAAGCGATTCTCAGAACCCTGTTGGGGATTAAGAAGCTAATTTTATTATAGCTCTAATAAAACTCAAGTCTAAAGGTTGATAGAAAACAAACAAGGAGAGAGAGAGCCACAAAGACAAGACCTGCAGAATACAGGAATGCACACATTGCAAAATCATACTTATTGAAAGCAAAACGTTTTATATAAATGCTAATAAATAGCGAGATATAAACCAGCTACACATGGCTGTGATGTTGATCTTTGCATTTAATAAAAGCAACCTTGCTCCTGTGAAGAATGTAAATCTAATCTGAACATATTACAGAGACGAATACATTTGAGTGAATTCCCACAGGCAGTGTGAAATTTATGGAAATAGGAGTTTAGTTCTAATTCATGGCAGCACCTAGAAAGAGCATTTACAGTCAGAATATATCAGTTTAATCTGTCAGTAACACTGTAAATCCGACTCTCTGGGATTATTGTAGAAAAATCAGCACTGTGTTAGAAAGTACATTTGATCAATAAATATAGAAGTCATAAACTTAAAATACAATGTAAACATATATATCACGTGTCCACCATAAATAAAGTAAAATAAAACTTTTTATAGCAGAGGGAGCAAATAGAACATTCACCATCAGATTTATGTCTTGTATTATCACAATTTTATCACATGACAGGAGGCTTCGTATTTTGCATAATCTTTCTTTACTAACTCCATAGCAGCAAAGAAAAGAGTGACATAACTGAGAACCAATCACAATGCAGTATAGAGTATAAGAGGTGTAACGTATGACATCATTTCCTCTTTCTTTGCTGCTCCATCACAAGATAAGTACAGACTTGGTTTTCCTCTCTGTCCTTACACTATTTGTCATCTATATTTAAGAACTACTGTCTAATTTTTCTATTTCTATTACATTTATTCATTATGTTATTTTAGTGCTTCTGTATTGTTACCTTTGGGGGCTTCCCCCCACCCCTCTAGCTCTGGGACCTTTTCCACTGCTTTTATTTGGCTTACCCCCCTTTCAGGGAGTCTTAACGGCATTTTCGCCGTTTTCACCTATACTTCCTAGTGTCAGTTAATTCGCGGGTTTCTTTCCCGCCTTATCGTCATTCGCACGTTTTTTCGCGAACGGCACTTCTGTTCGCATAGACTTGTTCCCTTTGCGAACGCCTAGCGTTCGGCAAATTCCCGCGAACGTCTCTTATTAGGCGCTTGCATTCGTGCGTATTAGCCGAACGCTTCCGTTCGGCTGATTCGTAAGCGCGAACGCCCGCCGTTCGGGTAATTTTTTGCCGCTCAAAACATCTAGGGGAGGTACTAAACCTCCCATTTCCTTCTGCTTTCAGTCCGGCGGCCATTTTAAACGGCTACTACTATCCTGCTTACTACTCCAGCCTATTATTACTGCACAAATACTCTGGAATACTCTTTGAACTCTGCAGCCTTATCAGCTCACTGTGGGACCAGTATCAGGTTAGTGCTTTGCACTTGGGGTCGGTTTCAGCCAGTGGGAATACCCTTATTCTGGCAGGGGTGAGCCCCCTTTCATGTGCTGCTGAAAGGACCTGTTTATGCAGGATTCCAAATTCCTGGGTGAGCCCCAGCGACAGCCCTCGCTTGACCTACCAGTCGCATAGCGCTTTCAGGTTAACCACTACCTATTCTACACCACCCCCTGGTCCCCAGGCCTCCCCATTTTGTGCCACAAGTACCACAAGTGCCCTCACGCATATTCACCGGGTGAGCCCCGAGTGTGATTAACAACATGGAAGAATCCCAAAATCCCTCAGATCTCCAGGCCATGATTGCAGCAGCGGTTGCTGCATCCATGGAAAAAGCTTTGGCTAAGTCGTTCCAATTGGAACAAGACGCATCTAAGCCCATTCCCAAACGGGCTCATTATGGGGCGGATTCGGAAGACTCCGATTCCTCCAGGGAACGCTCCCACCCCCCTAAGCGCCATTGGAAAGGCGAGGCTATGGGACCACGTAAATCCAAAGGAAAGGCCCCTGCTAAACGCAGACGAGACACAAGCAAATCATCACAAAAACCCGCTCAGGTTTCCTCTGGGGAAGAGGACGCAGGTCCCTCACACGCGTTAGCCGTGGTTGACGAATGGCAGGCGGCAGCCTCCGACCAAGAGGAATCCGACTACTCCGCTGCCAAATCGGACCCTTACTTTATAGGGGAACAGACCCTGGGTGAGCCCCAGGACTCCGGGACCACATCCCTAGACATCCCACAAGAGGGTTCAGAAATATTTTTGGACAATTCTGGCCTCCGAATGTTCGATCCTAGGAACATTCGCCATCCCCGTTCGGAAGAATGGACACCACCCGAACACTTGACCAGATTCATGCACTTCTGGCTCCGGAAGTCTCTGGACAAAGAAGTGAGAAAGCGTATGAGATCTGAATGTCCTCGCCCGAGCCTACCAGATAAGGTAGCACACACCCCCGAATTCGACCCGCTTATGACCACATTCATGTCCCGCGGGGGTCGGGACCCACGCAAGGGTGTGGAACGTGGTTTCAAGGGAGCTCAGGACAAACTATTAGATGCCATCGGGCCTTTGGCGAGGATCATGGATATGGCAGATGATGCCTATGAAAGGGCTGATGACTTCTCCCCAGATATGGTGCGTGAGTGGGCACGAGATACCCGAGAGTGGGCACAAAGGTGCTTCTGTTTCCTCGGGAACACTAATGTGGCCCTCTCTTCGGAGAGGCGCCGAGCAGCACTTTTCAGAATCGATGACAAGCTTGTCGAACTGGGGGATAAAGAATTAGGCCCTTTGGCACAGGGCAAACTGTTTGGCGAGGCCTTCCTTACTGAGCTTAATAAGAGGGTCAACATATTCACTTCCCTCAATAAGGCACAAACATCAATGCGGAAAGTGTTCCGCGGCCACAACACCCGTGGTGTTTTTGGGAGGGCTGGTCGGCAGAGGGGCCGTGCCACCAGCCGCTTCTGGCCATCCGGCCCCCGCACAACCAGGTCGCAACCATTCTACACAGATCCATCTGCACGCCATCGATTCCATCAGTTCAGGGGATCGGAACGTGGCCGTGGCGGCCGAGGACGCTCCCGAGCGAGATTCTCCAACGGTAAGTTACCATTCTATACTGCCTCTAACCCCTTGCCATATCGCAGGTCGTGTTTCTCTTTTTTTCCAGAATTGGGCAGACCTCTCCTCCGACACATGGATACTTCGGACGGTGCGGGGCTATCAAATAGAATTCGAGACGAGGCCACTCCAACAGGCACCACCTCGCCCGATTCAGTTTTCACGGGCAGACGCTTCTTTGATAGACATGGAACTTCAGGACTTACACGCCAAGGGTGCCATCCAACCAGCTCCGGACTCAACCGGGTTCTACAGCAATATCTTCCTAGTCAGGAAGAAAACTGGGGAATTCCGTCCCGTCATCAACCTCAAGGAGCTCAATTCCTTTGTGGTGTACCGCCACTTCAAAATGGAGGGTATCCATCTTCTCCGGGACCTACTGCGAGACGACGATTGGTTCACGCGTCTAGACCTAAAGGACGCATACCTTACCATACCGGTGCACGAAAGGAGCCGCTCATACCTCCGCTTCTACTGGCACGGGACACCTTGGCAATTCACCTGTCTCCCGTTCGGCCTCAGTTCGGCCCCATGGTGTTTCACCAAAATGATGAAGCCGGTAATGGCGAGACTAAGGGCCCACGGCATAAGATGCATCGTCTACCTCGACGACATCTTGATATTCGACGAGGATGCAAGGACCCTAAAGAGACATACAGACTACGCTGTACACCTCCTCGACTCACTGGGTTTCGTTATCAACGGCCCCAAGTCATCTCTGACTCCTGCTCAGTCGATCGAATTCCTTGGGTTCGAGATAGACTCAATATCGTGCACGCTACGCCTCCCGGCCGCAAAAATTGCCACCATCCGCAGAGAAATTCGGAAGGTACTTCGACTGACATCCATACCTTTACGTCTACTAGCACGAATAGTGGGCCTGCTCTCGTCATCCATCCAGGCCATCTTTCCTGGACCCCTGCATTACAGAGCCATGCAACGCCTCAAGACAAAGTTCCTTCGCAAAGACCCAACATACGACCAACCGGTCCCCATGTCGGACGAAGTTCGGGAGGAACTGCACTGGTGGCTGAACTGCATGCAGGCTTGGAATGGCCGGGCGATATTCGGAAATCAACCAGACTTCATATTGGAGTCAGACGCCAGCCGCTCAGGTTGGGGAGCAACAGACGGCACCTCCTCCACGGGGGGAGTGTGGACTCCCCAAGAACTTTCGATGCACATCAACTGTTTGGAGCTCCTGGCGGGATCGTTCGCCATTCGCAGTCTGGCAAAAGAACGATCCAACTGCTGCATCCTTCTCCGGATGGACAACGTCTCGGCGGTAAGATACATCAACCGACTCGGAGGCACCCGCTCCCAAGCATTAGTAGAACTCACGAAGGAAATCTTCGATTATTGTCTGCCTCGCAACATCACGCTATTAGCGGAACACTTACCAGGAGAGACCAACACGACAGCAGATTGGTACTCACGCCACTGGAGGGACGCCAGCGACTGGCAACTAGACCCTCGCGTTTTCACGATGCTAGATACACAGAGGGGCCCCTTCTCCCTGGACTTATTCGCCTCCCGCAACAACCGTCAGACGAAGGACTTCTTCAGTTGGCTCCCAGATCCGGAGAGTCTAGCAACCGACGCGTTTCTGCAACAATGGCCACAACACGGGGCTTACGCCTTCCCTCCATTCTCGATGATTACGAGGGTTCTCCACCGAATCCGCAGGCAGAGGGTGATACTGACCCTCATCACACCTCTATGGCAAAGCCAACCATGGTTCCCGGATCTTCTGGAACTATCGAACAAGGATCCCCTCCTCTTACCAGATACTCCATCCATTCTCAGGAACCCGATGGGACTTCCCCATCCGCTGGTCCAGGAGGGCCGACTGCCCCTGGTGGCTTGGACTCTTTCAGGGGTTCCTGGCGAACCGAGGATTTATCGCAGGAAACTAGAGAGCTCCTATGGGACTCATGGGCGCCAGGAACAAGGAGGTGCTACTTATCAGCATGGCACTGCTGGACCACTTGGTGTCTGGGACGGGATCTCAATCCCTTTACGGCACCTATTCCCTCCATCATGAATTTCCTCACCTCTCTGTTCACAACCGGGAAGTCATACCGGTCCATCAACGTGATACGTTCAGCCATCTCAGCGGCTCATACGCCGATTCAAGGGACACCAGTGGGCCAGAACCCACTCATCTGTAGACTCCTCCGTGGCATGCGCCTTCGGCGCCCCCCGGAACCCAAATACTCGAGACTCTGGGACGTTGGCATAGTCTTACAGTTTTTACGGGACTGGCCCCCTAATGAGAACTTGTCACTCCGCCAGCTTACGGCAAAGTTCACCTTCCTACTCTGCCTAGTCTCCTTTCGTCGGGTGTCCGATGTACGCGCTTTCGATGCCGACGCATTTACCTTCTGCCCAGCGGGAGTAACCTTCCAGATCTCTAGACGCACGAAATCTGACTCTTCCTCTGTTTTTTACCCCTTTTTTCCCTCAGACCCACAACTCTGTGTGGTCTCTACTCTTCGTCGATATGTGGAAGCCACCGCGACGTTGCGGCCTACTTCCAATCGCCAACTTCTCATCTCTTACGTCCGCCCCTACGCTCCAGTCTCGGTTACTACGTTGGCCAGATGGGTTAGATGGCTATTAGCCCTCGCCGGGATAGACCAGGCTTTTGGTGCACACTCAGTCCGAGGGGCCGCGGCCTCCTCTGCCTACGCAGCGGGGGCCTCCCTTCCAGATATTTTACGAGCGGCGGACTGGACCAGAGAATCCACCTTTAGGACGTTCTATTTCCGTCCTCCATCTAACCCAGCTTTTGCTCTACTTACTCAGCGTTGAAATTGCAAAATACGAAGCCTCCTGTCATGTGATAAAATTGAAGATTATGCTAGCTTCAGTGTACAGATAATCTTAATTTTAATAATGACAGGAGGCGAGTATTTTCCCACCCTGCTCTCTTTCGCTCTTCCCCACCTCTGTCTTCATGTATATTTCTATCTCTTTATTCACATGTTTTTGTGCTAAATGCCTAAGTTGTCTTCTTACGATTAATACAGATATTTCATATGGGTGGGATGGCTTAGGTAGCATCAATAGATGGGTGGAATGTATTCGCTCTATTGCAGTATGATGGTTACTTAATCATAAGGGATAGACATCTTGTTGTTTTACACAACCATCTCCGGAATCTAATACCCTTTTACATTCTCGTTTCAGTTTAACCAGATGAATCAGGACACTGCAGACTTCCTTCAAGATATCATCATCATCTTGTCATGGAAGTTCGTCACTTGACACCAAGAACTCGTCCCTGTCTAGAATTCTTCATACGTTTATGTTCTATTTTCATGTTATACGTTATCTTTATTGTTTCTGCATTGTGATCTTGTGATGTCGCATGCTTTAAAGAGGAAATGATGTCATACGTTACACCTCTTATACTCTATACTGCATTGTGATTGGTTCTCAGTTATGTCACTCTTTTCTTTGCTGCTATGGAGTTAGTAAAGAAAGATTATGCAAAATACTCGCCTCCTGTCATTATTAAAATTAAGATTATCTGTACACTGAAGCTAGCATAATCTTCAATTCGCAGCAAGTCTGTAAAATAGATATTAAGCTGCAAACACTATATTCCTGCAAATTGCATGATGGGTCATAAATTCAACTGACCTCAGTTCCAGATTAAGATCTATTTGTGATCTTAATGATCTAATCCCTAACGTAACAAAGTTTGGAGCCCTTCAAATTAAAGAAAGAGGCAGAAGAGTCTGAGACTCGTGAAACTGTTCAATAAGAAAAAATGGTCATACTCCTTTCATAAAATTCTCTTTTTCCCCCTCAATGTTTAATCTCTTTGAAGATTTTTAGTTTAGCTTTAAGAACACATTGATTGTTTTTTTCATGATTCCCCCCCCCTCCCCCCCCCACTGGTACATGGGAAAGAAAAATAAGCCTATTGGATATTCTGAAAAGGGACAATATTTTGAGATGTACTAATACTGTAAATATTGCAAGGAGTCAACCATACTTGTGTAGAGGGGGGAAAAGGGGAATGCAACATTTTTATTTTTAATAATTAAAACAAAATAAAAATAATTAGCTATTTGACAAGTGAACTTTGCCAGAGGTTCTAAATATGTCAACCATCGCATGTGAAGGGAAAACCCGAACCTTCCAATGTCTGCATTTTATGCTAAGTGTTCAACCATTTAGCTCATAGTAGGAATTCATTTCTCAGACTCAATTTCATTCCTTAATGGATAACCAGTCTCAATAAACAGAGAGGTAATAGCTGCATTTAACACAGCAACAAAAGTGTTTATTGAGTGTAAAAATGTTTTTTAAAAAAAATAAAAAATAAAGCAGTCACATAAAAATGTCTAATGTAATGAATGAAAGTATACCAAGCCCCCTAGGTATAACAGCTGCAGCAAGTAGAAGGGCATGAAACAGAAAGAATGAATCAACATGGCGAAAAATGCTTTCTTAACAGTAAAGGGGCATTTAGGAAAATACTGGAGCCTAAATATTATTTAAAATTAACCACAGGAAAATATCAAATGGCACAGGTAAGGGATCACTTCCTCCAGGTGTCAGAGGCACATTTATGTGCAAATTTACTAAGCTGATCAACACTATAAAACGCAGCTGGGCCCACATTACAGATTTACAAAGAGACTGTTGTTACAGCCAGACAGGCATAGATCTAATTCATTTTTTTTAGAAATGTCAGGAAAAGCAGGAAGTATACAATGAGGTTCAATGCCAAAAGAAAATAGAAGAGGCTACAAATAATTATGGTAGATTATACATATTTATAATAATAAAAATAAAAATTAAAAGTCTCTCTTATTACATATGTTTGAAAAGAACCTTTACAATAATGTACATACGGTAGTACTCCTTCGTACACGACTACTGAGGGGGGATATTGGTTAAAATTAGAAGATAATGATTAAAGGAACACTAAAAAGAGTTAGGAACACAAAACTGGCCCTATCAAAAATTGACATCAAGGAGACATGGGTTCTATCGGCGATGGTCCATTCCAATGCTCCTCATTAGTATTGGGGACCTAAGGTGCAGAGAGCCCCATGAGCTCATTCAAGTTTCCGCATTAAATTCAATGCTTTCCTATGAACTGAAATTGATGGAGTTCAAGGTTTTTTAGCAAAATGGGAAAGGTGAATAATGGACATTGAAATTGCAAAATAAACAATAAAACAACCAAGCAAAATAAATTGTTGTAGAAAGTTGGCTCTATTAATGTCATTTTCCATGTAAAAATCTCAACTTATGGGGGTGCGGCCTGACAACCAAGATGGCCAAAAGTGTGTTTTGCTAGCTCCTGCAAACCTGAACGAAAACGGTTGAAATACCTTGGCTAATCCAGCAGAATACAACCCTAAGCTACATGGGGACCCAACTACACACTAAAACTGAATCTGGGTGCCCTGATGGAAGCTCACCGAGCCTCAGCCTGCGGCCTACTCAAGCAGACTGTCTGGTTGCTGGGAGAGACGGCTGATCTCCCAGCTCCGGGCTTAAGCCTGCCAAAGAAGTCAGAGCAACCCTGTTCCCCCATCTCACCCTTGGATTGGCAGGGGATATCCCAGTCCCCACTGGGTTCACCTACACCTCTGCTGGGTCAACACGACAACTCAGCGTATCTGAGAGTGTGTTGTCACCCAAGATGGCGGATGCGCTGCAACCACAACAGGCCCATGCAAGTCTTGACCTGTCATGGCGGAAGTCCTTCAAAGCTAAATTTGGGAAGATTTGACAAGCATTTTGGCTCTGCTTACAAAGCCGCTCGTACCAGCATACCTCTCCTGCCCCTCTGGAGAGCCAAGCTGCAACAGAAGCTACTCGACCTCTCTCCAGGCGTAAGAAGTTGAATCCAGCCAGACGCCCTCAAACCAAGAGAGCTCCCGGCTTACCATGGTCCGATCCCAGCGACGACCACAGAGAACTCTCCCTGCAATATTGTCCAAGCCAGACAAGCTGCGAAAATGCACAGCCGTGCAACAAGCAGCTGGGCGTAACCCTGACACAGTGTGGAGGGCAAGAAAACAAGGGCAGGAGCCTCTACTACAGCACCAATCTTGTGTGAAACGACCCGGCTGTAAGTCAGGCACTCTCTGGGCTACAGTTCATTGTGAGACACCCCTACGCCAGCAGCTCCCACTCACTGAAGGTTGCGATCATCGCAGAAGCCTGCTACTCCGACCCGAAATCAAGCCCAGTTTGCTAAACGAAAAGGGACCTAGGATACAAGTACCTTGGACTGTCATTTTGCTCAGGTTAGGTGGTTTGCAATTAGGACAGGCCCCGATGACCATAACTACCAGGGCACTGTGCATTATATGATAGGTATAGGCTGAGCTTGTCGATAACCAAAAGCAGATCCCACTGTACAGAGATGTGGGCTAACTGTTCTAAGATGTATTCTCATACCCAGTGGTCTTTATTTTCTATTATCTAGCAGCTTACTAGTCTACAAAGTCAACAAACTAACGTAATTGCATTCTACAAAGTAAGTAAGTAGAAGTATAGATCAGGGTGTTGCAGTGGATGTGATCTACTTGGATTTTGCCAAGGCATTTGATACGGTTCCTCACAATAGGTTATTCTTCAAACTGAAAGAAATTGGTCTGGATGAATATTCTTGTTCTTGGGTAGAACATTGGCTTAAGGATAGAGTAAAACGAGTTGTCATTAATGGTAAATTTTCAGGCTGGACAAAAGTGGTAAGTGGTGTCCCTCAGGGTTCTGTTTTGGGACCACTTCTATTTAACATATTTATAAATGATCTTGAAATAGGCATTGAAAGCCATGTATCAGTGTTTGCAGATGACACAAAACTTTGTAAAGTAATAAAATGTGAGCAGGATATTGCTTTGCTGCAGAGAGATTTGGATAGATTGGGGGACTGGGCACTAAAATGGCAGATGAAATTTAACATAGAGAAATGCAAAGTTATGCACTTCGGGGTTAAGAATGCACAAGCAACATACACACTAAATGGTAGTGAATTAGGGATAACCACACACGAGAAGGATTTGGGCATTGTTATAGACAACAAATTAGGCAGCAATATGCAATGTCAATCTGCAGTTGCTAAGGCCAGTAAGATTTTGTCATGTATAAATAGGGGCATAAATTCTCGGGATGAAAATATCATTTTGCCTCTTTATAAATCGCTGGTAAGACCACACCTTGAATATGCTGTGCAATTTTGGGCGCCTGTTCTAAAGAAGGATATCATGGCACTGGAGAGGGTCCAGAGATGAGCTACAAAATTGATAAAAGGAATGGAGCATTTTAGTTATGAAGAAAGGTTAAAAAAATGAAATCTGTTTAGTTTGGAAAAACGGTGCCTGAGACGGGATATGATAACTTTATACAAATATTTTCGGGGCCAGTACAAACCTTTATCTGGAAATCTATTCATAAACAGGGCTATACATAGGACACGATGTCACACATTTAGGCTGGAAGAAAGGAGATTTCATCTAAGGCAAAGAAAAGGTTTTTTTACAGTAAGAACAATAAGGATATGAAATTCTCTGCCTGAAGAGGGGGTTTTGTCAGAGTCCATACAGATGTTTAAACTGAAATTGGATAAATACTTACAAAAACATAACATACAGGGATATAATTTCGAATTAGTGGGGTAATAGCTGGTTGATCCAAGGAGACATCTGACTGCTATTTTGGGGTCAAGAAGGAATTTTTTCCTAGTTTGTGGCAAAATTGGAAGCGCTTCAGACCAGGTTTTTTGCCTTCTTTTGGATCAACAGCAACAACCTTTGTGAGGAAGGCTGAACTTGATGGATGCAAGTCTCTTTTCAGATATGTAACTATGTAACTTGTCATTTGTTGCAGCTTATTTTGTTTCTAATCTTTTGTTATACTTTTAACCATTTCTCAACTTGTCTAGATTACACAGACGCATATTTATAGACTTTGCTATGTTTCCTGTTTAGTTATTTGAGCTCTTTTTTTTTTTTTCAATATCTTAATTTTTATTAGTTTTTTGTGGTGTCGCGACAGCGACAAAAAAGGGGATACAGAAAGGAAGAAGGGGAGGGGGTAACATTGTATAGACACAATCAAATATTACAGTACATATATAGTGTATGGCTAACATTGTATAGTGGCTGATATTTAGCGAGGTAATGACACTCAGATTTGGGTTTGATCCAGGTTAGTCTAGGCACGACAAAGTGTATCAGAGATTATCGGACCTGTCTTGGGGGCCCTGTTGATACTCGCTTGTTTAACCTGCATTATTGATGGGATGCGGTGGAGCGCCCTACGGCCCTAGTCATTTGAGGACCCTTGGACTGCAGCGTTGGGTGGTAATCTGTTGGAGGAGTTTAGATGTCTGCGAGTGCTCACCTCGAGAGAGATTGGGTATCGTTCGTTGGATAATCTTCTACAACCTGCCCACAGCGATGGCTCACCCTCCACCATTCATCTCGCTACCTGCCTGAGTGTGCTGCACTCCAGCTGAGCCATAGTTTTGCGTGTTTATCCTCACTGGATTGCAATCGGAATGCTAGTCTTTCGTGTTCATAAGTCGAGTGGACTCTATTTTTCACCTCCTGAATACTAGGGGGATCTAAACTTTTCCATCTGCTGGCTATGCTAGTTTTTGCAGCTAACAATATGTGATATATAACTGTCTTGTGGGGGGAGGCCAGTGTGCCTGTGTGAATATGTAGAAGATAGCATTCCGGGCGTAGTGGAATGATAAGTTCTGTCACCTCCTTTATCAGTGACCTGACCTGTTGCCAAAATTGTGTCAATTTAGTACATTCCCAGAAGACATGAAGCAATGTGCCCACTTCGTCACCACAACGCCAACATGCCCGCGGGACAGCTGGGTATATCTGGGCTAGGCGAGAAGGTACCAGGTACCATCTCATCAATAGCTTGCAAAAGCTCTCCCAGTGGCACATGTTATGTGAAGAGGCACGCGTGTTTTGGATCACCTGTAGCCACATCGGTAGGGGGAATGTGTCTTTCAGATCTCGTTCCCACTTAAGCATGTATCCATGTTTAGTGGTACTGTCCACATCATTAATTGCTGAATAGCTCAAGGAGAGAGTTTTGCCCAAGGGTTGGGTGGAGATGCAACGTCGCCCAAATGTAGTGAGGTGTTCTATCTCACTATGCTGTATGTTTAATGATGATAGGGCGTGCTTGATACGCAGATATGTGAATATCTCCCTGGGGGCTAACGCATACTCGGCTTGTAGTTCAGGGAACTGTTTTATGCCTTGTGGTGTTAACAGAGACTCTACCGAAGTGATCCCCTGTGTGATCCACGTTTTCAGCGAGAGATTGCTAATTAGGTCTTGTAAGCTGGATATAGGGGCAAAGAAGATGGGATGGGCTTGACCCATGAGATCTCTCGCCCATCTTCTCCAGCTAGCTAACATAAAGTTGGTGGTGTTCAGTCCCTGTGAGGTTGATTTCGTGGAGTCACATGGAGACCATAATTTTTGCGTTATCGTGGCCGGGTGCAGGCATGCATTCTCCAAATGCAGCCACACGGGTGTGTTGACCCTAGCAAGGGCCTCTAATCCCTGGGCTAGTACTGACGCCCTGTAGTAACCTTTTATGTCGGGGATCCCTATTCCGCCTTTGTTTGGAGATAACCAGGTAAGTCTACGGGTGATTCTGGGAGGTTTCTTTTTCCAGATGTATGAGTTAAAAATGGATTGGAATTTTTTAAGGAGTGTATCTGGTAGTGCTATGGGTAGGGTGCGGAACAGATACAGTACATGCGGAAGTGCCATCATTTTGATCGTCTGGATTCTCCCTAGCCAGGAAATGTCAAGGTGTTGCCATTTATCTAGCATTGTTTGCAGTTTACGTGTGAGGGGTATGTGATTTTCGCGTGTGAGTCTAGTGTGCGATACTGTTAGGTTGACCCCCAAATATTTTAGGGATGTAGCCCTCCAATCAAAGGGGAATGTTGTCTTTAGACTACTTATCGTTGTGGGGGAAAGGCCGAATGGTAGTACCTGGGTTTTGGTGGTATTGTTCTTGTAATAGGAGACCGCACCATAAAGAGATAGCAGGGATGTCAAAGCCGGAATGGATTTATCGGGGCGTGTGAGGAAGAGTAAGATATCATCCGCGAATAGTGTTAGTGTTTGGGTACCCGCTGGAGTGGTAAGTCCCGAGATCTCTGTGTGTTGTTTAATGCGGTATATAAGTGGTTCTAGGCAGAGGATAAAAAGCAGGGGAGACAGAGGGCATCCTTGTCTCGTTCCGTTACTGATTGTGAAGGATTGTGACAAAAAACCAGTGTTAAAAACCTTAGCTGACGGTGCACTATATAATGCCATAATACTCCCTAGGAAGGTTTCTGTAAAACCCATTTTCAGTAGGGTAGCCTTCAGATACTTCCAATTAAGTCGGTCAAACGCTTTTTCAGCGTCGAGTCCCAAGATCACCCCATGTTGGTTACTTGTCCCCGCCCAATTTACCAGGTTCAAACAGTGACGTGTGTTGTCTCCCACTTGTCGTCCGGGAACAAACCCAGCTTGTTCTGCTGAAACTAAGTTCGTGAGGAGGGGTTTTATGCGGGATGCGAGTAGTTTAGCGTAAAGCTTAGCATCCGCATTAAGGAGCGAGATTGGTCTTAAATTCTCGCATTTGGTGGGCGGTTTGCCCGGTTTGGGAAGTGTGATAATATGCGCTTCAAGCATTTCTTTTGGCATGGTCCCTGTCGATTTAATGTTATTAAAAAGTATGGTTAGGAAGGGTGTTAGGGTCTTCGCTAGTTTAATGTAGTAGTAGTTTGAGAATCCGTCTGGGCCTGGGGCCTTATGTTTCGGGAGGGATGCAATAGTTTTTGCGACCTCGTCGTCTGTGAATGGTCGGTCGAGTGCTTCTTTTTTGTGCTTGTGTCAAATGAGGGAGTTCGACGTGGCTGAGGAATTCATCTATGGAAGCATGTGTCGGTTGGGGTGTCATGGGATCGTCTTTTAAATTATATAGATTTGAGTAGAAGGACGCCAGTGTGTTTACAATGTCATTAGGGTTATATAATTTGGATGCTTGAGAAGTTTCGATAAAGGGAATTTTCGTCTGGAGACGCTGGGCTTTTAACTTATTAGCCAATAGTTTACCTGCTTTGTTGCCTTGTATATAATGTTGCAATCTGAGGGCTCTCATGTTCCTTTCGATTGTCTGTAACGAAATAGCATTTAAGTTCCTCTGCAGGCGCGCTACATTTTTAGCTAATTTAGTGGACGGGTTTTGTTTATTGTGTTTATCGGTCTCTGCCAGCTCGAGGGTTACCCGCCTTAACTCCTCTTCGTGTTTCCTTTTTTTACGGGACCCGATTTGGATTAGTACCCCCCTGACCACGGTTTTGTGAGCTGCCCATTGAGTTTGTATAGGGATTTCCTCGGATATGTTTTCCTTGAAATAATTGGTTGCGGATTCAAGGATCTTTTGCAGCGCTGTGGGATCGTCCAGAAGACTTTCATTAAGTCTCCAGTTTCCTCTCCCGCGGATTGGATATAGGCTACTGAGGGTAAACGTTACCGGGGCATGGTCTGACCACGTCCGCAGCCCTATATCTACTTCAGTTATGTTTGTTAAGGTTAGTTTGTCTACCAGTGTTAGATCAATGCGTGAGTAGGATGAGTGGATTGGTGAGAAATATGTATAGTCTCTGCCTGTTGGATAAATGTTACGCCAAGCGTCATACAGGTCTAGTTTGAACATAATGTCTGACAAGGTTTTGCCATTATGATATGCGTAGGGGGACGCTTTCTTATTATTCACCCGTTGTATGTCCAAATTGGGGTCAGGGCTGCAATTGAAGTCCCCACAGATTATGACCTGTCCTCGTTTCATTGAATCTATCTTGTTAAGTGCATTGCGTAAGAATGGGAGTTGGCCGTCGTTAGGGGCATAAAGGGACGCTAGGGTTATTTCTACACCATTGAGTGAGCCCACCAAAACCTGGAGTCGTCCTGCTGTATCTGCGTAAGTGTCACATGGTTGAAATGCCCAGTCCGCATGGAATAGAATGGAAACCCCCTTGGACTTGTTTGGGGAATATGCGTGGAAGGCTTGGGGGTATCGCTTAGTTTGGAACTTGGGGGGGTTGTTAACGCACAGGTGAGTTTCTTGGAGACATATCACTGCAGCGCGTGATTTGTGCATATCCCTAATTGCTAGACTGCGTTTGTATGGGCTATTCAGTCCTTTGACGTTCAAGGAGAGGATTTTAAATGTAGTTTGAGTCATTTGATGGTAAAAACTATATGCCTTTTGAGTATACTCGAAACGGTGGCATTTATAGGAGTGGGAGACCTGGTCGTTTTAATGCACTGGGCTAGTCTCATGAGCAGAGTACTATATACGACCCATTTTGGTTTGTGTCTAAGAAGGGGGTGGGAAGGAAGTAAACTAGGGAAGAATTGGGGAACCAAGGGAAAAAACAAGCCATCCCTGCTACCTGCAGGGTTTATCTCCGAATCCGAGTGATGGAGAGCCACACTCTTCATCGGCAGGGGGAACGTGGAGTCGTCTCCACTGTTGGTGGCCCTATGGAATATAAGTGAGATTGAGCACCTTGTGGGTAACCAGAGTTTGCTCTTCTGGGTTGGACCGAGGCATATTATCAAATGGGGTGGTATATATTTTTCATTTATTTTTTTATTTTTTTTTTTTATGCAGAGTTGATGATATTGGAACATTACTCAGATTGTAGTATTTGCTGTGGTTTGTGGTCCCTGCCTTTAAATCGCGTGGGAGGAGGTTGCAACCCGGGTGTGAGTCTAACGTTCCTTGCTTGGAGCTGTTATGCTAGTACACCTAGTGGAGTTTCCTGGGGATGCACGAGGCTCCAATAGGGTCCACCATCACTTGAGGGATCTGGCTCCTTACACTGCTCCCCGAGTGCTACAGCTTATATGACTAACATATGTTCCCCCCCTACCCACCTTCTAGTATATGCCTGGTCTTGAATGGATCTGCTGCACTTTTACAGACTGGAGTATGAATTAATAACATTGGCAACGTTGCGCTCAGCGGAAACAAGGGAATGCTGGGGGATTGTGAATCTCCTCTTATAAAGTAAAATGATTAATGCCCAACCAAGTGAGGGATTCAGTATAAGCTGTCTGTGATCTAACCAGTTGATCATACTAGCGTTAACCCACCCATGAGACTTAATAAAACATTGCGCCTTAAACATAACATTTGGTAATACTTATGTGCCGAGCGTGCCGACAGTCTCCAATGAAGTGTTCATATTAGTCCCGGTTTTGCGAGGCAGCAGCAGCCCCAACCATCCTCCACTCTGGCAGGAACTTCTGCGGTGAGTTGTGGATTGGAGCGGACCTCCCTTGCGCATGATGTAGACCCCACTCTTTTAGTTTCTCCATACCCGCCTCCGGTTCAAGGATTGTGACGGATCTGTCCCGGTACCAGACCAGCAGTTTTGTGGGGTATCCCCACCGATAGGGTATGTTGTGGTTCCGGAGAGTCTTGGTCACGTTCACGAATTCCCGCCTCCTCGTCATCGTTGTTGCAGAGAGATCAGCGAATATTTGGACATTCTGATACGGTTCGGGAAATTTGGCAAGTTTTCTTGCTGCGTTTAGCAATTTCTCTTTGGCGGTGTAATAGTGGAATCTTGCAATGGTATCTTTAGGGGTGTCATCTGTGAAGCGAGCTGGTCTCGGGAGTCTATGGACACGGTCCAGCTCCCATGCGGTATCGTCCACCTGTGGGACCAATAGCTTGCAGAGGGTTTTGAGGTGGAGAGGGAGAGCCTCATTGGTGACAGCGTCGCTAATGCCCCTAAAGCGCAAATTATTCCGCCGTGACCGGTCTTCAATGTCTGCCAGTTTGATCTTAAGGGACTTTTGTTCTTCTTCTAAGCTTTGCTGTTTGTCCACCAGATCGTTGTGGGCTGCACATATCTCCTCCGTTTTCGTTTCTAGGTGGCTAGTGCGGCCTCCCAATTCAGTGATCTCCTTCCTCAGTTCGTTGGTGTATTGGCGGAGGTCAGCTCTTAGCGAGCCCTTTAGTGCCTGCAGCATTGCATGAAGGCTTTTGTTGGTGACCAGTTCTTCATCAAGTGTTGGTGGGTCATATTCCAGGGCCTCTTGGCTTTCTGGTGATGTCGGGCGGGCAGCATGGCCGTCGCCATCTTGCGCCGGCCTCGTTTTATCTTTTTTGTTTTGCCTCACCGGGTCTGTAATTTTTGTCTGCTTGGAGGGTGCCATATCGTTCTTGGGCACTGTACCCACTGTTGTTGCTCGTTTATGTCCAGGTTACCGTGGCTAAAATGTCGCTTTGGGCCTAGTGGAGCACGGAGCGGTCTCTACATGCGACTTCTCCTTTCGGCAGTTGGCCACGCCCACCTAGTTATTTGAGCTCTTAACTCTTATAATGTCTGTATTCTATAAATGCATAGATTAAGTAATACACCCTGTTCCAAATTATTATGCAAATTCTATTTAAGTGTCACGAAGATTAAATATTTTGTTTTTCAGTTTAACTCATGGATGGCATTGTGTCTCAGGGCTCTTTTGATCACTGAAAACAATTTCGGACACCTGTGATAATTAGATTGCCAGGTGAGCCCAATTTAAGGAAAAACTACTAAAGGAGGGTGTTCCACATTATTAAGCAGAGCACTAGTTTCATGTAATATGGGGAGGAAAAAGGATCTCTCTGCTGCCGAAAAGAGTGAAATAGTTCAATGCCTTGGACGAGGTATGAAAACATTAACTATTTCACGAAAACTTAAGCGTGATCATCGCACTATTAAGAGATTTGCGGCTGATTCAAAGCACAGACGGGTTTGTGCGGATAAAGGCACATTGAGGAAGATTTCTGCCAGATCCATGCATCGGATCAAGGGAGCAGCTGCTAAAATACCATTACATAGTATCAAACAGATATTTGAAGCTGCTGGTGCCTCTGGAGTCCAACGGACACCAAGGTGTAGAGTCCTCCAGAGTCTTGCAACTGTGCATAAACCTTCTATTCAGCCACCACTAACCAATGCTCACAAGCAGAATCGGCTGCATTGGACAGAAAAATACATAAAGACTAATTTTCAAACAGTCCTGTTCATTGATGAGTGCCGTACAACCCTGGATGGTCCAGATGGATGGAGTAGTGGACGGCCATCCTGTTCCAACAAGGCTGTGACGTCAGCAAGGCAGTGGTGGAGTCATGTGTTCGCGCAGAATCATGGGAAGAGAGCTGGTCAGCCCCTTTAGGGTCCCCGAAGGTGTAAAGATGACCTCTGCAAAGTATGTGAAGTTTCTGACTGACCACTTTCTTCCCTGGTACAGAAGGAAGAACTATGCTTTCTGAAATATGATCATCTTCATGCATCACAATGCACCATCTCATACTGCAAAGAATACATCTGCATCAATGGCTGCTATGGAGATAAAAGGAGAGAAAGTCATGGTGTGGCCTCTATCCTGCCCTGACCTCAATCCTATTGAGAACCTTTGGAGCATCCTCAAGCAAAAGATTTGTGAGGGTGGGAGGCAGTTTACATCCAGACAGCAGCTCAGGGAGGCTATTGGGACATCTTGTAAACAAATTCAAGCAGAAACTGTCCAAAAACACACAAGTTCAATGGATGCTATCAAATAAGGGGTCCTATGTTAAAATGTAACGTGACCTGTTAAAATGTTTAAAAAGTTAAAATGTTGTTATAAGTTTGATTGAAATAGCTTTTGATTTCAGTAAATATTCTGCAAACACAACAAATGACAATTTTCAGTTCTTTACAACCTATAAAGTGTTTTGAAACTTACTGTGCATAATAATTTGGAACAGTGCATTGTAAGTTTATGTTTAAAAAAAAATACTGTTATTAGGTTTGTTCTATAAAATTTGAATTGTACTTTTAATAGTTGATAACATGAGAATTATGCTGACTGTTATTTACATCAATTATTTAGGTAAATGAGAAAATTATAATTTGCATAATAATTTGGAACAGGGTGTAGAGTGCATATAGCAGGTGACAGATCCACATTCGATGCCTCTCATAGCAACTAAACTTAGTCATGCATTCTGTTGAATTTTAATAGATGTGTATTGCAATAAGTTCATGACAAGTTTGTACTCACTTGATCAAAGACATATAAATATCTACAGCACTTAGTAAACAAATAATGCACGGTTAATCCCGCTCATTTATATATAATCTCATGCTGTATAACCAACGTGCTTTGGACAGACATCATTTTTGGAATTCTAGTTCAGAAAGAAACTTACTGGTTACCAGTGTAGGAGTCTGCACTTGCAAAGTAAATAACTTCAGCCCCCACAACTGCGAAAATCCTAAGTTACAGGGGGAGGTGATTTAGTGAGTGTAAGAATGGTAGAGAAGATTTTTTCCAGATTTGTCCTGTACCTTTGAAAATGTAGAAGAGGAAAGAACGGAAGAATTGTAAAACGGGAATGCAAAGTCTTAAAAGACCACTTCGGGCACCAGAATACATTTTTATCAATGAAAGTTGTTATATTGCTGGAAGGAACTGAAGTCATGTTACCATAAAGGAATAAACAATTTAACCAAAATCTTGTGGGCCCATATGCTGGGCCCAGTTCCTTCTATCGAAGGTCTGAGACCTAAAGCAGGGAGCATCGGACTGGGAAGTGCAGAAAAGCTGAGGCAATCATATTTCTTCCTTTTCTTTTAAGTGTCCCTGCATATCTACATGTCAGAAGACAAGGAGGAAAGAGGAACTTACGGTAGTGTGTATAAAAAAGTTTTATAAACACAAGAAGAAGAATTTAAGACCGAGGGAGGTTAAAAATATTTGATTTTTTTTAATTGCTATTTTTTGACCATTTTTGTTTAATCACCCTAGAAATTTGCTGCTCAGCAACTTATTTTTTGAATAGATGTAAAGTTATTTCTTCACCACTTACTATGCATATTATTATTCTTACAGAGTATAATAACCTTGGAGTACAGAATCTGCAGAAGCAACAAAGATAAAATGCCGGCAGTCAATGGCAAGGGTTAGCACATAACACAGCCAGCACAGTTAAAATGTGTCTCCAACATATCAGTTCTTATGTAGGACTGTTGTTTTGCCAAATAGTTCTTAGAATAATAAAGTAAACATTCTCAGCCTTGTATTATTGAAATAAAACTCATATCTTTACTGAAACTGAGTATCATGACAGACAGTGGTACCAGGCATAAAAGTGAGCCACATATGATTTTTTTTTATTTTTATAATTATATTGATTTGTAGGATAAGAGTGAGTATTGCACTTTATTTTTGCCTCCGTTCTGCCTCCCATTATAGTAGTAGGGTTACCACCATGACACCTCAGTAATAACAAGACACTGAAGTCGCACAATATATATACATTTAAAGAGAAATTCATACTGCTGCTAATCCAATGCAAGATCCAAGTAAAACTTTTGTTTTTCTATACGAATATTGGCAACACTGCAATTTTTTTAAAGTTTGGATCTCCAATTGGAACTACAGTTTGAAGAACCTTTCTCCCAAACACAGCATCCTCTGAGGCTAGGACACCTAACTGATAATACCTGGTGAAGGAATATCTGTTCTGCAGAGGGCTATGGTTGAGAGATCCAAGATGTTAAAACTGACCTTGTGGAGTGTGCACTAAGTCCTTTAGGTAGAGTTATCCCTTAACAGAATATGCCTTAGAAATGGCACCTATAACATATCTGGCTACCGTTGGCTTAGAGCCTTTCGTTCCCTATACAAGGTATTAATAAATTATACAAATTATGCTTTCCTTTGTGGCCATCAGATCTACCTCTGGATTGACAAAATGACTTATTACAGCTTGCAAAATAATTCTCGAAAGAGACCAATCTCACTTTTTCAGACATACTCTGCTCAGGGAAACCGCCATCCAGTTTCCCCTTTGATATGGACTGCATGCATACCCAACAGGTTGGTTTCTCGTCACAACGTGATTCTGGGACAAACATGGAGAAGGGAGGAAGTTTTGCACGTCATTGCCGAGTCAGGTATGTCACGGTCATAGAGATGTCTGGCCTGACCTTGATGAATTTTGTCCAAATCCAAAAATAAAAAGGGTAATCTATACGGATTACATTTCTTTGAAGTTGAAGTTTCTCTTTTTGATTCTAAAGCCCATATTTTGCGATGTATTTAGACCAATGATTAAACCATCTTACATGAGAAGAAACAATACCTAGCTTAATAACATTTAAAGTTTCTTTTAGCTCACATTTACAAAAGCACATCAACATTGCAAATAGTGCTGTGCTAACAAAATGCTAACGTGACATTGTGAGTGTTATTCACTAAGGTCTGAAGGGGAACTGTAAAGTTTAGGACAAATTATCGAAGGTGGAAAAATGTTCCAATTCAGCTGCTTTTTCTGGTAAATTGTTTAATCTATATTTTGACATTCCCTAGTAATTTGCTAAAAATTCCTAATTTAAAGAGACACTATAGTGCTTGGAATATAAATCTATATTCCCAGCGTTATAATATCAGTGTCCCCTACCTATTTACAGTCCCTACCACTCGTGTGCATTGAAAATTTATAAAAGCAAATTTACTCCCCTTTTCTCTGGCGCAGAGTTTTCCTTGGCACTGCCTCACACTACACCTAATGTCATTCTGTAGGCATGCCTCTACGATGATGGTCCATGATGACGGTCTCTCGCAGAGGAGCATTAGAAGCCATAGGTGCTTGCACAGCAGTGGCCAAGCTAACTATTAAAAAAAAAAAAAAAAGACATTTTGGGCCAATAAGAAGGGGGTGAGGGTGGAGTAATGTAGGCAACAATAGCAACTTCAATTAGATTAAGTTGTTCTAGTGAGTACCGTGTCCCTTTAATAAATAGCCCTGTGTGTGAATTCATTCAAACCTGTACAAATTAAATCTTTGTATATTGTAACTTTGAGATGAAAAGACTGCTACCAACATTCTTAGTGCATAAGAATCTTTATGGTCTCTTGACATACATATACAGCTGATTTGTGTGTTTTAGTCGTTTGTTATTTTAAAGCTTTCATCTCTGTTGCCTTTTCATAATCAGAGAACCTTGTGTTCCCACTCTGGACTAAATTAGCTCCAAGTGTTGGATAACCTCTCCAAAATACTGCATAACCTAACCTTGTCTGCTAGGTGGCCGTGACCCCTTCGACTTATGCTGTTTATTCCCGCTGTTGTCTTTGGCTTCATAATACTACAGAGTATGAGTGATCTGCTTCTAGAGACCGTAAAAAAAAGGTAATCCCCACCAAATAACATCAGCTACAAACATTCCCTGAGGTTTCTAGGTTGAAAGGTCTTAAAGAGGATTCTTCACTTAAAAACAATTTCATATTTTTAGGCACGCTGTCTGTTATTTGTTTCTGTGTGGATGTATAGAAACACACGCACGTTTGTTTTATAGATCAATCCAGCAGTGCAGATGATGAAATGTGTGCATTATTCTCTGCAATGCATGATTTGGTCGTGGAGTGAGCTAGTTGTCAGGAGATAGTAGTGGGAGTTACACTCCCGGGCAGCTATAGCTACCACCATTTTAATTCACCCCTCTATAATTTATTGTGGCAAATGAGTTGAGAAAACAGAAACTCTGTTTCCCGGTCCCCTATCCCAGCAGATCATTATAGGGAGAGGAGTGAAATACTGATAACTGCTGCCCCAAATATAACTGAGCCACAATATTGAAACCACTGACCGGTGAAGTAAATAACATTGATTATATTGTTACAATTACACCTGTCAAGGGGTGGGATAGGTTAGGCAACAGGTGAACAGTCGTCTGTTCTTGAATTTAACATGTTGGAAGCAGGAAAAAAGGGGCAAAGGAAAAAAATCGAAATGACTTTGACATGGGCTAAATAGGGATGGCTAGATGCCTAACTGTGCATTTCCAAAACAGCAAGTCTTGTGGGGTTTTTCCCTGTATGCATTGATTAGTACCTACAAAAAGTAGTGCAAGGAAGGACAACCGGTGAGCTGACATCACCCAAGGCTCATTGATGCATGTGAGGAGTGAAGGCTATCCAGTCTGGTCTGATCAAACAGAAGAGCTACTGTAGTTCAAATTGGTTAAAAAGTAACGCTGGCCACGTTAAAAAGGTGTCAGAACACAGTGCATCGCAGTTTCCTGCATATGGGGCTGCATAGCTAAAGACCCAAAACAACTTTATCAAAAGTACACCTGCGTTTTCAAAATCTTCAGAACAGAGAACTGGGAGAGGTCCCAGGCAGGGGTGCTACTTATTGTTTTACAGGGGTCAGCTGATGCCCTAAGCCAAACAGTGGCTCCCCATCCATAATAACAGCTTGAGAAAGGTACGTCCTGGCACCAAAACAACATAATTTAGATGATGGTGCCCAAACGGTTTCTTTTAAGTGTGTTTTAGGAGAAAGTATAAATGTATTTAGAAGTCTCCAGAACCCCTCGAGTTCTGGATATGAGATTATATATATATATATATATATCTATATATATTTTTTTTTTTTTGGGGGGTTTAGAGAAACTGCAGCACCTTGCAAAACAAATTTAGACCATGTAGCCTCACATTCCTGTTTGGTTAAGAATTTAAATTTTACAAAAATGTATTTCTCTAGCCAAGTTTCATTCTGCTCCATTAAATATCTATAACTGTACTTTAAATGACAGCACCTCTTTATTCCCACAATACAGAATACAATTTTGAATTAAAAACTTTACTCATGCCCTCTAACAATGACAAGATTGTTGACATCCAAAGATTCTGGTGACCTAACAGTACTTAGTGGAAGTGTTTATACACAGCACAGGAATGGATTCTGTACATTAATTAATTTTGATGCAGTAATGAGATGATATCTGGGACAGAATATTTTTGTATTTTTCTATATTGTCCATATCCAGATATATATGTATTTATATAGTGTCTTTATCCAATTAAGACGATTTAAACACTTAATTCAACTAAGAACAATAACTAATAGGATATATGAATACAAAACTGTAGAGTTAGACTGTAAAGTTTTTACAGGATCAAGATATTCACTTTGGAATCCATTAACTAAATTGGGAATTTGAGAGAGGAAAGCTGGTCACTTTTATTCAGCCCTTCAAATGCATGGGCCCTTGCTATTTCCAGAAAGATTTGATTTCCTCCTTGAGATTTGTTTAAAAATAGCTCCAACTGAACTTCATCTGAATTGTAACTATATTAGAACGAAAAGTAAAGTGAAGAATTTGGAGTGATTTAGCATTGGGTATAATGTTTTAGGGTAAATAGGGCTGAGGTCAGTGTTATGAAATTGACTGTAATTTAGTGTTATATGTGGAATTCTTTAATATCCAGAAAATTAGATCACCTTTGGAACATGTTGGGGGTTTTCTTATGTCAGGGACAGTAAACGATCTTTGGATACAGCTCCATTAACATGTCACCTATTTTCTAACAAATACTACTGCAGCAATGAGATCCAACTGAAAACATAAGGGATTTGTTCGGCAGAATGCAGTTTTAATTGTGAACAAAGGAACCTTACTGGCCAAAATAACGTGATGTGAGCCGAATGAAAAGTAATGTAATTTGCAATAGTAAACTATACAAGTACATTCTTCCATTAGTGAATTGTCCCCATTGTATCTTGACACAGTTCATTTTATTAAGACTTTCTTTAATTAAAGTTATTGGGGTATTTTTGCAGCCAGGAATATATTCATGCATTTTAAATAAATTACATTAAAATCTTAAAGAAGCCCTTAAGCTCATAACGCATGCTGTTTAAATCTATGAATGGAGCCATTATTACCCTAGTCACAGATTGCGTTTGTTGTGTTCTTATCTAAAATACCTCTCTCTGTTATTATGGAAAGGCTGCATTATTGTTGTCACATGTAGTCACCCAATTAGGCGATTCAAAACCATGAGATCACATATAGAATAATATGTTGGAACAAAAACTGCAGCCTACGGGGTTAACACTGTAAAAGAAGGAAAATTAAATGATCGCCACAGGCAACGAATACTGAGGGTTTGGCAAATGCAGAACATTTCAAGAATTTTCTACTTAAACAAAACAAGCACCATGTGAACAGCTTTTACACAAATAGTCTGCTTTTTTACCAATGTTTTCTGAATATATACATTTACGCACGCACATATAATACATATACACACACACACACACACACACAAACATAGAAGTTGTGGGGAAGCAAAGCACAAAAATTCCAACCGAGTTATACAAACTCAAGATTACGATTGTGCATCATGAGCATACCTCAAGTAGCACATCAGGAAAAATAAAATCTACCTTGTATACAGTAATTCACAGAAATGTTGAAAGAGAGGAGTGCACATGTGTTTGTATATGTGTATGCATAATTATTTTCTTTTTACCCGGTAAGTAAATGGAAACACTAAATAAATCACATACACCATAAGTCTCCATTATTTGTAACTTCCCAAAAAAGAAATAAATTTAAAAAGCTGCGTAGATTGAATAACTTCAATAAACACAGGAGAAGTTTAACTGGGTGCAATCCTTTAACAGCCCTAGAGAGTGTTCTAACTTACTATGGAAAAACCCAATAGCATAATGTCCTAATTAAAATGAAAGGCTTCAACTTTTGTAAGTACATAATTAAATGTCCCGACTTTAAATTACAGCAAGGTACAAAAATAAATTTCCAGAAAGTTCCAGAATGAAGCCAGAGTTTTAACATTAAAATTGAGCTATTCGGGGGCGGAGTCAAGCAGCCGAGCTAAACGGTCGCAGCACTCGAGAGCTCCATGCAACCGGAGTGATAACCCCTTACGGGGCTCGGAAACCCGACCTGACCGCTCCGACCAGCACAATAAACAAAGAGGAACTATGATGGGTCGTAAGACCAAAAAATTAAACCTGACAAGCTGCGGATAGGCGCCAACATCGGAGAACTCTTCCGGCATGCACATGGTGCGACAGGATCCAACATGGCCGCCTGCTCTGAGGCCTGTTCGGCATACTCCGATGATTTTTACACCGAGGAGGAGATGAGGGAGATGCAGGTGCTGCAAACTCACCAAACAGCCCCCTCTAAACCTGTGGCTGAGCCAGTGACTACACCTGTTCTGAAAGCCCTCCTGGCTGAACTCCAGGCTAGCCTAAAGAACGACTTAGCAGTGATCCGCACGGCCCTCGGGGGACTGACAGGCCGAATGGGGGCTCTGGAGACGACCACAGGAGCGCACTCCACGCAACTAGCCTCACTGCAGCAAGCTGTAGAGGCGCTGCAACTACAGGCAAAGATCCACACAGAACTTTTCGCAGCTATGGAGGAAGAACCTGCAGGTCAGAGGCATTAGGGAGGATATCCCTGCAACTGAACTGCCACATGTCCTCAGACGATTATTGGCAGACGTTACCCCAAAGTCAAGGAAAAGGGATAGGACTTGATGGGTACTTCCAGGTGCCAAAGCAGACTCACCCAGAGACATTGTGATCCAGTTCCAGACCATGACGGACAGTGCTGTGGTGATGGAGGCGATAAAAAACAAACACCCCTGCGTGTTCAAATCCATGCCGCTGACCTTTTATACTGACCTATCGGGAGGAATGCTGGCATGGAGAAGATCAATGGCACCCTTCACATCCCTGCTCAGAAAGCACAACATACAATACCGCAGGCGACACGCACGCACACTCCTGGTTACTAATGGGGAAGAAAGGCACGCGATAGGAGACCCTGCCGAGGTAAAAGCCTTACTGGCCACCTTACATCTCCCGCAGAACTCACTAGATCCCCAAAAAATAATAATTGAGCTATTCATAACTAGAACCATCAAGGCTGGACTCACATTTTGGCAGCGCCTTCTATAAAAGAAGGAACCAGATTATTTGGCTCAGGTCTGAATTGTGTAGCCCTACTCATTCACCCTCCCCACCTTAATAATGCTCATCCCATTGTACAGCACTACGGAATCTGATGGCGCTATAAAAATAATTAACACTGTGTTGGAATTTCACTGAAATTCCAAAGAAGTCAAAAGATATACGGAGACAAAAGTTGGAAATAATTTTTCTTATGTATTTTTCCTGCACTTGACAAAAATATGGAGCTACCACTTTAAAACTTTGTCAAGCATTCAGTCATCAGTAGTGGCGGCTGATTGGAAAAGGGTTCTGTCTATGTAGGCTCCCGTGGTCTCTCGGGATCCACCATAGATATCAATGTTGTACTTGAGAAAACAGCACTGATGTCAGCTCCTCGCAGATGAAGCCCCAGTAACTGAAGAGGATCCCACAGAAGAAGATGGTGGCAGCCGTAAGGGACAGACTCGGGTTAGTAAAAAAAAAACAAAAACAAAAAAAACTCACCTTTCCCTGCATACCGCAGCCATCTCTCTTCAAATGGCAAGGTCAACATCTGGGGTTTTTGCTTGCCAGCCTCCTGCCAAAAGACTATGGGCCCTTTAAAAAACTATGTAAACAGACTTGGTTCGTGGGATTTTATATTTGGTTTGGGAACCGAACAGCCGCACGAACCAGAGGCCACCCTGCAGCTTGTTAAGTCTAATTGACAGTTTGTAACACTTTCCACCGCAGTGTTCTAAGTGTTCGTCTGGGAGACCGATGTTCACATGAACGACCACGAGGTGGTGGCCATCTTGTTCCCGCGAACACAGGCAGTGGTGTTTGGTCGTCGAGTTCATGGAACTGTTTTCAGATACTGAAACTCACGAACACCGCTGGACTTCCGGGATCATCTTCGTTCGGTTCTACACAACTTGGAAGGGCACTGTTCGGTGGAAATGTTCCCACGAACAAGGTGAACAAGCTCCAGGGTAAGAACATTGACTATGTTCGGTAGTTTGTTTGGTTTTTAAACTACCGGACTAGACCGACTGCAAGCCCTGATTCTCTGGAACTGTGTTTGGGCATGGGACTATGCGTGCGGTTGGTCAAATTATGACTTCCAGGAAATTCCTGAACCAACCTTGTTGATTTTTGGATATGTTGGTCACCCAGATAGGGGCTATAAGGGGATGTTACTTTTTGGGGGATTTTGTGTGTTTTAAGGTATTTCGGGGGTTTTTTTGTAAAAATTTATGTTTTCTGCGCCTAGAGATAATGGAGTTTAATACAGTGCTGACTATCTCCCAGGCACAGGGGAGGGATTGACCTATTGTGTATGGGAGTGTCGTAGACCTGAGAGCCAATGTAATTGTATGTATGTTTTTACTGTAGTCTACTCTCAGGTCCAGGGAGAGTACCCATTGCATGGGGACCTGCATATAAGGCCAGTTGTGGCTGCCATTAAAGAGATTCGTTTTACCCTTCATGAAGTCTAGGCTCATGTTTGGGGGATTGGAGAGCTATATTCACTCTGGTGATTGCTATAATCACTATACTCCCTTGACTTACAACGATTGCTCTTGTAAGAGCAGCCTGCTTTGCTCTCTAGACTAGGAGAGGTCTACCCAGTGGAAGCTGGATCCTGGTCTTGGGACCAGGGTGGGTGGATGACAGCAAAACCATAACCAACTTCCGGCGTTTTGTGAGGTCTACGGTGGTTATGGTGTCCGGTGCGTTGCTTATGGTACTTAAGGATTACTAGAAAGCAGCGCTTGACGGAGGCACTCAGTCGGTGTGCCAGGCAGTCCGTCACAACCACATTCCACTAGACGGAGAGATGGTTGATTTTTTTGTTCAAAAAAAGAATAAGATAAAAATTGTTTTACAAGAATTTGAGGAAAATACATTTCTCGTTTGTCGTGGTAACTGCAGCTTTCTTGGTTTTCTTACTTCCCACAAATAACTGGTATTTCTTTACTTAGTATGTAAATAGGAAGTAAGGCAGTTATCATGCACAGAAATAATTCTAAAATACACTTTAACATCAGGCAATTTACCAGGTACATTTCTGTATGCAAATTTAGATAAGAAAACATTTAAAGTGGGATTTAAATAAAAAGTGTTGGGGAGTAGGTCAGTTTCATCAATGCCAAAATACTGTACAGTTTTAGATTTGAAGATATAGGAACAAAATAATGTTCTCTAGTATGGCTGTGCTAATCCCACCTTCAGCTCTTGCACAGGCTAAATGGTCAAAGAATCTCTCTCATTCCCAAACTGATATTTATTACACTGCAATGCCCTGGTTTAAGGGTAGAATGACATAGTGACACAGTTTTGCTAAAGCATGAACAGACAGAATCACAAAGGTGTGACCACGCTAAAAAACGAGGTAATTATAGGAAACACAACCACCTATTAAAATACATATTACAGTGAATGACAGTAAAAACCATAGCAATAGATTCTGAAATTCAACCATCTGAAATGCAACATTAGGTTTACAAAATATTTCTCTATAGCAGTTTGCAAGCATCTTCTAATTAAATACAGGGATATAATACATATTATACAAGAGGATTCTGGGATTGGTAATGAGGTCATTGTGTAATGAGTTGTAACCAAGTTTGTAACCAACTTTCATATAAGGAGGTGTGTGTTAGGGGTAGGACTGTTCTGGGAAATTATAGGCGACTTCATGACTTACTAATAACAATTTATGCAATTACAATGTAATTTAGAACAATAACAGTATGATATTTAAAAACACTGATGTCGAAACAATTTTATTGTACTTTAAAGACAAATAATTGTGAGATTTATTGCTGTGGAGCTCACCAAAAACACTGAGGGACATTAGGAAAGACGAGAGGGGCAGAGTGATCGGGGCCCAAAACAGGACAGTCCTTCCTAAATAGGGACACTTGGGAGGTATGCAATATTTTGAGGGAAAAGGGGCATATGGGGGTGAGGTCAATACACCCACCTACAGCAAATATTTTTTTTATTATAGACATCCAAGATTAATGTGGAGTTGTAGCTCTTTCTTAGACTACTAGTTGCCTATTTAAAGACCCATTATATTGTGTTACTTTCAGGTTTGTGTAAATTCAAGTTCAATAATAAATACCTAAATTATTCATTTTTTGAGGAAGTCTAAAAAAAAAAAGCAATATGTGAGGGCAAACTACACATATAAAAAAACTACTGCAAAAAAAATGAAGAAATCCGTTGTAGAGAAAAAACAAAAACTGTATTAATGATTGGTATGAGCTACAAATGGCAAACAGGTTTACAAGCATACACTAGGACAGAGGTAGGCAACCGTTTAGTAGTACTGAGCAAAAAAAACTTTCAAAGTCCCTTGGCGAGCCGGTCATATTTATTTTTAAATGAGGTATGTATGTTGACATATTGTGCTTGTGTTAATTATAGGTGCTGAGGTTGTTTTGTAGCGTTGTAATTGTGCGTATATAGGCTGTTATATTGTATATGTCCAGGAGTAGTTTGTGGTATTGTATATGATAGGGGGCTGCTTTTGGAATTGTGTGTCTGGATGATTTGTCACATTGTGTGTATGTGTGGGGCTGCTTATGGTATTGCATGTGAGAGGCTGCTTGTGGGGTTGTGAGAGTGTGCATTGTCAGTGGTGTTGTGTTTGTGGGGACTGTGTGTGTTTGCGTGTGGGCTGTTTGTATGATTTGTATGAGGGGGAGGCGATCCTGCAGCTCTGTGTAGATCTAGTAGTGTGGGTGGCTTCCCTGGTTTATACAGTTTTTCCCCACAAGGTTGACACCCAGGTGAACCTTGTGGGGCACAGGACACAGAATTAACAAACCAATAAAAACAGAGTCTTACATGTAGACACTCCCCTACAGTGTACACAATCGCTGGGCACCCTCTGTGAAAGCTCAGTGAGAGACGGAAGCTCTCCTCTCTAAGCTAAGCCTAACTAAGTAGGTGCAGGACTTACCTAATTGGCTGCGAGCATATTGCTGACACTCTCAGCCAATGCGACAGCCCTACTGTGCTTAGCTCATGAGAGCGATCGGAAGCTCCTGAACAAGTAAAGCCAAACCAGTAACCAACCTCATGCTGATGAGTTGCCTACTGTTCCCAAATACATAGCTGGGCAGTGAGGGAGCTGTATTTTTTGTGCTCTTCCAGAAGTGCTCCTCTCGCGCCCTGCGGTAATGCCAGGAGTTGGGTTTCTGGCTTGCTATGGAGGCTTGGCGTTACTTGTAAAGTACATACCAAGAGAGTTGTGGTGTGGGAAAAAAACAAGCCAGTCACCAACCTCATGCTGATGAGTTGCATTAACAACGAAACAGCTGCCCATGAGTGGTTTACTGGCTTTGCTCCTCTTCCTGAGTACCCAGAATCCCTTGCAGTAGTGAGAGCACTATTAAAGTGAGATTTCTGTGGGAAAAGCAAGTCTCGTGTGTGTGTGTGTGTGTGTGTGTCTCTCTCTCTCTCCTCTATGGTTAACTATTGTGTACATATTAAATTTTCATTTTGTGACTTTTATAGTTCAGGTTAATAGTTTATACACAATATTCACATTATGTCTTTTATTTAAAATATACATATATTCTATACTACCTTTAATCAGGTTTGTTCTCCAATATGGGAGTTAACTTAAATATCAGAGTCTACACCTTACACTTGGAATTTAAATCAATAGAAATTAGGCAGGGTTACTTTGAAAAACATTTTTAGACCTGCAGGGTTACTTCTCCGTAAATGTACATGTGATTTCCTCTTGGCAGAGCCACACAAAAAAAAGCTAGACACCTGTTTCCAGCCCTATGAAAACCCATTCTAATGGCAGCACATCCCTTCCGGATGGAAAAGAATCTGGATGAGAATTAGACATCATTCAAATTCATACAGTGGGTGGGGTCTATGCCCTTAAAGGAACACGATAGTGTCAGGAAAACAAACATGTATTCTTAACACTATAATGCTAAACTAATTATTAAGGTCGTCAGCCCTAGGTCGCACAGGAAAGGTGATTTTACTCACCTTTTCTCTCACACCCCCACTAGGAAGCACCTCTAGTGGCCGTCTGAGTGACTGCAACTAGAGGTGTTACAAGGAACCAATATAAACACTGCATTTTCTCTGGGGGGAAAAACAAAAACAAACTGTGTTTACAGTGCTTAGTGCTGTAGTGGTTCCAGTGACTAGATTGTCCCTTTAACAATAAAAAAAAACCTAACCATATGTAGAATCAGTGACAGTGTCCTATTTGCTACAACACAAGTTCTAGCAATTAGCAAGTTAGCTGCGTAAAATATCTAAAATCACAGGTCCTCATTTCCTTAGATATCAGTTTGGAAATCTGCAGTTATAGTCTATTTTTTATTTTATATTTCTAAAAATTTCTATTCTATTACAGCATGCAATAAGTTGTAACATTTTCAAAGCAGCAATCAAAACATTTGACATATTGCAGATTTTTCTTTATTCATTGATAACATGGACTTTATACTTGAATAAACTTCCTCCTAAGACATCCAGTACTATTACTATTATATAAAAACAATATTATACCACTGTTGTGCTAGTAAGATTACTGACAACTACCAGCAGGACTATACTTGCTCTTCTTGTAAGAAGTATCAACAGCATAAGAAACGCTTTCACTTCATATTTTGGCAATATTAAAGCATTTTATTCACAATGTAAGGTTTAATAACAGCTCAGACTTACCTGCTACAAATAGCTGATGATACAAAATATTCTACTATATTCACAGGTACTATATTCACAATAGGTTTTCTCAAGGCTAACTAGCTGCCAGATTACGGTTGCTTCCCAAATTTTGAGATCTAATGGACAAGTTTACTTTTGCAGAACCAAAGCAGTGGCAGAGTGGTTGAACCCAGAGTCTAAACAAAGTTTGCCAACATTCTGACACAAACTTGGGAGATTCTTCCAAAGTGCATGATCGCCACTACAATGAGCTGAGCTAAGGGAGTCTGTTTAAGAACACCCTTACAACATTATTTACTAAGGTGAGAATTCAAGGTGAGTTTCAAATTTCAGGTCAGAGCAGCTGAATAGAAAGCATAGCGGACTTAAAAAAGGTTTCTAGTTTGGATATTTTGACCTTAAATTTGAAGTTCACGTTGAATTCACCTTGAATTCTCACTTTTGTCAATGACCGTGTATGTGTGTTATTAAACAGACCCCCTTAGTTCAGCTCATTGTAGGGGTGATCATGCAGAGTCTTTGGAAGCAATCTCCCCAGTTTGAATCAGAATGTTGGTTTAGACTTTTGATTAGACTGTGGGTCTTACCCCTCAGCCATTGCTTCACTACTGCAAAAGTAAACCTGCCCATTAGATATCAAAGTGATTGTGGGTCTGAGTAGCATCAAATGAAGTCGTTAGCGTGAATTTTTTTTATTTATTTTTTTATTGCATGAATAGAGGGGCGGAGCCAAGCACCTGAAGAAGACAGCCGCATGATCTAGGACCTCCGGGCCTACAAGCGAGATATAGCACTGATAGCAGTGTTACCCACACTCCCAAAGTGCATACATCACACCCGAAGCGGCTCTTAACAGTATGGGACAAAAATGTTTTTGTTTTTTTAAATAAACATCGAGCCGAGGTTGGGGATGGATATAGGCAACCTCTGGCGACAAGTCCTGGGCACTATAGGCCCTAAAATGGCCGCCCTCACAGATGAGGGTACTGATGTCTCGAATGACTTCTCCCTAGGCACAGCAGTGGAATACACACCTGCTCCACGAGCCCTCAAGCCGACCACCTCTCAATAGGACACATCACCGGTGACAACGGCGGTTATGAAGGAACTCCTTGCAGGCCTGCAACAAACCATTCAGGCAATTATGGCCCAAATCCGCAAGGACCTACAAGGTCTGACAAGCTTCATGGAGACTGGAACATGATAACTTCCAAAACAGCTCAGCACACTGCACAATTACAACAAGCGGTACACAAGCTACAACTGCAGCAAGCTAAAATGGACTAGCGGTTTGCAACGCTTGAGGACCAGAGGCGCAGCTTAAATCTCAAGGTGCAATGCATACCGGAGGACATCACTGAAGCAGAATTGACGCATCTTGTGAGAAGCCTCCTACTGGCACTAATGCCACCAAAGCAAGCTAAAGCGGTTGGACTGGAGGGGCAATACCGATTCTAAAAAAACAGCCAAACCACCGTTCTCCGCACCGAAAGACCTCCTGGTACGATTGCAAAGTGGCAAAGAGAAAACAGCAGTCCTACAGGCAGTCAGAAACCATTCACCTTATACCTTCGAGGGAACGTCACTCACATTTTATGCGGACTTATCTGGGAACACCATGGCGTGGCGGAGATCATTTCAACCATTCACTGCTCTCCTCCGTTCCAACAATATCACGTACCTGTGGAGGATGCCTCGCACACTACTCCTGCATCACAGTGAAACAACGCACCCTATACAGGATCTTAAAGGGTTGAAGGGCCTCCCACTAGACTCTCTGGCCAAAGCACGACCACGCATGCACGCCTCCCCACCTCGCACCTGGAACCCGGCTACAGTGATACCGTTCAAACCCAGAGGGGCCATACTGGAGGTCTATGCAGCTGCCACTACAGCTACCGTAGACGATCATCCAGTCTTCATCATGTTGGCTCGTTTTGTGTTTTCTTTTGTTGATAATGTTATTACTGTTTTTACTCTGCCCGAGAGGCTCTATAAACATGGGCACCTTCACACACACCACCACTCCCCTCTAAGCTACAGGTCTCACTGCCGCTTGCTATATCCCACAACATTATTAGCTAAGACGTCCAGACCCAAAACCAAAGTCCATGCTGCGCCAACACACATGGGCAGATAGCTACCGCTCTAACTGCCCGATGCCAACAGGGCCTCCCCAGCGCTGCCCGACCGCACCAGACCATAACACTCTCCCTCGGCAGCCACCTACCTCCCCACACACAGCTGCAGCAAAACCATCTTAATGTACCACCCACCTTGGCTTGAGTTCAAACTTTATAGCGAACAACATCACTGTGAGCACTCTGACGGGCTAAGTAAACTACATCGCTCTCTTACAGGCCCACCTAGGGAAACCAACCCAGGACACCAAAATTAAAAGCACCGGTCCCTGTTCCAGGGCTGTCCCTTCAAAATTACCACCAATACAAAAAAAACCTCCTCCCCCCCGGCGCTTTAGGCGAAGGGTAATCGGTATCTATCCACCAGACTCTCCATTACCTCACCAGCAATGCACTGCAACTTGCTATGTATCATTCATTATAAAATAAATTGTGCTGTCTACCTACATGCCATACTGCACTGTTATATTGTTTGTTATCACAGAGCCTGTCAATGTTGCTGTGGCATTGTAAGCTCATATGTTATACTAGCCACAGCAAAAAGAAAAAAAAAACTGCATAAAAAAAAAAAAAAAAAAAATGAAAATAATAAGGCGTAGACTGGCTAATAGGGATTTGGTACTTCAGAATCTGCATATCCACATAAGGAGAGTGTATCTTAAATTAAATATTATGCATACCTAATTGCATTATCTATTCAGCTCCTAATGTGTGCTAGTACACATCATAACTGAAACAGGACTTCAATGTACTTTAGACAACTTATAGTTTACAAGGGGACTGGGAAGAGTGGTGTACAAAAGTACAAACACTGCTGAATATACTCAGACACACTCAAAATAAGCAAACATTTTACCCTTTATAAATCATTCATGGCCACATTCGATCAGTCTAAAGTGCCATAAAATCAAATGTATGTTTGTGGAAAACACAGAGAAGACATACACTAAATAACCCTGGATGGAATCCTTTCACAGGTGCCCAGAAGTAATGGACTGTAACATTTATCACAACGTCAATATAAAGAAAAAAAATGGGTAGAAAACGTGAAAAACAGTAAAGAATGAAAAACATGAAACAATAGGACTAAAGGAGGACACTAGTATGATAAAGTACAAAATAGCAACATTTTGCTCATTTCAGATACTAAACCTTGCAACTGTATGTTTCAGGGTGTTGAATATTTTCCATTTCACAGTTCTGGGGACAAACCTGGCACTGAAATGTACATACACGCATACATCAGTTCTGCATGTTGTTGTCCGGGCATGGTGTATGTGTACGTGATTAGGAGAGTCTAATCGGTTTAGCTTCTACTTACAAACTCCATTTAATTTTTAGACAATCTCTTTATATCCCTCCTTGTGAAGGGGGCTAGATTTAGTTCTCTTTTTTTCTGAACTTTAAAAAGGGGTTCATTTTATTTTCCTGCCTACCGTGTAAAGTAAGTGGTTCACAACCTCTGGCACCAAGTAGTTGTGATGAGGCACTATGTAGTTTCACTGTGACGCTCATGATTGGAATAGGTACATCATATTGATTAAGCCCCAGACTAGAGCGCATACTATACAAGAGTAAGAACCACTGTTCAACACATCAAATACCACGAAAATAGAATAATTACATGGAAGTGAAATGTTAAGTTACAATTTTTTCCGGACTTGTATTTTGGTTATGAATAGATCACAAATCAAGTACTTTGAAGAGCAACCATCAGTGTTTTTTTAGATGTGCACAACAGTACAGCTCAATTATTTAGGTAGGTCTAAGGGCCATACTGCCTCCTCTGAAGGCTGCATCTATTATGTAGCCAAACAGAATGACTAAAACGTTAAAGCACAAGGTAAGACATCCTGCAATATAATTCCAGATAATGTGAGTTACATTTTGCCATTATGCTTTCCAGTGAAGAATGTCAACTGCAGTGTTTGGAATGATGACAGAATTTGCCAACGCGTTTTACAGACAATGGGGAAAATATCTGGGCTTTATACTGCTTTGTGATTGTTTACTTGTTTTTAACTACAAGTGCTTACTGCATGCTATACAAGTGAAACACACAGCATGATTTTTTTTTTTACATTTTGCAATGTTGCAATTAACTCCTTTAAGGGACACTGTAGACCAGGGGTGCCCAAAAGGTATATCCCCAGATGCTGTAAAACTACAACTCCCATGATGCTTTGCATGTCTTTAGAATGTTTTAGAATGACAAAGTAGCATGGAAGTTGTAGGTTTACAACATGTGGTGATCTACCTTTTAGACACCACTGCTGTAGACAATTGAACGCATTGAACTGGTTTTAGTATCTGGAGTCCCCTGGCACCATCCTTCCAGTCAGCACAGAACCTTATGTAATGTTTGAATAGTAAACAGGAGTGCCCAGCAGCCCTTCTCCTTTGTGCTATTTGGGCTAATGAAGCATTAGCCAGAGCAGCAGTGGATGGCTGTGACTGGCTGAGGGTGTCAGCTGACATCTTTCAACCTGTTAGAGCACCCACCACTGGCATCGATTGGTATAACTGAGGAAGGTATGGCTAGAAGGAAGTGTGTAATCTCGGCTATATCTATACCTTCAGGAGCTAACCAGGAACCCTTACTAAGAGTTAAACTGTTTGAATAAAGTTTAACACTGAATGATTGGACAGTGCGAGGGAACTCCATCACTATAACTAATTCAATGAGGTGAAATGGTTATTAGGCATACAATGTGCCTTTAAGGATTAATTGTTACATTCTGCTGTCATCAAAATTGAACAGTCTACTTATTTAGCACAACGAGTTCTTTATAAGAGATCATTAAATACCTGATTGCTCGGATGACAGACTATCATTGTTCCTTAAGGGGTTAAATAGGCAGCGAACAAGCACCGTACAAATCTTACATGCATCTTGTTTTCTGTAGGATTTGAAAGCTCCATTTACTGCACAAAGTGAAATATTTATGTTGTTCCGAGAGATATGTGTCTGGAATATTTACTTGTGCCCACTGAGAGGATGGTGCGTCTTGAGGAAGCCGCCGTGACAGGCTCAAATTTCATGTTTAATGAGTCTGACACTCCACAAGTCCATCAGAACACGGATTGTCTGAACGAATGTTTCCACTTTATTGACACAGACACTTACAAAGCGGTTTGCATTCTGCGCTTGGAAGGATAACGTAAGGCTTAGAGTGAACCCGCAAGATTGCCACTGCTTCCTTAATGTTTTACATTAGGCTGTAATTCTCATTGATGGGCACCGAATGTAAAACCAAGAATTAGCTCACCCCCTATGCATTTCTTTCAATCAAATGAAACATTTCAGAGGAGCTTTAAGTAATATTCCAGCCACTATTCCGAATACAAATCACTCTTTCACCCTCTCATATTATATTGCATACAACACTTATACACTGGAATCTATAGCACTACGAACATCATCCCCATTGGATTTGGCCAGACAATTAATCATGTCATATTTATCTTTAAAAAAGGTAATTTAAAGTAATTCCAGAATAGCATATTATAATGTGACAAAAGGAGATGTGTTCTAAAGACAGCAAGAGAAAAGAGAGAGAAAAAATCCAACAACGTTAAAGTAGGTTTCAAATGTTCTAACAAAGAACAAAAAAAGTAATAGGCCATTTAATTTGCTTAAACACGGACACTACAAGTACCTTACAGAAAAAAAAATGTCACTTCCGCACTTTTATCACAACCACATAGATAACTAAAATTTTGTCCACCAAGACTGGGCAAGGTATGTAAAGGAGTCATGAATTAGTGGTTTTTTACTCTATGCATTAGCTAGGTTAACCATGGTATGCATTAAAATACTGTAGTTTCTTTTTTACGTAAAATACACATATATCAGGCTGTATAATAAGATATACAGTAAAAACAAACACAAAGTTAAAACAGTGTTGTTGTATTTCTTGATTATCATTATTGGCAAAACCAAAATGTACAAAAAGAGATTGTAGCAGAAATAGACGATGATTAGACTCCTCAAAATAAAACTTCCAAAACAAACTGTGGACCTGTACCTGATGTCGTGGTTAACATAAAAAACAAACAATCCTTTAATAGCAATGTACTATTGCAACATTTGTAAGTCACATTCAGTTTATATATCTGGATTCAGATGTACCGGTGTGACTAAAGACCTTGTTGGCATACTGTAACACTGCAACTTCACTCACATTGGAGCGGAGACACTCCGATGGGAAAAAGACTGATGACACTTGAGCAGTTGTGCTCTGCAGTATAAACTTTTAAATAAACCAGGATATTAAAATTTCTTAAAAGCTTACACACAATATCAACAACTTTGTGTGTGTGACCCTACAGGAACAATCCTTTTGTTCTGTTGGTACACAACCCCAGTGAAACTATATTGGATGAACAAATCCACCACTGATGATTGCTGGGGGGGGGTGCGGGGTCAGGGGGACATACCTTCACATGTGGTGGGAGTGCCCAAGTATAATACGGTTCTCCCTGACACCGTACTACCCAAGCAACTCCACTGGTCTCCTAACCCCCCCACCCCCTTTGGACCGGTGGGGGTGATCCCAGTCCCCACTGGAAAAACAGACCAGGACTGCTAACAGGCTTACCAGCAACACATCCTGCAGGGGTACCGGACTGCCCTGGCATAATGAAGATGGTGGCATAGCAAGGGCCAACAGCAAATTGCACAAGCACCCAGCCACACATCCCCTGGAAGCTTGAGACCGGCCCTGCATGAGCTTCTGGACAACGCTCTCATCACGGAATGATCTACCATCTAGCGGATAGAACGGTGGCTTTATGGATCCGCCCTGCAAACCGGCGTCGCCTATATGGGCATTCAACTCATGCTTCCAAAGCGGCCATCAGGCTAAGCAGACACCAAAGACAGTCATGGCGGGAAACAGCACCATGCTACTCGCTCTCACACACACAGGAGCAGGATCACTAAGCAAGCCCTACCTGCACACAAACTCACCTGACCCAGGAATCTCTGACCAGCGAAGCACAACTCTGTACCTAAAGGTTAAATTTGAAAACACCGCGTTGCTGAACAGGAGACCCTCTTGCCAACAAATACTAGAGCTAAGTCCAAGTCAAGGGGCTCCACCAGAGGGGCCAACAGTGACAGAAAATGGGACATTCCTACACTGGGCATAGGCTGAAGCGCTACTCTGTCTCACAGCTGACATGCCTCACTTCACACCGTGAGAACACGTTTTCAGCTGTCGCTATGTATAACCAGCTTACCATGATGCCTTGTTAGTCTATGCCCCCAGTGGTTAATGTTTTCTCTTTTATTTAGCCTGGAGCAACCTCTGCCATCATTATAGTTTACTGTCCAGCTACTCTTTACTACTATAAAGTCTCTTTTATAACTAGTCATGCTGAATCTGCCTACCCCCGCCTAATGTCACACAACTGTTATAGTATATCCAATTATATGTATGCACCAGTTGTTGTGGCAGGGCAATCCTGCTTGTCTAATCTGTGCACAAATAAAATAAAGAATTATAAAAAAAATAAATAGATAAATAAATGAGCAGCCTCGCCTGCCTCCCGGTTTACGCAACATTCCGGGACTGGCCTTGGTGCCTGTGACCCTCGGGGCCTGGGTTCCCCCCGTCCCGGGTGTGCCCGTTACGGCCCCTCCACCCCCCCTTGTCGCGTGGCCCCTTGCGCTCCTTTCTCCTCTAACTTTTTTTTACTACTCACCTTTCTCTATTCTTCTCTGATAGGACACTCTCTTAAAGGGTGTAGAACTCACACAGGTACCTGAATTGCTCTGCTTAAGTACGTTTGATTGTAGAGAGCAATCCTGAAGATGCTAATGTACACTTTGATGTTACATATGTGCTCTCACAATACCAAGGCAAACAGTGTAATGACAGATCAATGTACCATGTTATTGGTTTATAATGTTGTTAAAATGTGCTAATATCATGTGCCATAGCAGGGCATACACTGCGGTTTGTTGTTATTTGAGATGACCCTGCTTTGGCTACTTCAGCTTGTAAAAACGTGACACACTACAAAAATTAAGATTATAAAAAAATAAAAAAAAAGGTTACACACAATATCAATAAAAGGTAGCAGGAGTCGGAACGGTTGGCAAATATTTAGAAGTCCTGCAAGAAAAGAGCAGGCGCGTGAAAAACAAAAAACAAACAAAATAGCTTTGTGAAAATTCCAAAAAAGTGCAATTGAGCTGAATTGAGAGGTATAACTGGCTGTATCATTTTTGACCCAATACAATGATGAAATATTGGTGGCTAAGGAGGGAAGGGGTTAGTTTCGAATTTTTCCTCGAACTGTAATTTTATAACTCACTGAAATGGCTTTATTGCTTCAAGCACCTATGGATCTATGAACACATCGTACACAATTACTTGAGATGCAGGTAAACAAGGCGGGAAAATGTAAAACTGTAACAGCTTCTAAAGCACGAACTGGATGATTTGGAACTCTTAATGTTGGCAAAGTACTGTAATGAAATTAAAACCGGACAAAAAAATTCTATGCATACAGGAATCTATTTGCCATTCATTTAAAACACTGTTCAAAATATTAATTTGGTAACATGCTGCTGATACTGTAGGACATCAGTTTAGGAATAAAATCACAGCAACTTAAAGGACCACTATAGGCACCCAGACCACTTCAGCTAAATGAGGTGGTGTGGGTGCCAGGTCCAGCTAGGATTAACCCTTTCTTCTATAAACATAGCAGTTTCAGAGAAACTACTATGTTTATAATAGGGTTAATCCAGCCTCTCGTGGCTGTCTCATTGACAGCCGCTAGAGGCACTTCTGCACTTCTCACTGTGATTTTCACAGTGAGAAGACGCCAGCGACCATAGGAAAGCATTGAGAATGCTTTCCTATGGACTGGCTGAATGCGCGAGCGGCTCGAGAAGGAGGAGGAGGAGAGTTCCCCGCCCGGCGCTGGAAAAATAGGTAAATTTAACCCCTTCCTCCCCTAGAGCCGGCGGGAGGCGGACCCTGAGGGTGGAGGCACCCTCAGGGCACTATAGTGCCAGGAAAACGAGTATGTTTTCCTGGCACTATAGTGGTCCTTTAACATATTTTGATGGAAATGTATAGGACTGGAGGAGATAACTCCTGTAATTCCAATTAGTTTACAGGGTCTTATATACACCGTAGAACGTGCACTTTATGTACTAGAAGTATATGTATAACAATCTTTATGAATACATGAAATCACATCAATACTATTTTAGGAGACTGAGAAAGTGTAAATAAATCAGTGCTCATGGCATCGGTTTTATGCCTCATTAAATCTGCACTTTGAAATAAAAAACAATGGTAGCCACTCAACAAGCAAAACAAAATTGGAAGCATCTACTATTAACATTGTTACAATGTAGCTAAGCACAGAAGCTTTTTACAGCTGTACAGCACATGCTGCTTTGATCGATCTGAACTAGGAAATGATGTCTTGCACCATCATTGCATACTGCAGTAGTCTTCCTAATAACAGTCTCCTCGCTTTGCCCCCTCGGTCAATTGCAGATTCATTATATGGGACATCGGTAATGCTCTCAAACAAATGTTACATTTAAACACTCTATGGCCAATGTGCTACTTTTTAAATGAACACACAACTTCCTAAATTAAAAAATAAACATACTGTTTAGTAGATATATTCCCAATTAAAACTTAAGTACATTGTAATGCATTTTGTCATTGGGCAAACTGTTTGCAAAACAGCTTGCAAACACTGCAGATCTCTTGTTTGAACCCTAGGCAGGGCTAGAAGAGTATAGGGCTTGCAAAGACTTTCTGTGGCTGTTTAATCAAAGACTTCACAATGAAGCTCAATGACATATTTGCAAGGCTGGTGCGATAACCAACTGCTTCCTCGAGTTTAGCTCCACTTAACTAACCAAACCAGGAAGTAACAGGACCTGTTGTCTGATTGACAGCCAGGAGGGTGTAACAATGTTTATTTATAAAAGTGACAATTTCTATTGAAATCTGCACTTTTTGTAAAATGGGAATAGAGGACACACTCTTCACACAAAGAATTTCAGCAAGCTAAAGTGCTTTTGGAGTCAGAGATTTTCAATGACAATATTGTAGGATGAAGACTCAATACTCATTCTGAAAATGTTAACATATGGAGATCTTACAAATTTATTTTTCAAGTATATACAACGCTAAGAAACTAGGCTTGTGCAAAAACTATTGTTTGAGCCAGTTCTTCCGAATTAAAATTCCTTTAAATCCACAATCATAGATCCATGCGTGATTTACCTGTGGAGTCTTGTTCATTGAATAAGACTCCACAGGTAAATCCCAGGACAAGCCAATTAAAAGGAATATGAATTTGTCAAACTGGCCAAAACTAAATTTTTCAAGTCTATAAGAAACCAATATTGAGCCAATATATGCATGGTTCTGTAAATCATTCTGACTCAATGTATAACAGTAAAGAGCAGTCCATTCATGTTCAAAAATCACTTCCACGCCATTAGCAGAATATGGTTAATATATCTATTTTCCCAGTTTCTGCTCACGTATTTACATAAACATTCTTTCTGACCATTTGCCAAGTAACAGCACAGCAGGCAGCAACAGAAAGATAACCTCTGATGAATCCTGTCCAAAATATTCTGTGTTCCAAGAGAAAATATAATTTGCAAGATATGGTTTGTGTCTTAAATGAATTGCAATGTTTAGAAGTTCAAAGGCTTTTACGGGAAAAAATGCTGTATCTGGAAAAAAGTTTAAAGTACTTGCAATTCTGTCCAGTTAATGAGACATAAACTGGCCAAAAACACTATGCACTGTGCTTGATCATAAAACAAATCAAGAAGGCAGACACAAAACTAGGCCCCAGGATAACTTGTGCAATGCGCAAAATAAATTACATTGTAATGTGTACCAGCCTTCAAAAAATTAGAGAGCTATCAAACATAACGTGACCCATTCTTGCTATTAATGCATTAGATTTCCATGTTACTGCAGGAAGAGAGCAGGAGAGTCAGGGAAAGCGTGTGTGTTAAATGGAACCGGTCACGGTGTATGTATCCTCCATATTTAGCAAATACTGACAGAATATGTGAGATCTGAAATCTTCAGTAAGTTGTAGAAGTCCACACATTTTTATACTGGAACTGTGTACCTCCATCTTGGCTCCCTGTTAATCACAGTTATAAGCTCTCCAGCTTTTTGTCAAACGCATTGCACCCCATCCCACCCCAAAAAACAGCCTTTGCACCTCTCAATGAGCAAAGTGACCTCCCCACAACTTTCATTAAACTTATTTCTAGAGGCAGAGATAATCAACCTCCAGGAGGGTACAGTGTACATGGAGAAGTAAAAATGCTGCAGTTTCTTATCATCTAGTGCAGGGCTGGACAAATCCCAGGCGCCAGGTCGCCATGACGCCTAGCATATGGGAGTCCGTTACTCCGAGGCAGGCGGGATGCATGCTGGGGAATTGTGGAGGCGGGCGGCAAACTGAGGGATTGTGGAGGCAGGGGGCGGCAAGATGAGGGATTATGGAGGCAGGCGGCGGCAAAATGAGGGATTATGGAGGCAGGGGGCGGCAAGATGAGGGATTATGGAGGTGAGCAGATAGCTGCGCGTACTGTTGCCAGGCGGCGATGGAGCTGTGATGTCCCCCGTGCGCCACTTCGTAAACCGGGGCTGGAATATGACGTCATATTTAAGAGAGAATCACACAATCTAAATTTACTATTAATAGAAAACATAATTTGTAACTCTTAAATTGAATAACATTGCTTCTTTGAAGCACTTTCCCTACTAATGAAACCAAAATCAATACAATCACAGTGTCCTACACAAGCTCAGATAAAATGAAAATTGCATTAAATAGCATGCTAAAATGATTTTCAAATGGCCTTGTGCTGATTATAAAAACATACCAAGTTGTAAATGTGACAACAATATATTAAAGTACAAGGTACGTCAGCTAAACACAGGATAGATTAGCTGAATTCCCAGCGGAGAGAGTGTAGCCAACTGACTTCAGTGGTAATTGTCTCTGAAGCTCTCCATCAGGGCTTTAACTGAAGTTGTTATAGGTCTCAGGACACGAGAAATCACCTGTTAAGCTGCCAGAAATGGCACTAGGTTCCAGGTTTGTAAACGCTGGCAAATTTAGCAAGTTTAAAGCCAGGTATATTTAATAAAACAGTCATATCCTACAGAAATATTGTTAACAATGCCAAACTGCACTTTTTTTTCTCTGTGATTTTGATTATTTATGGGGATTTAGAGCTAGAGTGAGCTTTTTACCCATTTTAACCCCTTGAGGACCACATTTCTGGAATAAAAGGGAATCATGACATGTCACACATGTCATGTGTCCTTAAGAGGTTAATGTATGATTCAGGTGTGTGATTGCATCAAATAATTTTGAAACGGTGTTCATATGTATCTAATAATAGACAAACACATACACAGTTCCTTTAATTAAAGCCTTTTTACTCGTACCTGCCGAATCTCATTGAGTTCTTTCTAGGTTGAGACGGGGAGCATAGGTATACAAGATAGGGGTTTGGCTGCAAAAACCCTCCAGGAAATCAGGGGAGGCACACTTTGGCCTTGCTTATTCCCCACATTTTCAATGCAATTGTATCTGCCATCATTATTTATGACAGTATCACCTTATTGTATATATGTTTTCATCCTCCGCTGTATCCCTATTTGTTTGTATTGATATTTGCACTATTGAGAGATCTATTGGGAAAGGTTTTCTGGGGGAAGCAGCCACTGTATCTCATCCATCAAGTGTTTACTCTGTCACTAGTTTCATTACAGTTTTTGTTTTTTTAGAATTCAAACCGTCAGCTGGAGCTACATAAATAGGCATTTAAAGGAATTCCATAGGATAGCGCTGTCACACTTGGTAACATGAAAGCTCACACATAAACAAAACAGGCTTATTCTCTAAAGTGAGAACTGACAGGCTTTCAAATTGGATTTCATTTTACCGGCCAAAATAGCAGACTTTGTAAAATTCTCCCAGGTCAATTATGTTTTCCTTTTGACCATAAATTTGAAATTCACTTTGAATGTCGGCAATTCTGGCTTTAGTAAATAATCCTGTCTCTATAGGCTGCGGTCATTAAACTATAACATTACCCCAACACAATACAATGTTATATAAAACAACCAGTGAGATTTTGCGGTATTCTGGAGGCCGCACAAAAAAAAAAAAAAAAAAACTATTGAGGAGAACATCAATCCTGCTGGCTGTCAGATTGACAACAAAGCAGTCAGTAGGCAACTTTCAGCTATTTTGGAACCAGCTCTAGAACAGAAGCTTCACAGCTGTCAATATACCAGACATTCTTCCACACACAAATGTGCATCTTGAGCATGATGTTTAATGTATTAAAGAGTGGGTGGAGGGGGGGTGGGATTAAAAACGTGCATTTAACAATTGCCTTCTTGCACAAAAATGACTGCTAATGTATCAGTGCAGACACAGGTTTGGCCAAATATTTGTAGATTTTAGAAAACCAGCAGACAGACATCAGCCAACTTTTGCATTTAGTAAAAGGTAAAGCAATAGCTGGGATATGCACATCTTAACAATATCTAAAAGTAAACTCAGCATGTCATAAGGATTGGCGGTGAATCGCACAGAACCTAAAAGCATGAACCTGCCCCTTGTTTCGATTCTACATTAAAAATTAAAGATAAGTCTGGGTATCACAATATGCATCTTAGTACTCATTATTATTATTACTTTCTGTTGCTTCAAGAAGTTTACACAAGCTGTACCCATACCCTAAAACTGCAAGCAGTGGTAGTAAAACAGTACAACATGAAAGGAAAAGTTATCAAGCAGAAACACCTATACTATAAACTCACACAGGATCAAAGAATAAGCAGCCATAAAACGTTTAACAAGTCCAAAACACAACAATATACAATGAGCTAAGCAAAAATACACGCATTTCACATTTCTGAGAATGTGATTACAATGATTTTAGTTACCTGGGGAATAAGCAGAGCAAAAAAATAAACATTCAAAACTAATCTCATGATCTTCAGCTAGCCTTTCATTCAATACAACTACCACAAGATATTTACTCCACCAGATATACTACACTATATCAATGCTCAACCTAAACCAAAAAAAAAAATCACAAAAACTTTGTCCTACATGATGCCAGATGTATATTTGGCAAAGAGAAAGCGGTAAGACGTAGTTAATTTTGTCATAACATAACACAAATAACCTGGACCCAAGTTGCTTAAAAAAATCAAAAAATCAAACACAAACCCCCCCCCATAAAATCACGAATTAAGCTACTTCCATACATTAATAAAGGACAGCAGGGATTGTACAAGCTGCTTTTTCTCAAATGATGCCACTTAAGGCTTGCTACAATGCACCCTATGAAAGCCAAAGGAGAGCATGAATTGTCCAGTGTATGTCTTGGCTATGTTCCCAACCCTGATGAAAATGGCAGACCTTTAATGAAGTGTTCTTGCATGGCAAGACCACTTACGATTATCTCACATATATATTATTATTATTATTATAGCCAAATTTACCACCCTAACTCCTCCCACAGTTTTTACACTACATAAACAGTAATACACCGAAACGTGCGGATTGTTCCCAATTGGATTGCAATTACTTTGTGGAACGTTTCGCGGAATAGTTCACGGAATATCGTCGTTTCTGTGGCGAAATTGGTCCCATAGAAATGAATGGCAAAATGTTCAAAACTAGAGTGGGAGCTGAAAAATCAGGACATGATTTCTAGACTGCCACCACTCCCTCATTTTCAAGCCCACCTGCACATATCTTATATCAAAATGTTCAGCTATCCCTGCTGCCACTAAAAATGTCCACGGCTAAGCCATAGTCCTAAAGGTTTTCACAATATGAACATTTGTTTGCAACTCACGCCGTCCATTGACATTCATTGAAACTCCACTCTAGCCAGCTCAAATTTGAAGGGCAATTTCTAAACTGCGACTGTGCCTTCATTTTTAATATTTCAGAGACATAGTATGCATAGTATAGTTTTTAAACTACGACCGTTTGAAGATGGCAACCGCCAGTGAAGTGAGCAATTTGGAGCAGTTTGTTTTTAACCGTTCTTCTCTGCCCTTGTTGTATAGCGAGTTGCCATAGGAACCCAGGTGTGTGAGCAGCCAGCAGAGTTTTCCGGAACACAGAGGCTGCTAGATGAAACACATTCTCCAAACTGCTGTCATTCCTACAGTTTTGATAACACAAAAGTGAGCACTATCACATTTAATAAATATATTTTCATGTTAGTCAATTCGTTATACCTGTAACAGAAAAACAGTAACATACAATGTTACAACAGTACAGCTAATCAATGTTTCATAAAGTTACTCTGCCCAGTCCAACCTTTCCACAGTTACTCCAGCCACACATCAGTTACTCCGCCCACTCCAACTGTAGACTACTGGTGGAGGTAAGAACACTTCACACAATTTCCCCAGAAATGTTCTTGTTATTAAGCCAGGTCACCCTTGTGTACCAAAATTGGGCCTGGAATTCTGTTTCGTTTCCCCGTAAGTGCTAGTTGTGAAGATGAGTATTCACTGACCCAAAGCATTAATACTGCACAAAAAAGGACTTTGTGTGTGTCTTTACGCGACATGAACCACTACGTCACATTGCGTGCATAAGCATGCCTTTCGTCTTTCACACAAAGTGAGATGTCAAATTGTGCAATACAGGATTTGAATACACAATCTGCCCAATCTGAATCCACCACACAAAACAATGTGACAACATATATTACAAGAAATTGTACACTACATGGACAAGCCCATATAAACTCTCTTTTCTTTCGTAGGACAGACATTTGTTCATGTTTTATTTATGATCATGTGACATATCTGATCAGCATTGCCATTATAAGCCCACACGGTCATGCTTTGAGTCGTTCTGGCTAGGAGTGGGTGAAAATGAGACGGTCAAATTAACACAGAAAAAAAATGCCTTGTATTTGTCCTGCAAAATACATTTACTGATTGCCAAAGTCGTAAAATTACATTTACAGGGTTTTACAGGGTTAATCACTAATTTGCAAAACTATTGGGGATTCAAAGTAAATTAGAAATAACCCATGATATGTAACGTTAATGCTTGATAAGATATATTTCATAAAACAGCAACTGATATAACAGAGCTATGACTCTATACCTTAAAGATAATTGTGGGAGTTTCAATGAAGTAACAAGGGAAACACATTTCCTTTGGCAACTCCAGTGTCAGCTATTTTAGGCGCCAACAAGACACATTCACCCACTCTGATTATATCAGAGTACCATAACAACAACAGCCTCCTATAGTGGTCATGGTCTCCATTTATTCTAAATAGCACTTTTTGAAGCAAAAAAGTAAAAAATATACAAATCTAATAATTCATGAAGAGTTTGTTCTCAGTTGTGCTTTTATTTCTATTGTTTATTTTGACTTTATATTCTATATTTACTATTTTTATTTTTACTTTATATTCTCACACAAAATATCATCCCACACAAATTTTTAGATGCTTGTGATTCCATACACTGGGCCTAAGCATTATGGGAAATAAACACCAATGTGAGAAGCACAGAGGTTATCTCAGGAGTGTTACAGCAGGAGAGGTTGTCAGTGTAAAAAAATAAATAAATAAATAAATTCAATGTCCCAAACAAACAGATGACAGTTCACAGTTAAATGTGCAAAACAAAGACAGAAAAATATCTATCTCCACACAGAGCCAGATAGTCCAAAGACAGATTAAATCAACAGATTTATGGAATCCTCTAACCTTCAATCCTCCTTTCTGACAAGCAGGCACGTGGCCAGCCAACCAGCTCTCTGAATGCCAATGCAGCAGCAACAGTGAATCTCCTTTATTCCTTTAAAAATTTACGAGCAATGCTGCACTTTGCTGCCAGCATACAGGAATCAAAGCAGTGGTGTACTACTGTGCCAATGAAACACACAGAGCTATGTCTAGGGCAGGGTTAGACAACCTTTGGCACTCCAGATGTTGTGAACTACATCCCCCGTAATTCTCTTGCAGCCATAATACTGGCAAAGCATCATGGGTGGTGTAGTCCAAAACATCTGGAGTGCCAACGGTTGCCTACCCCTGGTATAGGGCCATTATTAAGGCAACCGAGTTGAGACGATCTAGGCTGTACATTACAGTTAATGGAGGTTTGTGAATGAGTGGTCAGCATCTTCTATACACTAAAAGTAAAAAACAGCCGGCTTACAGGAACCTCACAGCAGTAAATAAAACCACTGAATTTTAAATGGGAAAGACAGTGCCCAATTCCGCTTTAACCTTGGACTAGACTGGGACATGGATAAGTCATCTGTATTTCTCTCTGAGTTATTATGAGACCAAAGAAAGGGGTTTATTCACTAAACAGTGATTTCTGGTGTGGTTTAGGCCAAAGCAGCCCTATTTTGGTCTAAATTTAGCTAATCGGTATTCAATTCATATATTTTACTGTTAATTCACCAATGTGCAAACTGTGCACAATTCACAAGGGAATAGCAAATTTTACATGAATAGTTTGAAAAGATTTCCAATTAACTTAAATCCCAGTTTAATGTATACATCCATAAGTTACATAAATGAGCTATAGCTAATCTTGTCTCAGTTGATGACTGCGAGACAACATCTGAGCTGAGCATTGTGGGAAATTTACCTGCAGTGACATTCGTAACTTCCTTTAATGCAGTGTATGATGGGCACCTGAAAAAGCCTGCTGTACAACCTTCAACCATCTCCAAAACAAATGGCCATTCTAATTCTTATTGGTATAGCTACATGCAAAACAGCAAGATCATGTAACATTATTCTGTATTGTCAAAACAAACACTTGTTTTAGTAGTGACAACTCTTGCATCCTAACATTTTGCTAAACAATGAACATGCTGGTTTTTTTGACAACCAGAAAGGGTTGCTCTCAAAGTACAATTCCATTTTAAATGCTGGTTACATTGTGAAAATGCTCAGACTGAAGTTTTAAAAATGACTTATTTCAAAATAATGTGAAATGCAAGATATGTGGTTGTCATATATGACGGGTGTATAGGTAGATGTGCCAGGGATACTTGACACAGTTATACCAGGATGGCCTTTGTGTGGTGGTGATAGTGTATGGATAAGATTAACACATTAAATAAAATTGAGAGAATGTATCCAATAATAAAGTGACACTCCAAAATCACTCATTGTTAAACTGTGATACTTAAATCATTTCAACATTCAAACACGAAAAAGAAAAAGACAAACAAAATAAACTTGTTTCTGGTTAGTTACGCATTATTCACGATCAGGCCTAGGTAACTGTGACCCAGCTGATCAAAAACAGCAGTAGGATTTGTTGCAGTGCAACTCCCAACACCTTAAGCCATTCAAACGGCGTCTGAGTGAGCAGCTTTAATTTTGTGATCCAGATACATAACACAGATATAGAAGGCCACTGACCATTTTTTAGTACATTCCACCATTAGCTCCTGGTAGGACGCCACAAACTGGAATTTGGAGGCATGCTTGCCCACTCTCTGCAGCCTCTTCCACACTGAAGCCATGATCCAGGAACTTAATCCAAGCAGCTAGGACTAAAGGATGTCTTCTCTCTCTCTCTATATATATATATATATATTCCAGAGCCCGGCAGCCTTACAAGAAGGTGAGCATTGAAGGGCACTATACAGGCAGTTGTCCAGCAGTACTCAGAAGTAAGGAAAGCAGATTCCACTTCATAGGGCAGCCAGCCAGTCCAGGAGACTCCTGCATGACTGAGGGAGAGGAAGTCCCTGGTTCACGGAAAGTCAGCCCTCCTCCCAGGCAAAATGACGTGGAATCTCAATAGCAGAACTGGTACAGACAAAGGAGGGAGCTGGAAAAGGGGAAGAGAAGAGTTAATATTTGACATCATGTAGCAATTTAGTTCACTTCAGGGCTGTATGCTAACCAGGAATGTTTAGTTCACATAAAGGCAGGTTAGCTCCAGCACATACACAGCGAGCCCTTGCCTATCACTGAAGAATTACTTATGAGAACATCTACAATATGGCATTAACGACAACAAGTATGGATGGGTCCCTGCAGGTACTAACCAAAAAGGTTAGATCCACAGAGGTTTTAAAACTACAGCCTTCATGATCATTTGTCATTCTAAAGGCAGTCTAAAAGCATGCAAAGCATTGTGAGTTGTAGTTCTACAACTTCCGGGGTTTTACCTTTTGGGGTGCCTTAGTATTTGGTTACATTTGTAACAAGGATGATGATGTTGCTGTGTATAAAGCAGCCCCACCTCCTGCCTTTACTGACACAGCATCTCATGTTATGTAGTCATCAAAGTGAACAAGCACTCTGGCTGCTTAGTAATTGGCTTCAATGCCTGACACACACCATTGAGATTCTGGTTCATCACAGTTGTAACTAAAGACACGGCAACAAAACCTGACAACATACAGATATAGGAAAGCAAATGCATGTACTTTATTTACAGCTACACATACATTATATGCAAACATTCTAAACATGGGTTATGTCATAAGCTACCTCAACACCCACTTAGCTAAACCCTGTCACTGGTTGGATGTACGGATAAGCAGCAAGGTACTTGCTACTAATAGGATTTCCTGCAACAAATCCAATAGAAAGCATTTATGTGGGGTGGGGGTGCATGCATTATTAATATCTAGGAAGGGAAGTCTTTAATTTATTTGTATTGTAGCAAGGAGAGAAAATGCTTAAGGATAAGGGGGTGGAAGGCTGTGTCCAGGTAGGCGAACATTGTATTTTTAGACTATAGATGAGGAAACAATGGGGGATATATTGATCAAAGTGTTCTGAAAAGAGGTGGTTACATTCCATCATTATTCTGATCATATTTATTAAGGCGATCTAAAAAGTGATAGGTTTTCTACACAACAAATTCAGCCAGTTTTCACAGAAAAGCTTATTTTAAAAAAAGACTGCCAAACTTAGAGGCGAAATAAAATTATTTAACATTTAAGTCAGTGGGGGGAAAAAAAGTGTCACATTCAAATATTACAATTGGGGTGCAAAAACAATAGCAGATTAAATCAATCTGACAGATTTAACATATTGCGCCACAAACTCGACAATTTAGGCTAAAGAGTGTTGACAACATTCTGAAAAACCAACCCCAATGTGTTTTGTTTTATTAGAATTTGGGTGGGGAACCAATGTGTTAAATATGTTTCAGAATCTAGGTGGGGAACCATTACATTATGGATCAGAATCTTGGTGGGGAAACACTGCAATTTTTTTTGTAGCAGAATCTAGGATAAGAATTATTGCATTTGTTTAATGTTTCAGAATGTGCATTAATATTTTGATAGGAAGTACTTTATTAGAACAGACATTGGCAAGCTCTATATTATTGATACTCATGTAGAAAAAAGTATTAATATTTACATGGGAAGCATTGTATTTATGTAATGCAAATTAAGGGCTGAAGGGCCTTGTATAACTAGAATAAAGATTGGTGACAAAGAAAATAATATAGAGAGAGGGGAGCATTTTATTTGTATGGGTGGAAAGTATTGTAATAATCATATTTAGCAGGTGGAGTATTAGATTTGTATTAAGGTGGAAACATGATTATTAATATTTACATGGGGTGCCTTATAATGGTTTTAGTAAAGCAGTATATTATTGATATTTTGATGGTGGAGCATTATACTCGTATTAAGGAGTAAAGCAGTATATTATTGATATTTAGATGGGAGAGTATTAGCATTAAATAGTAAATTAGTGTATTATATTAATGTTAAGGAGTAAAGCAGTGTATTATTGATAATTAGATGGGTGAGTATTATTTTAGTATGAAGGTGGAAAGCTGTGTATTATTAATTCGTAGATGGTGAGCATTGTACAAGTATTAAGGAGCACTGTATTCATTATATTCAGATGGGGATCATTATTTTAGTTTTAGGCTAGAAAGCACTGAATTAATAACATAAAGGTAGGGCCTTATTACAGTATAGGTGGGGAGCCTGGTATTTTAATCCTTTGTCTGTCACAGGTGGGTATAAAGCCATGACTATTCACTGACACTCCCAAACCCAGCAATCAAAGCGTTAATGTGGCTAGGCACCAGCCAGCCCCCTGTGTTTTGGGATCCCATGCCAGCTCCTGTCTGGGGAGGCTGCCCAGTGTCCCCGGCATGATAATAAATAGGACCAATAGCAATATGCAGAGTGTGGAGAAGCACAATCCATGCAATGCTCCATGCTTACCTCCTCCCGCTGCCCACTGGGGCATTTAATCAGTGCCAGCAGCAGCCCTGCCCTCAGTATGTGGGGCCCATAGGGAGAGCCGGGATGAGTGCCCGGGTAGGCACAGTGTTCAGCAGGCTGCCCCCCGGCCCTGAACTCCAGCACAAGCCTTGGTGCGAAAACCCTCCCAGCAAGCCAGGACCCGCTCCACCACCACTACACGCATTGGGCACACAGCAGGCTGGAGGCTCAGCGCCCATTGGTCCAACGACCTGTCAATCAGCCGAACGGGCGAATGGGGACTGCAGCGCGACGGGGCGGGGCCGACCGGTGCTTTAAAACCCTCTAACTTGGAAAAGCCTGAAAAGCTGCGAAGCAGCCGCTTCCCAACGGGGGGAAGCGATTGGCTGATACAAGGAATTGCCAGGCCGTTGTTTATGGTATGTGAGAAGCTGATTGGTCACTTGTCATGTCGCTCATCTCTGTTCCATCGCTAGAATGCAGAACTCCTGGCTGTTCCTATGTTATACTCAGGATTCTATGGCAGTTTTATGGAAAGACATTTCAACACAATGGAATCTTGCAATGGAAGAGGGTTCTGTATAATTATATATAACAAGGGCAGAAAGATATAAACTGGGGAAATAATAAGTTTGACATTATTTTATTCAGTTTTATAAACAGAAAATGTGTAGTTTACTTTTGTTCCCCCAAATAATCGAATTTATTTTTATTGCATTTGTTGGGTTGCTCTTGTTTCTGACATGCATTTTTAACTAGGTTGACAGAACACAAACACACCATAATTTATTTGTTAGTAGTTATTTTATTTTAAGTACATATTATAACTGAGTCTTTGCAGATTTAATTTCATGAAGGAACAACGAGTAAAAATAATAGAATTTTATTTTCAAAGTGAAAGGCCCATTATTTTGACACACAGAGCTTATCGTGGTCCTGTGGTGGAAAACCATCCTGAAATGCGGTTTCAACAGGATGGGGCTTCTGCCCACACATCCAGGGTCACAATGGACCTCCTGAGCTGAACTGTTCAGCAAGTGGATAATTTCTCAGATTAATTGGCAGCCACATTCACTGAACGTTTGAGCTTCCGATTACTTCCTGTTGGGATTTCTGAAGGAGCGGGTGTACGTGAACAAACTATGTACACTTGAGTAGCTCAATGAAAATATCAGTGCACAAATTCGAGAGCTTGATCCTCAAACATATAATGAAAAATGCAATCGAAAGAGCCTGATGTTATAAGGTGTCAAATGGAGCTGATTTAAAAGATGTCATCTTGTGTACCTAGTCAAACAAATCTTCATATGTTAAGCATTCATTGTGTATAATATAATTGAAATAGGCTCATTAATAAAAAGGTTATTGACTCTTCAAACCCTACTCTGAATTTTGGCCCATGTGGTGTGTGTGTATATATGTATTATACATATATATGAGTTTAATTTAAGTAAAAACCTCATTTCAATCCTGTTATTGTGCATGTGTTTAATTGAAACCGTTTAAGCTGTCCAGGTCATGTTATTTTATCATTATTTATTAACCATTTTCCGTTTGCTAGGCCTTGCCAGAGTTTCACATTACCATGCTACTTAATCTGCTTCCTTGTGTGTCTTTAGTTTTCAGTGGGAAATAGTTACACATAGTAAATTCTATTACCCAAGATTTATAAAGAACCTCTAAAACATTGCCTTTGCAATACTGAATGTTATACTCTGTCAATATCAGTTTATTTAATTTTGTAAAAAGAAAAGATTTAAAAAAAAAAGAAAACACCCTAAATCTTCTTGTCAAGAGATTGAGCCTGGGATTTTGGAAACTGCAATCCTTGTGCTTATCCATACATTTTCAGTAACCTCTTGTTAAGACTACACATGCAGTGATCAGCCCATGTCATCCTCAAACACTGGAGTAATGTGACATCATCATTAGAGATGACCTCCTGACTCAAATCTGGACGAAAGGAACTTGGTCACTTATGTGATCATAATGCTTTCTTCAGGCCTTCTGATTAATAGGTGAACCCGAGGGACCAGTTTGTATCTGGAGATAAAAAAAAATACAGACACTTTCATTATATTGCTTTTACATCATAGGCTTTGTATATAGTGGACCAAATTTCAGAGAAGGGTTTGAGAAGTCAGTAACTTTCGATTGCATTGTTCATAACATTTCTGCCTGATCACTTACTACAAGTTCACCCCACACCAGACGGTGCATTTGGTAAGGTGCAATTGACTCGGATAAATTACTGTGTTTTCTTTACCCCAGTTTTGACAAAATCGTTTAAATTAAAATGGGCTTCATCAGACATGATTAAATATATCACACCAGGGTCCAGCTAGGGGAGTCAGTTGAAGACTACAAGAGAGTGAGCTGGACTGAGATAAGGTGTAAGTGTTTGTGTATGTCTGTCAATCAGTACCTATATGTGGCATTGTGTGTGTCAGTGCATATGTATTTGTGAATAAACATTTGTCTGCAATCACCAGTATTACGCACAAACACATCCCTGGATTCAAATGCCAACACTGTACACACACACCCAGTCTTCATACACTAAAACTACACAAACCTTGAATTCAAACACCAACACTACACACCCCTACATTTAAATGCCAACACTACACACGAACAGACCATCAGCATTATACACAAATATACTAAATGAGGCCTGCATTCAAAGATCTTGCATACACATAGAATTATGCAAAGATGGGTAAATAATAGATCTACAGCTGGCAAAGAATAATGAGATTTGTACGGGAGCAGAGGATCTACCTATTTGCCACCTCTGCTCAACAGCGATGGAGGTGTGGGAGGGGGGTGCTTAACAGATTTTTGCAATGGGGCCCTCAAGTTTCAAGATATGCTCCTGCTAAGGAGAGCCTGGTCTAGTAAATATCTGGGTCCGAGGCCTTCTACATAATATCCTGCAGCAGAACCCCAGGCAAGCCACCCTCGTGCACACAAAAGGTATGTTAACAGTAAGGTGGATAGAAATATAAAACTTATGGGCTGTGTTAGTCATTGTTTGTAAAATTGTGTGTCAATATTTACCTATGTAAGTATGTATGTATGGCAATATATGTACATATATCCCAGCAATCAAACACCAACATTACATGCAAACATACACCTGCAATCAAACATTACATGTTGAGGAAAGTTCAGTGTGAGCATGCAAAGGGAGGAGACACTGAATGGCAGTGCTGCGCGTTGTGCAGGACTGCCCAAGGAAGCACCTCTAGCAGCCATCTGAGGAGTGGCCACTGGAGGTATCCCTAGACTGTAAATGGAAACACTGCATTTTCTCTGAAAAGACAGTGTTTACTGCAAAAAGCCTGAAAGGACTGATTATACACACCAGAACAAATACAATAAGCTGTAGTTGTTTTGGTGACTATAGTGTCCCGTAAGGGTCAAATAGACAAATTGGAAAATCTTCCAGTTAGTTTTGTTAGCATTAACATTCTGGCCTACAATTTGCAATTCCTGGTTTAGAGAATATCCCTATTTTGTAAATTATATAAACTGTACAAAAGCAGTTAATTCTGATGCACTGTTGATGTTTAACCCCTTTAGGACCAAACTTCTGGAATGTGTCCTTAAGGGGTTAAAGGGACACTGTAAGCACCCAGACCACTTCAGGTGTCCAATTTTCACCTACTGCTGCAATGTTAAACATTGCAGTTCCAGAGAACTGCAATGTTTACTACATTGCAGCACCAAGTCTGCCCTCAGTGGCTGTCTACCAGACAGCCACTGGGGGCGCTTCCGGAATCGTAACAAACTTTTGGTCCGTTATCTGAAGCTGGACATCCTTACGCTCTGCATGAGGACCTCCAGCGTCAGATTTTTCCAATCGATTCAATGCTTTTCTATGGGGAAGTCTAATGCGTGTGCGCATTAGATGCCGCTCTTCGCAGGATGGAGGAGGGGGCGTAGCTTCGAACCAGCGCCGAGAGACATCGGCGCTGGGATCAAGTAAGTAAATAAAGGGTTTGTAACCCTTTATTTACCAGGGAGGGGGTAGGCAGAGGGATCGGTTGTGCCAGGAATACCGCTTTGCATTCCTGGCACAACAGTATCCCTTTAAATTATGCAAGGGATCTCTCTGTTATGATCTTTTGGTTTATTATTCATGTAAATAAAGCTGCAGGTGCAGCTTGTGTTGGGTTCAAACAGTTTGAAGTCTAACTAGATTAGACATGTGCAATTTGTTTCGGGCCGAATATGTATTCGGACGAATTTCGGGCAATTTGGACATTCGGGTACTTCCGAAGGTCCGAATAGCCGAAGTGCCGAATTACCGAGGTCCAGAAGTTTAGGAATTGCCGAAGTTCCGAAGCACAGTTTTGCCTAAGTACTAATATACTTACGCAGTGGAAGAAGAAGAATGTTACACTGTATACAATTTTAAATAAAAAGTATACAAACATAGCCAGGATTCAGCTGTAAGCATTTGCAACACTTACAACAATCAAGTAACACACATTCATATAAAAAGTAAGTTACTTGGCCAGTCAATGTAATGACAGGAATGAATAAGTAGATAACTCCCTAATTCCCACGTTATTAGGGAGCTATCTACTAAAAGGCTGAAATACTGAAATTGGTCTTTCAGCTAAATTTACTAATACTAAGTAAAAATTACTTAGTATTAGTAAATTATGCACCTACTCGCTATACCGCGAGTAGGGGCGTGTCTGTTAAACAGTGAGCAGCCTGTCCCCCCTCCTAACCTGAAGGGGGACCTATTGCTGCCCCCGCCCCTGAACGGCGGGTGGGGGCCCTAAATTAAAAAAGGGGGGAGACCTATTGTCCTCCCCACCGGCCCCCACCCATGAGCGGTGGGTGGGGGCCGTAAAGTAATGGGTGGGGGACCTATTGCCCCCACCTGTGAGCAGCAGGTGGGGGGCCTAAATCAGAATGGGGGGGACCTAATGTCCTCCCCCTGGCCCCCACCCCTAAGCGGTGGGTGGGGGCCCTAAATTCGAATGAGGAGGGGAGAACCTAATGTCCTCCCCCCTGGCCCCTACCTCTGATCGGTGGGTGAGGGCCCTAAATACTAATTGGGGGGGACCTAATGTCCTCCCACCTGATCCTCACCCCTGAGCGGTGGGTGGGGACCCTAAATATTAATTAGGGGCGGAGGACCTAATGTCCTCCCCTCCTGGACCCCACCCCTGAGCAGTGGGTGGGGGCCCTAAATACTAATTGGGGGGGGACCTAAAGTCCTCCCCCCAGGCCCCCACCCCTGAGCGGTGGGTGGGGGCCCTAAATAAAAAAATAACCCCCCTCCCGCAGGTGACTAGGGGTCCCCAAACCCCTAGTTACCCCCTCCCCAAAAAAATTAACCCCTACCTATGCCCCTCACCGTAAAAATAATGAGGGGGGACCATTTAACTAAGTACCTGTAAAAAAAATTAAAATAAACTTACCATTTGATGTTTTGTTTCTTCTAAAAAGAAGCATTTTCAGCCCCAAAAAAGGCCAAATAAAAAGCCATAATAACCGACGCACTTTAAAAAACAAAAACAAAAAAAAACGAGCGCAAAAAAAAAAAATCCATCTTCACCCGGCGAGTGCTCCACGCAGACTGAGCTCTGCAGGACGGGGAAGGCTTATAAAGGCTTATTAGGCTCAGAGCACTCTGATTGGTGGGTTTAAGCCATCCAATCAGAGTGCTCTGACAGGTAAATGAAGAGACTGACAGGTAAGTCTCTACATTTACCTGTCACAGCACTCTGGTTGGTTTGAAATCCACCAATCGGAGTGCTCTGTGTCATTTTACACAGCGTGGAAAAGTTCTTTGGAATTTTCCCACGCTGTGTAATTTGACTCATAACTCTCTGATTGGTGGATTAAATAAGCAATCAGAGAGTTATGAGTCAAATTACACAGCGTGGGAAAATGCCAAAGCCCTGCGTGGAGCCCTCCATGGGTCAAGATGGATTATTTTTTTTGTGCTCGATTTATTTTATTTGCGTCGATTATTGTGGCTTTTATTTGGCCTTTTTTGGGGCTGAAAAAAGAAGATTTTTGAAGAAAGAAAACATCAAATGGTAAGTTTATTTTTATTTTTTTACAGGTACTTAGTTAAATGGTTCCCCCTCATTATTTTTAGGGTGAGGGGGGTAGGTAGGGGTTAATTTTTTGGGGGGAGGGGGTGACTAGGGATTTGGGGGAGGAGGGGGTTATTTTTTTTTATTTAGGGCTCCCACCTGATGCTCAGAGGTGGGGGCCAGGGGGGAGGACATTAGGTTCCCCCCCAATTAGTATTTAGGGCCCCCACCCACCGCTCAGGGGTGGGGGCCAGGGGGAGGACATTAGTCCCCCCCCCAATTAGTATTTATGACCCCCACCCACCGCTCAGGGGTGGGGGCCGGGGGGGAGGACATTAGGTCCCCGCCCTAATTAGTATTTAGGGTCCCCACCCACCGCTCAAGGGTGGGGGCTAAGGAGGAGGACATTAGGTCCTCCTCCCTCATTCTAATTTAGGGCCCCCACCCACTGCTCAGGGGTGGGGGCCAGGGGGGAGGACATTAGGTCCCCCCCTAATTATAATTTAGGGCCCCCACCCCAGGGGCCAATAGACCCCCCCATTATTTTACTTTCGGGCCCCCACCCACCGCTCAGGGGGGAGGACATTAGGTCCCCCCCAATTAGTATTTAGGGCCCCCACCCACTGCTCAGGGGTGGGGGCCAGGGGGGAGGACATTAGGTCCCCCCCTTATTCTAATTTAGGGCCCCCAGCTCGGGAGGGGGGGCCCTTTTTAAAAAAAATACAAACATTTTCACTGTTTACTAGACATGCCCCTACTCGCGGTATAACGAGTAGAGGCAAAATGTACTAATACTAAGTAATTTTTACGTAGTATTAGTAAATGTGGCTGAAAGACCAATTTAGGTCTTTCAGCCTTTAGGTAGATAACTCCCTAATACCGTGGGAATTAGGGAGTTATCTACCAAGTGGCTGCAAGACAAGTTCCGAAGCGCCGAAGTTAGCGAAATTCCGAAGTTGCCGAAGTCCAGAATTTCGGAATGCCGAACCGAAAATTTTTCCCATGCACATGCCTAAACTAGATAGAACACTTGTGAACAAACAGCATGAGAGTATGCGAAAACAAGTGTCAGTGGCCAAAGTAAAGATTTATGAAAGATCTTTGAGAACATATCAGAGTTCCTAGAGAGTCACAGTAACACTGTTATATAAGACATGACTTGCACCCCCTTCATCTGACACTGATATCTGATAACCTACTGCATATAGATCCTGAAAGATCCATCTACACAGTTATAGATCAATACCGGTAAAAGAAAGGCAACAGTGTCTGTACCTCTAATTCTTGGTTTTAACTAATTTGTATGAACAAATTCTAATTTTGAGTTGGTTTCGATGCCATTCGCTGAAATTTTCAGTAGTAATGGTGCCTTTTAAAAGCAGGAGAATGCCAGGCCTAGTTACTCAATACTGTGCTCTCAGCCAGAGAACTCCCTTGTGCATTATGCAATATGACAAACTTTATTTTCTTAATTTGGAGCCAAGCAAAATTATTTTCAGTAAGAATTAGGCATACCGGTTTACGGCTCACATACACAGGGTTTATTCAATAAACTGGCAGCTGATAATGTATACATTTATTGTAAAGTGCTGCGGAATAAGCTGGCGCTATATAAATATCAATAATAATTTACATATATACAGGAGTTTGAAAAATAAAGTCGATAATTTTTCCAGTTAATTTTTTTAAAAATTTTTTAAAGTATAGTAATTGAGAAACTTTCATTCTTCAGGGGTCTTTTTTAGAAGACCCTAGATTTCCCTAATTTTCCTCTTAAGTGATAACACGTGGAAGGACTTAAATGACCATTCATCCAACTTGTGCAAGTCAGCACCTAAATTTAGTTCCTAAATAGCATCAAAAACTTCCAGTTGAAGCTGGGCTTACGGTTACAACTCATTAATTTTTGTGGACAGACAACACAGCATTTCTGGACAGAATGCAAAATTTGTAAGCGTTCTGTACAAATATGACATATCCAACAAATCTGTCTCGGCTTGATGGTGCTGGGCTGGGTGGAAATTTTGTTTAAATGTTGGTAATTTTGCAAATTTAAAATCAGGAGAATGTTAATATAGACCATGTGGACTAAATAAGATTATATGCCTAGACTTCAAAGAAGAGTAAATTGGCTAAAATGATTTAGACTCTTATATGTGACCAAGATACCAATCTCACTGATCTTTAGTTTGAATGGTCTGTAAGACCGTCTAGATATGATTACAGAAAAAAACAAAAACATCCATTATAACATCTGAAAGTCCACATCATTCACACAGTCCTCAAGGCTTGATGGCTTTTTTTTTTTTTTGCAAATGAATCTCAGTACTGTTTGGCCATCTGTAATGAATGTCATGTTTCACTGTGGGTAATTGTTTAGTAAGGATATGCTTACAGATAGGTTACCTAATCTTCTATGAATAAATAAGTATTCTTTAATAACATATTCTTTGTTGCTACTGGCTGTCCCTAGAATGTTTGTTCCATTTTTTCTAAGAAGTGAAAAATGCACTATTATTAGATATTAGTGTTACTAACTCTGTTATTGCTGTATGTTGAAGAAAATAACTTTTAGAGAGATATATATCTCTTTACAAACACGGTCAATATACTTCATTAAAGAGTCAAGAAATTCTAGGGATGTGCATGGGCAAAAAATTTGGTTCGATTCGGGTCTTCTGAAATTCGGCACTTTTGGAAGTTTGGCAACTCGGACATTCGGAAGCATCAGAATGTCCAAATTGCCGAAAGTTGTGCGAATTTACATTCGGAACAAAACGAATTGCACATGTGTAAGAATTCTATTCGTCCATGTAATTTTATATTCAATTTTATATTCAACGATAGATCAAGGGAATGTAATAAAAACAGAATCTTGAAGAAGAATATAACGAGATTATACCTTAGTAATTGTGGTATTCTATGCAGCTGACAAGGCACAAAATTGGTCAAGCATTTGCATATTTTCTAGATACTTTTTGATCAAAACAACCAAGTCATCTGTTTTTGTTCTTCATTTTGCAGAGTAACAAAGAGACAGACACATGTTCTCCTGATACATTTATAGATATAAACATATTTCCTCCAATGATAAAAGCTCAAAGGGATTTGTATAAAATTAACAACTCCCCGCTTAAAGGACTACTATAGGCACCCAGACCACTTCAGCTTAATGAAGTGGTCTGGGTGCCAGGTCCACCTAGGATTAACCCTTTCTGCTGTAAACATAGCAGTTTCAGAGAAACTGCTATGTTTACGTTAGGGTTAATCCAGCCTCTAGTGGCAGTCTCATTGACAGCCGCTAGAGGCGCTTCCGCACTTCTCACTGTGATTTTCACAGTGAGAAGACGCCAGCGTCCATAGGAAAGCATTGAGAATGCTTTCCTATGAGACTGGCTGAATGCGCGCCTGTCTCTTGCCGCGCATGCGCATTCAGCCGATGACGGGGAAAGGAGGAGGAGAGTCTCTAGCACCGAGGGAGCCCGGTGCTGGAGAAAGGTAAGTGTTTAACCCCTTCCTCTCCATCCATTCCGGCGGGAGTGGGACCCTGAGGGGGGGGGGGCACCTTCAGGGCACTATAGTACCAGCAAAACGAGGATGTTTTCCTGGCACTATAGTGGTCCTTTAAGTGATGCTGGAAGAATTGAGGTTTTTAAAAGTGCCCTGTATTATAAATCACTGCCTGTTTTTGGTACACTTCTGGGCTTCTGACATTTGGTAGAGGATTTTCTACATAAACCAAACTAATAGATCTCTGCCTCTGCTCCTTCCTCCCCTGGTGGACATGTTAACCCAGCACAAAACAAGTTGTTAAAATTTCACTGGTTTGGGGGCATTCTTTAGCCTTTGTAGGTAAAACAAGACCCACACATTTCCGATTTTCTTATTAGTAAGATACAAGTTAATGGATAAATAGTTTGTTTGATATTTATTAGAGTAAAATACATTTACTATAGTAAAAAAATATATGGTGTGTGTGTGTGTGTACAACAACTGTTTGAAAGTATAACATATAATTTAAAAAAAACGACTAATAACATCCAGAAAATGAACGTGTATGTATACCTACAGGGAGTGCAGAATTATTAGGCAAGTTGTATTTTTGAGGATTAATTTTATTATTGAACAACAACCATGTTCTCAATGAACCCAAAAAACTAATTAATATCAAAGCTGAATATTTTTGGAAGTAGTTTTTAGTTTGTTTTAGTTATAGCTATGTTAGGGGGATATCTGTGTGTGCAGGTGACTATTACTGTGCATAATTATTAGGCAACTTAACAAAAAACAAATATATACCCATTTCAATTGTTTATTATTACCAGTGAAACCAATATAACATCTCAACATTCACAAATATACATTTCTGACATTCAAAAACAAAACAAAAATAAATCAGTGACCAATATAGCCACCTTTCTTTGCAAGGACACTCAAAAGCCTGCCATCCATGGATTCTGTCAGTGTTTTGATCTGTTCACCATCAACATTGCGTGCAGCAGCAACTACAGCCTCCCAGACACTGTTCAGAGAGGTGTACTGTTTTCCCTCCTTATAAATCTCACATTTGATGATGGACCACAGGTTCTCAATGGGGTTCAGATCAGGTGAACAAGGAGGCCATGTCATTAGATTTTCTTCTTTTATACCCTTTCTTGCCAGCCACGCTGTGGAGTACTTGGACGCGTGTGATGGAGCATTGTCCTGCATGAAAATCATGTTTTTCTTGAAGGATGCAGACTTCTTCCTGTACCACTGCTTGAAGAAGGTGTCTTCCAGGAACTGGCAGTAGGACTGGGAGTTGAGCTTGACTCCATCCTCAACCCGAAAAGGCCCCACAAGCTCATCTTTGATGATACCAGCCCAAACCAGTACTCCACCTCCACCTTGCTGGCGTCTGAGTCGGACTGGAGCTCTCTGCCCTTTACCAATCCAGCCACGGGCCCATCCATCTGGCCCATCAAGACTCACTCTCATTTCATCAGTCCATAAAACCTTAGAAAAATCAGTCTTGAGATATTTCTTGGCCCAGTCTTGACGTTTCAGCTTGTGTGTCTTGTTCAGTGGTGGTCGTCTTTCAGCCTTTCTTACCTTGGCCATGTCTCTGAGTATTGCACACCTTGTGCTTTTGGGCACTCCAGTGATGTTGCAGCTCTGAAATATGGCCAAACTGGTGGCAAGTGGCATCGTGGCAGCTGCACGCTTGACTTTTCTCAGTTCATGGGCAGTTATTTTTCGCCTTGGTTTTTCCACACGCTTCTTGCGACCCTGTTGACTATTTTGAATGAAACGCTTGATTGTTCGATGATCACGCTTCAGAAGCTTTGCAATTTTAAGAGTGCTGCATCCCTCTGCAAGATATCTCACTATTTTTGACTTTTCTGAGCCTGTCAAGTCCTTCTTTTGACCCATTTTGCCAAAGGAAAGGAAGTTGCCTAATAATTATGCACACCTGATATAGGGTGTTGATGTCATTAGACCACACCCCTTCTCATTACAGAGATGCACATCACCTAATATGCTTAATTGGTAGTAGGCTTTCGAGCCTATACAGCTTGGAGTAAGACAACATGCATAAAGAGGATGATGTGGTCAAAATACTAATTTGCCTAATAATTCTGCACTCCCTGTATACCAAAATGAAGGAAGGGATAAAAATTACAATTCAGCTTCCAAACACAACCAAAGCATTATAGCAAAATAGATGTATATTGAAAAAAACAAACCCAGTAATTAAATTAAATATATATATAAAATAGATAATAATTGTAATGTTTCAAAAATGTCCATGTACTTTGCAAATGGCTTATTTAATGTTACTTGAACAATTTGACTAAAAACATGTGAGATGTTAAAATGTTACATTCGGTTTAAACTTTGTGTTTTTGTGCACTCTGTATATACATTAAAGAAACAGTAGCACTCATGATGTTTTCCGCTAGTCTGGTAGACAACAAAGCTGCCGAACTGCAGCCAGACCACTCTGCATAAGAAATCTTTTCCAGCTGTCATGGTTAAATTATGCTCGTCATGAAATCTTAATAAAAAATAGGCTCATAAGATTCTATTTCCTTTTTTGGAGTCTGCCTCATAGCCATTTAAAAGCAGAAACACTGGATATATTCCTACAGTTTTATGCCAAGTACGCCTGTGTTTTATCAGCTCAAGAAATGCCAGTTAGTCCCCCACCACCACTCATGTAGGAGAGAAACTTTCTGTAAATATTATTACATATATATTATATCGGGATTATTTACTAAAGTGAGAATTTAAAGTGGGTTTCACATGTAAGGCCAGAGCAGCTCAACTGGCATCAGCAATTTTTCTACTTTGGTTATTTTGATCCTAAATTTGAACTTCACTTTTGACTCTTGCTTAAGTGAATAAACATGAGTTTAAATAATCAACAGCATGTATAAAATCTTATCATTTTTAGTTTATTTAAAGCAGCTCTGTCACCGTTGGGTAACTTTGCCGAATTTGCAAAGGCCTCTGACAGTGGCCGGGGGGTAAAATTAAAAAGTTCTACTATCCTCTGTTTTGTTGCAATACATTAACTTGGCTCTCCCCAAGTTCAAAGGGGTAATCCAGACATGGACCCCATGCTCACTGTGCCTAGAGGTTATCCGCTACATTTCACTGACAAGGCCCAAGGAAAGCCGAAACGAACGTCTGGGGTTGTTGTATCTCTCGTGCAGAGAACTTGATCAGACTGACATGCATTGGAACTAGTTCTCTCTGTAATGGCACAAGTGAGCAAAAACAATTTTGAGACCTAAATAGGGATTTACTGAAGGGCAAGTTACTGAGTTTTTGTCCGTTCTCATATTCTTTGTTTTGTGTGAAAATATTTACCTGAACCTCTACCTTGCAGGTATGTGTAAACAGGGGGTAAGGTTCTGATTTTTTTTTTAATTCTTTATTTTTGTGTGCACAAGTTAAACAGACAGTCTTCTCATACCACTCAATAAAAACAGGCATTTCAAGAGGAATGGCATTTTGTGGCATACGATAGTACTGCACATTTTTGTTTTGTTTTTAAACAAGAATCAAGCCATGAGGTTACATATACAGTATACATTTGTTATAGGTTAAGTATGATAAAACAGGATTATGCTGTTTGTTGTTGTGAGTAGCCAATATAATATTATAATCGCCTGAGAGTACTTTAAGTAGGATTGCTAGGTTTAACAATGGCAATATATGTGTCACTCAGTTTTTTTAAAAAGAAAGTAATACATTTACAAGATAGCAAACAAGTGATTGCACAGTTCTCAGAAGATAAAGACAGGCAAAGCTCCCTGTGGTGACTTGTTAGCGGTGTGGTAGTGAACAAGTGAGTGGATTTGCCTCAGGGTCTAAGAGCGTTAGACCATAGCAGGATAAGTATGCGTTTAAAGGCCACAGCTCCTAAATTCAGCTCCCTATTCTACAGGCTCAGGATATGTTAGTGTCAGGCTGAGGTGAGCTTGGGTCTGGGTTCCTGGTTCTGGGTCTCCTGATTTACGGCCAGAGGCATTAAAAGTCCTGTATATATATTTTAAGGCTCCTTAACCCTGGAGTCTGGAGGGGGGGGGGGTGGTTTCGTCGTGTAAATATGTGCTATCTGTAGCTGCCGCATTAATGCGTCACCCCTGTGTCCTGTGGATTGTGTCAGGTTGGAGGACCTGTATGGATTGGGTGTCGTGCGGATCGTGTGTTAGGTGCGAGCAGTCTACTGACCGTGTGGCCTACTCCTGGCGCGGCAGTAGGCGCAGAAATGCCTAGCCAAAAAAAAACAAAAAGCTGTACGCAACCGGTGAAGGACATTGCACATGACAGTGTAGCATAAACATAGTAAGTCCAACCAAAATAGAACTAGAACTAGCCGGTACATCCATGAGTTCCGTTTGACGGGAGACTTTTCCCATATTAAGAGCCGGATGGGTGCATAGCACTGCTTCCCGCTGGGGCTGTCGACTCCGATGGGGTGAACGGAGTTATATTGGCGACATCCCATCGGTGTGTCGTACTCCTCTTGGCGCCTGCCACTGGACGAATGCCTAGAGCTTGTAAAAATCGCGGTGCTTCTTCTGGCGCTGTCAGCTTGTGGTTTTGTCCGTCTTGTGTGGCAATTAGCGTGCGGGGGTAGCCCCATTTATATGGAATGTCCGCCGCCCTCAATTGAGTTGTGGTTTCTTTCAGTGTTGCCCGCCACTGCAGCGTCTGGCGGCTCAGGTCCTGGTAGAAGTGTAAGGTAATGTCTTCGAAAATGTACGGGGTCTGGCTCCTGACCGCACGGAGGAATCCGTCTTTGTCTGAGCGGGATTTGAAGCTCATTATGACATCCCTTGCGGAGACATTGTTTGGGCGCCCTGGTATGCGGAATAGGCTATCTAGGGTCAGTCCTTTGGCCTGTTTGGGTGGTAGGGCGGTTTGTAGCAGTCTCTTTATGAGGGATGGCAGTTCATCTGCCGTCACAGTGTCTGGTATCCCCCTCACCTTGACATTTCTCTGTCGCGCCATATCCTCGAGTTGCCCTACTCGGGCGTTTAGCTGGGAGCATGAGGTTGTGAGCTCGAGCGTTTTCTTTGTCGTGGCATCTTGTTGGACTCTCAGGTCCTGGACTGCGTCTTCCGTGGCTCTCATGCGGCCTGTAAGTGTGCTCAGCTCTGTCTTGAGGCCTGCCAATTCAGCCGTGAAGAATGCCTTAAGGTCAGTCACCATGCCTGTTAGGTCAGCCTTGGTGGCTAGTGGCGGTTCTGACTGCCTTGGTGGCGCTGTTTGTTGCTTCCTTTGGGGTGTCGGGGTCGGCATATCACTCAAGTATTCATCCTCTGAGGCAGAGAGTGACTCCATCCCCATGGTGTGAAAGACGCCCGCCATTTTGGGCCTGCAGGCCTGGGACAGGAGTTGCCCGATGTCCTGGGTATGTCCCGCGGACGATCCTCGGGGTTTTCGTGAGTGTTTCCCCATATTGTACTAAGTCTCTTGCAGCCTTTTCCCAGCTTTTGGAGGTGTATTTTACGGAATCCGTGGCTAGTTTGCTGCTGTAATGTCGGAGCTTGGGTTTCATGCGTCTTGCAGGCTCGGCTGCTAGCTCCGCCCCCAGGTTCTGATTTATTTTTAAATATTTTCAACATGAAAATACAAATTCAGATTATTTAAAGGGACACTCCACACATCTAAAACACTTTAGCTTGCTGGAGTGCTTTTATGTGTGAAGGGTGTGTCCTCTTTTTCTCATTTTACTAAAACTGCAGATTTCAATAGAAATACTTTTATAAATGAACCTAAGAAAAAGTGTATTCACGTACTCAACAATATATATTTTTTTTAACATTTCGACCCTGTGTCTTTATCAAGATTGGACTCAAGGAGGGTCGAAATGTTAATTTGTTTTGTTGAGTTCGTGAATACACTTTTTTTTAGAAATCCTATAAGTGCTCCTTCTTTGACCTTTATATTTTTGTGCTCGGAAGTACCCAGTTAGTTTTGTTTATGTTTTATACACATAAATACACTACATAGACAAAAGTATTGGGACAAGCCTCATGTGTTTCAATCAGACCATTGCCATAGGTGTATAAATTCAAGCACTTAGCCATACAGTCTGCATTTACAAACATTTCTGAATAAAATGGGTCGTTCTGAAGAGCTCAGTAAAATTAAACATGGTGCTGTGAGAGAATGCCATCTTTTCAAGAAGTTAGTGAAATTTCATCCCATCCATTCCATGGTCAACTGTACGTGGTATTATTGAAAAGGCAGCAACTCAACTGTCAAACTGGTGTCACTGTTTGTTTTGGTGTGACTAAGGGTTGGTTTCAGCAGGAAACACAAAGAGTTATAGGAAGAGGACTTGATGGGGAACTGTGTATACTGTTCATTAAGCTACTGTAACTAATGAGCCTCGTTGAGTATAAATACCTATGTCCAGCTGTAATAAAGGTGTTCTGTTTAACCCATACATGTAGTATCGACTCATGGTGTGGGGTAGCGGCTATAGGTCATCTTCAAAGGCTGAATGATAGTGGATGTTCTGAATATAGCGGAATATAGCGGAGGACGCTGAAAAATAACTGGGGTGCTCAGTCGGAGTAGTCGGCCGATGCAGCCACAAAGCAGAAGACCTTGTAAAGTCATAGAGCAGGGTCACAGAGTGCATGGTGCATAAAAGTCTCCAACTGTCTGCTGATGCCATAGCTAAAGAGTTCAATATTTCCACTGGCATGAATATCAGCACAAAAACTGTGTGGCGAGTGATTCATGCAATAGGTTTCCATAGCCGAGTCTCACATCACCAAGTACAATGACAAATGTTGGATCGTGTGGTGTAAAGCACTCTGCCACTGGACTGTAGAGGAGTGGAAAAGTCTTCTGTTGAGTGACGAATCTTGCTTCTCTGTTTGGCGGTCTGATGGGAGTCTAGGATTGGTGGATGCCAGGAGAACGTTACCTGTTTCTCTGTCATTGTGCCGACAGTAAAGTTTGGTGGATGAGGTACAATGGTATGGGGCTATTTTTCAGTGTTTGGGGTAGGCCCATTGCTGGACATGGAAACAAATTTGGCCTGGGCATTTTTAATCACAGCTGCCCAGTGTGAAGGAGGTGGGGCCATTGAGGGGGTGTGTTGTCATCACCAATGACAAGCATGCTCCCTCTCAAAGTGAGCATGTTGGTTCAATGCTCTTCCAAGGCAGCCCATGTGCAGGGCCTTGCCGTAGAGCTCTTGCATGAGAAAAAGGCTATTTTCTTTGATCTTCCCACTGGCCCCACATAGCACACACCAAAGGCCTGGAGGCCTGCACTGGCCTGGAGGGAAGATTCTCAGATCACCCCTGTCGGCCTCAGCCCATGGCCATCACAGCTCACCAGGCGTTTACCCAATGGCCAGTCTGGGCCTGCACACAAATACACCCCTGCATTCAAAAGTCAACAATGCATAAAGACACACCCCTACATTCAAAGTAAACCACTGCTTTCGAATGGAAACAGTACATAAAAACATAAAACTATACACAAATACACCCCTACATGCACACACACATACGCCATACCCAAAAAATGCTTATATCGAACACACAAACATTGCTCAATGTTAAATATAACCATGCAAAGACGTAAAATGGTAGATCCTCAGATAGTAAAGCATTGTGAGAGTTGTACGACAGATGGGAATCAACATTTAGGCCATCCTTTTGATTGGGGGTTGAGGGGCAAAAAATTTTTTTGCACGAGGGCCCTCTCTACTTTAGTTACGGCACTGCTTTTTACGTACTGATATTGGGTGCTATGATAACCTTAATTAATGGTGTGGTGTTATAGAAATTTTATATTGTGAAAAGATTATGAGATCAAAAGGTTAAATTATGGCTATTTCAACGAGAACATGTATTTTAATTACTGACTTGTTAACAGATTGGTCCTGGATATTGCATATGTGCTAGTTTATAGAATCCTTGCAAACACAGTCATCACAAAAAAGATTTGCTCCACAGTAACAATCTCACTTTGTTCTGAACATAAGGGCAGTTTCTATTAGCTACTTTCTTTTGGTTCTATTTTCTATTATTTACATAGTTACATAGTTACATAGCTGAAAAGAGACTTGCGTCCATCAAGTTCAGCCTACCTCACATTTGTTTTTTGCTGTTGATCCAAAAGAAGGCAAAAAAACCCAGTTTGAAGCACAATTTTGCAACAAGCTAGGAAAAAAAATTCCTTCTTGACCCCAGAATGGCAGTCAGATTTATCCTTGGATCAAGCAGTTATTACCCTACATTGAAAGATTATATCCTTGAATATTCTGTTCTTGCAAGTATGCATCTAGTAGCCGCTTGAACATCTGTATGGACTCTGATAAAACCACTTCTTCAGGCAGAGAATTCCACATCCTGATTGTTCTTACAGTAAAAACCCTTTCCTTTGCCTTAGACAAAATCTTCTTTCTTCCAGTCTAAACGCATGGCCTCGTGTCCTATGTAAAGTCCGGTTTGTGAATAGATTTCCACACAATGGTTTGTATTGGTCACGAATATATTTGTATAATGTTATCATATCCCCTCTCAGGCGACGTTTTTCTAAACTAAATAGGTTTAAATTTGTTAACCTTTCTTCATAGCCGATATGTTCCATTCCTTTTATTAATTTTGTAGCCCGCCTCTGCACTTTTTCTAGTGCCATAATATCCTTCTTTAGAACAGGTGCCCAAAATTGCACAGTATATTCAATATGGGGTCTTACCAGTGATTTATAAAGAGGCAAAATGATATTCTTGTCCCGAGAATGAATGCCCTTTTTCATGCATGACAATACCTTACTGGCCTTGGCCACTGCTGATTGACATTGCACATTGTTGCATTGTTTGTTGTCTATAACAATTCCCAAGTCCTTTTCGTGTGTTGTTATCCCCAATTCGCTTCCATTAAGGGTATACGTTGCTTGTGTATTCTTTACGCCGAAGTGCATAACTTTGCATTTTTCAACATTAAATTTAATCTGCCATTTGAGTGCCCAGTCCCCCAGTCTATCTAAACCCCTCTGCAGAAAAGTAATATCTTGCTCACATTGTATTGTTTTACAAAGTTTGGTGTCATCTGCAAACACTGAAACATGACTTTCAATGCGGTCTTCAAGATCATTTATAAACATGTTAAATAGAAGGGGTCCCAGAACAGACCACTGAGGGACACCACTTGCCACCTCTGTCCAGCTTGAAAATTTACCATTAATGACAACTCTTTGTACTCTGTTTTTAAGCCAATGTTCTACCCAAGAACAAGCATTTTCATCTAGACCGATTTCCTTGAGTTTGAACACTAATCTATTGTGTGGAACTGTATCAAATGCCTTGGCAAAATCCAAATAGATCACAGCCGTGTACAATAAAATGTAGGAAAAAAAGTTTTTACTTTGTTTGTTTTGTTTCTAGGGCTGCTGCGGTGCCCGTTTCACCTCCCCTCATTGTAATCCTAACTGATTGTACAATCCAATGCTCCTCGTAGAGAAGCACTAAGGACAAGATGCATGTGTGCAGCGAAAGGCATGAGTGCATTCAGTCAAATGCTTCTCATATGAAAGCATTGGAGGAAGTGCCTCTACTGACTTCCAAGGGCTCAGATAACTCTTTAGGTCATTGAGCGAAGCCCTACACTTCAAGACGTAGCCCTAAACTGCACAGCATAGCTCACTGGCTTAGCTTTCCAGTGATCGTAGTGGAGGATAGGAGTGGCATTCAGGTAAGAAATTAAACAATTCAAAAATGATTTGCCTACTTACAATTGAGGGGGGAGCCAGGACACTCTGAGCTGCACTGGTTATGGTGCATTGAGTTTTCCTTAGATAAAAATATATCTATATTATATTTAAAACCTTCAGGTTTCTATGCTAAAGTGTGAATTCCTAGGAATTTGGAGTGAATTTTAATATAGTTGAATGTTGCCAAACTGAAAAACACAGCTTATTTGGAGAAAATATTCTAATTCGGTGAAATTGATGTTCACTTTCATTTCCCAATAATTCTCACTTTAGTGGAAAACCCTGCATCTCTTCCGCTTCTAACCTTTTCCATACCCCTTCTATCTGCATACCGGGGCCCAGGGAGACCAGGAGACAGACAAATCACACAATACACCAGTAGGGTAACAGGGATGAACAAACGTGCATTTGCAGAGGGATACTGACAAACACACTGACATTTAATCAAAGGCGCGGAGATCCAGGACATTCTGTGGTTTGGATACCCGGCGCTTAGACGGGAATATAGCAAACATGATGAACAGCTGGCAATTAGATAGACACATAACTCGTCTCATCTGCGTACAAGAGTAACACTCATACTAAACAGAACTTCGACACTTACCACACAATGACCGGATACAGGGATTCAGGCACCACAGTTGGGGTGCAGGGATTCCCGAACAACACACGAGCTCTGCCACAGGTAACAGTCATGGGGAAATTCTAGACCCCGAGCACTAAACATAAGCTACATGTTATGTCAAGCTCCCACTTACGATTTCACTAAAAAAAAAGTACATTGTTATTTTCAATGTTATAACAGAATTAAGCATATATGTTCCCTTTTGTGGGGTGAGGTTAACTGGATCCACTTCCCGAAAAGTCGATGCGGACCTGCGTGTCCACTTATTCCGTAAACGAGCTGGCCAATGGGACTGCAAGATGTAAGTTTTTCTCACGGATCACAAGTTTTCTTTACTTATGTTATGCACGTATTACACACATGACTAGACCTGCGAGTATTACTACTTCACATTTGCTGAACCTACAAACAAATAAATAAACAAATTTTCAAAAAGAAAACCCTGCATCTCATACATATGACAGTGCAACATTTGGAGAAAAAAGAGGGATTCTATGGCAGGCTTAGAACATGCATTTCTCAAATTATATACAAAATAAAGATTAAGGAAACAGCACACACACACAAAAGAGTGCAATTTTAAATATTGTGATGTATATTAGGGAACTCACAGAAAGCAGTTTTGTTGGATCAAAAATAGTGACAGAACAAAGTTTCGATCTTCTACAACAGGGGTTCTCAACCCAGTCCTCAAGTACCCCCTACCAGTCCAGGATTTAGGGATTACCCTGTTGTGTCTAAAGTGTTTTTTTTTTCTTTCTAAAAACACCTTGAGGACTGGGTTGGGGACCACTGTTCTACAAACTATCTGTGAAGTTTAACAAAGACTTTGAAGAAGATTGAAACGTTGCAATTTTTGATCCAATAAAACTTCTTGCTGTTTAAACACTGCGAGTGCATGTAGATTTTCCTTTGTACAGTGACAAGCTTTTGGATTTGCTTGTCCTCCTTCAGTTAAGCACCCGGTGTTCACTTGGAAATGTGTGTGGTTCCTTTGGTCGTTTTAGGTAGTATATTGGGGTAATGTAATGAAGTCATGGGCTTAACACAATATTTCCATATGCAGTGGCGTACACACAATCCATGGGGCCCCGGTGCGAAACTGATCTGTGGGCCCCCCCTCGCCTTCCTCCCCTTTCTCCCCCGATCTGTGGGCCCCCCCGACACATACATACAGACACACACACACACAAACACATACACACAGACAGACACACCACCCTTGACAGACACATACATACACACAGACACACACATACATACACACAGACACACACACAGGCAAACACATACATACAGAGACACAGACATACACACACATACAGAGACACAGACACATACAGAGACACACACACACATATACACACACATAAATACAAACACATATATAAAATGTTTCCTGTTTCCTACCTTTTGTGACTTTCCCTGGTGTCCAGTGGGGGCCAAGCCTGATGGGAGTCAGAGTTCCCACTCTGACTCCTTCCTCCTTCTTCCCGAGCGGGCTCTGATAGCTGGTAGAAATGACCAGGGAGGCACTTCCTCCCAGCAGTGATGTCATCACAGGGGGCCCGGTCGCGCTGTTAAAGCACCCACCGCTGACCGGGCCCCCTGATAATCCATATCCATCGGGTGGCCCTGACGGCATGGGCGGCCGGGCTCCCTGGAGTGACGGGCCCGGTCACAGCTGCGACCCCTGCGACCGCGGTATGTACACAACTGTCCATATGGTGTACCTGAATCCCCATATTTATTTGCTAAGATAGATGATTTTAAGTAGCCGTGTAAGATTTTAAAACTGTATTTTGTGTGTATGTGCTGTTCCCTTAATCTGTATTTAGCACAACTTGTCTAGGCAATGAATTCCAAATTTTTTGTTGCTGCTGTAGATAAAATCTCTTTTCTGCAAGTTTGTCTGAATGTCCATGTGTTCTTTGTAAAGCTCTGTTAAGGAAAAGGTCACCTTAGAGTTTTTGTTTTATTGAACTTGAATATACTTGTATATTGTTATCATTTAACTTGGAAAACAGATTACTATAGCGAAAACAAATGGAATTCCCTTTGTTTGTTAGTCATTTGACTACCACCACACATTGTTGCCCTTAATCGCATATTAACATGGAATTTCCTAATATACTACTTGACAAACTTACGTACATTTTATTTCTCATTATTCTTGTCCTGAGCATGAACTCGCAGATACATTCCTATCTACTCCGAGCATTGATTTAAAACATTTTCTAAGAACATTCTGTAGCATTCTTTCCTTTGCTATGATTTGAGTTAGGAGTGCTGTTTGCCTCTGTACCTAACATAAGGTGTGCAAAAATAACATATGAATGCAACAATAAACAGTTTATTTTATAATTGATAAAATTATTTTTATAAACACTGGGAACTGTTTCTTGACTAAAACCATGTTTTTAGGTTGCATTCAAGGATTTATCAACTAAAATACTGTACTTTTCTTTTTCTTTCTACACTTTCTATTTTTGTGTCACAACCCTCATTACCTCTTTTTTTTTTCTTTCACGTAATATGTGACACTATTAATGTTAATATGGCATGGTGTGGAGTTTAGAAATATAAGTTTCTAAAATAGTCTAAATTCGTTCAGATTTGGTATCATAATGTGATCCATATTGCACGTGGTTTATGGTGAATATAAGGCCTGGTAAACGGCAAGATTTTAGGAAGGGCTTACATTAATATATGTGGCAGGAGTTAAAACATTTACCCTGACGCCCCTTGTCTTTTTGCTACCTAGTTTATTTCTTTGTGTGTGTCTGACACTTCATGTAATACATGAATTGTGAATTGTTGTGAATTCAAAAGTCAATGCAAAGTTAATTTTAGGTTATAATACCTAAAGTTGAAAAATTCTCCAAGACAGTTTGGCTATTTTTCCCTAAAAGTTACTTTGGATTCATTCTGAATTATTGTCAATCCACAACAGGGAATATCCCTGTTTAAGTACATTGTATATTTCTGTGACTGTTTCTCTGAGATCCATTCATGTGTAGAAACAGGTTACCTGTATGTGTACATCCATCGTGGGCTGTATCAACCAATGTAAGCAGCTGAGAATCCTAGAAACATGGCTTTTATATGTCAGACAAGATGATACATAGTAAAGGTTGTCTCATAGGTAGAGCCCAGTTCTTAAATAGCATGGCTTGTGGCACATTTTGAGGTGTCTTGTAGCACACCAGCTATAAAACCACTTCCTTAGACAATAATGGTACCTTTAGGTGAGTCCTCTAATGTGCTGTGGTGTGATCTGGTGTAGTGTGGTTGGTGCCACCCATGGAGTGATGTGTTGGTAGCACATCTTGGACACATAGACTTTGGAGAAACAGAAGATTAATGACATTTCGTTGGCAATGTAAGGTTTTTCTCCAATCTTACAGTTTGTACAGGTTCTATACACATGTTTTAAAATAAATTAGGTCCAGGCACTCAGGATTGCTGCAGGAAGGCAGGTTTATTGGAACAAAAAGTTCAACGTTTCGGCCTACACAGAGGCCTTTATCAAGCACTTTTTGTTCCAATAGACCTGCCTTCCTGTAGCAATCCTGAGTGCCTGGACATAATTTATTTTATTTACTAAGCTGGGTTTTACCAACCCTGGCCCTGATAAGAACCTGGATTCCTAAGTGTGAGTGCGGTATCCTCCATTTGTGAATTACTATACACATGTTTTGGCTGATTCCACTCAGAAAGACCCTTCCTCTGTAATATGTAATATTAATATAAAAATACACTTAGTATGACATTTTATATATATATAGATATATATATATATATCTATATATATATATATATATATATATAATATATAGACATAGACATATACACACATATATAATTATATTTTTTCATTAACATTCACTTTTTTAATTTATTTTTTATTTTACACATGCAGGGAGACTGCCTGTCAGCACAGACAGTCCCCCTGCAGGCAGAGATTTGGACACCTATTGTGGCCATGTGACTGCTCTGTTAGAGCAATCACATGGCCGCAGGGTCCTGATTTGCAGCGGGGAGACTGCCTGGGCTGCAGGCAGTCTCCCCACACCGGGAGAAACGCTGATCGCCGCCGGGGGAACGATGGTGACCGGGTGAGTAAGGATTTCCGTTATGACGGTTCAGGACCATCACCGGTCCTCAAGGGGATTTTTCCGATGACGGTCCTGAACCGTCAGCGGTCACGAAGGGGTTAACATATCAAAGAAATTAACTCATCAATTAAGAGATACAGGCCATATGATTGAAGTGAGTTAATTTACATTGGAACTAGACATCCAGGCATCTCAAGTGTAGTATGTCACACATTGCAGAGCCTTTGATTAATCAAAGGATCAATCCATATTGTAAACCATCTACCCCCTTTCACATTCCTATACCATTTACTTTATCCTTTCTGTCATCTGACCTTGCAACCAAGTGTCAATTCATATATGCACTACACAAATTACTTTAAATGGCAATATTCTGTTGTGCAACAATGAATTATGCACCCTTGGCATGACACAGTTAACCATCATATATGCAAGTTTCGTCATCAAGATGTAGTTAATACAAAAAAAGACATATATAGGCACCTTAAGGCTTTAGAAATTCAGTCCGGGGTCCTGTCAGCGCTGGGCGCTTTAACAGCGTGACCGGGCCCTCTGTGATGACATCACTGCTGGGAGGAAGTGACTGCCCCGGTCACTCCTCCCAGCTATCAGAGCCTGCGCGGGAGGAAGCAGGAAGGAGGAGGGAGTCAGAGTGGGAACTCTGACTCCCATCAGGCTGAGCCCCCACTGGACCCCAGGGAAAGTCACAAAAGGTAGGAAACAGGAAATATTTTGTGTGTGTCTCTGTATGTGTGTGTGTCTCTGTATGTGTGTGTGTCTGTGTCTCTATATGTGTGTGTCTCTGTATGTATGTATGTATGTATGTGTGTATGTATGTGTCTGTCGGGGGGTGTCTGTGTGTATGTGTTTGTGTCTATGTATGTGTCAGAGGGGGGGCCCACGGATCGGGGAGAGTGGGGAGGGAAGGGGAGAGAGGCGAAGAGGGGGGGGCCCACGGAGCAGTTTCGCACCAAGGCCCCATGGATTGTGTGTACGCCACTGGTTTCGATGGACATATATTTGGAAGTGACTTTCTGCCCTTTATCAACAGAACCTCACCCAGCAATTTATGGCCAGATGAGAGAGGGATATGGGTTACAGCACATATTTTTTTCAGGAAATGAATCACTCATTATTTAGAAAGCCTTGTGGTGGATCATGATGAAGCTCTCTGCAATGTTCAATACTCTCCCACCATTCCAAGTAACTCTGATTTTGAAGTTAATGCAGGTCCTGATCTTATTGTATAAGAATGTCTGGATGATCTTATGCAAATAAAATGATATATTTAAGTCCATAATAGTTAATCATTGAAGGTGTGTTTATCCAAGGAGAAATCTGATTGCCACTTTGGAGCCAAGAATTTTTCCCATAATGAAGCACATTTAGAAATCCCTTCACATTGTGTTTTCACATTCTTTTGGACAGCAGATTCAGGGATGTGTGAAAGATTGAATCTGATATACCTGAGTCTTTTTTCAACAGCAGTTATCTAATTAGGTAACCAGGGCCGGACTAGGGGAAAAAAATTGTTCCGGAGTTTAAAATCACAGGGGTTTGGGCTAGAGTGGTGTTTATTGTGGCATCACCAGTGACAAGCGCCCCACCCCAAAGTAAACATATTAGTTCAATGTTCATCCACGGTAGCCTGTTGGAGAGCTTTCTCTCTTGGAAACCCCCTTTGTTTAGTTAAATGATAAGCATGCACTGTGTGTGCTGGTGACCTGTATCTAGTGTCACCATAAGTGTGATATCAGAGGACAAAAGAATATTGTGCATGCATATGGGGACTGCTTGTGGGATTGTGTATGCATATAGTGAGCTGTTTGTGGTGTGTTTTGTTATGTAAATAGATCAGATTTAATTGTGTTCAGTTTGTGGTATAGTATGTGTGCCTAGGGGCTGTAGTTTGCAGGTCTAGTAGCTGTAGAGAGTAAGAATGTGTTTGTGTGTGTGTGTTTCTAGAGGTGCTATAGTGTGTGTTTATAGGGGACATAGTTTGTGTATAGGGGATGTTGCAAGAGTGTGCATAGCGACTGCAGTGTATATGTGTGTTTGTATAGGGGATGTAATGTGAGTGTTTAGGGAATGTAGTGTGTCTATCTGCGGAATATAGGATGTGTCTAGAGGGGTCCTGGTGAGAGTATGTGTAGTGTGTGCGTAGGTGGTTCAGTGTTCTGTACATGAGGTATCTAGTGTGTATGTAGGGAATCCAGATTGTGTAGGGGGTGTAGTAGGTGTGACGGGGGCAGTGTGCATGTGTGGGGTGGGATAGGAGCTGTATTGCGGGGGTGGGGTGAGAGGGAATTTCCCCTTTCCCTTCTATGTACCGATGAAGGAAAGAGGCACATAGGGAAGGCACACAGCACGGACAGCAATTAGTCTGCAAGTGCTGGAAGGGGAGATTCTTTGAACTCCTCTGTCGGTCTCGACCCATGGCAATCGCGGGCTCACCAGGCATTTGCCCTTTTTGCTTGATGTCTAGCCTGGGCCTGTAGGTCTAGCTATCTGCCCTTCTGTTTGACCATCTGTCTATCTGCCTACACTTTAATTTTTGCTTTGTCAGTTCGGACGTTGTATTCACCTGGTGGTAGTGAGTATAGCATGCTGAATTTCTGTATTAGCAGGAGATTCTGAACTAGCAGTAGCAGAGTGTCTGTTGTGTTGAAGGAAAAGTCAATCATAATTTCTACCCAGTTCACCAAGTCAGATAGTGTATATATGGAATTTATAACAGTGAACATTCTTGAAATTCCAGTTTTATTTATCCTTGAAGTTAGTGAGCTTAGAACAGGAAATTCCTTTCAAAGACCTTGTCATGATGATTAATGTATCTATCTAGAAGAGCCAAGTTAAAAATGATAGCTCTTCATGGTCATAATAGATGCATGCTACTGGATTTGACATTTACATACTGACAGGTATTGTGGAAATATCCTGAGCTTACGTCTTATTGTGTGTATAAATCTTACCGTAACTATTACTGAGCTACTGCAAAGCTGTCGTTTAGATTATCATATAATGGCAGTTTTTTTAAAGGGAGGTTAGTAGAAAATAAATATACATTATCCTATTTCATTAAATGCAGTGCAGACATTTACAGAGCCAGAAAGGTGCTTCATCTATCAGGGAATTGCCTAAAGTGCTAGTTTTATACAATACCTTTGTGCTTGAATTTCTTATAGTCTCATGTATTTTTATGTGTAATTATCACCCAGACGTAGCATTCTTAATTAAAAAGTTACCTGCCTAGCTTGAACATACATGGGGCAGGTGATGAACAACTATATTTTTTAAATTATTTATCACTAAGAGTGAAAATGACATATTTATTAATTTTATCCGGTGTTCTCATCTGGCAGAGCAGACGGTGCTACATTTATATGAAACTGTCTGAACGCTGGGATAAATCATCCCAGATCAATGAAAGTACAAAAATGTGCAATTGTTTTGTAATTTATTATCAATAGAATGACAAGTGAGTCCATGGTATGCAAGCATATACATTTGTAATATATATAAAAAATACAACAACGTAGACTATGGGGAGAGCCCTGTTTGATGGAACCAATGTAATACTGAACTATATAGCATTAAATGTAAAGCAGCACTGTCTGTCTATCTGTCCACCCCTGTAAAATGGGTATTTCATAAAGATAAAATCTCTATGAAATACTCATACTGACTGTTGGAATTTCAGTGAAATTCCAACCCATTTAAAAGATATACTGAGACAAAGTATAAACTATATATATACAGCCAAAAGTACAAGAGAGCACTCCAGGGACTTCCAAGTCGAATGAATAAAACTTAACTTTTATTAGCTCAAAATAAAAATCAACGTTTCAGTCTGTATCACAGACTTTCATCAGGATTTGAAACGTTGATTTTTATTTTGAGCTAATAAAAGCTAAGTTTTATTCATTCGACTTGGAAGTCCCTGGAGTGCTATCTTGTACTTTTGGCTGTATCTGTTTGCTGATGAGCACCGGGCAAGTACATCAAGGAAGGTGGAGTGCATTACTATTTTTGTTTTATATATATATATATATATAAATGTGTGTGTTTTATTTTATTTTTTTTCTACACCTTACGCTTCTAGACACTAGGCAGAGCTATCACTGCAAAGATATTAGCTGCGTCTAAGGAGGATCCTGCTGTCTCGTGGGGGCCTACATAGACCTCAATGCTGTACTCTCGCTTATGCAAAACTACAGCAGCGACGTCAGCTCCTGGTGCTGAAGCGCCAGGAGCAGAAGTGGACTGGCAGGAAGAAGATGAAGGCACCCGCAAGGAACAGATTCGGAAAGTAACTCTGACCTTTCCCTGCACCCCCCACGGCCACCAGACCACCAGCGGCAATTTTACAAATTATGCAAAGTCCCCTGACAGTGACAGTGTCCCTATAAACACCCATAAAAAAAAACTGTCTTGTCCAATACATATTCCTTTTAAAATGCTATGATGGTGAATCTATATTTGTAAACGGCACATATAAACAAGTTAGTGCTTTAAAAATAAGAACAATAATCTGCAGTTATATTTAGGGTAATTGTGTTGTAAATTTGAATTATACAAAAACTGCACATGTAAATGTGAAATATTATATGACTGACAATTCGTTTCACATGCATGTAATACACAAATGATCGTGTTAGGGGCTGGCTGACTTTATATGCTCTGTAGTTTAACATTGGGACAATCAAACTCTTGCATCAGCTTCAGACCATTATTAATTTATCCATGAGGCAGGATAAAGACAAAACATTTAGAGCTCAATTTATATTCCCTGAAGCGACTATAATTCCAGACTGATTTACAGAGACCTTGTGACAATGACAAACGACTGCAACCTCCACAGCATTCAAAATGTAGACAGTCTGTCCCAAGTATCACATCTGTTCCTGTCTCGAAGAATGCTTGGCTCTGGAGCTATTTTCATCATAAATAGGGTGAATATACTGACCGACAATGGCATGGAATGTTTAGGGAACCTTAGGAGAATGCAAGACATTTTCTGTAACATCACTGGAGATTGGTGTCTCTTCCCCAGACCTGATACGCCTGTGACCCCATACCTCCTTTAGAAGGCCAAATGACCTCGAGCATCTCTGACCATCTAGGGGTATTCTGGCAAAGGTGTGGCTAAGTTAGACTACAGCATGATGCAAATACAAAAACTACTTAATTGATGTAAAGTTATTTTGGTGCTTTATCTACTGCACTAAGATTCTGTCTATTCCATTAAAATAAATGAGATTTATGTAAAAAAGGTTGTTCTAAAAAAAAGTGCAAACATGTAAAGAGGGGTGGGGGGGGTGGGGGTCACCAATTATCTGTGCCTGCTGGTTACTCTGGTTTCCATGGTGACTGCCCCCTATTTTTAGTACTTTAGACCACTTTTCAGATCTTTACACTATTTATGTATAACCCCATCTGTGTAGTCAAGCCCTGTATTGTCCAGACTGCTCCAGTCCAAAATGTTCAAACCATTCTATATCAAATCTGACTTTTCTAGCATATTCCAAGTAAGGGTGGAAACTGGAACATTGAAAAGTATTTTGGACAAGTATGTGGAACAGTTTAAATGGACACTATAGTCACCAGAACAACTACAGCTTATTACATTTGTTTTGGTGAGTAGAATCATTACCTTCAGGCTTTTTGCTGTAAACATTGTATTTTTAGAGAAAATGCAGTGTTTACATTACAGCCTAGTGATACCTCCATTGGCCACTCCTTAGATGGCTGCTAGAGGTGCTTCCTTGGGCAGTGCTGCACACAGGGCCGGCGCTTCCTATAAGGCGAACTAGGACTGACAGGAAGTGTGCACTTCCTGTCAGTCCGGCCGGGTTGCGGACCGGAGAGGAGCTCGGCCACGCTACAGGGAAGGGGAGGTGAGGAGAAGATTACAGGGAGGGAGGGGGGGGAGTAGTGAAGATTACAGGGAGGGGAGGGGGGAGTGGAAAAGATTAGAGGGAGGGAGTGGAGAAGATGAAGAGAAGGAGGGGGGAGTGGAAAAGATTAAAGGGAGGGAGGGGGTTGTGGAGAGATTACAGGGAGGGGAGTGGAGAAGATTACAGGGAGGGGGAGTGGAGATGATTACAGGGAGGGGGAGAAGATTACAGGGGTGGGAGTGGAGAAGATTAAAAGGGAAGGAGTGGAGATGATGGGAGGGAGGAGGATGGAGGGAGTGGGAGAAGATTAAAAGAGTGGGAAATGATTAAGGGAGGGAGGGAGTGGAAAAAGATTAAAGGAGGGAGGGGGTGCAGGAGAAGATTACAGGGAGGGAGTGGAGATGATTACAGGGGAGGGTAGTGGAGAAGATTACAGGGAGGAGAAGATTACAGGGAGGGAGAGAAGATTACAGGGAGGGGAGAAGATTACAGGGGGGAGTGGAGAAGATTACAGGGAGGGAGGGGGAGAAGAAGAGAAGATTAAAGGGAGGGGGGGAGTAGAGGTGATTACAGGGAGGGAGAAGAAGAGAAGATTGGGAGTGGGTGGGAGGGGGGGACGGCAAATCTTTCTTTTGCCTAGGGAGGCAAAAATCCTTGCACCGGCCCTGGCTGCACAGTGTCTCTACCCTAAAAATGCAGACACTGAACTTTCCTCATAGAGATCCCTTGATTCAATTCATTTCTATGAGGACCTGCTGATTGGCTAGGGTTGTGATAGACTTGTGCTGACTCTGCCCCTAATTTGCCTCCTTGACAGTCTCAGCCGATCCTATAGGGAATCATTGTGATTGGCTCAGACCAACATTTCTGATGATGTCAGCAGACAGAGGCAGTTCACATGAAAACAGGGGCAAAGCCAGGAGCTGCAGACCTGAACAGAAGTAAGATTTAACTATATTTAGGTAGGCAAGAGGAGGAATACATGTTTGTGTTCCTGGTCCTATAGTGCTCCTTTAAATTTGCCATGACAGTCCTGCATTTTGGGGTACTAGTCCCAACAAAATTGGACTCAGGGGGACCTCTCCACATTTTGATATCCTGCCAGGCAGATTTCAATATATATGAAGATTAGGGTATTAGGACCCTGAACAAAGGACTTCATCTGCGCTTTGTGCATGGTCTGGCTGTCAGTCGGCCTAACCACCCACTTTTATCTAGACAGAAAGAGGAGGTATTTTATTGTATGTTTAGTTTACTCTTATTTTATTATCTGTTATATCTGCAGTTTGATCAACTGTTTGTTTATATTATTGACATCTTCCAGATTCCTTTGCTCTCTTGGAGAGGAATGAATTTGTACTTATTAGAAACTAACTGAAAAGCTAACTGAAATGTACTATCTGTTCCTAGTAATTAAAACACATCCCGGTTAAGTACAATTATCAAAAAAGAAACACTTCCCAGTGGGAATATCCATTCTTTATAAGCAGAGTTTGTGAGTGGAAGCATGCCCAACCCCACCATCCAAAGTTCTGGTTTGGAAGAAACTCATGACACCGTATCTGGCCTTTCAACTCAATCTGAGGTTGAAGCTTGAGGATAAGGCACCAACATACTACGTTGCGCTGTACAATTGCTTGACTAACAAACAAGTAGTTACAAGCAGACAAATTGGACATACAAGAATAGAAGGTCGTGATAATGAGGACATGATGCCAAAGACAATGCTATGCCGTAGGGAGCGAGTCGAATGTTTAAAATAGAATGTTTGATCATTGCAGCAGAACGCAACAGATTTAAGAGCCTACTGGAGCTTTTACATTTTCCCAGTTAGTTATCAGATTTGACATTTAAATATCTCATATGGGAATTTTGGGAGGTCACAAATTATCTCATTATCCAAAATTAGCATTATCCAAAAATATCTGAACTTCATTTAAAGGGACACTATAGTCACCTGAACAACTTTAGCTTAATGAAGCAGTTTTGGTGTATAGAACATGCCCCTGAAGCCTCACTGCTCAATCCTCTGCCATTTAGGAGTTAAATCCCTTTGTTTATGAACCCTAATCACACCTCCCTGCATGTGACTTGCACAGCCTTCCATAAACACTTCCTGTAAAGAGAGCCCTATTTAGGCTTTCTTTATTGCAAGTTCTGTTTAATTAAGATTTTCGTATCCCCTGCTATTTTAATAGCTTGATAGACCCGGCAAGAGCCTCCTGTATGTGATTAAAGTTCAATTTAGAGATTGAGATACAATTATTTAAGGTAAATTACATCTGTTTGAAAGTGAAACCAGTTTTTTTTTTCATGCACAAAGTGATTTAACTCCTAAATGACAGTGAACTGAGCAGTGAAATTACACGGGAATGATCTATACACTAAAACTGCTTTATTTAGCTAAAGTAATTTAGGTGACTATAGTGTTCCTTTAAAATTTGGGTTTACACCATTCTCTGAGAATTCCTGATTGTTTATTCGGGTAATATTCCAAAATCCTCTAAAGGTATATACTATCATTATATTTTAGGTTATAAAATTGCCAATCCAGTTGATTCGTCTTATCAGGCTTTAATAACAATTGCCAAGAGATAAGTCAACTACTTTGAATATACAAGCCACCAACTAACCCCTGAGTTTGTCTATCAAATTGCATTTTTTTCTAACCTGTGTTAATGTACAATTTTATACATTGTGTCAATGTCATAACCCGTATATATTCCAATCAGACTTGGAAAAGTGAGTAGACCGCTTCTCTGGGCAAAATATGGCAATAATTTACAAGCAAATTATCCTGCAGAATGTAGAGGATTGCTACGTTTAGAAATAAATGAAGGTAAGTGTTGGCAGAGCAATTTCCATTGTTCTAAGATTTATTTCAGCAATTAAAATGCATTTCAGGCAGTAAAAATTGAATTGATTGTTGCCATTAGCATATCACCATTCTCCTTGCCGCAGAGACCTATGTCAACACTTCATCAACAGTCTTTTAATAGACTCTAATGGCAGGCGGTGAACAGGTAAATGTCTAATAATACCAAGAAATAAAAGAGCAGATTTTTAATTCTATATACTGTATCTATTCTCTGCACCTGTGTGTGTTCTTTATTCTGGTGACGGCTGGATGTCTGTTTAACCCTTTCTTGGTTGGGCCTAGACCTTTTAACTATCACTCTGTCATTTTGTTTTAGTTGCAAACAGGAGATTTGGCCTCTGTATTCTGAGAGACTGGAAGCAATGATATGATCAAAGATATCAAATATTCTAGCTGAAAACAGGCTTATTTACCAAAGTGATATGTAAAGTGATTTCAAAGTAAATTTTTTTTTTTTTGCCAATATATCTAAATTGACACACACAAAAAAAAAAAGATATTCTTAAAATTATTATATGTTAATTTGTGACTTGCAATATTCTTTAATTAAAGTATGCAATTAAGCACCAGGAAAAAATCCATATATAGGGTGCATAAACACTCCGTACAAGGTATTTTACTGATCATAGGATGCATAGCGTTCCAATGGTGACTGCAAATAGAATTTGTGTAACATTTGCCAATTGCTACAGTTGTAATAAATAGTATGAAATGAGTCAGAAATAGAGAACGCTGTGGATAAAACAAAGTTGCGCAAGGGGCTTAACTGGTTATGGTTCTTGATGGTTCCCTTTAAACATGGATATTATTACAAAACTGTCTCCAAGATAACAAAGTACATTTTTGTAAGCCATTCAAAGTAATTCATGCTTTACAGAACCTAGGAAATTCGTGTGCGTACTTGTATACAGAATGTAGCTCTGTAGCTGTGAATCCCAGCCAATGAAAACGTCTGTCAAAAAAAAATCACATTCACACCAAACCCTAAAACAAGTGTTATTAAACTTAAAATGTGGACTGAATCCTCGTGGCTTGCACTATTGTACAAATGCTGAGGATTTAAGTATTCCAGACATGTTAAGCAAATTAATGCAGAGCAGGCATATTTATATATAAATTATTATTCCTATTGGAAATTAAAGTAATCACTGGCTGTTTCAGAAAATTAATTGAACTAAATTTAATTTATTTGGATTAATTTTTATACATATGAAAACCACAAACAAACCTATAAAAAATAATAAATGAGTCGTAAATAATACACATATACAACATGATGTCATATCATTCCTCTCTCCATTGATTGGCCCTACAAGCAGCCAGTGTTGGTAGGATGAAGAATTAGCAGGCCTGGCCTAAAAAAACATGAATTGCTATTGCTTCCACCAGAATTACAGTGCGGGACGGGGTCACCATGAAATTCTCAAAAGCAAAGCAGATATCATTTTCTCAACACTTTCCACCGTGCAGCCTGGCATTTAATGGCTGCCTAATCTATCACTAGTGTCAGAGAGTGGAAAGAACTTGTAGTTAAGGGCACTTCCTGACACCAGATCTACAGTAAGTGCCCTTCTATAGATTGCTGTTAAAATGTGTTGGCACCATGACCACTGCCAATCTGCGAGCTGAGGTGCTGTTCACCCATTGAACCAGCCTTAGCTTGCCTCGGGACAGCTATTGTATCGTCCACAGACTCACACAGAATCTGATAATTCCCAGAATTTGGATGTAGGCTCCGTTGCCTGTGGACTCCATAAATTATCCAATAATATTATACTCCATATCAAAGTATTTACTGACATAATTAGTTTAATTGCAATTAAATTACACAATTTTTAGGCGGCTTTGCGTTGCTTCATGTATTAAGGAGGAGAAAGGAACTTACTTGTGATCTCTTTCCCCTGTAAATCTATTAACCTGTCTAGGGGCAATCAGGTTGAAGTCAGGTGAGGGCTGGTGGCTGACTACAAATTTCTACACAGAAATTTGCAGTCAACAGATCTTTAAATTGCTAGCCAAACAGTAATATAGGTTGAAAAAGCTGTGTGCGATGCATTGTTTTATTCTTTAAGGGCTATGGGGTCATGTGGTCCCCATAGTTTGATATGTGAAGAAAGAGAACCTAATAACAACAGGAGTTAAGAATCTGGAGCTGGTGACCTATTCTGAAATCATGCTATTGCCTGGGGTCTTAGATTAGCCCGACTTTGTGATGGCAACAGTCAGATATTGGCTGTGCACACACTGCTGAGAGCAATGGGGTTCCATGGTACACCCATTTGTCTGAATTTCCACTTGCTATTGGCCAAGATAGGCTGAGGCTGTCTTTTAGCCACTTGTCAATGGCTAAAACATATTTGGTGTCCCAAATATAAAACATTTACCATATTCAAATGGCATAAAAAGTGAAATTCAAATTTAATAAAACAAATGTTAAAGGGACACTATAGTCACCTGAACAACTACAGCTTAATGTAGTTGTTCAGGTGAGATCTATAGCTTCCTGCAGGCGATCTAATGTAAACACAGTGTTTACATTGATTGATAGGAATACCTCCAGTGGCCATCACTCAGACGGCCACCAGAGGGACTTCCGATCATGTAGGACCCTAAAAAGGCCTTGTACACGTCAGACGTATTAAAATACTGTGTGCGCCTTCTCTCTCCTGCCTGTCAGCAGGGGAGAGGGGGCGGGCAAAGACCGCGAGCTGAGCTGTCAGTCAGTAGTGCGGTAGTCTGCTCAGAACTTCAGAGGGTGGCATGAATGCCGCCCTATGAAGTATGTGCGCATGTGCGGCAACGCCGCACATGCGCACAAGGGAGCAATGACACTTCCAAATGGAAACGTCTGATTGCTCCATGCTCACACCCGCCTATTTCGTAATTTTGACGAAATAGGGGGCAGGGCTTCATGAGGCTCCCGGTGCTGGAACCAGGTGAGTAAAACCGGCTGCCTGGAGAGTCCCTTTAATATAGCTAAGCTGGTAAAAGTCAGATATGTTTCCAATTCAACTACTCTCGTTTTAAATTTGAAATCTGCTGTCCGTGAAATATTCTATAGTATTAGAGAGATATATAAAAATGTAATTTGTTATTTTTAATACACAAAGACGCCAGTCTCAGTTACTATGAGTTTCCTATTCATTATTAGGCAGATTGAGGTGAGACGATACAGTTTAATGCTTGTTCATGATGCAGGGTTGTTATTATGTTCTTATTCACATAGTAACATTATCTTAAGGAAGGGGAGGCCTTGTTGTATTAATCCTGATAGAGAATATGTTTTCTTATACATTTAGTCAATTAATTTCCAGAACTGAGTTAGCTAACGTGTACACACTACTGCAAAATATACAGAATATAAACATATTTAGTCTATATCTACTGTCAGAGTTTTATACATTGTGTCTTTTTCAGTGAAGTAATGGTGAGAGTTCCTCAAGTGTCAAAATATGTTTGACAGCATTAATATAGATTGTTTTGATAGGTCATAGATTGCTCTGACTATCAGGGCTGATTGTTCATAGGTATCATAAGAGCAAGCTATACCAATAAAAGACATTCCTGTTATGACATCACACTCTAATAAGTTGGGCTCAGCCGATTAGGTTTGTTTTTATCCAGGTATCATAGCAACCAGCAATAACTCTATAGTTGTGTTGATTAGTCCAGTGAAAACCATTCCTGTTATGACATCACACTCTAGTATTCTAAATAGCCTAGTATTTGACTCAGCAGGTTATTTGACACTTGGAAACATCTGCCAAGCTGCATAGGGGGAACCGACTTGTACGCTGTACGCCATCAGGTAGGTTAAGTATATGGTATATATTTATCTATATGTAAGAACAATCAAGCAATTGTTTAATGTTATGGGCCAGCTGAAACAATTTAATTTACCTGATCAATTGTAATTCAATCATGTTAAAATAAAACAAGTGTTTTTAATGTGATTTTATGAGAATTATAGTTCAGAACCCAACTGTCATCCCATTCATAAAATCTCATGATGTCTCTTGACATCATTGTTCACAATATTTGATTGGGGCTGTGCTTATTTACAATAAGGGGAAAGTTAAGGAGTCACATGGTCTTTGCTCAAGACATGTTATGTATAACTGCAATGTATGTACTTTAGATCACAAAGGGGAAAATGACCCCTACCACATATAAAAGAATATTATACCGACCCCTGAGACCGCAACACACACACACGGAATAGAGTGGGGGTGCTCGGCTCTGATAACCAGAACTGCACACTGTTCACCTAAAATAGCAAGGTTTTACCAACCCAAACATAACGCGCCATTACTGACATAAAGTCCTCTTAACAAGGTAGTATAACTGCCTTGTACAGGAGGTTATATTGATACCAGCAGAAGGCCACATCAGTTCATCAGTTGGGATTGTTGTTGAACTACCTATGTTCTAAAGGTATATTGTCTGTCATATATGAAAAATCTCAATAAAAACAAAATACTCAAAAAAAAAAAAAGGTGAAAATGAGAGATTATTTGAACTGTGTATAGAGTCACGGTGGCTGAAAACCTCCTGGCACTAACACGTATACATTGAGAATGGGTTTATATGGTGCCTAGTGTGACCCTTTAAGCTCTCTCATTGATTGGCCAAACAGTGATCAAACAGAACATCTTAATTATCCTATTATAAAGCAGGAATAAAATTAAAGTGACACTCTGCATGGAGAGCATGAATGTATGCTGATTCGTGCAACAAGGCATTTCGCTGCTCATGCGGAATAGCCTCCCAATGCTTTCCTATGGAATGGAGAAAAAGTTAGTAAAAACACCTTTTCCACACAATCGGAGTGGGCCCGTGGACCTAAACAGCCATACCAGGACTATAGTGTCAGGAATACACGTTTGTATTCCTGACACTATAGTGTTCCTTCAAGTAATGCATCAAAAGTTTGCATTAAAAAAAATAAAAAAATCCCAGGGACCTAATCAATCTCCAGGTAATATGTGTGTTTTTTGACAATTTGCCCATAATGCCATGTTGAATATTTAAATACGTGCAAACATAGGTTCCCTTAGCAATGACAATCTGTTTTAAAGAAACACTACCGTGTCAGGAGTACAAACATATATTCCTGACACTATAGTCCTGTCCTGGTATGGGTGTGTAGGTCCCCAGCCCCTCTGCGATTAAAAGCATGCAGGGAAAGGCTATAGATACCAGAACCACTACAATAAGCTGTTGTGATTCTGGTGACTATAGTTTCCCTTTAAAACAAGTTTTGATTGTAGTGGACAATAGCCAGCTATGGATAGTGTTGTTTCCTTATTTTTTTAAGATCCTTAAGATGAACTTTTGAGTTTCTTTGTAATGAAAGGCAAGTATTAGAAACATAGAAACATAGAAACATAGAATGTGACGGCAGATAAGAACCATTCGGCCCATCTAGTCTGCCCAATTTTCTAAAAACTTTCATTAGTCCCTAGCCTTATCTTATAGTTAGGATAGCCTTATGCCTATCCCATGCATGCTTAAACTCCTTTACTGTGTTAACCTCTACCACTTCAGCTGGAAGGCTATTCAATGCATCCACTACCCTCTCAGTAAAGTAATACTTCCTGATATTATTTTTAAACCTTTGTCCCTCTAATTTAAGACTATGTCCTCTTGTTGTGGTAGTTTTTCTTCTTTTAAATATAGTCTCCTCCTTTACTGTGTTGATTCCCTTTATATATTTAAATGTTTCTATCATATCCCCCCTGTCTCGTCTTTCCTCCAAGCTATACATGTTAAGATCCTTTAACCTTTCCTGGTAAGTTTTATCCCGCAATCCATGAACCAGTTTAGTAGCCCTTCTCTGAACCCTCTCTAAGGTATCAATATCCTTCTGAAGATACGGTCTCCAGTACTGTGTACAATACTCCAAGTGAGGTCTCACCAGTGTTCTGTATAATGGCATGAGCACTTCCCTCTTTCTACTGCTAATACCTCTCCCTATACAACCAAGCATTCTGCTAGCATTTCCTGCTGCTCTATTACATTGTCTGCCTACCTTTAAGTCATCAGAAATAATCACCCCTAAATCCCTTTCCTCATATGTTGAGGTTAGGACTCTATCAAATATTCTGTACTCTGCCCTTGGGTTTTTACGTCCAAGATGCATTATCTTGCACTTATCCACATTAAATGTCAGTTGCCACAATTCTGACCATTTTTCTAGTTTACCTAAATCATTTGCCATTTGGCTTATCCCTCCTGGAACATCAACCCTGTTACATATCTTAGTATCATCAGCAAAAAGACATACCTTACCATCAAGACCTTCTGCAATATCACTAATAAAAATATTAAAGAGAATGGGTCCAAGTACAGATCCCTGAGGTACCCCACTGGTGACAAGTCCAAGCTTCGAATATATTCCATTAACTACAACCCTCTGTTGCCTGTCACTCAGCCACTGCCTTACCCATTCAACAATATTGGAATCCAAACTTAAAGATTGCAGTTTATTGATAAGCCTTCTATGTGCAACAGTGTCAAAAGCCTTACTGAAATCTAGGTAAGCAATGTCTACTGCACCACCCTGATCTAGAATTTTAGTTACCCAATCAAAAAAATCAATAAGATTAGTTTGGCATGATCTCCCTGAAGTAAACCCATGTTGTCTCTGATCTTGAAATCCATGTGTTTTTAGATGTTCATCAATCCTATCCTTTAACATGGTTTCCATCACTTTCCCCACTACTGAAGTAAGGCTTACTGGCCTATAGTTGCCCGACTCCTCCCTACAATGTCCAATTGCTCTCCTGTAACTGATTGAAATCGTGTTTTTCCGATCTTTGGAGAAAATCGTCTTTTGGAATATGTTGCTCCTTATGTAAGCTGTAATGTATTAATTGTGTAAAAAGCCTGGCTGTTAGAGAACCAAATGATACAATAAGTCTTTGTATTTGAATTAGAAAATCCCAGAGCCCGGAATGCTGACTTGTATTTTGTGCAGTGACCCCATGCGCTTTTTGGAGACTCCATAGTCACTTTTAACCAGTATAATAAAATTCCTTCACAAACCGTGGATCTGTGGCATGTGACCCTCTGGCAGTGAATGGGTTTACTGAAATAATTTGCATGTAACAGCATGAATTTTAGACATTTTATTTTAGAGTGGGTAAAATATGTATGCCTTGTTTTTCTAAGACTTTATATTGAAATTCTTTTACTAGTTTATTTAGGGAACAGATCTGAAGTACAGCAAAAACGTCTTGTCAATTTTCAAATAAAGCACTATACACCATCTTCTTTTAATTAGTTAGATTTTAAAAAAATACTTGCCACAGACATAGCAGCTCTGAAAGACTGCTCCCAAAACTCTCCAAGAATTCCATGCTGACATGCAAATACATAGAGACAGCAATGTCACGTTTTCAGACTCCTAGTCCACATATCTGTAGATTCACCTCAAGTTGCTGTTATGACATGCAGATCATGTGCATCAGAATATTTGATATTTCTTATAATCATTGGAGAATGTTTTCATCTCACCATAACTTTTTTTTCTGACAATCTTATTATGTGAAGCAAGACAGAAGTTAGACAGAATAGAAAGCATAAATATTGCAAAGAGGAATTGTCCATCAGACATCGAATAAAACAAATTCAGTTAACAAGAACTTGCCCCTGCCCCTATGCTTTCCCATAGAATGATCTCAGTCAAGGAGGCAGGATGTCTGGGGCGAGGTATCTAGGGCAGGACCAAGCCCAGCTCTAGCCAATCAACATCTCTATGGGGCGCATTCAGCGTCTCAATGCAGAATGTGAAGACATTGAACAGCAGTGCTGTACACAGTGCAGCGCTGACTCAGGAAGCATCACTAGTGACCATTTGAGGAGTAACCACTACAGGTGTTCCCAGGATGAAATGTAAACCTTGTATTTTCTTTGAAAAGACAGTGTTGACATTAAAAAGCCTCCAGGAACCAGCTATACTCACCAGAACAACTACATTAAGCTGTAGTTCTTCTGGTGACTATAGTGTCCCTTTAACCTCTTCAGTGTCCATGCGAGTGACCCCACCACTTCACCAAACATTCCATTCTTGAGATAGTTAGGGAAAAGGAGGAGGCTCACCATAACTTTAATATGTCTGTTCTATCTAGCACAGTTCAGTTTACAGTTAAAAGTGATTTGTGAGATTATATATATGTAATTAATATGAAACATTTATGTAATGATCATTTTTTTTAATAAGATTAAAAATGCTTTGCTCCATTTTGCCACAGAACTGGAATCTTGGAGTTTTCTTACATGAAAAGTTATTTGCGATAGCAACAAGTTGGTAAAACAAATAATGGTACTAATAAAATGCTAAAAATAAAAAGCGAATAACCATAAAAGGTTTTTAGTAAAGGGTTACTTCAAAACTTTTTAATAAACTTTTTTTTTTATTTAGAATGCCAGGTTGGGAATTAGTAATTAGCCCTGTCCTTATAATAAATGAATTTTCTCCTGTAGTTTACTTCTCCTGTTATGTCTGTCTATGAAGTCATATTTGAAAACTATTGCAAAATAAAGATTGTCAAAAAACATATCTTTGGATAAACTTTTAAAACTATTTAGTATTTTCTATATTTTTTAGGTATTAATATGTTTTATATATGATATCATTTTTGAGAAGTTAATTTTCTGAAAAATCTTTTTACAGGTTATCCAAAAATATTAAATAATTGTAAAAACGTATCCAAAAATATTAAATTGTGTTTTTTTGCACAATTTTAATATTTTTGGATAAGCTTTCTAAATGATTTTATATTTAATATTCTGAAATATATGCAATCAGGTAATTTATTTATTTATTTATTTTTAAAAGCAGAACGTGATTCCATTTTATTGTTTTCTTTAGAACAGTACAAGATTGTAAAAGTTTGTTATGGCTTGTTTATTATTTCTACACCAGTTTCCTGAAACACTGAATATAAGGAACGGCTTGGTGTCAGGGTGAAGGGATTATTGTACTGGCTATTTTTTTTTATTATTATTTATTTATTTTATTTTTTTCATTTTGCAATTATGTATGTTTTTACAAAAGCATGACATGTGCCGTAAAGAGAACAGTGGTTGAACAAATACCGTAACAATCTTATGGATACTGTCAACAGAGTGTACGGTTATCGTTTTTATCAGCTTAGTGCATGAGCAATCTTTTACATTGGATGTCATTCACTAGGTGTTCACCATATCACCGAGTAGACAGTGTCCTACTAAACAGTTTGAAATGCATAACATTTTGAAATACATAACATTGTGATTAAACTCCTGTTCTTAGCATCTGAACATTGCTAACATTGCCGCCAACACTTAGGGGGTCTAAAGAAGCCAGAGAGTGTCTGCTGCGATCTGGCGATTGGTAAGGGGAATTTTTGGTCTCGGGCCTTGCTCGGTATACTAGGGTGTGCCCCCTACTTATTTTGTTAGAGGTAATCTCTCTATAACTGTTTTTTGTCGGTTTCGTGTGGTTTGGGGTTTGCCTGTGGGATTTTGTGTCAATTGCAGTCTTGTCAGTGGTAGCGCGTGCGTTTGTTTCGCTGTTTAGCGATTTACATTGACCCCCCTGATAGTGATCTAATGTTGCCGGGCTGGTTGTCTCTCGTTTGAGTTCCTGTGGTTCGCATGTACTCACACCACCCAGCCCATGTGTCTGTGTAGGTGGTATATTTGTCTGAGAAGGAGTAGCATATTTCTTCCATACTTCTCGTGGTCTCCACTTTCTGTATCCAGCCCCTGATGGTTGGTGCATTGGGTTTTTTCCAGAATAGTGGAGTTAGTGGGTTAGCAGCTGTGAGCTTGTGCATTAGTAGATGCACCTTCGTTTTGGGCAGATTGCGGGGCGGGAGGAGAAATATAAAGGTGTCGGGGGTTAGTGCGATAGTTTCTCCTATAATTGTTTGGATTATGCCGGATATACGTGTCCAGAACTTTTTTACCTCCGGACACGTCCACCAGATGTGGGTTGCTGTGCTGTTGGGTTGATGACATCTCCAGCAGCACGTGGATGTTTGGGGGAAAATGGTGTGGAGTCTAGCCGGGGTGTAGTACCATCGTGCAATGCGCTTATAGTTACTCTCTTGCGCCTCAGTGTTCCGCGTGGATTTATGTATAATGGTGAAGATTTTTTTCCAAGTGTCTAGTGTGAAGGATGTATTGAGTTCAGATTCCCAGGTTTTAGCGAACTTAGGCCTGTCTTTGGGTTGAACTGAGAGGATGAGCTTGTACTTCTTAGAGATTAGTTTCCTTTGAATTTTGCGTTTCTGGCATATCGTTTCAAATAAAGTGTGATCTCTGACTTTACCCTGAGCTAGGGGGCCCTTTGTCAGGAAGTGTGTAAGTTGGGTGTGGCAGAAGGTGTGAATCACTGTGACCTCTCTTTCAGGGAACATTTCCTTAAGTGTTTTGACCTTATCCCCCTTAGCGACCATCTCTAGTGTTAGGTAAGATGATGGTTCGCGAAGACGCTTAAACAATTTTCCGTCCACTCCCGGGGGGAAGAGAGGGTTGTGTGTGATCGGGTACAGAGGGGAGGGGTATGGAGATACCTCTTGGAGGTTGCGGATGTGCGCCCATAGCCGGAGTGTCGGGATGATGGTGGGGTGGCCTTGTGTTCTAAGCAGTGTTAGGCCAGATTTTTGCCAGGGGATGGTGTAAATCGGTGCAGAGAAGCATGCGTTTTCGAGTTGGACCCATTGGTTGTCTGGGTGCGGGTTGCACCATTCGTAGATCCTGGCCAGGAGGGATGCTTTATGGTACATTTCGATGTCTGGGAGCCTTAGACCTCCCTCCTCTTTCGGTCGTTTAAGTAGTGCATATGGTAGGCGTGGTTTTTTGTGTGCCCAGATGAATGAGGTGAAGATGTGGCGTATCATGTCGAACAGTTGTTTGGGGAGTGTTATTGGCAGGACTTGTAGTAAATATAGAATTCTAGGGAGAACATTCATCTTTAATATGTTAAGCCTACTAAACCACCCAAAGTGCGGTTTGTTCCATGTTGTGAGATCTGTCTTGATCTCCTTCATGAGTTTGGGGAAGTTGCTGTTGTATAACTGTGAGGTGTCATTGGGTATGTATACCCCTAAGTATTTGAGTGTTCCTGTGGTCCATGCGAATGAGTTCAGGTAATTTATTTTATATATTTAGAAAAAAATCATTAAAAAAAATTATCAAAAATATTAAATACTTTGAAAAGCTCACTCAAATGTATGAAGGCTTTCCAAATGATTCAATCCTGTTCAATAATGGTACTGTGATTTATCTACAGACGTTACTGGTAAATTCTATGGAGATTTTAGCAGATTTTAGTAGTTGAAGTTTTTTTTATCAGTATTGCATCATTTAGAAAGCTTATTAAAGTATGTTTGTTAAAATATAGAAACTAAAGAAATACAAAAACTAGAGATTGAGAGGTGCTAAGAGTTTATCAGTGACAATTAGGTGTTGCAACACTTAAACAACAGCTCTAGAACAAGCCCTTCTGGAGAGATGTAACTGCTAGAGCGCTCTTGTGTTCTCTGGGATGTTAACACTTGAAAATGCCAATCCCACTCACAAGTCAGATCACAGGACACATGCAGCCCAGCTGCTCCTTCATGATATTCTCTCTTATCCAGTTCAAACATTTTTTAAAAGATTTAAAGGGACAATGCAAAAAAACAAAAACAAAACAGATGCATCCTCTTTTATAATACACAATGGAACCATTTCATTTAGAAATGAAAATGTATAAATGTATTTAAAGATAAGAGTCCAGCTCTTCTTCATATATAGCTAAACCAGACGTTTCCCTTCTGCGTCATACATTGATCAGTCACAACAATAAAACCACTGACACATAAAGTGAAGAACATTGATTATATTGTTACTATGGTACCTCTCAAAGGATGGGATATATTGGGCAGTAAGTGAACAGTCAGATCTTGAATTTCATGTGTTGGCAGCAGGAAACATGGGCAAATAAAGCAATCTGAGTAACACTAACAAGGGCAAAATAGTGACGGCTAGACGACTGGGTCAGAGCATCTTTAAAACAGCAAGTCTTGTGAGGTGTTCCTGATATGCAGTGGTTAGTACCTACCAAAAGTGATGCACGGAAGGACAACTGGTGGAATGTCAGAGTCATGGGCGCCCAAGACTCATTGATGCACGTGGGAAGCGAAGACTAGCCCATTTCCAATCTCATAGAAGAACTACTGTAGCTCAGATTGCTGAAAAACCTAATGCTGGCCATGAAATGAATGTATCAGACCACACAGTGCATAACTGTGTACTGCAGATGGGGTCACATAGGCGTATGCCGTCAGAGTGCCCATTATGACTCCTGTCACCTCATAAAGCGCCTTCAATGGAGACCATGGAACTATGAAAGAAGCTGAGTGTCATTTACCTGGGAAGAGATGTCAGCAGGATGAACTATTGGAAGAAGGCAGGCCGGAAGATGCAGCTTTTTACTTTGAGCAATGTTCTGCTAGGAAACCTTGGGTCCTGGCATTAATGTGAATGTTACTTAGAAACATACCACCTAGAGCAGTGATGGCAAACCTTTTTGAGCCTGAGTGTGCAAACCGCAATACATGCCAACTTTTTTTTCCTCAAAGTGTCAACACGGCAATTAAACCCGAATACTGAAGTTTAAGTTTAGAAAAAACAAAGGAGACTATCTCCATATCTGGTGGCACTGTAAAGTTTTAAGTAATATATGGAAGGAGGTATACAAGCAGATTTATAACTCATGTCAGATATATATACCTTTTACATCACAAAGCTTCCTGTTACACCTGGGATGGCCTTCCATGCCTATTGAGAAACGTATGCTGATAATACATATTTTAATGGCAGTTAAGATAGTTCTGGCCAGATATTGGAAAAGTAAAAAAGAATTAGAGTGGAATGAAATTAAAAAACAGGCAATATACCAATGTAAGATGGAAATGGGAATAATCCTAGGTAACTCTGTGGGTCTGAAGAAATCTAGCAATTTGGAAATAATAGTTGACAATTATATCACTAATAACGAGAACTTATAATTGTGAGGGTATGGGCTTCCCCGCAGTGAGATTGATTTTGGAGGAACTTTAGTAAAATTGTACCCAAATGGGAAGGTTGGGCATAATTGGAGAGTATAGGTTTGGTTCCTCTGGATGGTATGTCTGTGTGTATGGAATGTATTAGGTTTTTATTACACCTCTATTTGCAATTTATGTGAATTATGGATATGGATATCCAAATCTGGCTTACACTGGCAATGTTGTTTTTATATGGAAACATATCATTAATGTATGTATTGCAATAGAGGAATTGATTGTATTTTGTAAATTGAGCAAATTTTGAAGAAATAAAAATATATTTAAAAAAGTTTAGAAAAAACAACTCGTACAGTTGTCCAAACTAATTAACATATTTTGTTTTAAAAGAAGAACACAACAGAGAGTTCAATGATAAAATTTTTAAATAATGATATAAATATATAAAATTAAGCTTATATTTATTAGTATCTCCAACAAATGCAATACATACACACCGACTGCTGAACACATTCACACACCGACTGCTTAATACATACACACACAGACTGCTAAATACACACATACACACACAGTCCGCTAAATACACACACACAGACTGCTGAATAAATACACTGCTGAATACACACACAGACAGACTGCTGAATGCACACACACACAGACTGCTGAATACAAACACACACACACACACACACACATACAGACTGCTGAGTACACACAGTCTGCTGAATACATACACACACACACACAGTCTGCTGAATACACACACAGTCTGCTGAATACACACACACACACAGACTGCTGAATACACACACACATACTGCATTGAGAGGTGCAGTGTATGTGTTTGTGTGAAAGGGTGTGTGAGGGGTGTGGAGTGTGTGTGAGGGGTGCTGTGTGTGTGAGGGGGGCTGTGTATGTGGGGTAGAGGTGCTGTGTGTAGGGGGTTAGGGGTGCTGTGTGTGGTGGGGTAGGGGTGCTGTGTGGGGGTGGTGGGGAAGATACATAAAAAAAGAAAGAAAAAGGTATATTAAATCTGTATCCCCCCCCCTCCCTTCTTCTTACCTCCAGTGGTGTTAAGTATGTGTCTGGGAAGCAACTCTCCTGTCCTCCTGCGCGATGCTGTGTGGAGCATTGACCATGATAATGCGCTGCAACACTCCACACAGATTACTCACAGGAGGACATGAGAGCTGCTTCCTTGATCCATCCCCCTGCTTCCGGGTCCTCCCAACACAAAAGCAGAGTAGGTGCCTACTCTGCATTGCTGCAGACAGACAGTGGACCCCTCCCCAGGCAACCTATGGCACGTGTTCCATAGGTTCGCCATCACTGACCTAGAGTAATATATGGCAACATGATGCACCATGAGAAGAAGGTAAGCTGCTGGGTGCAGTGTTAAATGAAAGTTTACAAAAGCTATTAGTTTTATCTAACCTACTTTTAAACAAATAATGTATCTGAATTAATTTTATATTAATCACTGTGAAAACATGAAACTAAGGGTAAGTGGTTGGATTGGTATTACAATAAATAAATATAAATACATATACTTTCAAAAATGATGGGTACTTGAAAGGAATGCAAGGACCAGCAATATTTGTCCACATTTATCCAGCTAACACAGCTGTATTTTCACCCACAGTAGCTATGGAGAAAATGTTCTTTCATTATGTCTATAACTGACAGGTTCTGTGCTAAGGAAAATATCGAACGGATAATTTTCACTGTTTTATAGTCTACACAGCTGTGGCTTATGGAAACTCTGATTAAGTCAGTAAAACAACAAGTGGCATGCTTTAATAATCAATTTTATTAGTGCCAGTGAATATTCTGTGGTAGTATTATAAATAAAGCATGTCCCTATATTAATTTAAGTAAGACCTGGTTATTGTGTTTCTACACATGGTAATTTTGCCTTCATGTTAATTTTAGAGATCTTTGGTAAAGTTAGCCTGGAATGACATCATTCACTTAAAAAAAATAATGGAGAGCAAAAAATGGGTGGCAAGAGTATTCTGAGGACGGGCAGCAGCTAAAATAGCCTGCCCTTCGGTGGGTCCCCACTCAGAACTCAAGCTGGTTTTAGCTCATCTTGTGCCATTACAGAGAGAACATATCTGAAGCATGTCAGACTGGTCCCACCCATACGGGCAGTCCAGATCTGAAATGCCAGCAAGTTCTCTCTGTACGAGAGATACAGCCAGGGCCGGCCTTAGGTGTTCAGGCGCCCTGTGCGAAACAATCTTGTGGCGCCCCCCCCCTCACTCCCCCCTCCTCCCCCCCCTCACCTGTCTCTGTTTGGACCCCTTCAAACTATTTTAGGAGCATTCACAATCTGTTGCCTCCACCCCCTTCTACAAAACCACTGCACCTCTTAACCAAAATCCCTGGCCAGATCTTCACCAAGCCCCTGGCCACCACTTCATCAAACTCCTGGCCACCCCTTCCCCTTCATCAATGCCCTGGCCATCCCTTCGTCAAACTCCTAGCCACCCCTTACCCTTCATCAATCCCCTCCCACCCCTTTATCAATTCCTGCCACCCCTTCATCAGTCCCCTGCCCCTCTCATCAATTCCCTCCCACCCTTTACTCAGCCCTCTGCCCCTATTCATCAGCCGCCTGACCCCCTAATCAATCCCCTCCCACCCCTTTAACAGCCCTCTGCCCCATTCATCAGTCCCCTGACCCCCTCACCAATCCCCTCCCCCTTTTATCAGCCCCCTGACCCCCTCATCAGTACCCTCCTACCCCTATCACCCACCTGCCCCCCTTTAATCAGTCCCATGCCCCCCTTTTCAACCCCCTGCTCCCCTTCATCAGCCCCCTTAATACATCCCATGCCAAATAATCCAACCCCTGGCCACCCCTTCATCAGTCCCCTGCCCCCTCATCAATTCCCTCCCACCTATTTATCAGCCATCTGCCCCCATTTCATCAGCCCCCTGATCTCCTCATCAATCCCCTCCCACTCCTTTATCAACCACCTGCCCCCTTTAATCAGCCCCATGCCCCCCTTTTCAGTTTCCTGCCACCCTTTATCAGCCCCCTTAATAAATCCCCTGCCAATTAATGCAATCCATGCCACCCCTTCATCAATCCCCTGCCCCCCTTAATTAAATTCCTGCACCTCTTCAACAAAACCTATTTAATAAAAAAGAAAAAAAAGTCACTCACAGTAAAGGCTGCTGCTCCCTGGACTGAGCTGTCTCCGCCGATTGAAGAGCACCGGGTGCCGCCTTCACTCACTGAATTGGATCCTTCCGCGGCTCCCTCTGATGACAGAGCACGTCGACGTTACGCAAGTACGCGGCATAACGCCCCCACGCTCCTCCTCCACCCTCCATACAGAAGTGGATTCCCGGCGGTGGCTCTCTGCTCATAATTTGCAAGTCAAGTGCAAAGCAGTATTATGCACTTGACTTGCACTTTAAATACAGAACTCGGCCGGCCTGCGAGCTGTGTTGGCCGCCCGGCGCCCCTGTTGCCATGGCGCCCTGTGCGGCCGCACAGCTCGCACACCCCTAAGGCCGGCCCTGGATACAGCAACCCCAGAAGATCGTTTCAGCCTTTTACAGTGTCGCCATCACTAAAGCTGTGCTGTAATGTCACTGGATTTAAGAGACTATGGCATCATTATAGTGCTGTTTATAATGATGGGTGTCACTACAATCCTGGGTACAGCAGTGATCCACTTGGCTGATATTTATTGGTGTTGCAGTACACAACATCATGAAGGCAGGTAGCCCCTAACTTTAAGTCTCCATTACCCCTAACCACCTATCCCTAATTCCTGCGCCACCCCTAAAAACCCAATAGCCCTAAGGTTTCTAATAACCTCTCTAGTACTATAGACAAACCCAAAATATTCCCTAACATCCCAAATTATCAGCATCATTCCAAACTATTGTTAAAAGAGCGTTCCAAGCACCATAAACAGGGCTGTCATCAGAAATTTTGAGGACCCTGACACCATTTAAGGTCTGGGCCCCCGGGGCCGGCTCAGAGTCCACCCACAGGGCCCATTCTGAGTCCGCTCACAAGGATGCCCTGTGTGTGTAGTGTATGTGGTGCGTATACAGATTGCACATTTGTATAATGGATGTAGTGTGTGTGTGTTTATGGTGAATGCAGTGTGTGTTTGTGTTGTGGATGGAATGTGTGTATGGTGAATGCAGTGTGTGTTTGTGTTGTGGTTTTAGTGTGTGTATGGTGAATAAAGTGTGTGTTTGTATTATGAATGTAGTGTGTGTATGGTGAATGCAATGTGTGTTTGTGTTGTGGTTTTAGTGTGTATAATTGTGTGAAATAGAGGCTGCATTTGGGAGGGAGAGCATTTTTGGTGGTATTTACATTGATTTGAACACACTTTATTTTATTCCCCCCTCCCTGCTTCTGGCCAGGGAGGGGGGAGATTGTGGTCCGGTGGTATGGTGGAGAGAACCAGCAGCTGTACCATGTAGTAGGGGATCAGACATCACTATCTTAACTTTTCAGCAGCTCCTGTGCCTGTTATTCTCACGAGCTGTGCCTGAGTGCCGCACGGGTTACCATGGCAACGCTCTGCCGGCCATGGAGCTCGCAGGAGTTACAGGCACAGGAGCTGCTGGAAAGTTAAGATGGTGCTGTCTAATCCCCTTCTACATTGTACAGGTAGCCGGGGCCCGCAGGTGCACATATAGAAAGTGATAATTGCTATCTATATGAGCACATATGGAATGTGGGGCCCGGGACCCCCAGGACCGACGGGCCCTTGACAACCGTTGTTGCCGTTGTCATGACCTGATGGCGACCCTGACCATAAGCACTAGAAAAATGTGACTTCTTCCCTGGGTCTGTAAGGTGCCACTTCGTGCCTCCATTACCTCATGCAGAGAGCCAGAAGCTCTCTGTCTTAAAACTAGCAGTGCAAGGCTATGCTCATTGTCTGGGAGTGATCAGGTGATGTTTACAGCTATTAAACTAGACCTACACTGCAGATCTTAGCTCAGGTGAACTAATGATACCTCCTACTTAATAGATTCTGGCTTTTTGCAGAATGGGAGCGACACTCCTGGTATGAAATCAAACTTTTCTAATGTGGTTTGACTACTTAATGGTGGGCGCCAGCACACTCCTAGCACCATAACCACTACAGCATGCTGCAATGATTATGGTGCTTGGAGTGTCCCTTTAATGGTAATGCTACACTCCTGCATTCCCATTAATTTAGCAACATTACTACGTCGCTTTAAGCAATTCCCACATTTAAAATACGATGCTTCAATGGAGCGTACTCTGATTGGTGTCATAGGCTGCCAACTGATTTCAAACATAAAACACATTTTTTGAAGGGGCAGAGCAATGCATTTGTGTTGACAACATTTGAGTATTATTGTTAGAATAAGTAAAGAAATAAGTTTGATGTGTTTACATTCTCAACTGGTCAGATTAGAATCTAAAGTAAACGTATCCATCTTTCTTAGAGTGATAAAGTGCAAGGTTGTAAATGTGTTTCGTAAGTGTGTTTGCAGTGATAACAGGCAGTTGTTATAGCGGCACTGTCATCCCCCTGAAAAATGAGGATTTCAATAAGATGGAATCTTTATGAAATACTCATTATGACTGTGTTGGAATTTCACTGACATTCCAACCCATACAGAAGATATACTCTGTATTTCTCCTCTGCCTGACTTTCTTTGACACATGGCGGAGCCTAAGAGTCAATCCCTGCAGCCGTTGCCAGTGAGGGCTTCAGGGAATTGACTGTGTCTATGGAAAATCCCACGGTCTTGCAGGATCCCCCATAGACCTCAATGCTGTTCCGTTGCGCTTGCGCAAGAGTACAGCATTGAAATCGTCGAGGAAGAGGCTGGATCACGATGGCGTCATCCTCGCAGGACAGGTTCAGGTAAGTAAACTCACCTTTAATTGCCACCACCGGACCACCAGCGGATTCTGTAAAGTTCCCAAATGGTGACAGTGCAACTTTGAAGCTCTCACGTGGGAATGGGCTGTTTTGTGAGCAGTTAATAGTTTTAAAATATGTGATGTATATATAAGATCCACATGGCTGTATTGATCATGCAACATATGTGATGTGTGGATAAGGTACACATGGCTAGATTTGGAGAAAGGGTGTGAGGGTTTGAATGGTGGAGCCATGGCAAATACTTTTTTTATACAATGGAATGTGGATTTGAAACGTATATTTTTCATAAACAGTAGATATCCAGAGCTGCAAGTTTCCTATGGTCATAGAACAGTTCATAAAAGATGTGATCTGAATAAAAGTGGGTAATGTACAGTTCAGTTACATTACAGTAAGGAGATACATACATTTTATTTTATCAGTAATCTCCTCAGTTTGGCCTGTGTAAGTCGACGTGGCCACTGAGATAAAAAGAACATTCTCTTTCCCTCGAGAGACAGCAAACAGAGGAATGTAAAAAGGAACAGATACTAATGTCAAGCCAAATCATATCCCATCTGTATTCCAGATCACTGTGACTCACAGAGCATTAATAAACTATAGCCAGGGCAGCATTATACAAAATGAATGCTTCAAAATCCACACTCTTCTTCACTAAACTGTTAGTTACGAAGAATTCACCAAGAGTTTTCTCCAGATCAACTCTTTTCGCTTACAATTTGCAAATTCCTGGTAAATCCCAGCTATTCCTAATTTAGTAAATAATCTTGAATGCTTAAAGAATTATATATAACAACACATGGAAGTAAAAAAACAAAAAAAACACCCACTGTAGAGTCTATCCCAACAACCTCATAGATTGCTCAGTTTTCTTAGTAAACATCCACCCTCCCCTCTCCGAGGCAAGCCAAGGCATGAAACACTAAGTGCTCTGCACCCAGGTCTTATAAGTCAACTAACTGTCCTAGCTCCAGCTGAATCATGATAATACCAAGGGTAACAACTAACTGTCCTAGCTCCAGCTGTACCGTAATAATACCTAGGATATCAACTAACTGTCCTAGCTCTAGCTGTACTTTTTTAAATAATACCTAGGGTAACAACTAACTGTCCTAGCTCCGGCTGAATTGTGATAATACCTAGGGAAACAACTAAATGTCTTAGCTTTGGGTATACAGTGATAATACCAAGAGTATCAACTAACTGTCCTAGCTCCATCTGTACCATGATAATACCGAGGGTATCAACTTACTGTCCTAACTCTGGCTGTATCGTGAATACCTAGGGTAACAACTAACTGACCTAGCTCTGGTTGCATCGTAATAATACCAAGGGTAACAACAAACTGTCCTTGCTCCGACTGTACCATGATAATACCTAGGGTAACAACTAACTGACCTAGCTCCGGCTGTACCGTGATAATACCTAGGGTAACAACTAACTGACATAGCTCCGGCTGTACCGGAGGGTAACTCCATGGTGTCTGCAGTCTGAACAGATGGGAGCAGTGAGTATATCCGTCATCTACTTTAGAAAGCATCCATGCCTGGTTCTTATTTCCCCTCTATTAATGCATGCCCAATTCTTCTTGTGACTGGCTCATAAATACACAGCTATCAGACTGCATGGTTTGGGAACCTAATAGAGGTCCTGTAGCTAGTTTTAAATATGGCCACTGCAGGGACCAGGGTCCTGTCCCCCCACCATGAGAAGATAGGTAATGCTGCAACCCACCTGAATGGAGAATTGACAACATTTTTACAAAATTATCTAGCTCGGTGTTATTAACACTCCCCATGTCACATAACCTCACATCTCATCTACCAGTCACTTATACTCACCCTGACACATAGGCCCATTTTAACCTCTTATTATGTGAACACTCCGAGCATCATAACCACTGTCACTCAATGTAATGGTTATAGTGACAAGACCTGGTGCATAAGATTAGGCCATGACTACTTCTCCATTAATAGCTAGGGCTAAACGCTTGGTTGCCCAGCTAGCCAGGTTTCATTATGTTATATCCCTTCTTGCCCTTTCAGGGGCATCAAAATTACTACAGACTAAGAGATGACAAAAGGAAAGGTAACATCAGTAAGGTAGGCATGATGGGAGTAATACCTTATGATTGGTCAACACTGAGTCATGGTATTGAGACTTGTGCAGGCTCTCTTGCCTGGAGATCTTCTGAACTTTGAAAGCAAATGGACAGAATGTATCATAAAGGCTGGATTGATTATCTCAGCCCTATCTGTAGCTCCAAATAAAGGAAGCTGCAATGTTTTCACCTGAGAAGCCTGTATCACTACCTACGTTTTTCTCTTGCTAAAAGCAATTACGCTAAATGCTACACCTGATACCAGCTGCTACAGTGTGGCAACCCAGTTGTGGGTGAAAGTCAATGAGAGACAAAAAATTGAACTTCTGGCAGACATTCAAACAGTCTTGCAATGCTAACTGGTTCTTTGCCTGTAAGAGGTTTCTTCTCTACGTGTGAAGTATAATTCACATTACAAAATGGAAATATAACAATACAAATGCTTAGTATGATATGCCATGAAGTCCACGTGTGTTAACCGACCCAAATGTACACTTCTCAACCTATGTATAGGCTTTTGCACAAGCCATAAAAATGCAAGCTGTGGTAACCTGTGGCATCGAAAAATAAAGAATCATAAAAAAAATTAAAAATGGAAATATAGTAAAAATGAGCAGTTGAATTAGTTCTTTGATCACAGCTCCATCAATGTTGTAGCAAAGCTTTTTGGGGTCACTATATACTAAACATCTTGTTTGCTTAAATTACATTTATTACCATAATATCATCTCCAAACACTTATTAATATGAATCGTTTATTATAGGTAAAATTCTTGAACATGTTGGATGTAAAATGTGATATCAAATTACACATTTTAATTATAACCCTTTGAAAGCCATGAGCGATGCATTGTTGTTGGCACTTCCCAGTCATTGTTTGTCAAAATGAAAGTTTTCCATTGTTAATTATAGGAATTCCACTGTAGATCCCTCTCAGTAAAGGCTGTGAATCACAAAACAAAGACCATTATTGTAGAATAGGCCCACACACATTCCTTGATTAAAAAAATGTAATCCATTCAGCGTTTTCATAGTTAAAGAAGAATTTTGTGTACATAAGCATATTATTTTCTGCTCTGGATACTTTCATAGTGCACTTAACACATTGTGATGAGAAATTACACATATTATAAACTACAAGTCATCTGCTCTTACATCCTAGCTGTACTCACTCATTTCCTGCTGCTGAATATTAATTACACTCAAATCACTGTTCAAATTAGACATTGCATTTGGAAACATTGTCCACTACATGAATATAAAGGCTGCAAAGCTTTTAAGCTTGAGTTACAAGCAATACATCAGGGGGAAGACAGTGCACAGAGATTGTCAACTCTTTGACTGCCATCTTGATGAGAAACACAAAGCCCAATATACTCCTTTTCGTAACAATTGCTCTAGGAATCCCAACTCTCTGCACCTGGAATGCAATATAGTGTCCTTCGTATTCCAGCCTTCCATAATGTAGCAAATCATGCTCTTAACATTCCAGAAAACAAGAGTGAAGAGAGCCCGATGGTGTCTCCAGGATCCATAAAACTGGAGGTCAGGGCCATTATAGGGCAAAAGAGATTCCTTGTGGATCTTGTCAAATCAAAGTGACAGAGAACCTGACTGAGCTCTGCAGTAATACCCTTTTTTCCATACACATAACTTGAAAGCAGCCTTCTTTGTTACCATGTGCAGTATGGTGGGCTCTTTTTTTATTATTTTGTTTTATTTCAAAGGGGGATTTTATTTTGAGTTAATGATAGTGAACATGCATGAAAGTACAGAAAGTACATAGATGACAGGTTATTGTAGCAGTGTACAACAAGGTTAAAGGTATGAGGGCTTTAGGTGTCTTGTTAATGCTTTCCGTGTCTAATCGACGCTAAGTTCAAATGGAGTAGTTCTATAAGCATGGTGCAGTACATCTCTATCGAGTACTAGGGAAAATTAACTCAATACTTCATGGCAGCATCACTCATGGATAGCTCCTCCGCCAGCCAACACAGGACAGGAATAATAAACTAATTAATCAGACTATAGGTATAAAGGTCCCCCCTCCCTTCATATCCCAGCCCAATTATAAAGCTAAGGAAAAAAAACAAAGAGTGGGAGCCTGATGCTGCCATGAAGAATAGCCAGGGAAAAAAAATACTGTAAGTATTGAGTAAATTTACCCTGTTCCTGGCTAATCATGGCAGCATCACTCATGGGTAATACCCAAGCAGAAATTTTTTGGAATGGTTGGGAATTAAAAACAGACTCAAAAACCGAATTTCTGCAAAATTATAACAAATTTAATTTCAAAGAATAGAAGATACTGAAGACAACAAACCCTGCCAACGGAGGTGGAAGGAGATGCCAAATCCAGTTTATAAACTTTTATAAAGATCAGTCGGGAAGACCAGGTTGCTGCCCTACAGATATCCTCATATGGCACCTCTGCCCAATTAGCCCATGAAGTAGCCAGAGCTTGTGCTGAAAGAGTTCTTATTTTGTCTGGAGGAGGTAAGTTCTTGTGATGGTAGGCACTCAGAATGATTATAGTAATCCATCTTTTAAGGTGGAAGCTTGTGCTGCCTCCCCTTTTCTTGCCTCAGAAGAAAGAACAAATAGCTGGTTAGTCTTCCTGTAGGAGTTAGAGATAGTTAAATAATGAACTATGTACTCTCGAACATCCAGATTATGAAGTCTTGCTTCTGCTTCCGATTCTGGGTTAGGAAAAAATGAGGGCAGGACCACTCTTGGGTCAGATGAAATTCCGAGACCACTTTTGGCAATAACTCTTGCTTAGTACGTAGACCAGAGGCGGCTCTCTAATTAGGCGATTTAGGCGGCCGCCTAAGGCCTCGCACAGTCAGGGGCCTCGCGGCCGCCTAAATCGCCTGAGGGCAGACTGACATGTCGGGTCCTCGGTCTATGACTGAGGACCCGACACAGGAGGGGACCCGGCGGCTTGCCCTTTGTGCCGCCAGGTGCGAGGCCCCTCCTGTCAGTCCGCCCGGGGAGAGAGCCGGCCTCAGTCTGCAGCTCCGCCGGGTGTGAGCTGCAGACTGAGGTGTCTTGCGCTCTCCAGCCAATCAGAGCATTGGCGCGGGTTACCACGGCAACGCTCTGGCTGGAGATCGTGAGACATTCCCCATGTGGTCTGCAGCTCTGCATCCGGCGGAGCTGCAGACCGGAAAGCTCACTGGACCACCAGGGAGTCTGAGTGCCACCACTGGACCACCAGGGAAAAAGGTACATTTTGATCCCCCCCTCACCCTGTCACCCCCCCCTCACTGCCACCTCACC
>OW240913.1:318392571-318408865 GCA_933207985.1 Pelobates cultripes | reverse complement strand
GGAACACTGAGACCTGGAGTAATCGACACATGGGGGCACTGAGTCATGAGGGCACTGGGAGACATGGGGACACTGGGAGGAATCCCTCTATACAGCAGATTTAAACTAAGTAGTTTTTTGGTGATTTTACAGCATTTTCTCTTATGTCACTCCTTGTGATTTATATCATGTGATGTCACCCACACGTATTTAATTATGCAAATTAGTAAGGCCGGTATGGTTTTCCAAGAAAGGTGGCAACCGTAACTACTTTTCACATACTCTTACTTAAGTATGGAAACTTAGGAGGGATGTGTGGGAACAAAACTTGTGTGGACTGGCTGACAATGAATATAGTTAAAGGGACACTATAGTCACCAGAACAACTACAGCTTATCGAATTTGTTCTGGTGAGTAGAATCATTACCTTCAGGCTTTTTGCTGTAAGCACGGTCTTTTCAGAGAAAATGCTTTGTTTACATTACATCCTAGTGATAACTTCACTGGCCACTCCTTAGATGACTGTTAGAGATCCTTCCTGTGTCATGGCTGCCTAAAATGCATCCAAACATTCAGTGTCTCCTCCCTCTGCATGCAGATACTGAACTTTCCTCATAGAGATTCATTAATGAAATTCATCTATATAAGGAGATGCTGATTGGCCAGGGCCGTGTTTGAATCATGCTGGCTCTGACCCTGATCTGCCTCTTTGTCAGTCTCAGCCAATCCTCTGGGGAAGCACTGTGATTGGATCAGGCCACCACTTCTAATGATGTCAGCAGACTGCTTGTTTTTATGAGTCTAACAGCATGCAGAGTTACAGCTTCAGGCTTGAATATAGTAGGATTTTGCTATATTTATGGAGGCATGAGGGGCCAGGGAGGCTAGATGGTGGTGTTAACACTATAGGGTCATGAATTCATGTTTGTGTTCCTGACCCTATAGTGATCCTTTAAGGTAATGCTGACTTTGGTCTCTCCAACACTGTGGCATGTTCCCTTTCTTCTACACTCACTGCATACAGCTTTTCTCTGTCCCAGACCATATACCAGGAGCTTCTGCCTGCTAGTAAGAAGGTAAGGAGACAAGTGGACCAGCGAGTGCTAGGGGACAGTCCTTAGAAAGTGTTGAGTGAGCGCATCATTAGATGCATTTATGCCAAGCTCAGGGTGCTGTCTGCATGATTGGCAGGCAGCCTGACATGCATTCATGCCAGGCTGGCCTTCTAATTCTTTGAGCAGACATGTCCTCTTTTTGGGCATGTTCGCCCCTTTTGGCAGGTTATTTGATTTGTGTCAGTGGCACACCCTTTTACCATGCCCATTGACTTCCTGCTTGACTGGACACTGCTGTTAGGGGTTATGGATTTACTTGAAAGATGAAAACATAAATTAGAGAGATTAGCCTAGGGTATGTGTTTTCTTATAGCTGCTGTTTTCTTTCTCTCCAGCACCATCTCCATCAGATACATGATGCTTGGGAGTTTTTTACCGTTTTCGGTCGATATGATTCTGTAATTAGGCCTGTCATAATTGTCAGCACCAGGCCCACTGGGCTCTTAATCTGGCCCTGCCCTCACCCTGTCACCCCCTCTCACCCTGCCACCCCACCTGTCACCCCCTCACCCTTCCTTCTCTTCTCACCCAGTCACCCCCCCTCACCCCACATCTCACCCTGCCACCCCACCTGTCACCCCACCTCTCATCCTGTCACCTTGCCCTGTCATTCCCCTCTCACTCTGTCACCTCACCCTGTCACCCTGTCACCCCACCTCTCATTCTGTCATCCCCCTTCCACCCCACCTGCCATCCCTCACTCCCTCTCACTCTGCCACCCCCTCACCCTGTCACCCCCTCTCAGCCTGCCACCCCACCTGTCACCCCCTCACCCTGCCACCCCTTCTCACCCAGTCACCCCACATCTCACCCTGCCACCCCACCTCTTACTGTCACCCACCCTGTGACTCCCACACTGTCACCCCCCTTACTCTCACCTCACCCTGTCACTCCCCACACACTGTCACCCCACCTGTCACCCCCTCACCCTACATTTGACCCTGTCACTCACTCTGCCACCCCACCTGTCACCCCCTCTCACCCTGCTACCTCACCTGTCACCCTCTCACTCTATCACCCCACCTCTTACTGTGTCACCCACCCTTTGACCCCCACCCTGTCACTTCCCACACACCATCCCCCCACCTCACACTGTCACCCCCTAATACTGTCACCTCCTCTCACTCTGTCACCCCCCCTACACTATGTCACCCTCCCTCACACTAGGTCTCCCCCCTCTGTCTCTTCCCTCTTACTCTGTCACACCCCTTACACGAATGTCACCCCCTCACACTGTCACCCCCCTAACACTAATGTAACCCACTCACACTGTCACCCCCTTCTTACTATGCCATCCCCTCACACTATGCCACCTCCCTACACTATGTCACCCGCTCACACTATGTCACCCCCACACACTCTGTCACCTCTCTCCGCACACACTGTCACCCCCCCCTCCATACACACTATCTCTCCCTCTAAACACACGGGCACCACTCTCCGCACTCTGGCACCCTCCTGCTCTTTTTACAATCACCCTGCCACAGTTACTCCTTTACTCACCCTGTCACCCCCTGAAGGCAATCATTCTACACACTGTCATAAAACATAGCTTTGCCATGAACTTAATGCCAAAGGCCACAGGCAGTAACACAAACATACACATGCTCAGAGAAACATGCATACATATACAAAGATACTCACTGCCAGACACACACTCTCAGGCAAACACAGGTAGACAATGCAACGACGTATACAAAGACTAGTTCTCTATATCCAGTACTGCAAGCCCGCCCTTCAATATATCTACAGCTTCTTATACACACACAAGTCAACTGCTGTTTTTTTCCAATAATGGTGTTAGTGGGGGCCTCCTGTATGAGTTTCGCCTAAGGCCTCGCCAAGTCTAGAGCCGCCACTGACGTAGACATACCCTATCATGGTATATCTGAGTACAGGATCTGCAGAGAAGGCTTTAATTTCAGATATTCCTCTTGCTGAGGTTATAGTGACCAGAAATAAGGTTGTATATGTAAGCAGAGTAGAGTTCAGACTTTCTTTTTTTTTGTAATTCTTTATTTTCAATGACAGAAATTTCAGGCATGTGAACAGTACATGGGCTTGTGCAAAAGCCAAAGTTCATGTTTTATAGCGGTTTCACATTGATACAGAAAATATAGAATTGATTGTTAGGTGATAGTGCTACTGTTCAGAGTTCTTCTCTGCAGCCTTGTTCTGTCAGGGTTTTAAAATTTTTATACATAACAAAATTAAATTAAACACAATTAAAGTTAACCTTAAACAAGAAAGAAATGAGAGGAGAGTTCAGATTTTCTAAAGGAGAAAAAGGACTTTCAGTCAGGGCGTCCAAAACCAGAGGAAGATCCCATGGATGAGGGCAATTCCTTGAAAACTGCCCTTTTATTTAAAAGAAAAAAAATGTGAATATCACATTGATGTATGTATACAGACCCTTTGCTATGACAATTTGAAGTTTAGCTCAGATACATTACATTTTTAGTATCATCTTTGAGATGTTTCTATATTTTGATTGGAGTCCACCAGTGACAAATTCAACATTTTGGATATAATTTGGAAATGCACACACCTGTCTATATAAGGTGTCAAAGCTGTTAATGAAAATCACAGGGAAAAAAACAAACCAAATTGACTGTAATGAAGACTATCAAGAGCAAGGTGGCCTCTATAATTCTTAAATTAGAAGAATTTTGGAACAACCAAGACTCTTCCTAGAGCTGGCTGCCCTCAATTCAAAGTGTCACGTCTGTAGGAAACTAAGTACCTGCACAACACCACCCCAACGATTAAATATGGTAGGGGAAGCATCATGCTGTGGAGGAGTTTTTCAATAGCAGGGACTTGGAAACCGGTAAGTGTTTTAGGAAAGTTTAACACTGCAAAATACAGATAACCTCAATGAAAACTTGGTACAAAGTGCTCAGGACATCAAGGCCTTCCAACAGGATAATGACCCTAAGCACACAGCGAAGACAATGCAAAACTGAATGTCCTTGAGTGACACAGGCAGACCATGGATCTGAACCCAATCAAACGTTTCTGGAAAGACCAACAAATTGCTGTCCACCAATGTTTCTCATCCAAACTGACAGAACTTGAGAGGATCTCTAGAGATATACATGGCAGAATGTACTCAAATCCTGGTCAGAGGACACAGGGCAAGTATCTGTCAGAAATCTCCTGCAGGGCTAGTGCTAAGCATGTGCCATCCGAGAGAGGGTGCTGCATGGCTGGTAGGTGTGCCCTAACTTGACAGGCCTCCTGGTAACTGGGGCAAGAGGAAGAACTTGTGCTGAACCAAGTTCTCCCTCATACTACAGTATCAAGGTGTTGTCATGGGCTACCATGGCAATACTCTAATACTTTCTCAGGCACTGGCTGGCAGGAGCAGTCTGCACCCACTGGGGATGCAGACAAACAGCATCTCTCCCACCAGGGATCAGGATTTACCCTCCACTTGTCCAATGTAAGCCTCAGGGGGGGAGCAATAAACTTTTTTTTTTCAGACCCTATCCTCCCAAATGCAGCCCCTATCCCCTATGGCAGTCCCTATCACCCCACTGCAGCCCCTATCCTCCTGCTATAGCCCCCATGTCCTGACTACAGCCCCTAACTCCACATTTACAGCTCCTATTCACAAACTACAACCTTTTTCTCACTACTACAGACCCCCATCTTCCAATCTACAGCACCTAGCCCACCACTACAGATCCTGTGATCTCCCCACACTACCGCCCAGGCCCGGACTGGCCATCGGGCATACCGGGCAAATGCCCGGTGGGCTGCGATGGCCGTGGGCCGAGGCCGGCAGGGGAGATCACAGGATCACAGGATCTCCCCTGCCAGCCCCTGCAGGGCCAGCGCTATCCGAGCACCAGTCCTGCTGTGTGCCTCCATGGGCCGGTGGGGAGATCAAAGATCTCCCTCACCGGCCCACAGGCATGGGGATGCGGCCGCAGGCTAGGGAGGGAGGGAGGGAGGAGAGGACTGGCGGAGCTCTAGCCAGCAGCTCCGCCGGGTCAATTCGCGATGTCTGAGCGTTGCCGTGGTTACCGCGGCAACGCTCAGATCTCGCGAGAGTGAACTCTAGCCTGCAGGTTAGAGTTCACTCTCACCACTGGACCACCAGGGAAGGATGGCAGCACGGCCCCCTCAAGGCAGAACGGCTCCCCCTTATTGCAGAATGGCTCCTCCCCCCCCCCAGGTAAGAAGGGAGGAGGGGATATAACTTTTTAAAAAGTATTAATAAAAAATATGTTTAAATAAATAAATTCACACTCACACACAGCACACTCAGAAACACAAAACACCCAAACACACACAGCACCCAGACACACAGCACCCAGACATACACAGCACCCCCAGACACACACAGCACCCAGACACACACAGCACCACCAGACACATACAGCACCCAGACACACACAGCACCCAGACACACACAGCACCACCAGACACACACAGTACCCAGACACACACAGCACCCCAGACACACACAGCACCCAGACACACACAGCACCCCAGACACACACAGCACCCTCAGACACACACAGCACCCAAACACACAGCACCCTCAGACATACACAGCACCCAGACACACACAGACCCAGACACACACAGCACCCAGACACACACAGCACCCAAACACACACAGCCCCCAGACACACACAGCACCCAGACACACACAGACACACACAAACACACAGCACCCAGACACACACAGCAATCAGACACACACACCCAGACACACACAGACCCAGACACACACAGCACCGAAACACACAGCACCCAGACACACACAGCACACCAGACACACACACAACACCCCCAGACACACAGCACCCAGACACACACAGCACCCCAGATACACACGCAGCACCCAGACACACACACAACACCCCAGACACACAGCACCCAGACACACACAGCACCCAGACACACACAGCACCCTCAGATACACACAGCACCCTCAGATACACACGCAGCACCCAGACACACACGCAGCACCCCCAGACACACAGCACCCAGACACACACAGCACCCTCAGATACACACGCAGCACCCAGACACACACGCAGCACCCTCAGACACACACTGCTCACTCAGACAGACACTGCTCACTCAGACAGCACTCACACACAGCACACTCACACACATATACAGCACACACACACACACACATATATATGTGTATATGTAATAAATAAAATAACCTTCAGTGAGTTAACAGACAAAAAAAATTAGAAACCTAGAATGTGACAGCAGATAAAAACACCCTCACACACAGCACCCCTCTTACACACACACTGCACCCCTCACACACACACACTGCGCCCCTCTCACATACAATACGTCATAATATATATATATATATATACACTCTACAGCACCCCTCACAAAGCACCACTACACACATTACGCTCCAGATACACGCTAGATCCCTTACCCTATATGCACTCTTAATCCTCTACACACACACAAACACACACATACAATCTCCTATACACACTCTGAGTCCTTTACACACTAGATCTCCTACACACACACTGCTACTAGCCACACATATTACACCACAAACACAAATGAAATTGAACTATTTACACAATACCACACCACACTCTACACACACGCAATCCCACAAGCAGGCTCCAAACACATGCACCATACGCTTTCCTGGCTCTTTTGACCTCTGGTATCCCACTTGTGGAGACACCAGATACAATTTAAAAGCAAACACAGCACAAGCATGTTATAACATTTGCTTGCGCTGCGCAGAACAAATACAGGGCCTTTTTCTAATGCTAGAGCTCTTCAGCAGGGCTCTGCGCATTGAACCAACATGCTCACTTTGAGAGGGGGCGTGCTTGTCTCTAGCCCTGCCCCCTACTTAGGGGGCCACTCTGATTGAAAAATGCCCGGGCCTAAATTTTTTCCCAGTCCGGGCCTGCTACCGCCCTTTTCCTAACCCAACAGCCCAGATTGAAGGAATGGCGACAATAGCCTAGCAACCCTTGACACTTGGAGTAACCCTTTAAGAAAAAAAGTATTCACCCCCCTTGGCATTTTTCGTGTTTTGTTGCCTCACAACCTGGAATTAACATGGATTGTTTGAGGATTTGCATCATTTAATTTACAGAGCATGCCCACAACTTTGAAGATGTTATTTTTTTTATTTTTTATTGTGAAGCAAACAACAAATCGGACAAAATAACAGAAAAAGTCAATGTGCATAACTAAAGTCAATACTTTGTAGAGCCACCTTTTGCGGCAATCACAGCTCCAAGTTGCTTTGGAAAAGTCTCTATTAGCTTGCCACATCTTACCACTGGGATTTTTGCCCATTCCTCCTTGCAAAATTGCTCCAACTCCTTCAAGTTGGATGGTTTGCACTTGTGAAAAGCAAACTTTAAATCTGACCACAGATTTTCTATTAGATTGAGGTCTGGGTTATGACTAGGCCATTCCAACACATTTACATATTTCCCCTTAAACCACTCAAGTGTTGCTTTAGCAGTGTGTTTGGGGTCGTTGTCCTGCTGGAAGGTGAACCTCCATCCTAGCCTCAAATCACGCACAGAGTGGTATAGGTTTTGCTCAAGAATATCCCTGTATTTAGCACCATCCATCTTTACCTCAACTCTGACCAGTTTCCCAGTCCCGGGTGCTGAAAAACATCCCCACAGCATGATGCTGCCACTACCATGTTTCACTGTGAGGATGGTGTTCGTTGGATGATGTGATGTGTTGGGTTTGCGCCAGACATAGCGCTTTCTTTGATGCCCAAAATGTTTCATTTTAGTCTCATCAGACCAGAGCACCTTCCGCCATACATTTTGTGAGTCTCTCACATGCCTTTTCGCAAACTCCAAACGTGCCATTTTGTTTTTTGCTGAAACTAATGGCTTTCCTCTGTCCACTCTGCCATAAAGCCCAACTCTATGGGGCGTACGGCTTATTGTCATCCTATGTACAGATACTCCAGTCTCTGCTGTGGAACTCTGCAGCTCTTCCAGGGTTACCTTAGGTCTCTGTGCTGCCTACTCGATTAATGCCCTCCTTGCCCGGTTCGTGAGTTTTGGTGGGCGGCCGTCTCTTGGTATGTTTGCTATTGTGCCATGTTCTTGCCATTTGGTTATGATAGATTTGATGGTGCTCCTGGGGATCATCAAAGATTTTGATTTTTTTTTATAACCTAACTCTGACTTGTACTTCTCAACAACATTGTCCCTTACTTGTTTGGAGAGTTCCTTGGTCTTCATGACAGTGTATATCACATAAAATTCAGATTAATAAAACATTGAACTTAAGGCTGTAATGTAACAAAATAGGTAAAAAGTCAAGGGGGGTGAATACTTTTGCAAGGCACTGTACTAATAATATTGTAGAAAAAGATAGGCAATTTAGAAGAAATGGGGAGTAATGTAATGCCCCCCTATCTCCGGAATCCAGAGTGGAATCTCAAAGTGGGAATAAATTATTTTGCTAAACATACATGGTTTGATCCATGACACTATAGACAACTCTGCTTAACGTAAGTGTAGAAAACGGAATATATCTTAAATTGTTGTTAATTAAGTTCAATTTAAAAAAATGAACCTGTAGTTTAGAAAAATTTTTATCTGTCCAGACATATGATTACAGAGTATAACATTCTGATGACAAATATCAATGGGAATCAACCCAATCATTTCCATTTGCAGATAAATGTACAGTCAGAGCACAAGCATTTCCTAGGAAATTTTAAGTAACCAATTTAAAAGCTGCATTGGAAATAGTACAGACAAATTATATGCTGGGATAGATGCCTTATAAAACTCCTGTTTTTGTGTTCCGTAATGTCCAAAATCTCTGGTTGGGAACTGTGAGTGCTCTTGTAGTGCAGTAATGGCTAACTTTACCACCCCAGAGCTATGTGAACTAAATGATGATCAGTTTGTCTATAAAATGATATAACCTTAAAAGAACACTCCGAAACACAGAAAGGAATTCAGTGTGAAGAGTGTGTATTCTTTTTTTAACTCTATTATAATTTAAATAGATTAAAAAAAAATCTTGTGACACCTCCCCGGCTGTCAATCACACAGCTGGTTTTGTTACTTCCTGGTATTGTAGCTCTGTATAGCAATACTCAACAGGCATCCAGTTGCCCAGAGCACCTGCTTTGCAAAGACATCTCAGTAAGCTGTAATACAGATCATTGAGAAGTCTGTGATTAGACAGCAAAATAGTAATGATGGTCCAGGCACTCAAGTTTAATCCAGTGGGCAGATTTATTGGAGCAAAGTAGAAACAATGTTTTGGCCCACAACAGGGCCTTTGTCAAGCCCTGTTGACAAAGGCCCTGTTGTGGCCGAAACGTTGTTTCTACTATATACTATATCTGCAGCTATTGCGAGGCAAGATTTCATATAACTCCAAAGAAAACATGCAAAACAAATCACAGGCATGATTTTTTGGACTTGGAGTTTTTCTTTAAAATGAGAGGCCCCCTAAATACTAGGATTCGACTCTTATCAGGGTATTGCTTGACATAATTTACTTTGCATCTGATCCAATAGCAAACATTTACATTGACTACCTTCCAGCGAAGATTTAAAAAACAAAAAACAAAACAAGGTAAGTCTCAATGCATAGCCAACTAAATAACTATGAGGATAAAATCAGAAACACCCCCCCCCCCCTCACAGGAACAACCTGGGATGAGTACCCCAAAGAGAGGGAAGGGAGAGAGAGGGATAATAGGGAAAATAACAGGGAAGGACCAGCCATGCACAGGGTGACCAAATCCACCATGTTTACAGGGACATGTATAATTTTGTCATATTCATGAAAATGCATCAAAAGGGTTGCCCTGTGTAATGCATATTCTACAGGATTCTTCATTGCCTAATTACTTAATTCCAGGATTCTTCATTGCCTAATTGCTTACTCTTATACACTTTCTTCTGAATTCTACATACCACAGGGCTACTCTTTTGATGTGCTGCCCATCAATATGTATATATGATATGTGTCCCAGAAAACATAGGGGATCAGGTCACCCTGGCCATGCACCTTCAGCTAAAATGGGAAAAAACAAATGTAGCAGACCTAAAAGTGCACTTTGTATAATATGACAAGGTAACATCAACACCAACCCAAATTAGGAAGGAATTGTAGCTGTATGACCAGTATAAGCTTCATGGGGCCCTCAGACCATATATAAGAGACACGATTATGCTCATTTGGCAGATCTGGTTTATAACGAGACAGTAAGAGTCTCCACATTGTAAAGTTCCTCAAGCTTAGATATCTACAGCACTGCTGGACAGTGGGTAATGTGTCGAGACCTCCATTACAAGGGATCTCGTAGAAGACTTTTATTACAAATGTATGTGTAAATGCTGAGGAAAGTGTATGAAATTCAAAGTTAAATCCTGTCAGAGTACTTTTAAGCTGCCTTTAGTCTCTCTGAAGCCGTTAAAGGAAAAGTTTCATATTAAGGTATAATTATTTAAAATGAAAGGTTATAGGGGCGGAGCTTGACCGCCATGCAGAGCAGTCGCAAGCATCCAGAGCTCCCACCAAACAGCCGACTTTAAGCCTCCCTTACCCCGACCCAGACAAGCTAAATGGGTCACACGCTCACTCACTCCACAGAGCTACTGGTGGGAACGGGACAGAGGCATCACAGGCTCCCAGGAGACACTAGCCAAGGCAGGTCCGACTTGCGGCCTAGCGGTTGATGCGGGGCTGGGGAGGCGGCCGGTCCTCCAGTCCCGAAGTCCTGCAGATGCAGAATCTCTCCCCCCTCCCCCCTTGGACCGCTGGGGGTCATCACGGTCCACCATGGCACCCCTACAAGCCCAAACACCTGCAAACAAGCCCTGCCGGACGGGAGCAGGTGGGAGGAAGCAGCAGCACTCCGCTCACTTAAAATGGCGGCGGGCAGAACCGGGAAGACCCCTATCGGCAACGCAGGCTTATACTACGCAAGAGCAAGCTGCTAGGAGGCAGAGACAGACCCTGTACTACATCGTAGAACCGGTAGCTGGAAAGGTCAGTGGCAACATCCCACAGCCACAACCCTGATGGAGACAGGGCAGGGGAGACAACCACACGACAAGCGCCGACGCACAGCATCCCAAGGCAGCCAAGATACCTGGCGACACCCTGTTCCGGCCCCATCCTAGCCCACACCCGGGTCTCAAAGACCCTGCCTCACATGACCTACCTGGCATGAACCGACCCTGGGACTAAACACAGCCCGGAGAGCTCCCACCACTCTTTACCCAGCTGCAACCCCCACACCATTTATCACCTCTACCTGCGCTGACGGGGCCCACCTGGCGTGTAGCCAACCCAGACCAACGGTGCTATGGTTACCATACACCAGCAGGACTCTAACTATACACAACTCTTATCACTCATAATTATAAAGCATGTTTATAGAGAAGCCTAATTATCTGCGTAGCAAGCCTGTTTCTGTATAAAATGTGTGTCAAGCGATAATAATCCAAAAATGTGCAAAGTTTTTCAAGCATACTTCGAGATCCACTAATCTTTAGTAATCTAAGGCAGCGCAGTTAGAAATCATCTATGTTCAACCTGTTCTTAGTAAGCCTGTTTATGTACAATATGTGTGTCAAGCGATAATAATCTAAAACAAAAAAGTGCTAAGTTTTTTTCCCCCTGTCTACCTAATGCAAATCTTTGTTTGACTCTGCATGCCCTGGCTGTTGTGGCTTGGTGTGCTATATGTGATTTTTCATGCACAAATAAAATAAAGAATAAAAAAAAAATAAAAAAATGAAAGGTTATATGTGTCATAGTTTCTGAGTGTATTTTTTTGCAATTCATGTGATGCACTAACATTTTGCCACATGACAGGAGGCTTCATATTTTGCATTGACTTTATTTACTAACTCCATAGCAGCAAAGAAAAAACTGTTGAAATAAAGAACCAATCAGAACACAGTCAGAGTGTATATAAGGGAAAGCATATGCAAATCACTTCCTCTTTCTTGGCTGCTCCATCACAAGTCAGGTCAGAGTGCTGGTTCACTGTTTGTATCTTAAACTGAATCTATTGTATGTGATTACTATATACCCTTTCGGGTGGAGGTGACGGGGGGCTATCCCTTTATTTCCACTTCTTTCGTGGGGTGTATTTTTCTTTTCTTATTGGCATTCTGTCCCCTCTCTCTTCAGGCCCTCTCTTCCCTAAGGCAGCCTGCCTCCCCCCACTTTCCCTGTGGCTACGTTAAACCACTGTCCTCGAGTTTTCTGCGCGCCCTTCGCATTGATTTCAATGAGTCTGCCTAGGAATCCTGTTGATTTGTGTATATTGGCAAGAACGGGCCGTTCGCGCATATTTCTGTACACCCGTGTTTGGTGGATTGCGCACGAACTGGCCGATTTCTCTATTCGCGCGTGATTACAGTAGTTTTAATTTCGTATCGGTTTTCCATGAATGCGTTTCGTGGGCTTTCTAGCACCATTTTGACCCCAGTTCATATAACTCCAAAGAAAACGGCGGCCATCTTGTTGGTATTGGTGGTCAGGGATTTTACTCCCATCACGAAAAGGCTCTCAGTATTTTCGGTTTTGCTACTGTCCAGCTGTTCTGTGCAGGCTGTCAGGGACCTGGTCAGGTTGGTGTTATATCCCTGGGGAGTGGGACTACCAGTCAGGTTTATCTTAGTATTCTGGCAAGGGCTGAGCAGAATTTGTCTTTGCAATTCCGGTTTTCCAGTGAAATTAATAAGAGTCTGTTTATTGCCGAACGCCAGTAGGCTGTGTGTATGTTAAGACCCACGGACTGTTTCACTCCCCTTCCAACCGGTCCCTATACCTCTCCTACCTGTGCCTGTTTGTTAAACAATTTGCAACGTACCTACACCCTGTTTATTATGCAAATTCTATTTAAGTGTCACAAAGATTAAATATTTTGTTTTTCAGTTTAACTCATGGATGGCATTGTGTCTCAGGAGCTCCTTTGATCACTGAAAACAATCTCGGACACCTGTGATAATTGGATTGCCAGGTGAGCCCAATTTAAGGAAAAACTACTAAAAAAGGGGGTTCCACATTATTAAGCATAGCACCATTTTCATGCAATATGGGGAAGAAAAAGGATCTCTCTGCTGCCGAAAAGAGTGAAATAGTTCAATGCCTTGGACAGAAAAATACATGAAGACTAATTTTCAAACAGTCCTGTTCACTGATGAGTGCCGTGCAACCATGGATGATCCAGATGGATGGAGTAGTGGATGGTTGGTGGATGGCCACCCTGTTCCAACAAGGCTGCAACATCAGCAAGGCGGTGGTGGAGTCATGTTTTGGGCCGGAATCATGGGAAGAGAGCTGGTCGGCCCCTTTAGGGTCCCCGAAGGTGTAAATATTACCTCTGCAAAGTATGTGGAGTTACTGACTGACCACTTTCTTCCTTGGTACAGAAGGAAGAACTATGCTTTCCATAATAAAATCATCTTCATGCATGACAATGCACAATCTCATGCTGCAAAGAATACCTCTGCATCAATGGCTGCTATGGGGATAAAAGGAGAGAAAGTCATGGTGTGGCCTCCATCCTCCCCTGACCTCAATCCTATTGAGAACCTTTGGAGCATCCTCAAGATCTATGACGGTGGAAGGCAGTTTACATCCAAACAGCAGCTCTGGTAGGCTATTCTGACATCTTGCAAACAAATTCAAGCAGAAACTGACCAAAAACTCACAGGTTCAATGGATGCAAGACTTGTGAAGCTGCTATCAAATAAGGGGTCCTATGTTATAATGTAACGTGACCTGTTAAAATGTTTAAAAAGTTAAAATGTTGTTATAAGTTTGATTGAAATAGCTTTTGATTTCAGTAACTATGCTGCAAACACAACAAATGACAATTTTCAGTTCTTTACTGTGCGTAATAATTTTAACAGTTCATTGTAAGTGTTTTATGTGTAAAACAAAAAATACTGTTATCATTAGGAGGTTTTTTCAATAAAATTTGAATTGTATTCTTAATTAGTGATGTCCCGAACGGTTCGCCACGAAAGGTTTGCCGCGGGGCGAGAAACTCATGATTGAATAAATCTTGACTCACAGTCAGCAGCCTTCAGCCTCAGTGTTTAATAGACCCTCCCACCTCCTGACAGCAGCATCCATTTTGAAGCTGCATTCTTAGTGAGCTGTCCAGGAGGTGGGAGGGTCTGGGAGGGAGGGTCTGCTGCTGATTGGCTGGAATGTGTCTGCTGACTGTGAGGTACAGGGTCAAAGTTTCTCAATGATGAGTCCGCGGCAAACCATTCGTGGCGAACCGTTCGCGAACCGTTTGGTGAACCGTTCAGGACATCACTACTCTTAATAGTTGATAACATGAGAATTATACTGACCGTTATTTACATCAATTATTTAGGTAAATGAGAAAATTATCATTTGCTTAATAATTTAGAACAGGGTGTATTTAGCCCTAGCATGGACAATACCCAGAGCCACATGGCTATCCAGGCAATGATGACCGTGGCGGTGGCTGAATCCCTGGAGAAGGCTATGGCCAAAGTGTTCCCGGTGGTCTACAATACTATCAAGCCGGCTCCAAAACTCTCCCAAGGCAGGGAAGACTCAGATGAGTCGGATGACTCCTCCAGAGAGAGGGCACACCCGGCAAAACGCCATTGGAAGGGCGAGGGCTCCAGGAAGGAAACTGACAAAGGCAAGGCGCCCCTCACGCCCAGCACCAATTCTCCCCCCTCCTATTCAGGATGATTACTCAGATGAGGAAAGAGATGTGCCCCACTCTCTCTCCATCGTGGACGAGTGGCAGGCGGAGGTCTCAAACTCTGAAGAAGGTGATTGGGGCTCCAACACCTACATCTGGGAGACCTTTCTGGGTGAGCCCCAAGGTAAGGAGGATGCAGCAACGGAGACGCCCGATGCTCAGGAACAGGAGGTTTTCCTAGGAACATTAAAAATCCCAGACCAGGGGAGTGAACTCCACCAAAGCACCTCCTCAAGTTTATGCATTTTTTAATACGGAAGCCCCTGGTCAAAGCCGTCCACAAACGTATGAGGGCCGAATGCCCCAGGCCACCGTTACCAGATAAAGTGGCATTTACGCCTGAGTTTGACCAGCTCATGCTGGCATTTATGGCATGTGGTGGTCGTGACTCTCGCAAAGGGGTCAAAAGGGGCTTCAGGGGAGCACAGGACAAACTCCTGGACGCGATGGGGCCACTGGCCCGCATAATGTACCTTGCGGACGACGCATATGCCCGTGCAGACTCTTTTACTGCGAATATGGTGCGCGAATGGGAGCACAACATTAGAGAATAGGCACAAAGAGGGTTCTTTTTTATGGGCAATACCAATGCGGTCCTCTCGACTGAGAGGCGCCGTGCAGCACTTTTCCACATTGATCACAAACTTGCGGATATTGGGGCAAACGAACTAGGCCCACAGGCACAGGGAAAACTTTTTGGAGAGGCCTTTATGAAGGAGTTAAATAAACACATAAATATGTCCACCTCTCTGAATAAGGCCCGTACCTCCATTCGCAAGGTCTTTACAGGTAACCGCACCAGAGGTGTTTTTTCCAGGGCTGGTCGGCAATGGGGCCGTGCCACCAGAGGATTTTGGCCATTGAGCCCCCGCACTGGACACCCACAACACTTCTATCCAGAAGTGGGTGCACAACAACAATACCACTACTACCGGGGAGCTGACAGTGGTCGTGGAGGACGCGGACGTGCCCGCACAAGATTCCCCACAGGTAAGAGACCTTCACTTTGTACCTACTTTAAGCGTTACCGCAGGCCCTATTTCTCTTTTTCTCTAGAATTGGAAAAAACTGTCGGCAGATGCATGGGTGTTACAGACTGTCAAGGGTTATCAAATCGAACTTCAAAGTTCCATATGCAGAACCACCACCCCTCACCCCTGTGCCTCTCGGCAACGGACACTCATTTCATAGAAGCACAAAAGTAGCAATACAACCAATGCACAGACGAGGGGGCTTTGTTCGCAACATGTTTCCCGTTCGCAAGAAGACCGGCGACTTCAGACCAGTGATAAATTTAAGGGATCTAAACATTCACGTTGCATACCGCCACTTCAGAATGGAGGGAATCCACCTCCTCCGGGGCCTTCTACAAGAAGACGCATACCTGTCAATCCCAATCCACAAAGACAGTGGACCTTTCCTTTGGTTCCTATGGCGCAGCATCCCGTGGCAGTTTACTTGC
>OW240913.1:318368708-318392471 GCA_933207985.1 Pelobates cultripes | reverse complement strand
CTCCCTTTCGGGCTCATCTCTGCACCGTGGTGTTTCATGAAAATGCTGAAACCGGTGGTGGCCCATATCGGGGCACGGGGGATCCGATGCATTATATATTTGGATGACATCCTTCTGTTCAACAGGACGAGCAACCTACTATCACAACATACCGGGTATACGGTACAGTTTTTGGAATCTCTGGGGTTCATAGTCAATAGGGCCAAATCGGCACTGACCTCCGCTCAGACAATTCAATTCATGCGCTTCACGTCTTCAAAAGTGACGGCCATTCGGAAGGAGATCCGCAAGGTCCACAAGATCTACTCTATTCCGCTCAGACAACTCGCCCAGATCGTGGGCTTGCTGTCCTCCTCAATCCAAGCCATATTTCCAGGTCCTCTGCACTATCGTGCCATGCAACGGCTGAAGGCCTGCTTCCTCAGAAAGAAACCTACAACCAACCAGTTCCACTGTCAGATGAGCTTCGTCAAGAACTTAATTGTGGCTTAATTGCATGCAAGCATGGAATGGTCGAGCCATCTTTGGCAGCCACCTGGACTTCATACTGGAGTCGGACACCAGTAGGTGGGGATGGGGAGCTACTGATGGGGGTGCATCCACAGGAGGAGAGTGAACAACCCAGGATCTTTTTTTGCCGCCCCCTGGAAAGTGCCGCCCAAGGCAAATGCCTTGTTTGCCTCGCGGCTGATACGTCCCTGGATACAATAGCTGTATGTTCACTAACAGACACACACTAAGAGACACACTAACACACTCACATTTTAAAAAAAAAAATGTAATCCCCCCAGCCTCCTTATCTTTGGGATGCTGGGGGGGGGGGGTTCTCCCTTTCCTTGGGGTCCAGTGGGGCTGCTGGGCGGGCAGCCGGCCGGTGACTGCAGGCGGCGAGGGAGCACTGATTCTCCTGTTCAGCTCCCTTGGCATCATTCTGTGGCGCACGAGGGAGCTGAGCAGAGAGCTCACTAATCAGTGCTCCCTCACCAGCGCCGCCCACCCGCATGGACTGTCAGTTAGCCGCCAGGCTAACAAGACATTTGCCTGGGCATTTGGGGGTGGCTTTTTTTGCTGCCCCCTGGAAAGTGCCGCCCAAGGCAAATGCCTTGTTTGCCTCGCGGCTAATACGTCCCTGGATACAATAGCTGTATGTTCTGCGGCCCTGTCCCAAAGCAAGCTTAGACTGGTTCAAAGGGTGAACAGCACCTCAGCTTGCATGTTGGCCAGTGGTGAATCCTGAGTTTTGTGCTTCCTTAAGCATGGCAAAACAGACACACATACACTAGCTAACAGACACATACATTTACTAACAGACACGCATACACTCTCACTAACACACACACACTAACAGACACATACACACACTAACAGACACACACACACTCACTAACAGACACACACACACACACACACACTCACTAACAGGCACACACACTCACTAACAGACACAGACACTAACAGACACACACTGACACACTCACTAACAGACACACACACACACACACACTAACACACTAACATTTTTTTTTAATTTAATCCCCCCAGCCTCCTTACCTTTGGGGCTGCTGGGCGGCCGGCCGGTGACTACAGGTGGCGAAGGAGCACTGATTCTCCTGTTCAGCTACCTTGCGCGCCGCAGAGTGATGCCGGAATATGACGTTATATTCCGGCTCCCGGCATCACTCTGCGGTGCGCAAGGGAGCTGAACAGAGAGCTCACTAATCAGTGCTCCCTCACCAGCGTTGCCGCCCCCTGGAGAGTGCCGCCCAAGGCAAATGCATTGTTTGCCTCGTGGCTAATACGTCCCTGGGAGGATGGGCACTGCCCTTTGTTGATACAAAAAATGTGTTCTGCTCATTACTCACTGATGTATAAGCTTTAAAAAAGCAGATGTTGAAATCAGAATAATATTGTTTAAATTATTAATATATAGAATATATTGTGTATATTGATCTATGATATACATATTTCTTTTGAAAACAAATGTATAAAAAAACAATTATACTGTTTAAGCAGGAATAATATACATATTTCAGAAAGGTAATTACTGCTGTAAAAATAAGAATGACACTATTTAAGTTGAATATTCAGCTTAATCAACAGGGTTTCCCATCTTCCTTTGTATGATTCACTAAAAAAATAGTAATAATATTACTTTTTTTAAGACAATACATACATTTTAAAAACAAGCACAAAGAAGGCAATATTAAGAGCTACATATGTTATCAAAATTCCTTTAAAATTAATTAATTTACTAAATCAATTAGTTAGTCTCCTAAAAATATCTACGAAAAAGGTATAGTGATACAAAATATCTAAGAAAAAGGTACAGTGGCACAAAAGTACTATGATGGGCATGCAGGGAAGTGTAAATAGTTATTCAGGAGTGAAGGGTTAATTCAGAAAATGGCACAATTCAAAATCTTGGTTTAAACCTTGCAGGATCATGGTGTTAAAATAAAAAATAAATCTCATCTCTTCCATCCCAATTTTTTTAGTATAATCTCCCCCTCTCCAATCTATCTTAACTAGTTTGATTGTACAAAAGAAAAGTCCTTGGTTATGGGTCAATTTAAAATGATTGGAAACACTATGTGACTCCAATCCCTTTTTGATATTTCTTACAAGCTCTGCTATCCTTGTATTCAAACAGCGGATCGTTCTACCTATATACAAGAGATTACAAGAACATTTTAACAGATATAGCACTCCTTTGGAGTAACACGTCAAGAGATCTTAAATTGTAAACTTTTGATTTATATGGGGTTCCATATCCAATATGTGTCTTTTTGTTGTTGTTGTTGTTCTATAAGCTAGGCAGAGGACACATCCGTAAAAGCCTTTACTTTGGCTTTATAAATTGCTTGAAGGGGTTATACTTTTAAGACTGCTCTGTATTAGAGTCCTTTTAAGTTTCCTAGCTCCTCTGTAGATTATTTTCGGTTTTGGTGGTAAAATGGTTTTGAGAATTGGATCATCCTATAGGATGTGCCAATACTTTGTAATATGTGATGGAGATTTTGCGCACGGCATCATCCTGACAATTACTGGTTTCATATGTCAGTCTTCACAGTTCGGTTTCAGTCACCACTCTGTCCAGATAGATTAGCATCGTCGGCTCTTACAGCGGTCGTGTCACTTTCGCATATCTTACACGCGGCAGACTGGTCACGCAAATCCACGTTCAGGACATTCTATTTTCGTCCGTAGTCTAACGCTGCGTTTCCTCTTCTTGATAAGCGTTAAAATTGCTAAATATGATGCCTCCTGTCATGTGGTAAAATTATAGTTATGTTAACATTCGATAATGTTAGAATGATATCAGTGTATTTATATCTGATTACATAAGCTCACTGTTCTATGTTCATATGGTCGGTTCTGTATCACTGAAACTAGTTTCCTTTTCTTTCAGCTTAACCCGTCTGTGGAAGGAATTTGTTTCCCTTATCGTCTTCAAGGCTGAAGTTCGATTTTGTACAGAGTTACTTGTTTTGTTATGGACTCGCATTTGTCAAGAGGAAGTGATTTGCATATGCTTTCCCTTATATACACTCTGTCTGTGTTCTGATTGGTTCTTTATTTCAACTGTTTTTTCTTTGCTGCTATGGAGTTAGTAAATAAAGTTAATGCAAAATACTCGCCTTCTAGGCGGCCTCGGCCCACGGGAAAGATCAAGAGATCTCTGCTGCCGGCCCATGCAGGGCAGCACCGGCCGCAAGATGGAGTTCTGTCCCATCATGGGCCGGAGGGGAGATTGGGCAGTGAGCCGATCACCCTCCTATTATTATTAAAATTAAGATTATAAAGGAACACTCTAGTCACCTAAATTACTTTAGCTAAATAAAGCAGTTTTAGTGTATAGATCATTCCCCTGCAATTTCACTGCTCAATTCACTGTCATTTAGGAGTTAAATCACTTTGTTTCTGTTTATGCAGCCCTAGCCACACCTCCCCTGGCTATGATTGACAGAGCCTGCATGAAAAAAAAAACTGGTTTCACTTTCAAACAAATGTAATTTACCTTAAATAATTGTATCTCAATCTCTAAATTGAACTTTAATCACATACAGGAGGCTCTTGCAGGGACTAGCAAGCTATTAACATAGCAGGGGATAAGAAAATCTTAATTAAATAGAACTTGCAATAAAAAAGCCTAAATAGGGCTCTCTTTACAGGAAGTGTTTATGGAAGGCTGTGCAAGTCACATGCAGGGAGGTGTGACTAGGGTTCATAAACAAAGGGATTTAACTCCTAAATGGCAGAGGATTGAGCAGTGAGGCTGCAGTGGCATGTTCTATACACCAAAACTGCTTCATAAAGCTAAAGTTGTTCAGGTGACTATAGTGTCCCTTTAATACACTACACTAGTATAATCTTTAATTATTAACCTGTATGTATTCATTACAAAAGATTACACAATGAGCCATATTACACATAATCTTTTAATTTCAGTAATTAAAAAAAGAACAGAGACCGAGAACAAGAGAGCTTGTATTACAGATTATAATGTTTCCCTAACTGATGTCAGCCACGTCTTAGAGACCGCCCAAGCCAATTATATCATGATATAAAGTATGAATATAAAAGAATATTTAAATTGCACTGAAATAGTTCAGCCTGATGATGGCGCTGTTGTACAGTAAATCAAAGTTCACCTTTACCTATTCATATGTTCTGTGATTGGTCAGTTTAAACCCATTGTGGTCTTTTGAGCAGGTTCGGTCTTTCAATCTTTTCTTTCTATGATGTCCGTGGAGCGGAGTCTCTTTGGCTGGAATGATGTTGAATATTCCAGGTTCATTGCTTCTGGCTGGTGTGATAAGATCTTATTTTTATTGTTTCTGGCTGAATACTTGTTAATACAGCAGATACTGGCCAAGCCCTATGTTTGTTGTTAAAATGACCTATTGTTAAGGAAGATACACCTCATTCCAGAGTTCTTGAGCATAATATTGAACCAGTTTCTGATCTGTTATTTATAGCAATAGTAATCTTGCTGTTCCCCAATCCCATTAGTTTTCTTTGCTCCTAGATAGTTAAATGCCCATGGATTATGAGGTTAATGGTCAGATCATAAGCATTAGTAATGCAAAGTCATGGTTCTTTAAAGAGATATTATAGGCACCTAAACAACTTTAGCGTAATGAAGCAGTTTTGGTGTATATATCATGCCCCTACATCTCACTGATTGAATTCTCTGCCATTTAGGAGGTAAATCACTTTGTTTATACAGCACTAGTCACACCTCCCTGCATGTGACTTGCACAACCTTCCTGTAAAGAAACTTAAATATTCTCGGTTTGTTTATTGCACAGTCTGTAAATTTCTTTACACCTGGCTCAGTTAATAGCTTTCTAGACTCCCACAGGAGCCTCCTGTGTATGATTAAAGTTCAATCTAAGGAGATCATAACGTCTAAAGCAAATTAACACCTGATTCAAAATTTAAATTTTTTTTTATGGAGGTTGTGTGAGTCACAGCCAGTGGAGGTGTGACTAGGGCTGCATAAAGTGAAAGAAAAGTGATTGAACTCCTAAATTGCAGCTAATTGAGCACTTATACTGCAGGGGCATGATCTATACACCCAACTGCTTCATTAAAGGAACATTATAGGGTCAGGAATACAAACGTGTTTTCCTGACCCTTTCATGTTAAAAACACTATGTAGGTGGCTGGCCCCCCTTTGTTCCCTTAAATAGGTTAAAACTCAGTTTTATCCCAGCACCGCACAAGTCTGCTGGCATTGACCCTGCCTCTGATCCATCTCCTTGGCTTAATTGACAACCTCAGCTAATCCAATGCTTAACAAACACAGCGCTGGCCAATCAGCATCTCCTTATAGAGATGCATCTCTATGGGGAATGTTCAGCACCTTTGTGCTGCACTGACCCAGAAAACACCTCTAGTGGCCATCTGAGTGACTGCCATGGGATGTGGCCCTAGGGAGAAATGTAAACACTGTCTGGTCTTGGAAAATGCAGTGGTTACAGCAAAATACCTACAGGGATAGGTTATACACACCAGCAGAAATATATTAAGCTGTAGCTGTTCTTGTAACCCTTGTAGCCCTTTGAGCTAAAGTTGTTTTTATGCCTTTAATTATGGAAATATTCTATTCCATTTTATTATAATATAAAATACAGAGTGGGTTACCTAAATCCTTTGTTACTCAAATCCCTTTACATTTGTCTCCACAATTGCAAAGAAGGCATTATTTTATCCTGTGTAGGCCCGGACTAGCCATCGGGCAAACCGGACAAATGCCCAGTGGGCCGCAATGGCTATGGGCCGAGGCTGGCCGGAAAGATCAAGAGGTCTCTTCTACCAACCCATGCAGGGCAGCACCGGCCCCAAGATGGAGTTCTGTCCCATCATGGGCCGGAGGGGAGATTGGGCAATGAGCCGGTCACCCTCCGTGCATGCCGAGCAGCTTCCTTCTACTACGAGATTATCAGAGCATTGCCATGGTAACCCGCAGCAACGCTCTGAAGAAACAGTGCTCGGGAGAGAGACATGGTCTGTACCCTGTGGGGTACAGATTAAATTACCTGCAGGCTGGACCACCAGGGATCTGTGTGCGGCGTGCCCCTCTCACCGGACCACCTGATATCTGCATGCTCCCTCTCCCCCTTGCAAAATTATAAAAGGGAGCGAATGGGATTTTTAGATTTTTTTACTTTTTTATTTTTGGATTATTAAAGTATTAATTTAAGCTTTTGTCCAACCACTATATACACCCCCACTCACATACACACACAAATAAACACACTACACCCCCTGTACTAACCAATCATCTTTAACAGGAGTAGTCCCAGAAGATTGGAAGTTGGCAAATGTTGTGCCCATTCACAAGAAAGGTAATAGGGAGGAGTCGGGCAACTACAGGCCAGTACGCCTTACTTCAGTAGTGGGGAAAGTAATGGAAACCATTTTAAAGGGTAGGATTGTTGAACATCTAAAAACACATGGATTTCAAGATCAGAGACAACATGGGTTTACTTCAGGGAGATCATGCCAAACTAATCTTATTGATTTTTTTGATTGGGTAACTAAAATAATAGATCAGGGTGGTGCAGTAGACATTGCTTACCTAAATTTCAGTAAGGCTTTTGACACTGTTGCACATAGAAGGCTTATCAATAAATTGCAATCTTTGAGTTTGGATTCCAATATTGTTGAATCGGTAAGGCAGTGGCTGAGTGACAGTCAATGGAGTATAAGGCAGTGGCTGAGTGACAGTCAGTGGAGTATATTCAAAGCTTGGGCTTGTCACCAGTGGGGTACCTCAGGGATCTGTACTTGGACCCATTATCTTTAATATTTTTATTAGTGATATTGCAAAAGGTCTTGATGGTAAGGTATGTCTTTTTGCTGATGATACTAAGATATGTAACAGGGTTGATGTTCCAGGAGGGATAAGCCAAATGACAAATGATTTAGGTAAACTAGAAAAATGGTCAGAATTGTGGCAACTGACATTTAATGTGGATAAGTGCAAGATAATGCATCTTGGACGTAAAAACCCAAGGGCAGAGTACAGAATATTTGATAGAGTCCTAACCTCAACATCTGAGGAAAGGGATTTAGGGGTGATTATTTCTGATGACTTAAAGGTAGGCAGACAATGTAATAGAGCAGCAGGAAATGCTAGCAGAATGCTTGGTTGTATAGGAAGAGGTATTAGCAGTAGAAAGAGGGAAGTGCTCATGCCATTGTACAGAACACTGGTGAGACCTCACTTGGAGCATTGTACGCAGTACTGGAGACCGTATCTTCAGAAGGATATTGATACTTTAGAGAGAGTTCAGAGAAAGGCTACTAAACTGGTTCATGGATTGCAGGATAAAAATTACCAGGAAAGGTTAAAGGATTTTAACATGTATAGTGTAAGGGATACTGGCAGATCCCCCTAGCGGAAGATGCGGTACCCAAGTCAGCGTTCATCACCCCGTTCGGCCTATACCAATTACGGGTTATGCCGTTCGGGATGAAGAGCGCCCCGGCCACTTTCCAATGGATGGTGGACCGCCTGTTAGAAGGTCTCCAAGACTATGCGTGTGCCTACCTGGACGATATCGCCATCTATAGCGATACCTGGGAGGCGCATCTGGAACACGTAGGAGCAGTATTAGACAGGATTAGGGGGGCCGGTTTAACCTTGAAACCAGACAAGTGCCATGTCGGTATAGCGGAGGTGCAATTTTTGGGCCACCGAGTTGGGAGTGGTAAGCAACGGCCAGAGCCGGCTAAGATCGAGGCCGTTGCTAATTGGCCCACTCCCTGTACCAAGACACAAGTCATGGCCTTCTTGGGGACAGCCAGCTATTATAGACGCTTTGTACCAGACTATAGCACCCTGGCCAAACCCCTGACGGACTTGACTTAAAAGAAGTTACCCCGACAAGACCTGTGGTCCCCGGAGTGTGAGGTGGCTTTCCAAGCTCTGAAAAAGGCCCTTGTTAATGCTCCTGTGTTGGCTTCCCCAGATCCTAACAAACGCTTTATCATCCACACAGACACTTCAATGTTTGGACTGGGGGCAGTAATATGCCAGATCGGAGAGGACGGAGTGAAACACCCGGTGGCCTACCTGAGCCGAAAACTTCTACCAAGGGAGGTCAGTTATGCGGCCATTGAGAAGGAGTGCTTGGCATTGGTTTGGGCCTTTAAGAAATTAACCCCCTACCTATATGGCCGTGCCTTCACACTCATCACTGACCACAATCACACTGACCCTTGGTCTGGCTCAACCGGGTCTCAGGAGATAATGCCCGTTTGCTGCACTGGAGCCTTGCCCTACAACCCTATGACTTTACTATCCACTACCGCCCAGGAGAGCAAAACGGGAATGCAGACGGGCTGTCACGCCAAACTGACTTGTTATCGGACTAAACATTGGACTTCCCGTCAGCCCCTACTGGACCAGGAAAGGTCCAACCGTGTCTGCCGGAGCAGGGAGAAAAAGGGGGGCCATTGTAAAGGATTTCCCTGTATTTACCTGTATCTATTTGGTTATTTCCTCGCCCTGCTATTTAAGTGACTTTGAAATATTCATTTTATTTATGTGTTCGGGAAATTTATTCGTTCTACTGAACGGAGACCACCCTGGGTAGCAATCAGAAAACCAAGTAACCACACGAAAACTGCAAAGTAATTGAGTGCTCCTAGGTGGCTGCCATTCGGCATACAAACACATGGCGAGAATAAAGGATGGCGGCCATCTTAAATCTCCCGAACGGGGCCAGTGGGACTTACGCGTGGATTGCCTGGAACTGTTTTCGGCTTGGCAATCACACGAACACCCGGTCTTTATGGAAGTCCCGTCTGACCTATTTCCACTCGCTGTATCAGACCGGCGTTCGGGAGTTCCAATCAACCGAACAAGGGGAGCATTCTCATGTAACCAGATGCAGTATAACTAAGGTGGTTTTCGGGTAATTCTGCACGAACAGAGACGGGCTCTTGCTACCAATTTCATGGAACTCTAAATCGGATACAAGCGCATGGGGAGCCGGTCAAACTTCCACACGATGCGACACGGAAACTACCGAACGGATTTTCGTGCAATTTGGATATGTTACTCCCAGTATCCTCAGCTACCCATATTCATATGTCATGTAGAAAGTATATTTCCAAAAATGTTGAAAATTGTTAATGTTCAGCTGGTTATTTTACTAAAGTAAAACAAATTAGTCCAAACTGAATGATCTTTCATATAGTCCATCTTCCTCAGATTTTAATTCTCAAAATTAAAACATCTAACCACTGTATCAGTAACTATATATTATTACAACTGTGCACTTTTTGTTCATCATGAGCATTTTGGCTATATTTTACAAAATTCTAGAGAAATCATATTTGCACACAGGGCCGGACTGGAGAAAAAATTTGGCCCGGCCACAGACAGGGTGGGTTTTGTCATCACCAATGACAAGCACGCCCCATCTTAAAGTGAGCATGTTGGTTCAATGCTCTTCTAGGGCAGACCATGCGCAGAGCTCTGCTAAAGAGCTCTAGCATGAGAAAAAGGCCCTGTACTTGTTCTGCACAGCGCAAGCAAATTTAATAACAAGCTTGCGCTGTATTTGCTTGAAACTTGTATCTGGTGTCTCTATAAATGGGATACCAGGAGACAAAAATGCCAGGAAAGAATATTGTGCATGTGTTTTAAAATATAGCATATATACAGGGCCGGCCTTAGGCAATTAGGCACTAACAACACACCCACTGCATACACTAACACAACACACACACTGCATACATTTGTACAATTCACTCTGCATTCACTATACACTAACACACTCTCTGCATTCGCTACACTGACACACACTCTGCATTAACTGTACACACAGCATCCACTACACAAACATCCTGTATTCACAGTACACCCACCACAAATTGAAACACTCTGCATTCACTATACACAGACACGGCATCTAATACACACACTATATCCACTACAGACACATCATCCACTAAACACATTTCATCTAGTACACACAAACACTACATCACTGTACACACACTACCTCCACTACTCAAACACACTCTGCGTTCACTATACACACTGCATCCGCTACACAAACACACACTCTGCATTCACTGCACAAACAGTATCTAATACACACAAACACTACATCCATTACACACACCACATTCAGTCCTGCATCATTGTGAGCGGACTAGGTAGGGCGTGGGCGGGCCCGGGGGGAGAGGAGGAGGGGGAGAGAGGGGGGGGGGCAGTCCTTGTGCTTTGTCAGGGGCCCCAAAATTTCTGATGGCGGCCCTGTGCGTGCACACACACACAGTTAAAGGCAGTCACACATACAGGCACTCACAACGGTACAGCTACAGCGACACACACACAATTGGAGTCACACACAGTCAGACAGTCACACAGACAGGCAGGCAGTCACACGCACGCACGCAGACAGGCAGTCGCACACACGCAGGCAGCCACACAGACAGTCACACACAGGGGCATGCAGTCACACAGACAGTCACACACACAGGCAGGCAGTCACACAAACAGGCAGGCAGTCACACACATACCTCTTTCCAGTGGATGCAGTTGGTTGTTGGGGTAGCAGGGACTCCTTTCCTCTTCATGTGCAACAGTTACCAGGGGCTTCGGGAAAGTATTAGCCCTGCCCCCTCTGATCGTTATGCCCTGCTGCCTCAATTTTTTTGTTTTCAATAGACCTGGATGGAGAATAATGAAATCCTCCATCCAGGTACCTGTTTTAACTCCCCTGACACTGGCCATGTGCGAGCTGTGTCGGCCACATGGCGCCCCCTGGTCCACAGCTCGCACACCCCTAAGGCCGGCCCTGCAAATATATATAAAGAAATACACATATACGTATCTCAATATTTAAAAAACAAAATCTAACTATTACAATATTAAATTCTAATATTATTAGCAAAAAAATATTATTTGAAAAGCTTGCCCCAAAATATAAATTCAGGGCATAGTCTTTAAAAAAAAAAAAAAAAAATCAGTCTCAAGAGTTAGGCATAATTTAAAGAGATTTAAAACAATCACATCTGCTTTGTATTTACTTTACATGCCATAATAAAGGTCTACTTTGGTGAAATCCCCATTTGTTTTTGGAGTGCTGTCTTACCAAATCCTGCACAATAAAAAAAAATTAAAAAAAAAAAATTAATACAGTCCAATCCTGGATGAAATAAATCAAACTTAAAATAATTTTGAGTACAGCATTTTTTCTAACTGCATAAGGAAAACACTGACCTCTAGTGGTGTTTTGTTTCAATGTTTTCACAACTGACCTAAAAAATGGTTCACTTTAAAAATGTGCAGATAGTATGTACTATAACACCATTAGTCAACTGAAAATGATCATAAAGTTCACCCCATACAATTTATGTGATCAATGAAAATTTCGCAGTTTTGAACAGTTATGTAGTAACACAGAGCTTCTTAATACAGCGCCAAAATGCAATCACTTATACAGTGCTTGAGTGTGCACGTGTACATGTACTCTCTCTCTCTCTCGTAAGGTCACGCATAACCAGTATCAGACCACAAACATAAAGTTAACATTATGGATGTTACAGGTAGGACACTGGAGTGGAGGTTACCAGTGGGATTTTATTTACTTATTTAGGTTTTATTCATATTCTGTGCCATACTGTCATGGTGCATATTATATCATACATATTTTATTAAATACTTGCTTTCACCAGTGTTTTGTATAGACCATATCATTTGTTGATAGATATTGTGATAACAGTTTTGCCACTATTAACACGCAGTTTGCTCGACAGAGATCCTCGTCAGTTCGAGCATGCTGGATGCCTCCAGTGTAGGACCGTGCTCGGCTGAATGTCGAGATGGAAGGCAGCCTGTGGGTTTTGATAGGTTCAAGCTAGAATCACTCTGCTGGGGGAGTGAGGATTTCTGATGGGAACTTGATGGAGCCATGGTGCAGTCTTGGAGGTTAAAGTTTCCCTTGATGTGTTTTGCTTTTAGCAGCACACATAACACAATCACAGTGACCAACAAAATAGCTACGACGGCCAGAATAGACCCGATCAGGATCTCTAGGTTATCGTACAAGATATGAAAACCTGCAATAAAACATAATATATATTTTAAAACATAAAAAACAAATAAATAGAATAACTTATTAAGGAACGTTAGGGTTATTCACTAAACTCCAAATGTATCGAGATAAAACCTGAATGACAAACTGGGGCTAAAATTAGCCAAATCTGTGACTATAACAGAGATATATTTTTTTCCAGATCAGTTATTTTGGTCTAAATAATGCAATTCAGATTCCAATTAGCTACAAGTTCATGTCTAGTGAATGAATCTCTGTGTCCAAATCATATGGTTTTTTCAAGATTTAGTTTAATTGAAATATTTTTATGTTCTACTTATTAAAAAGAGTGTTTTTAAAAAGATTAGTCTAGGTCAGCGTTAGGCAGCCTTGAGCACTCCTGATTTTGTGGAGTACATCGCCCCTATTGCTTTGCCATCATTATGGCTGTAAGAGCATTATATTTAGCCCACAGTATCTGGAGTGCCAAAGGTTTCCTACCCCCTAGTCAATCTTAACCAGCATTAAGAAAAATGTATGCTTTGCTTGGTACTATATAATTTCATAAATACAATTGCACAAGTGACCCCTAGATATCCCAAAATTGAACCACATTATTTGATGCTTAATTCTAGATAAATATGGTCAGGGTGTGAAATCCTTCAGACAGAGCATCCGTTGAATCCAATGTGTTTACATGATAATGTATGAACCCTTCTTTACTTGCAATTCAATTGTCTTGGCATCGCTGGGAAATATTGCCCTGTTATGTCCAATTTCTACGTGTCTGTGTCCCTATTCTGTAACTTTCCTATTGCAACATTGTAAAAGGAAATGTACGAAAAATGTTTTTGTTGTTGAGTTGACAGCAGGTACCATTTTCAGACATGGGGACCAGGTCACTATGAAACATATGTATTTGTATTTTTGCAAAGTACTTTCATGGCAATACATTGCTAATCTTTCACTTGTTCAGAGTATACTATCCAGTGCAGGTGTATGAACATCTAGTTCCGAGGTGTCAAACGTTTGCTGTAGAGGGCCTATTTCAGGCCTGGACTGGCCAATTGGTCATTTATATAAGTTTTGCATCACTATATTTCACAAAAGACTTTAACTGTAGTAGGAATTGTTAGAAATCCAAAGTGAATTTCAAGTGAATTTAAAGGGACAATATAGGCACCCAGACTATCTCAACTCCTGGATGTTAACAGACTTTTGGTCCACTGACGCTGGACATCCTCACACTCTGCATGAAGACGTCCAGCATCAGCTATTTCCCCATAGGAAAGCATTGATTCAAGGCTTTCCCATGGGGAGGCTTAATGCCAGCACGGCACTCGCCACACATGTGCATTAGCGCCTGCTCGTCAAGGTACGTCCGAGGGGGCAGAGCCGTAACCCTGCACCTATGGACATCAGTGCTGGGATCGGGTAAGGAAATAAAGTGTTTTTAACCCTTTATTCACCGTGGCAGGGGGCGCGAGGGACCTCTAGTGCCAGGAATACAGCTTTGTATTCCTTGCACTATAGCATCCATTGAAGGCCAAAAGAAGTCAGACTGGAAGCTTAGCAGACTTAGATTTTTTTTTAGTTTGGTTAGTTTAGCTCTCAATTTGAAATTCACTTTGAATTCCTAGCAATTCTCACTTTAGTGAATAATCCTGTAAGTGCATGTTAGTGTGAAATGTGTAACACTTGTATTAGAATTCGAGTATGGAACAAGATGGAAGTGATTGGATTGTAACTGCAGTGAAAGCATCTTTACTAACTCAATCAGCATGAGTGACATCATTATATCATAGTCAGAGTGAACAAAAAAGTGCTTTATTCTAAATAAGTGGGAGTACCTGTGAGCTGTGCCGAGATGCACACAGTCCCTGGGGATGCAGGAGATTGGTCCTTATACCCATTCATACACTGACAGGAATATGTACCAAACTCATCTAGACAATAAGCGTGGACATCGCATTGCTGGATTCCAGTATGGCATTCATTCACATCTTTAAAGAAGGTAAAAGAACAATTTAAGGGTGCTGATTGGACTTTATTCACATGCAAAACAAAACAATAGGATCCATAAGGTTAAATTGGGCCACAAAATTGGGCTGCAGTGGTTATGGTACTTGGTGTATTCTAGTAATGCTGTGATTGTATTTGAATATAGGAATCTAGATATCATCCCATATCTTAAAATGTATTCACCCATAATACTTCACGTGGCAATACTTATAGGATTACTAAAATGATTTCAAAGAGAATTTCAAATTTTAGGCCAAAATAGTCAATTTGGAAAAAAAATATATTTCTCCAAAATTCACACTTCACGTGTATGTATATTTGTATACGTATTTTCACTGGTTACTCACTAAACGTGAACCCTACTTAATGTACTTTGTAAATAAAAATACATTTTCACTTAGGTGTGCAAAGGATCATGGGAAGTAAAAATATTTACCTTCAACAGAAAACGATAACAGTGTTCCATTCAGTGCCCCCAAGGAAGTGTTTGTAAGATCATTTAATTGGATTTCTAGAAGGTTGGCAATGTCACTTCCTCTCCCTCCATTTTTTAAATACAACCAGTATATCAATGTTACACGGTTCTCTTCAGGCCTGTAAATATATAGACAGAGGAATTAGGCACGGATACCATCGTATGAGCCACATTAAATAATGGGACATCTGGAGTGCCAAAGGTTGCCTACTTCTGATCTATACAATACATACAAAAAAATAATGGTTCAATTCCAGACTGGCATGTCCTTTTAATAAACTCAGTATTTACCTCTATATTGGCCTGCTGTGAAACATCTCTATAGTCCATAATCGTTAATGCACGGGGTCATTCATATGTTTACTAGCAGGTTCCTATAAAGGTAAACACTGAATTTATTTACTTTCAATGTGCATTTCATTGAATTGTAGTAATTATGTGACTGCCCAAAATAACATATATTCCTGTTATATATACACATTTATTAATTAATATTTTTTTTTTATAGTATTGAATACATTTTTTTTATATATATTATCCTCCAGTTTGGCCTTTTAAATGAGATATGTTAAGTTGTGTATATTAGTAATTCGATGGTTCTTAATGGCCACTAATGACCGACTAATTTCTAGTAGTTTAACAGTTAGACAGTTAAATAAATTGAGTGCTAAAACATATATATTACAAGAAACCAAACAATCAAAACAATGTCTAGTTTAAGGTAATATCTACCAAAATACACACAAAGATTTCCTTTGAGAGATTTAAAAAAATAAATAAATCACATACTACATATATTAGTAACTTGCCTCTTTAGTTTCTTTAACAACAGTGAGCTGTCTGTAATTGGGAGGTAGACCATCTTCTCTTGAATCTTTAAAGAGAAAGAAGAAATGACTCACGTTATTGACTCATGTACTAATTAAATATGTATTGGGAAGGAAATAAGTACATTTCTTCTCTTACTTTCTGAGTAGTGGATTCAATAATCTTAGATTCTAGTTCATCCGAAAGTATTCCTTTGTGTTCCAATTCAACAGAAATTGCAAAAAGACGATCTGTTTAAAATGAGAGGAAAAAAAGAAAAATAATTAAATGTTTGAAAATATATATATATTTTTTTTTAACAGAACGTGATCTTAACTTTCACCTATTTTCATAAACTCCGTATTTTATTTTGCTGCAGTTTATTTTAAAGGTATTGATGCTAACATTACAGCTATTCTCATTGGACATTTTCCGGCCGATATTATTAATGATGCATCTATAAATGCGAATACTGCATTATTCAATTTAATGGATATTTTCTTGTTGGCTGGTTTAATAAATCATCTATAATTATCCAAGGTTTACTCACTATTTTTCCCCAGAGATCTGGTCTGCTATCTGCCAAGTCATGGCTATGATTGGTGGGAAGGAAAACTTCATTTGTCAGTGATTGTACAAAACACAATTTCAGTTTGTTTGGTTTTGTGAGTGAGAAGTGACTCACCTTGTTTAAATATTGACGACTCACAGTAGAATTTACACATAAAATATGAATTATTATAAAAGAATTAAATAAATACTATTCATAATGCATATAAACACCCTGGCTTGCACGTTAATATTAAAACATACTAAAATCACATATGTGGGCTTTTTTATGCCACACATCAGAGCTGAGAGACCATCCTAGAGTCTGGATGAAGTTACAGCAAAATCGTCTGCTTTCAAATATTTACCATAACTCAAGAAGAAAACTGACTTTTTTTGAAGCAAGGAGAAAATATTTGACATTTTTAATAAAATCTACATACGTCTGATTATATTACAGATAGATCTGGAAATATTTGGATACCGACATAATTTTCACAATTTTGGCTCTGTACGCCACCACAATGGATTTGAAATTAAACAACTGAGATGCAGTTGAAGCGCAGACTTTCAGCTTTAATTCAAGGGGTTGAAGAAAAATATTGTATGAAACATTTAGGAATTTCAACCATTTTCACACACAGTCCCCTTATTTCCTGGTCTTAAATTAAACGTGAATACCCTCAAATTAAAGCGAGAGAGACTGCAAATTAAGTCTATATTCATTATTTAACTGTAAGTTAAGACAGCGCACACACAAAAATACATTTAAAATTTTACAAGTCTACTTAAAATCACCTTTCTTAGCAAACAAATATGGGGATTCAGTTTCAACATATGGCCATAGTGTGTAGCAGCACCAGTGTGAAATGCATGTTCCGTGTGTGCCCCCTACTCCCCTTTTTTTGTTACAGCGTGTGACCGGGCCCCTGCTTACAAATACCCAACCGGTGACCTCCTTAATGTGCGGGCCGGTGGCCCCATTGGGGAAAAAAAAAATTGTTTAGGGCAGCGGGGCCCATGGGGCAGCTGCTTTGGTTCCCACAATAGTAACTAGGCCCTTTGCCCCACGTTAAAGATGGCCCTGGGGCAGCAGTCATGTTTCCCCTTCCTTACAGTCCATGGGATTCCTCTACTGTGTTATCTTCATTGTGGTCACAAATTCAACAACAACAACAACAAAAAAGAAAGAAAGAAAATAATAATAATAATAATTAAAAACATAAATTTACCTCCAGGAGGATGTGGAATACCCAAGTCTATTTTATTTTCAGTGTATGTGGTTGTTTCCTCCTTATCTAAGTAGAAAAGAAGTACATTTATTTGTAGCCATGATTTGACAGGTTGCAAGATTGGTTACTATACAGCAAGTATAAGAATGTTATTGAACTAATCATATACTTCTCATTTTTTAACCTGTCTCTATGTAATACAATGAAATATAATCCATAAAAAAATAAAAATATATATTTTTTTTATTCAGACTGTAGAACACAAAAGCCTCCCCATGAGATGATTATCAACAGATAATGACTTATAACATTGATATCTAAGCTAAGAACGTAGCAGATTTCTCAGTACTTTGCTCAAAGCGATTTATGCCCAGGACAATACAAATGGGAAAAAATAAAGACAAAAACAACTACTAGGCTGTTCTGCTTCAAGTATGAATTGATTGGAATCAGATGATCGATAGGAGTAAGTGCTTCTTTCCTGCTCTTCGATGATCACTCTGGAGGTAGATATCGAACTGTCCAAAAAGTTGTATCTGCCGTCTCTTGGTTGTGTGTCTATCTGAGAGGGGTTGACTTGCTCGGCTTCATCTAAAACTTTATCTGAAATAATCATATTGACTTTTTGCATTGGATCAATATCTTTTGTGTCCATTGTGTTAAAAACATGAACAGCAGGAGAAGGTACATTAGAAGGGAAAATTCCTAAAATTTGATTTCGGTCTAACAAAGGGTATGTGGCATGAGTATCAAGAGACTTCTTTAATATTTTGCCTTCTTCCATAATATCAAAAGGAATTGATGCTAAAATGTCTTTGGTGCGGAATATGAATGGTGCAATAAAAGACGGTTCCACAGCATCTAAGATGGGAGTTTTTGACAATTCTTTAGTCAGTAGAGAATGGTTGGGTCCAAACACAGTCTTTTTCATATTCAAAAATTTTGAATTGGCTGTAAACTCTTGAGATGTTGGTAGCTCAGTCTTTTGTGTTCCCAAAATAGATTTGGGAGTTGCATCCTTTTGGTCAGTTTTATTTGATAATAGATCTGGTGGGGTCAAGATTTCCATATAATCATCTAGTATTTCATTATCTTCTTCAACATAGTTGAATGGTAATCCACGCATATATTTAACAATATCATCGTCTGACAGGAATGCTGGGGTTAAGCTACTTTCCACGTTATCTGTAACCAAATCACTTTCAGTGGTGACTGGATTTGAAATTTCTTCCTCTATGTACGTTGTAAGGGGGGTTGAACTGGTTCCACTTGATGCCTGTTCACCATTATGTGTGAATTCTAGAATTTCTTCTGCACTGCGGCTTGAAGCTAGGTCTTTCAGTGTAATGGAAGGTAAAATACCCTCCACTAGAAAATGTTCTCCATAATCAAGGTTTCCTAAAAACTGGTCTGATTTGATCCCTGAGATGCTGCTATTTATGGGACTCATAGAATAACGCAGAGAAACCGCTTCTGTTTTCAGGACTAGGGTGTCTCGCACAGATGTTAAATCTGGAAGATGCAAAGTGTAGGACGTTAAAGATGTTTCCAATAAGAGATGGTCTCCATTATTGTGTACTGCTCCATGTTCTTCTCCAATTGTGGTAGTTGTGCTATCTTCTGTTGGGTGAATGAAAAAATGAAGAGAAGCGTCATTTGATGTCAGAATCGAGATGTCTGGAATATATGAAGCATCCATTGTCTGCAGTGTAAAGGATGGCACAATGTTCTCAAATAAGGAATTTTGCAATTCTGCAAAACTGCTAATTACAGCTACTTCTTCTATATTTGAGGTAGAATATGTATTGTTGTAGCCTTCTGCTGGATCCTTTGTAGGGTAGGGAAATCTTTCTAATGCTGCCATATCTGTGGTACTTGGAATAACAATGTATCCTGTAATTGGGTTTGTAAAATGCTGTAGGGGGGTTTCAGCCATGGTATGGTGTTCTCCATAACTTAGGACTCCTGTAACATCTTCTTCATTAGTGTTAGGTGAGCTTTCTTCTGCAGAGTGCAAGGAGGAATAAAGACGATCTTCTGCTCTTGTCACATCTAAAGTGTGTGGAAGAAATGTTTGATCCTTTTGGTTTAGAGTCAAAGAGGCTTTATCTGTTGGAAACCATGACATTTGTTTCCCATTTTTAGGGAGAATTGCTGTGCTGTTCTGTTCATATGTCGTCATATCCAAAACTGTAGGTATAGATGGTTCAGACCTCGGCTTTGATGTACTTTCGATGGCGAGTGTACTTTGCATTATAGGTTCTAGTACACAATGATGGTGGCTTGTGGTATTTCTATGGTCAGGGTCCTCGAAAACATAATATTTTCCTTCAAAGTATTTGCTGGAAGAAATATGTGAAAAACTGCGCCACAGAAACACAATATGGACGGCTACAGCTTCTGTAGCATATACATGGGTATATTTATTCCAACAAGCATATACCACACTGTTTTCGACAGTGGAAGAAACACCTTCAAATATTATTTCATCCTGGTTCTCATCACAGTTTAAGTTTGTTTGGAAGCCATTAATATAAATTATAATGTGCTTCCCTGGACCAGCCAAAATAGTCCAGTTGCACCAGAGATAGGTATCCATATTTCCATAAAACACTGGAGGAGAAAATTTTCCAGACTCATTTGTAAGTTGGACATGGCAACTTCTTGCAGGGACATAAGCCAACATGGAAGCCAGCCCAAAATCTGAAAAACACACATTTTAAATTACTATGTAGAAATCCAGTGTGAGGCTTAGAACTAGAATTTAAAGAAATTATGGTTTGATGGTACCGTGGCCAATGCCACATTATCAGCTTTTTACTGAATTACAAAAAAAAAAAAAAAAAATGCCATTCAATAATTTTTTTTATTTATTGCGTAAATTTGGGTAAGTTATTCGCTGTGACAGTAGAATATGGTTAATGCCTGATCCTAGCATTGACATATACTGCATTGGATGAAGTATGTTACCATAACAACAGCTGGGATCAAATAAGTATCAAATAAGTATTAGAGTACTGAACAAATAAACACAGCTTCATTTTAAGAGGATACAGCCAGCATGTGTCGGGCAAACAATTAAAGTAAACAGATCTCTTATAAATCATTGTTTGGCACTGCGACTTCAACCTGAGCAACATATTATCCTGTATGCCAAGCTGCTACTACACACAGAAAAATACAATGTGAAGTGCAGACTACAAAACAATACATTTAAACAATCTGCTCCTTTCAAAAGGCCTGATCACAAAGGAAAGGGTTTTTAATTAACTGGTATTGATTTTTTTTTTTTTTTTAATCTATGAGATCAGCAGTGACTGAGTCAATCTCCAGCTGTTCCAGAATCTGTTTTTCATTTTTTCCTGTCTGCTCTAGTTTTCCTTAAAACAGAGGACAAAGTAGGGACTACTTTGTCTTACAGAGGTTTTTCTACGCCTGACCAGCTATGACCAGCGGAGGAGCAAAGTGTGCTTCATTTCCGGTGGTCAGAGCAATTTTCCCACAATTCTCACCTTTCCTCTGTGTTCCCGCGAAGCCTCCTTTCACTTTTCCCGAATGGCCTGTCACTTACACAGAATGCCGGCGAAACTGCCGAATTTTGTCCCAACAGAATGAGAACAGTTTCTCCCTTCGTGTTAAGACGTAATTCGGGACTTTGTTCTGATCGGAATTTCATTCGAATGAATGAAACGGTAAATTTACTAATACTAATTAAAGATTACTTAGTATTAGTAAATTCTGCCCCTACACGCTATGCCGCGAGTAGGGGCATGTCTATTAAACAATGAGCAGCCTGTGGCTATTAAAAACAACCCTAGTATTAAACTGAAAGGGGCGTGTGGGGGCCCTAAATAACAAGGGGGGGACATATTGTACTCCCACCCCTGAGCGGGTGGGGGCCCTAAATGAAAATGTGTGGGGTGGGGGACCTATTGTCCTCCCCTGGCCCACACCCCTGAGCGGCAGATGGGGGCCCTAAATAACAATAAGGGGGGGGACTGTAGCGGAGCTGCAATATTAAAATAAAAATCTCAACTGGTAGACTGTAAAAACCTCCAAGAGAAGCGCAGTACAGCAACACAATCCCAATCTCCCAATAACCAGACGATACACAGTTCTGGGAGTCAACTGATTTTTATTCTGCCACAGCTGGCTTTTATGCAACTCCCCATGCAGGGGGTTTCTTTAATTACATTCCAGGGGTTTTTCCACTGGTGGACCCTGTTGGGGACAGGGGACAAAGTAACATTTCCCAGTTTCATCCTCTGTACCTGGGAGATAATGGAGTATGGACAACTCTTTAATGACATTATCTCCCAGGTACAGAAAACATACAATATTTCAAACATTTATAATATATATTATTCAGAATTCCACAAAAGAAACTTCACCGAATGGCAGGGATCTGAGCGCTCACTCTGTCGAAATATCAATGATATAGATTAGTAGATTAGGAACGCCATTAGAGTGAAGTTTAGACCGAACAACCCCAAAATAGTCCCAGATGGTTTTAGGCTTTGACCGGTCTTCATTTGGGAGTATTCACCATTAAAATAACGAAGTGAACGGTTTGTGTAGCAGGGGGTCGTGTGCCCTATGTTTGGTAGTGTCTTTCATACTAATGCCGCTCTGTATAGGTAAAGGGGAACGAACATACGAAGGGATGGAACTTCAGCGGTGTTCGCGCCGTCCAGTGTCCGATTATAGTTCCATGCACTCGACAACCAAACACCGCTGTCTGTTCATGAACAAAGATGGCCGCCGCCACGTGTTCGGTCATACGAATGATGGCCACCCATCCGACCATTTAGAACCTTCCAGTTTATAAGTCAATTGGAAGCACATGACTCCCCTGAGTGTTCCCACTGTTCAGTAGATAGTTTGACATACGAACAATATAGCTGTAATCCGTTCAGAAACTCCAAATTGTTGAACCATCTAAGTCTCTAGTACAAATAAGTGGCTGGTTCTGCCACAGGAACCTATTGTTCTCCCCCCTCCCGACCCCCACCGCTGAGTGGCGGGTAGGGGCCCTAAATAACAATAATGGGGGGGACCTATTGTCCTCGCCCCCAGCCCCCACCCTTGAGTGGTGGGTGGGAGCCCTAATTGAAAATGTTACCCTTACAAGGTGACTAGGGGTCCCCAAGCCCCTAGTCAGCCCCCCACCCCGCAAAAATAATAATAATTAATAAACCCCTACCTACCCCCCCTCACCCTAAAAATAGTGAGGGGGGAACAAAATAACTAAGTATCTGTTAAAAAAAAACTAAAAAAAAAAAAACTTACCATTTGAGGTCTTCTTAAATCTTCATTTTTCAGCCCTAAAAAAGGCCAAATAAAAATCCAATCACACTTTGCTCCTCCGCTTGTCATAGCTGGTCAGGCATAGGAAACCTCCAGAAGACAAAGTAGTCCCGACTTTGTCTTATTTTTAAAGAAAACTATAGCAGACAAGAAATGAAGAACAGATCGTGACAGAGGGAGAAAAGAGGAATCGATTAAAGAAAGGTAAGTTCGGCATGACAGTGCCGGTTTAAAGAAAACAAGTTTTTTCAAGAAAAGGAAACTTTAATTATTATTATTTTTTTTTTTAGGAACACCCCAAACACTATGACAACTTCAATGTGCTGCAGTGGTTATGGTATCAGGCGTGCTCTTGCGCTCTCCCCATTATGAGTAGTCAAACCATTATAGGTTTTTAATTCTTACCTGTGCTTAGGAATTTCTGTTAGATCTCCTGGATAGGTTCTGCGATGCAACACCATCTCATTGGCTGAAAGCATCAGCTAATTGCTCTTAGCCAGTGAGCTAAGTGCTGCAGCGCTGAGAGCTTCCTGCTGCATTGGTGGTAGGGAGCAATGCCTGGTGGATCACAAATTACAATTCAAACTGTTTAAAAATGGCTTGACTACTTGCATATGGCAGACAGGGCCAGATTAACATAGGGACTGATGGAGCTGCAGCTCCAGTCCCATTAACTTAAATTTTTATATATATATATATATATATATATATATATATATATATATATATATATATATATATATATATATATATATATATATTTATATTTTTTTTATTTTTTTTTTTTTAAGTATATATATGGACA
>OW240913.1:318262425-318368608 GCA_933207985.1 Pelobates cultripes | reverse complement strand
CGGAGACCATGTGAGATGCTGCCTCAGATAATATATAAGCTGTGCTTACATGCTGACTGTGCCCTCCTTAGAGTCGTCCGGTGGGTGGAAAGAGTGTGTTGTTGTTTGCGGGACACAGTCAGTGCATGGTGTTCTGGTCCACCTCTGTTTCCAAACGGTGCCCAGCGGTTGCTCTATTGCTGCCACCTCCATTCTCCAACTAGTGAGGGACGCGGCGGCCATCTTGGGTTTCGCCATGCGGTCCATAGTCTTTCGGCTCGCCGCCCAAGCGTCATGAGTGATTGCTTCTCCGGTGGGGTCCGGGATAACCCCCCCGGCCCACAGGGGGGGGAGAACGGGGCCCTCAGTAGGCGTGCGAGAGGTCCCGCCGGACTAAGCACGGGAGACCGGCCGCATCTCCCGCCAGAGCCTCGCGACGGGCCGCAATCCCAGCTGCCCAGTAATCAGCATCGCCGGTAGGACGGGGGTCGGTATGTGCACCAGGAGTTGTGCTCAGGTCCCCTGTGTCGCCTATTAGCAGCTGTGTGGCTTTTTCAGGGGAGGAAGAGTTATTTGAAGCTAAATGTTTAGGTTTCATGGAGGAGCCGAGCTGTTCCACGTCCATCCAGCTTGGCGGTCAGGCCCCGCCCCCCAACATTCCTCAAGTTATTCATCAACCTGAAACCTGTGTCTGGTGTGAATTACATCAGGGAGCATGCACGCATTGTTTCTTAATTTGGCCAGGGGCAGATACACAGAGAATAATCAATTGATTGAATTGATTTCCACTTCATGGCCGAAACTTTGTTTCTACTATATACTATATCTGCAGCTATTGTGAGGCAAGATTTCATATAACTCCAAAGAAAACATGCAAAACAAATAACAGGCCTTTTTTTTTCGAGGTGGAGTTTTTCTTTAAAATGGGTTAAAATGAGAGAACTTCTCCTGCTTCATCTTATACTGGAAAAGGCCACCTAAATACTAGGATTGCGACTCTTATCAGGGTTTTGCTTGACATAATTTACTTTGCATCTGATCCAATAGCAAACATTTACATTGATTACTTTCCAGCAAAGATTTAAAAAACAAAAAACAAAACAAGGTAAGTCTCAATGCATAGCCAATTAAATAACCATGAGGATAAAATCAGAAAAGAAACCCACCCCCCCAACAGGAACAACCTGGGATGAGTACCCCAAAGAGAGGGAAGGGATAGAGAGGGATAATAGGGAAAATAACAGGGAAGGACCAGCCATGCACAGGGTGACCAAATCCACCATGTTTACAGGGACATGTATAATTTTGTCATATTCATGAAAACGCATCAAAAGGGATGCCCTGCGTAATGCATATTCTACAGGATTCTTCATTGCCTAATTACTTAATTCCAGGATTCTTTATTGCCTAATTGCTTACTCTTATACACTTTCTTCTGAATTCTACATACCACAGGGCTACTCTTTTTATGTGCTTCCCATCAATATGTATATATGATATGTGTCCCAGAAAACATAGGGGATCAGGTCACCCTGGCCATGCACCTCCAGCTAAAATGGGAAAAAACAAACGTAGCAGACCTAAAAGTGCACTCTGTATAATATGACAAGGTAACATCAACACCAACCCAAATTAGGAAGGAATTGTAGCTGTATGACCAGTATAAGCTTCATGGGGCCCTCGGATATATAAGAGACACGATTATGCTCATTTGGCAGATCTGGTTTATAAAGAGACAGTAAGAGTGACATCAAAAACTACTAAAGGAGGGTGTTCCACATTATTAAGTTCCTCAAGCTTAGATATCTACAGCACTGCTGGACAGTGGGTAATGTGTCGAGACCTCCATTACAAGGGATCTCGTAGAAGACTTTTATTACAAATGTATGTGTAAATGCTGAGGAAAGTGTATGAAATTCAAAGTTAAATCCTGACAGAGTACTTTTAAGCTGCCTGTAGTCTCTCTAAAGCCGTTAAAGGAAAAGTTTCATATTAAGGTATAATTATTTAAAATGAAAGGTTATATGTGTCATAGTTTCTGCGTGTATTTTTTTGCAATTCATGTGATGCACTAACATTTTACCACATGACAGGAGGCTTCATATTTTGCATTAACTTTATTTACTAACTCCATAGCAGCAAAGAAAAAACTGTTGAAATAAAGAACCAATCAGAACACAGTCAGAGTGTATATAAGGGAAAGCATATGCAAATCACTTCCTCTTTCTTGGCTGCTCCATCACAAGTCAGGTCAGAGTGCTGGTTCACTGTTTGTATCTTAAACTGAATCTATTGTATGTGATTACTATATACCCTTTCTGGTGGAGGTGACGGGGGGCTATCCCTTTATTTCCACTTCTTTCGTGGGGTGTATTTTTCTTTTCTTATTGGCATTCTGTCCCCTCTCTCTTCAGGCCCTCTCTTCCCTGAGGCAGCCTGCCTCCCCCCCCTTTCCCTGTGGCTACGTTAACCACTGTCCTCGAGTTTCCTGCGCACCCTTTGCATTGATTTCAATGAGTCTGCCTAGGAATCCTGTTGATTTGTGTATATTGGAAAGGACGGGCCGTTCGCGCGTATTTCTGCACACCCGTGTTTGGTGGTTTGCGCACGAACTGGCCGATTTCTCTATTCGCGCGTGATTACAGTCGTTTTAATTTCGTATAGGTTTTCCATGAATGCGTTTCGCGGCCTTTCTAGCACCATTTTGACCCCAGTTCTTGCAAGACCCGCGGCGGCCATCTTGTTGGTATTGGTGGTCAGGGATTTTACTCCCATCACGAAAAGGCTGTTTGCTACTGTCCAGCTGTTCTGTGCAGGCTGTCAGGGACCTGGTCAGGTTGGTGTTATATCCCTGGGGAGTGGGACTACCAGTCAGGTTTATCCTAGTATTCTGGCAAGGGCTGAGCAGAATTTGTCTTTGCAATTCCGGTTTTCCTGGGTGAGCCCCAGTGAAATTAATAAGAGTCTGTTTATTGCCGAACGCCAGTAGGCTGTGTGTATGTTAAGACCCACGGACTGTTTCACTCCCCTTCCAACCGGTCCCTATACCTCTCCGACCTGTGCCTGTTTGTTAAACAATTTGCAACGTACCTACACCCTGTTCCAAATTATTATGCAAATTCTATTTAAGTGTCACAAAGATTAAATATTTTGTTTTTCAGTTTAACTCATGGATGGCATTGTGTCTCAGGAGCTCTTTTGATCACTGAAAACAATCTCGGACACCTGTGATAATTAGATTGCCAGGTGAGCCCAATTTAAGGAAAAACTACTAAAGGAGGGTGTTCCACATTATTAAGCAGAGCACCATTTTCATGCAATATGGAGAAGAAAAAGGATCTCTCTGCTGCCAAAAAGAGTGAAATAGTTCAATGCCTTGGACAGAAAAATACATGAAGACTAATTTTCAAACAGTCCTGTTCACTGATGAGTGCCGTGCAACCCTGGATGATCCAGATGGATGGAGTAGTGGATGGTTGGTGGATGGCCACCCTGTTCCAACAAGGCTGCAACATCAGCAAGGCGGTGGTGGAGTCATGTTTTGGGCCGGAATCATGGGAAGAGAGCTGGTCGGCCCCTTTAGGGTCCCTGAAGGTGTAAATATTACCTCTGCAAAGTATGTGGAGTTTCTGACTGACCACTTTCTTCCTTGGTACAGAAGGAAGAACTATGCTTTCCATAATAAAATCATCTTCATGCATGACAATGCATAATCTCATGCTGCAAAGAATACCTCTGCATCAATGGCTGCTATGGGGATAAAAGGAGAGAAAGTCATGGTGTGGCCTCCATCCTCCCCTGACCTCAATCCTATTGAGAACCTTTGGAGCATCCTCAAGCAAAAGATCTATGAGGGTGGGAGGCAGTTTACATCCAAACAGCAGCTCTGGTAGGCTATTCTGACATCTTGCAAACAAATTCAAGCAGAAACTGACCAAAAACTCACAAGTTCAATGGATGCAAGACTTGTGAAGCTGCTATCAAATAAGGGGTCCTATGTTAAAATGTAACATGACCTGTTAAAATGTTTAAAAAGTTAAAATGTTGTTATAAGTTTGATTGAAATAGCTTTTGATTTCAGTAAATATGCTGCAAACACAACAAATTACAATTTTCAGTTCTTTACTGTGCAGAATAATTTTAACAGTGCATTGTAAGTGTTTTATGTGTAAAAAAAAATACTGTTATCATTAGAAAGTTTTTTCAATAAAATTTGAATTGTACTCTTAATTAGTGATGTCCCGAACGGTTCGCCAAACGGTTCGCGAACGGTTTGCCACGGACTCATCATTGAGTAAACTTTGACCCTGTACCTCACAGTCAGCAGACACATTCCAGCCAATCAGCAGCAGACCCTCCCTCCCAGACCCTCCCACCTCCTGGACAGCATCCACTTTACATTCATTGTGAAGCTGCATTCTTAGTGAGCTGTCCAGGAGGTGGGAGGGTCTGGGAGGGAGGGTCTGCTGCTGATTGGCTGGAATGTGTCTGCTGACTGTGAGGTACAGGGTCAAAGTTTACTCAATGATGATTCTGTGGCGAACCGTTCGTGGCGAACCGTTCGCGAACCATTCGACGAACCGTTCGGGACATCACTACTCTTAATAGTTGATAACATGAGAATTATGCTGACCGTTATTTACATCAATTATTTAGGTAAATGAGAAAATTATCATTTGCATAATAATTTAGAACAGGGTGTATATAGCCCTATCATGGACAATACCCAGAGCCACATGGCTATCCAGGCAATGATCACCGTGGCAGTGGCTGAATCCCTGGAGAAGGCTATGGCCAAAGTGTTCCCTGTGGTCTCCAATACTATCAAGCCAGCTCCAAAACTCTCCCAAGGCAGGGAAGACTCAGATGAGTCGGATAACTCCTCCAGAGAGAGGGCACACCCGGCAAAACGCCATTGAAAGGGCGAGGGCTCCAGGAAGGAAACTGGCAAAGGCAAGACGCCCCTCACGCCCAGCGCCAATTCTCCCCCCTCCTATTCAGGATGATTACTCAGATGAGGAAAGAGATGTTACCCACTCTCTCTCCATCGTGGATGAGTGGCAGGAGGAGGTCTCAAACTCTGAAGATGGTGATTGGGGCTCCAACACCTACATCTGGGAGACCTTACTGGGTGAGCCCCAAGGTAAGGAGGATGCAGGAACGGAGACGCCCGCTGCTCAGGAACAGGAGGTTTTCCTAGGAACATTAAAAATCCCAGATCAGGGGAGTGAACTCCACCAAAGCACCTCCTCAAGTTTATGCATTTTTTAATACGGAAGCCCCTGGTCAAAGCCGTCCACAAACGGATGAGGGCCGAATGCCCCAGGCCATCGTTACCAGATAAAGTGGCGTTTACGCCTGAGTTTGACCAGCTCATGCTGGCATTTATGGCATGTGGTGGTCGTGACTCTCGCAAAGGGGTCGAAAGGGGCTTCAGAGGAGCACAGGACAAACTCCTGGATGCGATGGGGCCACTGGCCCGCATAATGTACCTTGCGGACGACGCATACGCCCGTGCAGACTCTTTTACTGTGAATATGGTGCGCGAATGGGAGCACAACATTAGAAAATAGGCACAAAGAGGGTTCTGTTTTATGGGCAATACCAATGCGGTCCTCTCGACTGAGAGGCGCCGTGCAGCACTTTTCCACATTGATCACAAACTTGCGGATATTGGGGCAAAAGAACTAGGCCCACAGGCACAGGGAAAACTTTTTGGAGAGGCCTTTATGAAGGAGTTAAATAAACACGTAAATATGTCCACCTCTCTGAATAAGGCCCGTACCTCCATTCGCAAGGTAACCCCACCAGAGGTGTTTTTTCCAGGGCTGGTCGGCAACGGGGCCATGCCACCAGAGGATTTTGGCCATCGGACCCCTGCACTGGACACCCACAAACTTCTATCCAGAAGTGGGTGCACAACAACAACACCACTACTACCGGGGAGCTGACAGTGGTCGTGGAGGACGCGGACGTGCCCGCACAAGATTCCCCACAGGTAAGATACCATCACTTTGTACCTACTTTAAGCGTTACCGCAGGCCGTATTTCTCTTTTTCTCTAGAATTGGAAAAAACTGTCGGCAAATGCATGGATGCTACAGACTGTCAAGGGTTATCAAATCGAACTTCAAAGTTCCATATGCAGAACCACCACCCTCACCCCTCTGCCTCTCGGCAACGGACACTCATTTCATAGAAGCACAAAAGTCACAATACAACCAATGCACAGACGAGGGGGCTTTGTTCGCAACATGTTTCCCGTTCGCAAGAAGACCGGCGACTTCAGACCAGTGATAAATTTAAGGGATCTAAACATTCACGTTGCATACCGCCACTTCAGAATGGAGGGAATCCACCTCCTCCGGGGCCTTCTACAAGGAGACGCATACCTGTCAATCCCAATCCACAAAGACAGTCGACCTTTCCTTTGGTTCCTATGGCGCAGCATCCCGTGGCAGTTTACTTGCCTCCCTTTCGGGCTCATCTCTGCACCGTGGTGTTTCATGAAAATGCTGAAACCGGTGGTGGCCAATATCAGGGCACGGGGGATCCGATGCATTATATATGTGGATGACATCCTTCTGTTCAACAGGACGAGCAACCTACTATAACAACATACTGGGTATACGGTACAGTTTTTGGAATCTCTGGGGTTCATAGTCAATAGGGCCAAATCGGCACTGACCTCCGCTCAGACAATTCAATTCATGGGCTTCGAGATAGACTCCAGGTCCTGTACGCTTCACGTCTTCAAAAGTGACGGCCATTCGGAAGGAGATCCGCAAGGTTCGCAAGATCTACTCTATTCTGCTCAGACAACTCGCCCAGATCGTGGGCTTGCTGTCCTCCTCAATCCAAGCCATATTTCCAGGTCCTCTGCACTATCGTGCCATGCAACGGCTGAAGGCCTGCTTCCTCAAAAAGAAACCTACAACCAACCAGTTCCACTGGAAGATGAGCTTCGTCAAGAACTTCAAGAATTGTGGTTTAATTGCATGCAAGCATGGAATGGTCAAGCCATCTTTGGCAGCCACCTGGACTTCATACTGGAGTCGGACGCCAGTAGGTGGGGATGGGGAGCTACTGATGGGGGTGCATCCACAGGAGGAGAGTGAACAACCCAGGATCTTTTTTTTGCCGCCCCCTGGGAAGTGCCGCCCAAGGCAAATGCCTTGTTTGCCTCGCGGCTAATACGTCCCTGGATACAATAGCTGTATGTTCACTAACAGACACACACTAATAGACACATTCACACACTAACACACTCACATTTTAAAAAAAAAAATGTAATCCCACCAGCCTCCTTATCTTTGGGAATGCTGGGGGGGGGGGGTTTCTCCCTTTCCCTGGGGTCCAGTGGGGCTGCTGGGCGGGCAGCCGGCCGGTGACTGCAGGCGGTGAGGGAGCACTGATTCTCCTGTTCAGCTCCCTTGGCATCATTCTGTGGCACGCGAGGGAGCTGAGCAGAGAGCTCACTAATCAGTGCTCCCTCACCAGCGCCGCCGCCCGCATGGACTGTCAGTTAGCCGCCAGGCTAACAAGACATTTGCCTGGGCATTTGGGGGTGGCTTTTTTTGCTGCCCCTGGAAAGTGCCGCCCAAGGCAAATGCCTTGTTTGCCTCGCGGCTAATACGTCCCTGGATACAATAGCTGTATGTTCTGCGGCCCTGTTCCAAAGCAAGCTAAGGCTGGTTCAAAGGGTGAACAGCACCTCAGCTCGCAGGTTGGCCAGTGGTGAATCCTGGTTTTGTGCTGCCTTAGGCATGACAAAACTCAGGCGCCCCTCCCCCACCCCCCCCTTCCCTGCCTTCTAAAAACACACACACACATTCACTGACAGACACACATACACTAGCTAACAGACACATACATTCACTAACAGACACGCATACACTCTCACTAACACACACACACTAACAGACACACACACTCACTAACAGACACACTCACTAACAGACACACACACACACACACACTCACTAACAGACACACACACTCACTAACAGACACACACTCACTAACAGACACACACACACACACTCACTAACAGGCACACACACTCACTAACAGACACACACACTAACAGACACACACTGACACACACACACACACACACTTACTAACAGACACACACTCCCTAACAGGTGACTGCAGGTAGCGAGGGAGCACTGATTCTCCTGTTCAGCTACCTTTCGCGCCGCAGAGTGATGCCGGAATATGATGTTATATTCCGGCTCCCGGCATCACTCTGCCGTGTGCAAGGGAGCTGAACAGAGAGCTCACTAATCAGTGCTCCCTCACCAGTGTTGCCGCCCCCTGGAGAGTGCCGCCCAAGGCAAATGCCTTGTTTGCCTCGCGGCTAATACATCCCTGGGAGGATGGGCACTGCCCTTTGTTGATACAAAAAATGTGTTCTGCTCATTACTCACTGATATATAAGCTTTAAAAAAACAGATGTTGAAATCAGAATAATATTGTTTAAATTATTAATATATAGAATATATTGTGTATATTGATCTATGATATACATATTTCTTTTGAAAACAAATGTATAAAAAAACAATTATACTGTTTAAGCAGGAATAATATACATGTAAAAATAAGAATGACACTATTTAAGTTGAATATTCAGCTTAATCAACAGGGTTTCCCATCTTCCTTTGTATGATTCACTAAAAAAAATTGTAATAATATTACTTTTTAAGACAATACATAAATTTTAAAAACAAGCACAAAGAAGGCAATATTAAGAGCTACATATGTTATCAAAATTCCTTTAAAATTAATTAATTTACTAAATCAATTAGATAGTCTACTAAAAATATCTACGAAAAAGGTATAGTGATACAAAATATCTAAGAAAAAGGTACAGTGGCACAAAAGTGCTGTGATGGGCATGCAGGGAAGTGTAAATAGTTATTCAGGAGTGAAGGGTTAATTCATAAAATGGCACAATTCAAAATCTTGGTTTAAACCTTGCGGGATCATGGTGTTAAAATAAAAAATAAATCTCATCTCTTCCATCCCAATTTTTTTAGTATAATCTCCCCCTCTCCAATCTATCTTAACTAGTTTGATTGCACAAAAGAAAAGTCCTTGGTTATGGGTCAATTTAAAATGATTGGAAACACTATGTGACTCCAATCCCTTTTTGATATATCTTACAAGCTCCGCTATCCTTGTATTCAAACAGCGGATCGTTCTACCTATATACAAGAGATTACAAGAACATTTTAACAGATATAGCACTCCTTTGGAGTAACACGTCAAGAGATCTTAAATTGTAAACTTTTGATTTGGGGTTCCATATCCAATATGTGTCTTTTTTTTGTTGTTGTTGTTCTATAAGCTAGGCAGAGGACACATCCGTAAAAGCCTTTACTTTGGCTTAAGAAATTGCTTAAAGGGGTTATACTTTTTAGACTGCTCTGTACTATAGTCCTTTTAAGGTTCCTAGCTCCTCTGTAGATTATTTTCGGTTTTGCTGGTAAAATGGTTTTGAGGATTGGATCATCCTATAGGATGTGCCAATACTTTGTAATATGTGATGGAGATGTTGCGCACGGCATCATCCTGACAATTACTGGTTTCATATGTCAGTCTTCACGGTTCGGTTTCAGTCACCACTCTGTCCAGATAGATTAGCACCGTCGGCTCTTACAGCGGTCGTGTCACTTTCGGATTTCTTACACGCAGCAGACTGGTCACGCAAATCCACGTTCAGGACATTCTATTTTCGTCCGTCGTCTAACGCTGCGTTTTCTCTTCTTGATTAGCGTTAAAATTGCTAAATATGATGCATCCTGTCATGTGGTAAAATTATAGTTATGTTAACATTCGATAATGTTAGAATGATATCAGTGTATTTATATCTGATTACATAAACTCACTGTTTCCTTTTCTTTCAGTTTAACCCGTCTATGGAAGGAATTCGTTTCCCTTATCGTCTTCACGGCTGAAGTTTGATTTTGTACAGAGTTACTTTTTTACGTTTTGTTATGGACATGTATTTGTCAAGAGGAAGTGATTTGCATATGCTTTCCCTTATATACACTCTGTCTGTGTTCTGATTGGTTCTTGATTTCAACTATTTTTCCTTTGCTGCTATGGAGTTAGTAAATAAAGTTAATGCAAAATACTCGCCTCGGCCCGCAGGACAGATCAAGAGATCTCTGCTGCCGGCCCATGCAGGGCAGCACCGGCCCCAAGATGGAGTTCTGTCCCATCATGGGCCGGAGGGGAGATTGGGCAGTGAGCCGGTCACCCTCCTGTTATTATTAAAATTAAGATTATTAAAGGAACACTATAGTTACCTAAATTACTTTAGCTAAATAAAGTAGTTTTAGTGTATAGATAATTCCCCTGCAATTTCACTGCTCAATTCCCTGTCATTTAGGAGTTAAATCACTTTGTTTCTGTTTATGCAGCCCTAGCCACACCTCCCCTGGCTATGATTGACAGAGCCTGCATGAAAAAAAAAAAACTGGTTTCACTTTCAAACAAATGTAATTTACCTTAAATAATTGTATCTCAATCTCTAAATTGAACTTTAATCACATACAGGAGGCTCTTGCAGGGTCTAGCAAGCTATTAACATAGCAGGGGATAAGAAAATCTTAATTAAATAGAACTTGCAATAAAGAAAGCCTAAATAGGGCTCTCTTTACAGGAAGTGTTTATGGAAGGCTGTGCAAGTCACATGCAGGGAGGTGTGACTAGGGTTCATAAACAAAGGGATTTAACTCCTAAATGGCAGAGGATTGAGCAGTGAGGCTGCAGTGGCATGTTCTATACACCAAAACTGCTTCATAAAGCTAAAGTTGTTCAGGTGACTATAGTGTCCCTTTAATACACTACACTAGTATAATCTTTAATTATTAACCTGTATGTATTCATTACAAAAGATTACACAATGAGCCATATTACACATAATCTTTTAATTTCAGTAATTAAAAAAAGAACAGAGACCGAGAACAAGAGAGCTTGTATTACTGATTATAATGTTTCCCTAACTGATGTCAGCCACGTCTTAGAGACCGCCCAAGCCAATTATATCATAAAGTATGAATATAAAAGAATATTTAAATTGCACTGAAATAGTTCTGCCTGATGATGGCGCTGTTGTACAGTAAATCAATGTTCACCTTTACCTATTCATATGTTCTGTGATTGGTCAGTTTAAACCCATTGTGGTCTTTTGAGCAGGTTCGGTCTTTAAGTCTTTTCTTTCTATGATGTCCGTGGAGCGGAGTCTCTTTGGCTGGAATTATGTTGAATATTCCAGGTTCATTGCTTCTGGCTGGTGTGATAAGATCTTATTTTTATTGTTTCTGGCTGAATACTTGTTAATACAGCAGATACTGGCCAAGCCCTATGTTTGTTGTTAAAATGACCTATTGTTAAGGAAGATACACCTCATTCCAGAGTTCTTGAGCATAATATTGAACCAGTTTCTGATCTGTTATTTATAGCAATAGTAATCTTGCTGTTCCCCAATCCCATTAGTTTTCTTTGCTCCTAGATAGTTAAATGCCAATGGATTATGAGGTTAATGGTCAGATCATAAGCATTAGTAATGCAAAGTCATGGTTCAATCTAAGGAGATCATAACGTCTAAAGCAAATTAACACCTGATTCAAAATTTAAATCTTTTTTTATGGAGGTTGTGTGAGTCACAGCCAGTGGAGGTGTGACAAGGGCTGCATAAAGTGAAAGAAAAGTGACTGAACTCCTAAATTGCAGCTAATTGAGCACTTATACTGCAGGGGCATGATCTATACACCCAACTGCTTCATTAAAGGAACATTATAGGGTCAGGAATACAAACGTGTTTTCCTGACCCTTTCATGTTAAAAAAACTATATAGGCGGCTGGCCCCCCTTTGTTCCCTTAAATAGGTTAAAACTCAATTTTATCCCAGCACCGCACAAGTCTGCTGGCATTGACCCTGCCTCTGATCCATCTCCTTGGCTTAATTGACAACCTCAGCTAATCCAATGCTTAACAAATACAGCGCTGGCCAATCAGCATCTCCTTATAGAGATGCATCTCTATGGGGAATGTTCAGCACCTTTGTGCTGCACTGACCCAGAAAACACCTCTAGTGGCCATCTGAGTGACTGCCATGGGATGTGGCCCTAGGGAGAAATGTAAACACTGCCTGGTCTTGGAAAATGCAGTGGTTACAGCAAAATACCTACAGGGGTAGGTTATACACACCAGCAGAAATATATTAAGCTGTAGCTGTTCTTGTAACTATAGTGTTCCTTTGAGCTAAACTTGTTTTTATGCCTTTAAATATGGAAATATTCTATTCCATTTTATTATAATATAAAATACAGAGTGGGTTACCTAAATCCTTTGTTACTCAAATCCCTAATGTAATCCAACATTGTATGGGTTATTTAGTTTACATTTGTCTCCACAACTGCAAAGAAGGCATTATTTTATCCTGTGTAGGCCCGGACTAGCCATCGGGCAAACCGGACAAATGCCCAGTGGGCCGCAATGGCTATGGGCCGAGGCCGGCCGCAAAGATCAAGAGGTCTCTTCTACCAGCCCATGCAGGGCAGCACCGGCCCCAAGATGGAGTTCTGTCCCATCATGGGCCGGAGGGGAGATTGGGCAATGAGCCGGTCACCCTCCGTGCATGCCGAGCAGCTTCCTTCTACTATGAGATTATCAGAGCATTGCCATGGTAACCCGCAGCAACGCTCTGAAGAAACAGTGCTCGGGAGAGAGACATGGTCTGTACCCTGTGGGGTACAGACTAAATTACCTGCAGGCTGGACCACCAGGTATCTGTGTGCGGCGTGCCCCTCTCACCGGACCACCTGATATCTGCATGCTCCCTCTCCCCCTTGCAAAATTATAAAAGGGAGTGAATGGGATTTTTTTATTTTTGGATTATTAAAGTATTAATTTAAGCTTTTGTCCAACCACTATATACACCCCCACTCACATACACACACACACACACACAAACACACTACACAGCACACAAACACACTACGCCCCCTGTACTAACCAATCATCTTTAACAGGAGTAGACCCAGAAGATTGGAAGTTGGCAAATGTTGTGCCCATTCACAAGAAAGGTAATAGGGAGGAGTCGGGCAACTACAGGCCAGTACGCCTTACTTCAGTAGTGGGGAAAGTAATGGAAACCATTTTAAAGGGTAGGATTGTTAAACATCTAAAAACACATGGATTTCAAGATCGGAGACAACATGGGTTTACTTCAGGGAGATCATGCCAAACTAATCTTATTGATTTTTTGGATTGGGTAACTAAAATAATAGATCAGGGTGGTGCAGAAGACATTGCTTACCTAAATTTCAGTAAGGCTTTTGACACTGTTGCACATAGAAGGCTTATCAATAAATTGCAATCTTTAAGTTTGGATTCCAATACTGTTGAATTGGTAAGGCAGTGGCTGAGTGACAGGCAACAGTGGGTTGTAGTCAATGGAGTATATTCAAAGCTTGGGCTTGTCACCAGTGGGGTACCTCAGGGATCTGTACTTGGACCCATTCTCTTTAATATTTTTATTAGTGATATTGCAGAAGGTTTTGATGGTAAGGTATGAATTTTTGCTGATGATACTAAGATATGTAACAGGGTTGATGTTCCAGGAGGGATAAGCCAAATGACAAATGATTTAGGTAAACTAGAAAAATGGTCAGAGTTGTGGCAACTGACATTTAATGTGGATAAGTGCAAGATAATACATCTTGGACGTAAAAACCCAAGGGCAGAGTACAGAATATTTGATAGAGTCCTAACCTCAACATCTGAGGAAAGGGATTTAGGGGTGATTATTTCTGATGACTTAAAGGTAGGCAGACAATGTAAAAGAGCAGCAGGAAATGCTAGCAGAATGCTTGGTTGTATAGGAAGAGGTATTAGCAGTTGAAAGAGGGAAGTGCTCATCCCATTGTACAGAACACTGGTGAGACCTCACTTGGAGTATTGTACGCAGTACTGGAGACCGTATCTCCAGAAGGATATTGATACTTTAGAGAGAGTTCAGAGAAGGGCTACTAAACTGGTTCATGGATTGCAGGATAAAAATTACCAGGAAAGGGGGCGGAGCCTGGCACTGAACCGGACCGGACGCCATTTCTCCCAGCTCCAGGGAACAAATACACAATCCAAAGGATATCTTAATAACAAGCCCCCATCGACCCTGCAAATACCGGATACAATCTGGGGACCCCCCCCTGAACCCACAGATGCCATTCCAGTACTCCCCGAAGCACCTAAAGGTAAAACGCAAAACCGGGGCCTACCTCAAGCCCTCATACCGCGACCTCGAGTATCTCTGGGGCGGGGACCCTGAGGGAAATGCAGCAGAACTGTGGCCGACACAAACGGCACCTGCCAACACGCCTATGGGGCGCAGAAACCAGAAATCCACACCTGGTAATGCACTAGAACAGAGGGACATCGGAGCTATGCTCCAGCGGCACACCTCAACCAAGATGGCGGCCGCCGAATACCCACCTTCACCAGGGTCTCCCCACACAGCTGCCCCTGCAACATCCCAGCTACAGAGCCCAGCGGAAGATACACAGTAGCAGCCCACAACATCAGCTGGTAACACTGAGCCTGCAACCAAACAAGACCTCCAAATCCTACACACCATGCTACAGGACATTCAAGGCCTACTTACTGCTGACCTGCCCATCCTAAAATCCTCCCTGCAACAACTCACAGGCAGACTGGAGGCAACTGAAGCAGATGTTAAAGTGCTCCACCAAGACACCTCCAACATGCAGACAACTATAACCCAACTACAGGCAGCCCATCAGGCTCTATCACTGCAGGTGGCAGCACAGGAGGACAGGTACCGCCGCAACCACGTCAAGATAAGGGGCATTCCAGCAGCCGTCCCTCAGGAGGAGCTGCCACACTACGTGAGAAGGCTACTAGCCACAGTGTTGCCACCCACCACTGCAAAAAAAATAAACATAGCTGGGATGTATCGCCTTCCGACGACCACCACCACAACCTCAGGCGACGTCATACTCCGCTGCGCACTACCTCAAGACAAGGGGCAAATAATGACAGCGGTAAGGAACAAGACCCCGCTCACATTTGAGGACTCACAATTGTCCTTTTACCAGGACCTATCCAAAGCCACCTTGCAGTGGCGAAAATCCCTGACCCCTGTCACCACCCGACTACGGGCTGCAGGAGTGCCCTACAGGTGGGGCCCCCCACGATCCCTCCTTGCCACACACAAGGGGACCACACGAAAACTAACCACAGGGACTGATATCCCAGCGTTCCTCGCAGCTCTGGATATGCAGGAGGCAACGGGGGCCCCATCGGACTCAAATCACGCCCACGGATGGGACCCATCCAATGTGACACCATTTGTGCCAAGATCTGCAGCCGCCGGCCCGCCGGACACCTGACTGGAAGGGTCGCTTTCAGCCCCAACCCAAACCCACTGGAGGGACTCGTTTAACCAACAGCTCTAGGCTGCACAGTTGCAGAATTACAAAGTTTTACTGCTATGACTTTGCTCACATATTTTTACCGTATTTTTAATTTTCCTTATGTATACTTTTGTTTATTAATGCAACACCACCCACACGAAATCACGATCTTTTGACCTTGGTCACCCAGAACAGGGAGATCAGGCCCACCATAACATAACCAGGCATTTATGACGCAATGCCATCTATGGCCCTAGTCCGGTTCTATACAGCCACACATACTCAGTCACGTATCGCCAACATCCCCCCCCCCTGCTACCCCCTTGGTCAGGGGCAACACCTTCACAGAGAGGTTAGCCAGGCACTAAGGCAGTCATCTCCCCCCCCCCTTTTTAACGAGGAGGGCAGCACTCACGCCACTAACCCCCTGACACAGAATCAGCAAGATCTAACTCAAGACCAGTACATGGTTCCAAACCTGCTATCACGTTAAATCAGGCCCACCAACGGTGGTTCCACCCCTCACTACCTACCAGAGCATGGTATACTGCTCTACTCGCTACACTCATATATAGCTGCCGGTATATGCCTCGATCACTACCTAGAAGCAATTACATCTAGAATACAAGTCTATATGTATGTATATAGATCCCCTATCCACCGGCAAGCTGTGAACAGCGCATAGTTTCAATACTCAGATTGAATCGTAGAACCTTGTAATCATGGCCAGTGCATAGCCTATGGTAGTATCCTCTCCACTCCTTTCCCACATCAAGCGCTGAACACTACTTCTCATTGATATTTTCCTTCCCCTTTTAAAAAAAATAAATAAAAAAAAGGTGCAGCAATCTCAACATGTATAGTAATACTCCTTGTAACATTTTGTACTGCTCTTTCCTGACATGTTAATGTTTCCTATGTACTTAACAATGCACTACCAAAATAAAGAATTATAAAAAAAAAAAAAATTACCAGGAAAGGTTAAAGGATTTTAACATGTATAGTGTAAGGGATACTGGCAGATCCCCCTAGCGGAAGATGCGGTACCCAAGTCAGCGTTCATCACCCCGTTCAGCCTATACCAATTCCGGGTTTAGCCGTTCGGGATGAAGAACGCCCCGGCCACTTTCCAATGGATGGTGGACCACCTGTTAGAAGGTCTCCAAGACTATGCCTGTGCCTACCTGGACGATATCGCCATCTATAGCGATACCTGGGAGGCGCATCTGGAACACGTAGGAGCAGTATTAGACAGGATTAGGGGGGCCTGTTTAACCTTGAAACCAGACAAGTGCCACATTGGTATAGCGGAGGTGCAATATTTGGGCCACCGAGTTGGGTGTGGTAAGCAACGGCCAGAGCCGGCTAAGATTGAGGCCGTTGCTAATTGGCCAACTCCCTGTACCAAGACACAAGTCATGGCCTTCTTGGGGACAGCCAGCTATTATAGACGCTTTGTACCAGACTATAGCGCCGTGGCCAAACCCCTGACGGACTTGACTAAAAAGAAGTTACCCCGACAAGTCCTGAGGTCCCCGGAGTGTGAGGTGGCTTTCCAAGCTCTAAAAAAGGCCCTGGTTAATGCTCCTGTGTTGGCTTCCCAGATCCTAACAAACGCTTTATCGTCCACACAGACAGTTCAATGTTTGGACTGGGGGCAGTAATATGCCAGATCGGAGAGGACGGAGGGAAACACCCGGTGGCCTACCTGAGCCGAAAACTTCTACCAAGGGAGGTCAGTTATGCGGCCATTGAGAAGGAGTGCTTGGCATTGGTTTGGGCCTTTAAGAAATTAACCCCCTACCTATATGGCCGTGCCTTCACACTCATCAATGACCCTTGGTCTGGCTCAACCGGGTCTCAGGAGATAATGCCGGTTTGCTGCACTGGACCCTTGCCCTTCAACCCTATGACTTTACTATCCACTACCGCCCAGGCAAGCAAAACGGGAATGCGGACGGGCTGTCGCGCCAAACTGACTTATCAGACTAAACATTGGACTTCCCGTCAGCCCCTACTGGAAATTTATTCGTTCTACCGAACGGAGACCACCCTGGGTAGCAATCAGAACACCAAGTAATCACATGAAAACTGCAAAGTAATTGAGTGCTCCTAGGTGGCTGCCATTCGGCATACGAACACGTGGCGAGAACAAAGGATGGCGGCCATCTTAAATCTCCCGAACGCGGCCAGCGGGACTTACGTGTGGAACTGTTTTCGGCTTGGCAATCACACGAACACCCGGCCAGATAGGGTGGGTTTTGTCATCACCAATAACAAGCACGCCCAATCTTAAAGTGAGCATGTTGGTTCAATGCTTTTCTAGGGCAGACCATGCGCAGAGCTCTAGCATGAGAAAAAGGCCCTGTATTTGTTCTGCACAGCGCAAGCAAATTTAATAACATGCTTGCGCTGTATTTGCTTGAAACTTGTATCTGGTGTCTCTATAAATGGGATACCAGGAAACAAAAATGCCAGGAAAGAATATTGTGCATATGTTTTAAAATATAGCATATATACAGGGCCGGCCTTAGGCACTAACAACACACCCACTGCATACACCAACACAACACACACACTTTTGTACAATTCACTCTGCATTCACTACACTAACACACACTCTCTGCATTCGCTACACTGACACACACTATGCATTAACTGTACACACAGCATCCACTACACAAACATCCTGTATTCACAGTACACCCACCTCAAATTGAAACGCTCTGCATTCACTATACACAGACACTGCATCTAATACACACACTATATCCACTACAGACACAGCATCCACTAAACACATTTCATCTAGTACACACAAACACTATATCACTGTACACACACTACATCCACTACTCAAACACACTCTGTGTTCACTATACACACTGCATCCGCTACACAAACACACACTCTGCATTCACTGCACAAACAGTATCTAATACACACAAACACTACATCCATTACACATATTCTAATTCACTTCTACTATACACACCACATTCAGTCCTGCATCATTGTGACTAGGTAGGGCGTGGGCGGGCCCCGGGGGAGGGGAAGGGCAGTCCTTGTGCTTTGTCAGGGGCCCAAAATTTCTGATGGCGGCCCTGTCCGTGCACACACACAGTTAAAGGCAGTCACACATACAGGCGCACACACACAACGGTACAGCTACAGCGACACACACACAATTGGAGTCACACACAGTCAGACAGTCACACAGACACGCAGGCAGTCACACAAACACACACACACACACAGGCAGTCACACACAGGGGCATGCAGTCACACAGACAGTCACACATACAGGCAGACAGTCACACACTCAGTCATACACACACAGGCAGTCACACAAACAGGCAGACAGTCACACACACACACACACACACACACACATACCTCTTTCCAGTGGATGCAGTTGGTTGTTGGGGTAGCAGGGACTCCTTCCCTCTTCATGTGCAGCAATTACCAGGGGCTTCGGGAAGGTATTAGCCCCGCCCCCAACGATCGTTAAGCCCTGCTGCCTCGATTTTTTTGTTTTCAATAGACCTGGGTGGAGAATAATGAAATCCTCCATCCGGGTACCTGTTTTAACTCCCCTGACACCGGCCATGTGCGAGCTGTGTTGGCCACATGGCGCCCCCTGGTCCACAGCTCGCACACCCCTAAGGCCGGCCCTGCATATATATATATATATATATATATATATATATATATATATATATATATATATATATATATATATATATATATATATATATATATATATATATAGAAATACACATATAAAGAAATACACATATACGTATCTCTCAATATTAAAAAAAAAATAAAAAAAAATCTAACTATTACAATATTACATTCTAATATTATTAGCAAAAAAATATTAACTTATTTGAAAAGCTTGCCCCAAAATATAAATTCAGGGCATAGTCTTTAAAAATAAAAAATAAATCAGTCTCAAGAGGTAGGCATAATTTAAAGAGATTTAAAACAATCACATCTTCTCTGTATTTACTTTACATGCCATAATAAAGGTCTACTTTGGTGAAATCCCCATTTGTTTTTGGAGTGCTGTCTTACCAAATCCTGCACAATTAAAAAAAAAAAAAAAAAAATGAATACAGTCCAATCCTGGATGAAATAAATCAAACTCAAAATAATTTTGAGTTCGGCATTTATTCTAACTGCATAAGGAAAACACTGACCTCTAGTGGTGTTTTGTTTCAATGTTTTCACAACTGACCTAAAAAATGGTTCACTTTAAAAATGTGCAGATGGTATGTACTATAACACCATTAGTCAACTGAAAATGATCATAAAGTTCACCCCATACAATTTATGTGAACAGTGAAAATTTGGCAGTTTTGAACAGTTATGTAGTAACGCAGAGCTTCTTAATACAGCGCCAAAATGCAATCACTTATACAGTGCTTGAGTGTGCACGTGTACATGTACTCTCTCAAGGTCACGCATAACCAGTATCAGGCCACAAACATAAAGTTAACATTAGTGGGATTTTATTTACATATTTAGGTTTTATTCATATTCTGTGCCATACTGTCATGGTGCATATTATATCATACATATTTTATTAAATACTTGCTTTCACCAGTGTTTTGTATAGACCATATCATTTGTTGATAGATATTGCGATAACAGTTTTGCCACTATTAACACGCAGTTTGCTCGACAGAGATCCTCGTCAGTTCGAGCATGCTGGATGCCTCCAGTGTAGGACCGTGCTCGGCTGAATGTCGAGATGGAAGGCAGCCTGTGGGTTTTGATAGGTTCAAGCTAGAATCACTCTGCTGGGGGAGTGAGGATTTCTGATGGGAACTTGATGGAGCCATGGTGCAGTCTTGGAGGTTAAAGTTTCCCTTGATGTGTTTTGCTTTTAGCAGCACACATAACACAATCACAGTGACCAACAAAATAGCTACGACGGCCAGAATAGACCCGATCAGGATCTCTAGGTTATCGTACAAGATATGAAAGCCTGCAATAAAACATAATATATATTTTAAAACATAAAAAACAAATAGATAGAATAACTTATTAAGGAACGTTAGGGTTATTCACTAAACTCCAAATGTATCGAGATAAAACCTGAATGACAAACTGGGGCTAAAATTTGCCAAATCTGTGACTATAGCAGAGATATATTTTTTTCCAGATCAGTTATTTTGGTCTAAATAATGCAATTCAGATTCCAATTAGCTACAAGTTCATGTCTAGTGAATGAATCTCTGTGTCCAAATCATATGTTTTTTCAAGATTTAGTTTAATTGAAATATTTTTATGTTCTACTTATTAAAAAGAGTGTTTTTAAACAGATTAGTCTAGGTCAGCGTTAGGCAGCCTTGAGCACTCCTGATTTTGTGGAGTACATCGCCCCTATTGCTTTGCCATCATTATGGCTGTAAGAGCATTATATTTAGCCCACAGTATCTGGAGTGCCAAAGGTTTCCTACCCCCTAGTCAATCTTAACCAGCATTAAGAAAAATGTATGCTTTGCTTGGTACTATATAATTTCATAAATACAATTGCACAAGTGACCCCTAGATATCCCAAAATTGAACCACATTATTTGATGCTTAATTCTAGATAAATATGGTCAGGGTGTGAAATCCTTCAGACAGAGCATCCGTTGAATCCAATGTGTTTACATGATAATGTATGAACCCTTCTTTACTTGCAATTCAATTGTCTTGGCATCGCTGGGAAATATTGCCCTGTTATGTCCAATTTCTACGTGTCTGTGTCCCTATTCTGTAACTTTCCTATTGCAACATTGTAAAAGGAAATGTACGAAAAATGTTTTTGTTGTTGAGTTGACAGCAGGTACCATTTTCAGACATGGGGACCAGGTCACTATGAAACATATGTATTTGTATTTTTGCAAAGTACTTTCATGGCAATACACTGCTAATCTTTCACTTGTTCAGAGTATACTATCCAGTGCAGGTGTATGAACATCTAGTTCCGAGGTGTCAAACGTTTGCTGTAGAGGGCCTATTTCAGGCCTGGACTGGCCAATTGGTCATTTATATAAGTTTTGCATCACTATATTTCACAAAAGACTTTAACTGTAGTAGGAATTGTTAGAAATCCAAAGTGAATTTCAAGTGAATTTAAAGGGACAATATAGGCACCCAGACTATCTCAACTCCTGGATGTTAACAGACTTTTGGTCCACTGACGCTGGACATCCTCACACTCTGCATGAAGACGTCCAGCATCAGCTATTTCCCCATAGGAAAGCATTGATTCAAGGCTTTCCCATGGGGAGGCTTAATGCCAGCACGGCACTCGCCACACATGTGCATTAGCGCCTGCTCGTCAAGGTACGTCCGAGGGGGCAGAGCCGTAACCCTGCACCTATGGACATCAGTGCTGGGATCGGGTAAGGAAATAAAGTGTTTTTAACCCTTTATTCACCGTGGCAGGGGGCGCGAGGGACCTCTAGTGCCAGGAATACAGCTTTGTATTCCTTGCACTATAGCATCCATTGAAGGCCAAAAGAAGTCAGACTGGAAGCTTAGCAGACTTAGATTTTTTTTTAGTTTGGTTAGTTTAGCTCTCAATTTGAAATTCACTTTGAATTCCTAGCAATTCTCACTTTAGTGAATAATCCTGTAAGTGCATGTTAGTGTGAAATGTGTAACACTTGTATTAGAATTCGAGTATGGAACAAGATGGAAGTGATTGGATTGTAACTGCAGTGAAAGCATCTTTACTAACTCAATCAGCATGAGTGACATCATTATATCATAGTCAGAGTGAACAAAAAAGTGCTTCATTCTAAATAAGTGGGAGTACCTGTGAGCTGTGCCGAGATACACACAGTCCCTGGGGATGCAGGAGATTGGTCCTTATACCCATTCATACACTGACAGGAATATGTACCAAACTCATCTAGACAATAAGCGTGGACATCGCATTGCTGGATTCCAGTATGGCATTCATTCACATCTTTAAAGAAGGTAAAAGAACAATTTAAGGGTGCTGATTGGACTTTATTCACATGCAAAACAAAACAATAGGATCCATAAGGTTAAATTGGGCCACAAAATTGGGCTGCAGTGGTTATGGTACTTGGTGTATTCTAGTAATGCTGTGATTGTATTTGAATATAGGAATCTAGATATCATCCCATATCTTAAAATGTATTCACCCATAATACTTCACGTGGCAATACTTATAGGATTACTAAAATGATTTCAAAGAGAATTTCAAATTTTAGGCCAAAATAGTCAATTTGGAAAAAAAATATATTTCTCCAAAATTCACACTTCACGTGTATGTATATTTGTATAAGTATTTTCACTGGTTACTCACTAAACGTGAACCCTACTTAATGTACTTTGTAAATAAAAATACATTTTCACTTAGGTGTGCAAAGGATCATGGGAAGTAAAAATATTTACCTTCAACAGAAAACGATAACAGTGTTCCATTCAGTGCCCCCAAGGAAGTGTTTGTAAGATCATTTAATTGGATTTCTAGAAGGTTGGCAATGTCACTTCCTCTCCCTCTATTTTTTAAATACAACCAGTATATCAATGTTACACGGTTCTCTTCAGGCCTGTAAATATATAGACAGAGGAATTAGGCACGGATACCATCGTATGAGCCACATTAAATAATGGGACATCTGGAGTGCCAAAGGTTGCCTACTTCTGATCTATACAATACATACAAAAAAATAATGGTTCAATTCCAGACTGGCATGTCCTTTTAATAAACTCAGTATTTACCTCTATATTGGCCTGCTGTGAAACATCTCTATAGTCCATAATCGTTAATGCACGGGGTCATTCATATGTTTACTAGCAGGTTCCTATAAAGGTAAACACTGAATTTATTTACTTTCAATGTGCATTTCATTGAATTGTAGTAATTATGTGACTGCCCAAAATAACATATATTCCTGTTATATATACACATTTATTAATTAATATTTTTTTTTTATAGTATTGAATACATTTTTTTTAATATATATTATCCTCCAGTTTGGCCTTTTAAATGAGATATGTTAAGTTGTGTATATTAGTAATTCGATGGTTCTTAATGGCCACTAATGACCGACTAATTTCTAGTAGTTTAACAGTTAGACAGTTAAATAAATTGAGTGCTAAAACATATATATTACAAGAAACCAAACAATCAAAACAATGTCTAGTTTAAGGTAATATCTACCAAAATACACACAAAGATTTCCTTTGAGAGATTTAAAAAAATAAATAAATCACATACTACATATATTAGTAACTTGCCTCTTTAGTTTCTTTAACAACAGTGAGCTGTCTGTAATTGGGAGGTAGACCATCTTCTCTTGAATCTTTAAAGAGAAAGAAGAAATGACTCACGTTATTGACTCATGTACTAATTAAATATGTATTGGGAAGGAAATAAGTACATTTCTTCTCTTACTTTCTGAGTAGTGGATTCAATAATCTTAGATTCTAGTTCATCCGAAAGTATTCCTTTGTGTTCCAATTCAACAGAAATTGCAAAAAGACGATCTGTTTAAAATGAGAGGAAAAAAAGAAAAATAATTAAATGTTTGAAAATATATATATATTTTTTTTTAACAGAACGTGATCTTAACTTTCACCTATTTTCATAAACTCCGTATTTTATTTTGCTGCAGTTTATTTTAAAGGTATTGATGCTAACATTACAGCTATTCTCATTGGACATTTTCCGGCCGATATTATTAATGATGCATCTATAAATGCGAATACTGCATTATTCAATTTAATGGATATTTTCTTGTTGGCTGGTTTAATAAATCATCTATAATTATCCAAGGTTTACTCACTATTTTTCCCCAGAGATCTGGTCTGCTATCTGCCAAGTCATGGCTATGATTGGTGGGAAGGAAAACTTCATTTGTCAGTGATTGTACAAAACACAATTTCAGTTTGTTTGGTTTTGTGAGTGAGAAGTGACTCACCTTGTTTAAATATTGACGACTCACAGTAGAATTTACACATAAAATATGAATTATTATAAAATAATTAAATAAATACTATTCATAATGCATATAAACACCCTGGCTTGCACGCTAATATTAAAACATACTAGAATCACACATGTGGGCTTTTTTATGCCACACATCAGAGCTGAGAGACCATCCTAGAGTCTGGATGAAGTTACAGCAAAATCGTCTGCTTTCAAATATTTACCATAACTCAAGAAGAAAAATGACTTTTTTTGAAGCAAGGAGAAAATATTTGACATTTTTAATAAAATCTACATACGTCTGATTATATTACAGATAGATCTGGAAATATTTGGATACCGACATAATTTTCACAATTTTGGCTCTGTACGCCACCACAATGGATTTGAAATTAAACAACTGAGATGCAGTTGAAGCGCAGACTTTCAGCTTTAATTCAAGGGGTTGAAGAAAAATATTGTATGAAACATTTAGGAATTTCAACCATTTTCACACACAGTCCCCTTATTTCCTGGTCTTAAATTAAACGTGAATACCCTCAAATTAAAGCGAGAGAGACTGCAAATTAAGTCTATATTCATTATTTAACTGTAAGTTAAGACAGCGCACACACAAAAATACATTTAAAATTTTACAAGTCTACTTAAAATCACCTTTCTTAGCAAACAAATATGGGGATTCAGTTTCAACATATGGCCATAGTGTGTAGCAGCACCAGTGTGAAATGCATGTTCCGTGTGTGCCCCCTACTCCCCTTTTTTTGTTACAGCGTGTGACCGGGCCCCTGCTTACAAATACCCAACCGGTGACCTCCTTAATGTGCGGGCCGGTGGCCCCATTGGGGAAAAAAAAAATTGTTTAGGGCAGCGGGGCCCATGGGGCAGCTGCTTTGGTTCCCACAATAGTAACTAGGCCCTTTGCCCCACGTTAAAGATGGCCCTGGGGCAGCAGTCATGTTTCCCCTTCCTTACAGTCCATGGGATTCCTCTACTGTGTTATCTTCATTGTGGTCACAAATTCAACAACAACAACAACAAAAAAGAAAGAAAGAAAATAATAATAATAATAATTAAAAACATAAATTTACCTCCAGGAGGATGTGGAATACCCAAGTCTATTTTATTTTCAGTGTATGTGGTTGTTTCCTCCTTATCTAAGTAGAAAAGAAGTACATTTATTTGTAGCCATGATTTGACAGGTTGCAAGATTGGTTACTATACAGCAAGTATAAGAATGTTATTGAACTAATCATATACTTCTCATTTTTTAACCTGTCTCTATGTAATACAATGAAATATAATCCATAAAAAAATAAAAATATATATTTTTTTTATTCAGACTGTAGAACACAAAAGCCTCCCCATGAGATGATTATCAACAGATAATGACTTATAACATTGATATCTAAGCTAAGAACGTAGCAGATTTCTCAGTACTTTGCTCAAAGCGATTTATGCCCAGGACAATACAAATGGGAAAAAATAAAGACAAAAACAACTACTAGGCTGTTCTGCTTCAAGTATGAATTGATTGGAATCAGATGATCGATAGGAGTAAGTGCTTCTTTCCTGCTCTTCGATGATCACTCTGGAGGTAGATATCGAACTGTCCAAAAAGTTGTATCTGCCGTCTCTTGGTTGTGTGTCTATCTGAGAGGGGTTGACTTGCTCGGCTTCATCTAAAACTTTATCTGAAATAATCATATTGACTTTTTGCATTGGATCAATATCTTTTGTGTCCATTGTGTTAAAAACATGAACAGCAGGAGAAGGTACATTAGAAGGGAAAATTCCTAAAATTTGATTTCGGTCTAACAAAGGGTATGTGGCATGAGTATCAAGAGACTTCTTTAATATTTTGCCTTCTTCCATAATATCAAAAGGAATTGATGCTAAAATGTCTTTGGTGCGGAATATGAATGGTGCAATAAAAGACGGTTCCACAGCATCTAAGATGGGAGTTTTTGACAATTCTTTAGTCAGTAGAGAATGGTTGGGTCCAAACACAGTCTTTTTCATATTCAAAAATTTTGAATTGGCTGTAAACTCTTGAGATGTTGGTAGCTCAGTCTTTTGTGTTCCCAAAATAGATTTGGGAGTTGCATCCTTTTGGTCAGTTTTATTTGATAATAGATCTGGTGGGGTCAAGATTTCCATATAATCATCTAGTATTTCATTATCTTCTTCAACATAGTTGAATGGTAATCCACGCATATATTTAACAATATCATCGTCTGACAGGAATGCTGGGGTTAAGCTACTTTCCACGTTATCTGTAACCAAATCACTTTCAGTGGTGACTGGATTTGAAATTTCTTCCTCTATGTACGTTGTAAGGGGGGTTGAACTGGTTCCACTTGATGCCTGTTCACCATTATGTGTGAATTCTAGAATTTCTTCTGCACTGCGGCTTGAAGCTAGGTCTTTCAGTGTAATGGAAGGTAAAATACCCTCCACTAGAAAATGTTCTCCATAATCAAGGTTTCCTAAAAACTGGTCTGATTTGATCCCTGAGATGCTGCTATTTATGGGACTCATAGAATAACGCAGAGAAACCGCTTCTGTTTTCAGGACTAGGGTGTCTCGCACAGATGTTAAATCTGGAAGATGCAAAGTGTAGGACGTTAAAGATGTTTCCAATAAGAGATGGTCTCCATTATTGTGTACTGCTCCATGTTCTTCTCCAATTGTGGTAGTTGTGCTATCTTCTGTTGGGTGAATGAAAAAATGAAGAGAAGCGTCATTTGATGTCAGAATCGAGATGTCTGGAATATATGAAGCATCCATTGTCTGCAGTGTAAAGGATGGCACAATGTTCTCAAATAAGGAATTTTGCAATTCTGCAAAACTGCTAATTACAGCTACTTCTTCTATATTTGAGGTAGAATATGTATTGTTGTAGCCTTCTGCTGGATCCTTTGTAGGGTAGGGAAATCTTTCTAATGCTGCCATATCTGTGGTACTTGGAATAACAATGTATCCTGTAATTGGGTTTGTAAAATGCTGTAGGGGGGTTTCAGCCATGGTATGGTGTTCTCCATAACTTAGGACTCCTGTAACATCTTCTTCATTAGTGTTAGGTGAGCTTTCTTCTGCAGAGTGCAAGGAGGAATAAAGACGATCTTCTGCTCTTGTCACATCTAAAGTGTGTGGAAGAAATGTTTGATCCTTTTGGTTTAGAGTCAAAGAGGCTTTATCTGTTGGAAACCATGACATTTGTTTCCCATTTTTAGGGAGAATTGCTGTGCTGTTCTGTTCATATGTCGTCATATCCAAAACTGTAGGTATAGATGGTTCAGACCTCGGCTTTGATGTACTTTCGATGGCGAGTGTACTTTGCATTATAGGTTCTAGTACACAATGATGGTGGCTTGTGGTATTTCTATGGTCAGGGTCCTCGAAAACATAATATTTTCCTTCAAAGTATTTGCTGGAAGAAATATGTGAAAAACTGCGCCACAGAAACACAATATGGACGGCTACAGCTTCTGTAGCATATACATGGGTATATTTATTCCAACAAGCATATACCACACTGTTTTCGACAGTGGAAGAAACACCTTCAAATATTATTTCATCCTGGTTCTCATCACAGTTTAAGTTTGTTTGGAAGCCATTAATATAAATTATAATGTGCTTCCCTGGACCAGCCAAAATAGTCCAGTTGCACCAGAGATAGGTATCCATATTTCCATAAAACACTGGAGGAGAAAATTTTCCAGACTCATTTGTAAGTTGGACATGGCAACTTCTTGCAGGGACATAAGCCAACATGGAAGCCAGCCCAAAATCTGAAAAACACACATTTTAAATTACTATGTAGAAATCCAGTGTGAGGCTTAGAACTAGAATTTAAAGAAATTATGGTTTGATGGTACCGTGGCCAATGCCACATTATCAGCTTTTTACTGAATTACAAAAAAAAAAAAAAAAAATGCCATTCAATAATTTTTTTTATTTATTGCGTAAATTTGGGTAAGTTATTCGCTGTGACAGTAGAATATGGTTAATGCCTGATCCTAGCATTGACATATACTGCATTGGATGAAGTATGTTACCATAACTACAGCTGGGATCAAATAAGTATCAAATAAGTATTAGAGTACTGAACAAATAAACACAGCTTCATTTTAAGAGGATACAGCCAGCATGTGTCGGGCAAACAATTAAAGTAAACAGATCTCTTATAAATCATTGTTTGGCACTGCGACTTCAACCTGAGCAACATATTATCCTGTATGCCAAGCTGCTACTACACACAGAAAAATACAATGTGAAGTGCAGACTACAAAACAATACATTTAAACAATCTGCTCCTTTCAAAAGGCCTGATCACAAAGGAAAGGGTTTTTAATTAACTGGTATTGATTTTTTTTTTTTTTTTAATCTATGAGATCAGCAGTGACTGAGTCAATCTCCAGCTGTTCCAGAATCTGTTTTTCATTTTTTCCTGTCTGCTCTAGTTTTCCTTAAAACAGAGGACAAAGTAGGGACTACTTTGTCTTACAGAGGTTTTTCTACGCCTGACCAGCTATGACCAGCGGAGGAGCAAAGTGTGCTTCATTTCCGGTGGTCAGAGCAATTTTCCCACAATTCTCACCTTTCCTCTGTGTTCCCGCGAAGCCTCCTTTCACTTTTCCCGAATGGCCTGTCACTTACACAGAATGCCGGCGAAACTGCCGAATTTTGTCCCAACAGAATGAGAACAGTTTCTCCCTTCGTGTTAAGACGTAATTCGGGACTTTGTTCTGATCGGAATTTCATTCGAATGAATGAAACGGTAAATTTACTAATACTAATTAAAGATTACTTAGTATTAGTAAATTCTGCCCCTACACGCTATGCCGCGAGTAGGGGCATGTCTATTAAACAATGAGCAGCCTGTGGCTATTAAAAACAACCCTAGTATTAAACTGAAAGGGGCGTGTGGGGGCCCTAAATAACAAGGGGGGGACATATTGTACTCCCACCCCTGAGCGGGTGGGGGCCCTAAATGAAAATGTGTGGGGTGGGGGACCTATTGTCCTCCCCTGGCCCACACCCCTGAGCGGCAGATGGGGGCCCTAAATAACAATAAGGGGGGGGACTGTAGCGGAGCTGCAATATTAAAATAAAAATCTCAACTGGTAGACTGTAAAAACCTCCAAGAGAAGCGCAGTACAGCAACACAATCCCAATCTCCCAATAACCAGACGATACACAGTTCTGGGAGTCAACTGATTTTTATTCTGCCACAGCTGGCTTTTATGCAACTCCCCATGCAGGGGGTTTCTTTAATTACATTCCAGGGGTTTTTCACTGGTGGACCCTGTTGGGGACAGGGGACAAAGTAACATTTCCCAGTTTCATCCTCTGTACCTGGGAGATAATGGAGTATGGACAACTCTTTAATGACATTATCTCCCAGGTACAGAAAACATACAATATTTCAAACATTTATAATATATATTATTCAGAATTCCACAAAAGAAACTTCACCGAATGGCAGGGATCTGAGCGCTCACTCTGTCGAAATATCAATGATATAGATTAGGAACGCCATTAGAGTGAAGTTTAGACCGAACAACCCCAAAATAGTCCCAGATGGTTTTAGGCTTTGACCGGTCTTCATTTGGGAGTATTCACCATTAAAATAACGAAGTGAACGGTTTGTGTAGCAGGGGGTCGTGTGCCCTATGTTTGGTAGTGTCTTTCATACTAATGCCGCTCTGTATAGGTAAAGGGGAACGAACATACGAAGGGATGGAACTTCAGCGGTGTTCGCGCCGTCCAGTGTCCGATTATAGTTCCATGCACTCGACAACCAAACACCGCTGTCTGTTCATGAACAAAGATGGCCGCCGCCACGTGTTCGGTCATACGAATGATGGCCACCCATCCGACCATTTAGAACCTTCCAGTTTATAAGTCAATTGGAAGCACATGACTCCCCTGAGTGTTCCCACTGTTCAGTAGATAGTTTGACATACGAACAATATAGCTGTAATCCGTTCAGAAACTCCAAATTGTTGAACCATCTAAGTCTCTAGTACAAATAAGTGGCTGGTTCTGCCACAGGAACCTATTGTTCTCCCCCCTCCCGACCCCCACCGCTGAGTGGCGGGTAGGGGCCCTAAATAACAATAATGGGGGGGACCTATTGTCCTCGCCCCCAGCCCCCACCCTTGAGTGGTGGGTGGGAGCCCTAATTGAAAATGTTACCCTTACAAGGTGACTAGGGGTCCCCAAGCCCCTAGTCAGCCCCCCACCCCGCAAAAATAATAATAATTAATAAACCCCTACCTACCCCCCCTCACCCTAAAAATAGTGAGGGGGGAACAAAATAACTAAGTATCTGTTAAAAAAAAACTAAAAAAAAAAAAACTTACCATTTGAGGTCTTCTTAAATCTTCATTTTTCAGCCCTAAAAAAGGCCAAATAAAAATCCAATCACACTTTGCTCCTCCGCTTGTCATAGCTGGTCAGGCATAGGAAACCTCCAGAAGACAAAGTAGTCCCGACTTTGTCTTATTTTTAAAGAAAACTATAGCAGACAAGAAATGAAGAACAGATCGTGACAGAGGGAGAAAAGAGGAATCGATTAAAGAAAGGTAAGTTCGGCATGACAGTGCCGGTTTAAAGAAAACAAGTTTTTTCAAGAAAAGGAAACTTTAATTATTATTATTTTTTTTTTTAGGAACACCCCAAACACTATGACAACTTCAATGTGCTGCAGTGGTTATGGTATCAGGCGTGCTCTTGCGCTCTCCCCATTATGAGTAGTCAAACCATTATAGGTTTTTAATTCTTACCTGTGCTTAGGAATTTCTGTTAGATCTCCTGGATAGGTTCTGCGATGCAACACCATCTCATTGGCTGAAAGCATCAGCTAATTGCTCTTAGCCAGTGAGCTAAGTGCTGCAGCGCTGAGAGCTTCCTGCTGCATTGGTGGTAGGGAGCAATGCCTGGTGGATCACAAATTACAATTCAAACTGTTTAAAAATGGCTTGACTACTTGCATATGGCAGACAGGGCCAGATTAACATAGGGACTGATGGAGCTGCAGCTCCAGTCCCATTAACTTAAATTTTTATATATATATATATATATATATATATATATATATATATATATATATATATATATATATATATATATATATATATATTTATATTTTTTTTATTTTTTTTTTTTTAAGTATATATATGGACAGGATATTCAGCTGTTTTGTGTATCTGTTACTTATGATTAATGGGTTGATCATCAGCCTTAACCAATAGTGGCAATGTTCTATTAACAAATACCATTATACTTTTTGCATTTTCAACATTTTTGTCTGGAGTGCGGTATCATTTGATTATTGTCTGTGTCCTTTTGTAGCAGTGCGTGTGTCTGTGTGTATTCTGTGTCAATGTTAGGCTAACAGAATGTTATGGTAACTAATCAATGTAAATATTCAAAAGCACCAGTGAAGTGAAAGCTTAAGAGGCCCATCGGGTGTCCCTCACATGTGGGGCCACATTATTGGCATCTCTTGTCTGGCAACATGGCCATTTAAAAGCACAACTGGGCCCCTGTCATATCGGCAGTGCAGGGGGAAGGGGGGGGGGGGTTTGAAGAGTCTGTACCAGATTCCTATCAGTCTCAACCAGCTACCAAAATTGAACCCCGGGGAAGTCAACCTTCTATACCCAAAGAGTATGGAAGCAGGCTAAAAATTTGTAAAATTATGACTTGCGTGTGTTTTCGTCAGTATGTGTACCTATGTGTGTTTCACGGTGTGTCTGTATCTGTGTCAGTATATGTTTATATGTACATACATCCCAGCATTCAAATGCCTACACTATACAAAACAATACACTACCTACAAGCAGGGCCAGATTAAGAGCCCAGTGGGCCTGGTGCTGACAATTATGATGGGCCTAATTACAGAATCTTACCGACCAAAAACACCAAAACAGTCATACCTACCAATCATCATGTATCTGACGGAAGTGGTGCTGAAGGGAAACTCATAGGATGCAGCTATGAGATAACACACACTCTATGCTAATCTCTCTCTAATTTATGCTTTCATCTTTCAAGTAAATCCATACCCCCTAACAGCAGTGTCCAGTGAAGTATCACAATGTCCCAGTACCCCCTTGTGTCCCCATGTTGCTCAGTGTCACTTGGACACTAGAGGACACTTAAGAGACATGGGAACACTGTGAGACATTGGGACACTGGGAGACACTGACCTAACCCTAAAAAAACCTGCCACGCCAAGTAGTATGGGCCCTAGAGTGAATTTGAAGCTTCGGTGAATGCCCTTGTCCTGGCAGCTCCCAATCCAACTAAATGCTTTCTTGTTCACACAGACGCTTCTATGTTTGGATTGGGAGCAGTGCAGACCTAGGTCGGGGAGAATGGCGGAGAACACCCGGTAGTTTACCTCAGTCACAAACTACTGAGGTGAGCTACTCCACCATTGAAAAAGGATGTCTTCAGGTGGTGTGAGCCCTAAAGAAATTGCCACCTTACCTACACGGACAACAATTTGCCCTGCTCACGGATCACAACCCGTTAATGTGGCTAAACCAGGGCACAATTCCAGGCTGTTGAGCTGGAGCCTGGCGCTTCAGCCATACGATTTTACCATTCACTACTATTTACATTCTGTTACTGCCCCGGGTAACTGAATGGCAACACTGACGGGTTATCACACCAGACTGAAAGGGCTGGAAGGGGGAGAAGGACACACAATGGTGCTGAAGGGAGGGAGGATAGACACACACATGAGTGGATGTGGATGGGGAAGAAAGACGCACATAGTAGTATTGGGATGGGGGAAGGCGAGAGCACAAAGTGGCTGGGGGGAAGAGAAGCACAAAGTGGCTGGGGGAGAAGCACAAAGGGAAGTGGCTGGGGAGAAGAAGCACAAAGTGGCTGGGGGGGAGAGAAGAAGCACAAAGTGGCTGGGGGGAAGAGAGAAAAAGCACAAAGTGGCTGGGGGAAGAGAAACACAGGAGGTGGCTGGGGGGAGAGAAACACAAAAGTGGGGGGGGAAGAGAGAAAGCACACCAAAAGTGTCTGGGGAAGAAAAGAAACACAAAGTGGCTGGGGGGGGGAAGAGAAAAGAAGCACAAAGTGGCTGGGGGAAGAGAAAGAAACACAAAGTGGCTGGGGGAAGAGAGAGAGCAAAGTGGCTGGGGAGAGAAAGAAAGAAACACCAAAGTGGCTGCCCAGGGGAGAGAAAAGAAACACAAGAAGTGGCTGGGGGGGGAAGAGAAAGAAACACAAAGTGGCTGGGGGAAGAGAGAGAAACACAAAAGTGGCTGGGGGAAGAGAAAGAAACACAAAGTGGCTGGGGGAGGGAGAGAGAAAACACAAAGTGTCTGGGGAAGAAGCACAAAGGAGTGAAACGGGAAGGAGAAGTGGCTGGGGGAAGAGAAAGAAACACAAGAGTGGCTGGGGAGAGAAAGAAACACAAAGTGGCTGGGAAGAGAAAGAGGCAGTGGCTGGGGGGGAGAGAAGAGAAAAGAAAAACATAAGGCTGGGGGAAAGAAAAAAACAAGAAATCTTTGAGAAAATTAATACAGAGAAAAGCACAAAGTGTCTGGGGGGAGAGAAAGAAACACAAAGTGTCTGGGGGGAGAGAAATAAACACAAAGTGTCTGGGGGGAGAGAAATAAACACAAAGTGTCTGGGGGGAGAGAAATAAACACAAAGTGTCTGGGGGGGAGAGAAAAATACACAAAGTGGATAGGGGGAGAGAAAGACACACAAAGTGGATGGGGGGAGAGAAAGACACACAAAGTGGATGGGGGGAGAGAAAGACACACAAAGTGGATGGGGGGAGAGAAAGAGACACACAAACATGCAAACATTGTTTTGTAATATTACCTTCTGATATTACTGAGCTATTACAGTGATTATTCTGAGTATGTTTTTGAGTTAATCTAACAGGGTTATTCAATGAACTAAGAATTAGTAGGAATTCAAAAGTGAATTTCAGAGTCAGGCCAAAATTGCAAGTGAAAATGTATCTCCTGGCAATTAATATTCACTTTAGCAGACTTCACTGGTTAGAGGGACACTATAGGCACCCAGACCATTCATCTCATTGAAGTAGTCTGGGTGCATAGTCCCTGTCCCCCGTAGTCCTGCAGTGTAAAACATTATAATTTTTAAGACAGCCACTAGAGGTGCTTCCTGGATTTTGACTTTGTGAAATAACGCTGGACGTCCTCACGCTCTGCATGAGGACATCCAGTGTCAGAGAAAACCACTTAGGAAAGCATCTAGACAATGCTTTCCTGTGGGGATGGCCTAATGGCTGCACATGCGCATTAGGACCCCATCAGATGACATCTGAGGAGGCGGAACACAACCCAGAGCTGAGACACATTGTTGCAGTCAATAAAGGCTTTTTTAACCCTTTATGTGCCAAATGGGAGGCCGCGAGGGAGGGGGTTACAGAGTGCACTATTGTGTTTTGAAGCAATGCTTCGGCTCTGCTATGATCAAGCCTAGCATGGAGTTATTGCGAGCTGTTTTTTGGTACACATTCAAATAAAATGAAAAATGCATGCATGTTTTCATTCAGGGTATATTAGCTAAATATTGATTTTTTTGCCAATGCCACAGTGCTCCTTTAATGTATAAAGTCCCCTTTCTATAAAGCTTTTTTTCTTGGTGGCAGGTCCAGGGGAGGGAGCACCAGGGCAAGGTCTCCACCCCCACCCAAGAAGTTACATCAGACAGATACCCATGTCGGATATCCGTGTATCAATTCATTTTATTTTGCCAGTTTCAACCACAACACCTTTGGGACCCACTTTTGAAGCAGTAGCCACCCACTTTGCCTGCTCTTTCAGTCCCTGCACTTTAAAGGGCATAAACTATTGTGGTACTTTTCCCTTGTAAGCTGCACCCTGCTTCTCCCAATACTCTCTATGGCTGGGCTGAGAACAGAAAGAGCCCGTTGCTATTCTCTGCAACATCTCTTAGCCATTCGCTAGAGCCAAATGGAAAAGACAGGAAAATGGCAAACAGATACAGGGAGCCACCAAAATGCTACAAAACCAAATAAGGGAGAAAGACAGTGACTATGTGTTATGGAGCTTGTTTGTGTGTGATAGTAAGGTTGTCTGTGTGTATCAGTGAGAATGTCCGACTGTGAGCTTGTCTGTGTGTCAGTCACTTTGCCTGTATGTGCCTATGAGATTGCCTGTCAGTGAGTTGTCTGTTTTATTAATTTTTTTTTTTTTTCGTGAGCTTATCGGTTAAGTTTTTTTCCAGCGAGCTTGTGAGAGTGTGTTCGTCTGTCAATTATCAGTCAGTGCATTTTTACATGCTCCTATGCAAGATATAATGTATATGATGCACATGTCCGTATGTAAAATAAATATGTGTACACATATGGAAGTATGCAGCTGTATAAAATGCAAGAAACTTCTTCAAAGTCATAACAGAAAGCACAGACGATTACCTGAAACCTCTTCTTGAACGGCAACATGTCTTCCACCATGTAGATTATACAGAATTTAAACATGATTTCAATCAAATACTTACCTACATCAAATGGATTTTCATTTTCCTGGGAGTAAAAAATAAAATAAAAAATGATGACATTGGTAACAGAGCATAAGCATTGTAAAAGTAGGCTTACAGACTATTAGCATGTGATCAGTATGTCCCCTAAGATTACTGACTGGGCACATTTACCCCAATTTACCAAAAACAACGTTTACCATTGTATATGCAATCAGGTATGCCTGGAGCAGGCGAGATTCCCAAATGATTCAACTTGCTTTGCTGCAAATTCAACACAAACTACATACAAGAACAAATAAACTAGCGGGTTTTCTGCTGAACTCTGAAAATATCTACAGACCAAACATTAAAGATCTCTGTCAAAATGTGGAGTAGATAGGTAGGTGCCATGTATATAGATAATGGCCTTACTTGCCCAATTACTTATCAGCATTCATAGTTCACTAAGACTATATACACAATTAGCAACCCGTGAGTTCATTTCAACCTAATGACAAACCAGGATTGGCACACATATAGGGTGCAGAACTCAGAGCTTAAATCAGGTTACCCCTCATTTTGTTCTACAAATATTACACAACATGGCTCAAAATTTAAAATCCTACACTATGAGACAGTCAGACAGGCCTACAAGGCTGGAGGATTGCATGGCGCATGCACCAGAAATTAATTTCTAGTCTTCAGGGTTGCATTCTTACTTGCCAATGGCTAGTAGGCGACTGGAAATATTGAACATTTTCATACAAAAAGAATGTCAGAATTCTCAGACTTAGAAATATTCAGGACAAAATAAGCGAGAATCACAGGTATATTCAGTTTACTCACAGGTTCATCCCATCTGGATCCGAAATATTCATTCATATGCGTTCCCAAAACAAAGGCGAGAAGTAGATGCGAAAATACCAAAAGCTGATTCATTGTGAAAATCCTGGAAGTCAAGTAATATAAATCGATTACAGGTGAAACCACAAACGGCATTATGTTCTGGTAACTTAACCTTCAGTTGTTAATTAGTGATTCTGTTGTATGAAAAGTAAATTACATTGACATAAAATTTAATTATATATATATATTTTCTTTGGATGAAAATAGTCATGTTTTTACATAGCTGTGATTTTACTATGAGTAAAGTCTAATCACCATAACCACTACGTGCTGATTTACAAGCTGTATGTGCCATCTCTTGGTTCTTGGTCACAGCATTTTGGTGGTTTGACCAAAACTGTAGGCCCATGAAACACCAGCAGCCCACTAGCCTTCTTGTCTATTACTAATGCGGAAGTTCTATTTCGAAATTAGCTGTATCAGTTTCTTTAATCCATATTTTAAAGCTATTCATTGCTTCAAATGTAATCCGGTGTTGTGTGTCTGCCTGTCTTTTTGGTGGCAACTTAACAATAACATCTCAGACAATTGGTCTGTTTGTTTGGGATACTGAAACATATAAAAAAAATCATCAGGTTAAGATTTCAATACATCACACTATTAGGGGGTACTCAATACACTCACATATTAAGGGGTGTTGATATTCAGTTTTTTAAAATTTATTTTTATTAGTCTTCTATACAATTAGTGCAGTTTCATAAGCCCACTTTCTGTCCTTCCCTGCCTACCCTCAGGGTTTCTGTTTTTTTTTTCTATTCTCTACAAAATAATGCAGTATATGTTGTTATGATTTAGAATTTGTTAGTTGAAGTTCAACTGCTAAAGAGACACTATAGGCACCCAGACAATTCAGCTCCTTGAAGTGGTCTGGGTGCACGGTCTCTGTCCCCTTTAGTCTTGCAATGTAAATCATTGCAGTTTTTCTAAATATACATTGCAGGACTAAGACTGCCTCTAGAGGCCGTCTCAAAATCTGAAAAATCCCTGAGAAGATAATTCATTAAATGGACACTCCAGGCAACCAGACCACTTCTGCCCATTGGAGTGGTCTGGGTGCCAACTCCCACTACTCTTAACACTGCAACTGTAATTATTGTGAGGACCTCCAGCGTCGCTCAATTCCCCATAGGAAAGCATTGAAAAGCATTTTCAATGCTTTCCTATGGGGAGCTCTAATGCGCATGGGATCAGTCAGGCCACCGGCCGACGTAATGCAGAGGAGGAGCGGCGGTAGAAGCAGCGACGTGGGCCATGTCGCTGCCTCTGGTAAGTCACTGAAGGGGTTTTCACCCCTTCAGCAACCGGGGATTATGGGTTGGGAGGGAGAGGGGACCTGCAGTGCCAGGAAAACAATTGTTTTCCTGGCATTGGAGTTTCCCTTTAAACTTGGATCTGACAGAGTAGATTTTGGAATTAAACATTTTGATTACGATGACAGGGCATTTCTATGGAGCAACGCAGAAGTGAAACTTGTTTGTTATTTTGTTAGTGGCCTCAGAGGGCCCAGGCTTTGGGTGCCCAGGAGAGCTCAGTTTTTATCATATCTCGAAAATCATGTAGAGAAAAAAAAATGTTGACCCACAGATTCATTGCACCATAACCACTTTAGTAAGCTGTAGCAGTTAAGGTGCTTAGAATGTCCATTTACGGTGAATTGCTTGGAAAGCTATAATGCGGATCTAGCTTAGTCTGATAAATTACTGTATATTCTACCAAACAAATTACACTGAAATACTAGAAAAACAATAATGTGGATCAAAGAAACCATTAAAGCCATATAGATTAAGGGATACAATATCCTGTAATAAGTCTGATTGCTGGAGATATGAATAATGCATTGCTTAAACACTTCCTGCATCATTCCCAACATTGAGCTTTTTTGTTAAATTTTTTTTTAAACATATGGGGTTCTGGTTAACAGAACAGACAGGTAATGCACACACCCGCCACAACGATGCTTCACATTAACAGAGTTTATCATCAATAGTTTATAAAAACAGTATTTTATTTTTTTTGTATAATTTTTACTTACAGCAATGAAAGATGTACACTAGTTTATCTTGTCTGGAGAGAAAACACTGCTAAACTGCAGGGGCATCCAATTAGCGATCACACCTGGTTTACTCATCTCAAACATTAACCATTTGCAGTCAGTAGTCCAACAGGACACTTTAATTCAAATACTTTACTCCAATATTGCGGTTACGATTGGTTTCCTGGTTTCTTTCATAGATGAAGGGCCTGCCCGAACACAGGTGACTTGGCTTATGATTCTCTTTGTGGTTTATTCTTTAAACCTCAGATTGTAGTGAATTGGAAAATGTACAGCAATTTTTACTGAAGTGAATTTCTAATTAGAGGCCAGAGTAGCTGAATTGGGAGCATAGTTAACAGAGAGTTGTTCCAGTTTACCTTTTTAGAACTTAAATTTGATTTGAATTCTCAAATTGAATTTCAAGCAAGTGTGTCAGTCTCCTATTCACTAGTAGCAACATTTGACCAGAGTGACTGAACCAGCACAGATAATATTAATTAGATCACATTCAGTATCAGCTTTATAGTAAACAATTCTCATATTTGAATGCTATGTAGGATTAGCATATTTATTAACCATTTAACACCACATTTCCTGGGGCCACTGGCCATGTTATTTTCTCTTACTTATAAAAATTTGTAATCCAAATGTTTTTTAAAAATGAAGCATATACAGTACTAGGTCATGGTACAGTACTACCCTCATCATATTCACCAACACCCCCATCCTATTCACCAGTCTCCCCTTATCAAACCCCATCTTATTCACCATTATTAAACCCTTGCTTTATATACCAGCACTCAAGCTTGTTCAACAGTTCCACCTTTATCCCCCCTTGTTCACTAGCACCCACATCTTGTTCACCTCCCCCCCATTCACTAGCACCCACATCTTGTTCACTAGTCTCCCCCTCATTCACTAGCACCCACATCTTGTTCACCAGTCCCCCCTTATTCACTAGCATCCACATCTTGTTCACCAGATCCCCTCATTCACTAGCACCCACATCTTATTCACCAGTACATCCTCTACCCCTTCTCATTCACTAGCACCCACATGTTGTTCACCAGTCCCTCCCATTCACTAGCACCCACATCTTGTTCGCCAGTCCCTTCTTTATCCTCCCCTCTCTTTCACTAGCTCCCACATCTTGTTCACCAGTTCCTCCACTTTTATCCACAGTCTCGTTCACTAGCACCCACACCTTGTTCACCTGTCCCCCCACTTTATCCCCTGTCTTGTTCACCTGTCACCCCACTTTATCCCCTGTCTTGTTCACCTGTCCCCCCACTTTATCCCCTGTCTTGTTCACCAGTTTCCCCCACGTTATCCCCTGTCTCGTTCACCAGTTTCCCCCACGTTATCCCCTGTCTCGTTCACTAGTACCCTTATCTTGTTCACCAGTCTGCCAACTTATTCACAAGTCCCCTCCAGATCAAACCCTAATCCTATTCATCACTCCTCCCTTATAATTTATTCAGCAGTCCCCCTTTATAAAGTCTATGTATAATAATAAAAAAGGCATTTCAGGCCACCATATTTTTAATTTTTTTACCTTAGCCTTTGGGCAGGCTGAGGACACCTGGAACTCGAAGAGCTCCTCTCAGCATCAGAGGGAGGTGGAGCCACGATTCCTGACCTCTCTTACTCCTCTTTCCCTGTTATACAGAAGTATTCACTAAAGTGAGAATTCAAAGTGAATTTAAAATGTAAGGCCAGAGTAGCCGAACTGATAGCATTGCTGACTTAGAGAATGTTTCCAGTTTGGCTATTTTTACCTTAAACTATACATTTACTTTGAATTCTCACTTAGGTGAATAACCCCAATAGTGTTCTTATCTTGACAATGAGGAAGCCTGGTGTATGCCGGGCAGCCAAATCGCTGACCAGAATACACTGCACTATCAAAATAAATAGAATGATGATCTGCAGCAGTCTACCTCCATGTCACCCCACCAGTCTCGTAATCTCAGTATTGTAGGAAACACAAAGTTTAATTTCTAAAAAGCAAGAGGGGCCTCAATTATACCACAAGCTGCATGAGACCAGTTCAAGGTCCGCAAAGGTTGAGAACCCTGCTCTAAACAAATCTGCTATCAGGCAAATTCACACACACAAAAATCACTGGTATTTTTGCAAACCTACAGGGTTATACACTGAAGTGAGATTTTAAAAAAAATTGAATTAAAAGTGAATTTCAAATTTAAGGCCAATGTAGCTGTACTGGAAAAGTTCTCCCTATCACCTATGTTTCGAGCTCAGCTACTTTGGCCTGCAATTTAAAATTCACTTTTTAGTAAATAAGCCTGTAAGAGAAATACACACTTACTGTCCACTGAGAGTGCCAGCGGCCAAATGGTTAAAAATAAAAATCTGTACTTCATTAAAATGTATGATTAATATAAATACATTATAATAGTTATAGGATAATTAATATAATTATGAATTAATATAATATACATTTATTTAAGTAAAAATAAAATTAAAATATTTACAGCGTTAACGTTTTTACTAGCTATGTACTTTTTTTTGCAAGATATTGTTCAATGTCAGATGTCATTTGTCTGAGGGTTGTCTCCTGTGACATTGAGATGTGTTGAGCTTTTTGCTGAGTTGCATTTCATAAATAGGTAAATTTATAATAAATAAATTGGCTGACACAAATATTCTCCAACTCAGCAATCTGAGTGTCAACCCCACTTTAGTGTTCTCAGCCTTTATTCATCAAACTTGATTAAAGTTGCACAGCTATGACAAAAATAATCTGCTCTTTCCCTATATCTTTTTTGTTTTGTTTTACATAGAATTTTCAACTATGGATATATTAAAAGGCTTGGCCTGTAGTTGTGGGAGGGGCTTGGTTTCCCTATAAAAAGGCTGCCAATCCACTCCCACATTACCGTAATGGTCTGGCGAGTCAACCCACCCACCACTCCCTCTATTACAAACACCCTCTAAGGTGGGCCCACTTTTACAGGCCTACTCCTCTGTCGGTTTCGGCACACCACAACCGACTAATTCCAAATATTGATATGTTATCATATGCTATGTTTCCATATACGGCTATATTGCCACGACCACAAATATATATATATATATATACACGTCTGTCTGCCATGAAGGCCAGGCCCCACACCCATGTCTCTTTATACTTAGATTTCCACCATCGTCATGATTAGGGTAACCAAATTCACCATGTTTTTCTGGGTGCATTTCACATCTTCATGTTCATATGTAGTATATGGAAAGTGCTGCCCCACAGTATGTAGAATTCATATGCTGCAAGATTCCTGGTTGATTAACCACCACATTTGAATTCTACATATCGCAGGGCAACACTTTTCCTGTAAATGTATGTGATTTTTTTTTTTTTTGTTCCAGAAAGTAAGGTGTATATGACAATAACAATTCTACCCACTTGACTGGTGTATAGTCGCCATATGGGCAGTCGGAACCTTGACAACAACCACTCCAGATACCTATCCCCAATAACACGCTGACACCGGGATATGGGAAAATTAGTCCACAGCTTTATTAACAAACATAGTAACGATACTAATAATTAACATATATATAAAACATGGGTCATTGCCCCCATACTCCGCCCTCGCATCTATACCTTCATTAAATATCAGGGCAATGACCCAACATCAGAAACACATGAATATATATAAATAACGCTTTAACATCAGTCCAACATGAACCGACTTAAGTGCCAACCATAAGTAACCACGGTAGGGGCATACCCAGATACCCCTACCCCACCAAGTTCTGAGCCACCTCCAGGACTCGAAACCCACCATCCACCAGTGACCACAATTCTTCCTGTTCCTCACGTTCCTCATGGGGAGCCTATTTTTGCCTTCCCTAGCTCTCTATCCCGCCGCTGTGACAAAACGGGATAAAAGCAGAAACAACCTATAACAGGGAGGGAGGGTGGGACAAACGCAGCTAGGCAGAAATTAATGTGCACATGTTAAAATGGCTGCCTATTAAATAGACAGCCCCCATCCCATAATCCCACAGACCTACTGGTCCCTCCTATGCCCGCCTCCTAACTCCTGTCAAGGCCCTTTTCCGCTAAGCTGCGCTCTGGCTACATGGGGCTACAATATAATTTTTTTTTGAGACTGTTTATTAAGGTCAGGTTATAAAATGCCCTTTTCACATAGGACATTTGTATTGCCAAAATAATACTTTGAAGTTCGCTGGAGTACTAATTCTATTACTGTTCAATTCATATGTGTATGATGTAGAATTATGCTTGTGTTATATAGAAACATAGAAAGTGACGGCAGATCAGACCCGTTTGGCCCAATTTTCTAAATACTTTCATTAGACCCTGGCCTCATCTTAAAAGGACCACTCTAGGCACCCAGACCTCTTCAGCTTAATGAAGTGGTCTGGGTGCCTGGTCCAGCTAGGCTTAACCCATTTTTTTTATAAACATTGCAGTTTCAGAGAAACTGCTATGTTTATGAATGGGTTAAGCCTTCCCCTATTTCCTCTAGTGGCTGTCTCATTGACAGCCACTAGAGGCGCTTGCGTGCTTCTCACTGTGATTTTCACAGTGAGAGCACGCCAGCGTCCATAGGAAAGCATTATGAATGCTTTCCTATGTGACCTGCTGAATGCGCGCGCAGCTCTTGCCACGCGTGCGCATTCAGCCGACGGGGAGGAGAGAAGGAAGAGGAGAGCTCCCCGCCCAGCGCTGGAAAAAGGTAAGTTTTAACCCCTTTCCCCCTTCCAGAGCCGGGCGGGAGGGGGTCCCTGAGGGTGGGGGCAACAAGTGTTTTCCTGGCACTATAGTGGTCCTTTAAGTCTAGGATAGCCTTATGCCTATCCCACACATGCTTTAACTCCCTCACTGTGTTAACCTCTATCACTTCAGCTGGAAGGCTATTCCATGCGTCCACTACTCTCTCAGTAAAGTAATACTTCCTGAAATTATTTTTAAACCTTTGCCCCTCTAATTTAAGACTATGTCCTCTTGTTGTGGTAGTTTTTCTTCTTTTAAATATAGTCTCCTCCTTTACTGTGTTTATTCCCTTTATGTATTTAAATGTTTCTATCATATCCCCCCTTTCTCATCTTTCTTCCAAGCTATACATGTTAAAATCCTTTAGCCTTCACTTGTAAGTTTTATCCTCTAATCCATGAACCAGTTTAGTAGCCCTTCTCTGAACTCTCTCTAAAGTATCAATATTCCTTCTGGAGATACGGTCTCCAGTACTGCGTACAATACTCCAAGTGAGGTCTCACCAGTGTTCTGTACAATGGCATGAGCACTTCCCTCTTTCTACTGCTAATACCTCTCCCTATACAACCAAACATTATGCTAGCATTTCCTGCTGCTCTATTAAATTGTCTGCCTACCTTTAAGTCATCTGAAATAATTACTCCTATATCCCTTCCCTCAGATGTTGAGGTTAGGACTCTATCAAGTATCCTGTAATCTGCCCTTGGGTTTTTACACCCAAGATGCATTATCTTGCACTTATCCACATTAAATGCCAGTTGCCACAAGACCTTTTGCAATATCACTAATACAAATATTAAAGAGAATGGGTCCAATTGTACAGATCCCTGAGGTACCACACAGGTATCATGCTTCGAACATACTCCATTCATTACAACCCTCTGTTGCCTGCCTAACCCATTCATCAATATTAGAATCATAACTTAAAGATTGCAGTTTATTGATGACCCTTTGATGTGTAACAGTGTCAAAAGCCTTACTGAAAGAGACAAGAGCCAGGGCACAAGTGATGGTGAACAGGGCCCCTACAGAGGAATTCACCATCCAAAACGGCACCCAATAGGGATACCCCTTTTCCCCGCTGCTCTTCGTCCTTGCCCTAGAGCCATTCCTAAATACAGTAAGACAAAACCCGGACATTACGGGGGAGAGGGGTAGGACACACCACAAGATTGCCGCATACGCAGACGATCTCCTATTTTTCATCACAAACCCAGAGATCTCATTCACCAGTATTTTAAAAGCCTAAAATATGGTGCAGTCTCAAACATGAAAATAAATTTAGCCAAATCATATGTCCTTAAAGGAACACTATAGTCACCTAAATTACTTTTGCTAAATAAAGCAGTTTTAGTGTATAGATAATTCCCCTGCAATTTCACTGCTCAATTCACTGTCATTTAGGCGTTAACCCCTTAAGGACTGAGCCAAATGTACACGTTGTGAACGAAACAAAATGTAAACAAAACCTGGCATTTGCGCTACATGTCTGTCCAACCGTAATTCACCGCTTTCATAGTAAATGCACCCACCCATATTATATATCATTTTATTCAGGGGAAACAGGGCTTTCATTTAATATCAAATATTTAGCTATGAAACATAATTTAATATGAAAAAAATGGGAGAAAATAAGAATTTTTAAAAAAAAATTTTAGTTCTACATGACATTTTAACTGTCAATGTCATAAACGGTGACTAGGGCACTATAGCGTTTGGAATACATATTTGTATTCCTAACGCTATAGTGTTCCTTTAAGCATGATCAGTCACTAAACTCTACCCTAAAAATTTGACAAAACCCCCTGACCTCTTAGCGCTGCCCTCTCAATTCCACGGACTCAGTCACTGAGACTTCATGCTGTGTTCAATACCACAAACATATAGATACTCCTATTAATAGGCATGCGCACAGGGTGTGCCGGGTGTGCCTAGGCACACCCTAATCCCCGTGGCCCGCACTATGTGCCTCCCTCCGTGGGTCGGTGAGGGAGATCTCCCTCACAGACCCACAGCAGCATGGAGGGAGGCAGGAGAGGACCCGGGGAGCTCTAGCCAGCAGCTCCACTGGGTTCCTCTTGCGAAGTCGGAGCGTTGCCGCGGCAATGCTCAGATCTCGCAAGTGTGAACTCTAGCCCCTTGTGGGGCTAGAACTCACTCACCACTGGACCACCAGGGATGGCAGCAGCACGGTCCCCCTTCCCTACAAAAGGCATTAACTAAATGCCTCACACCCCCACACAATACACACACACACTAACAGCACCCACACACATACAGCACCCTCACACATACACACACACTAACAGCACCCTCACACACCATCCTCACAAACACACACACAGCACCCTCACACACAGCACCCTTACACATACACACTAACAGCACACACGCACAGGGGCCCTCACACACACAGCACCCTTACACATACACACACACACTAACAGTAGCCTCACACACACACAGCACCCTTACACACACAGCACCCTCACACACACAGCACCCTTGCAAACACAGCACTTACACACACACAGCGCCTTCACACACACACACACGCACACACACAGCGCCTACACACACAGCGTCCTCACACAGCAGTGTATGTGTGTGTATGTATGTGTGCATGTGTGTGTGTGTGTATATATATATATATATATATATATATATATATATCAATGAAGGAGAACTCCAAGGGATTTTTCAAACTTGTTTATAATCCGGTGTTGAAAAAATCAATCATCAACGTTTCGACCCGATGGGGTCTTTATCAAGATAACAACAACCTCAAATTAATGTGCATATATACAAAAATGCAAATGAATCTAACTTACCCCACCTGAGAAGTGAAGCCCGCTCACCAAGTGTTGCCGAGTAGTGGGCATGCGTAGTGACGTCACCGGAACGGTGCGTCATGACGTGTGCGCGTACGTGCGTGATAACGTGATCATGTGATCCCATGGACCGCAAGCGTGTCCATGGAAACCTGAACCGATAAAAACAAAGCAGAAGGAAAGATAGAAATCTACAGACCGGACAAGTCATCAATGGTTAAGGCCATTAATACAGATGAATCCCCGATACAACTTAGTTTGAATTGGAGTTTTGACAGAATACAATTCTTAGATGTGGAGATATATAGGTGCATGGATCGGATTTGCTACAGTTTGTATAAGAAACCCTCTGATCGCAACACACTTTTACATTACACTAGTTTTCACCCTTCAGCCCTTAAGAATTCTCTACCTATCTCACAATTTCTGAGGGTACTCAGAAATAACTCGGAGATCAATAATCGGGATTTACAATTGAATACTATGCGCCAATCTTTTCTTGAGAGGGGCTATCCGAAATATATTCTGGATAAAACGCTAACTAGAGCCTTTGAAATTTTTGAGAAGGGGACAAGACGGTTAAGTTCACCACGTATCACTATTCCCATGAAGTTTCATTCAGCGAGTATGGATATCTCCAAGAATATTAGGAGACGATGGGAGATTTTGTCAGCTGATAAAACCCTTAGTAAGGTCTTCTCCAATCCCCCTCGGATATCATACACTAGGAATAGAAATTTGAGGGACTTTCTGATGAAAACAGACCTCCCTAGAGAAATATTGGCTCCAACTAAAACCAACAAAATGGGTTGTTTTCGTTGTACTGGATGTGTCACTTGTGGTCATATGCTTACAGGCTCTTCCTTTGTACATCCACATTCGGGCAAAAGATATAAGATTCGACACTATATCACCTGTCTTACAGATCACGTGGTTTATTTAATCTCCTGCCCCTGCGGCCTTTTCTATGTGGGTAAGACGGATTTAACCCTCCGTGATAGGATCAGAGGGCATCGATCAGCTATTATGACGGCTTTTAGAGATGGGAAAACGGACAAACCGGTGGCTAAACACTTCCTCGCATTTAATCACAGATTACCCATGCTTAAATTTATTGCTATAGATGTCATACCTATTCCAATCAGGGGAGGTGACCGGTCAAAGTTATTACTCCAAAGGGAGACCTTCTGGATCAAACAATTGGACACGTTACAACCCAAAGGATTGAACGAATGTTTCATTTAACTCTTTTTTGGAGAGACGTTAGTCTACTTTTTATTTTTTTATTTTTTACTTTTTAGGCCTTATATATACATATTTTTTGGCCTCTGCATTTTTGCATTTTTCTTTATTACCATAATGCAATCTGTGAAGTTTATTTACTGTTGTATGTGTAGGAATTTAACATACATATATATGTCTATCAGTAATATTATTCTGTATCTGATGTACACCTGGAAGTATGATCGGTATTTGTCTCTATTATGTATGGATTTTATATGATTGGATTACATGTGTTTAGGATTCTGAGGTGTACTAGGTCTTATTTCTCTTCTATTCTCCTTCTTTCACATTTTTTCAGATGTACATGTCTATTCACACACTTCACTTTTCTTTTTCACACATCACGATTTTGTCTCTTTTCAGAGGCTCTTATTTGTGTTTTTTCACTCTTTTTCTTCACTTTCTTTCACTTTTTCTTTACACATTCTCGTCTTTAGTTCTTATTATCGTCTTATGTTTTTATTCACTCTTTTCCTCACGTTTTTCTCCTAGCTACACTCTGTGTATTTATTTATTCATTTATTTCAAATGTGGCTTATCAATATTTGATGACTTGTCCGGTCTGTAGATTTCTATCTTTCCTTCTGCTTTTTTTTTATCGGTTCAGGTTTCCATGGACACGCTTGCGGTCCATGGGATCACATGATCACGTTATCACGCACGTACGCACACACGTCATGACGCACCGTTCCGGTGACGTCACTACGCATGCGCACTACTCGGCGGCTCTTGGTGAGCGGGCTTCACTTCTCAGGTGGGGTAAGTTAGATTCATTTGCATTTTTGTATATATGCACATTAATTTGAGGTTGTTGTTATCTTGATAAAGACCCCATCGGGTCGAAACGTTGATGATTGATTTTTTCAACACCAGATTATAAACAAGTTTGAAAAATCCCTTGGAGTGCTCCTTCATTGATTATACATACCGAGGCTTGGAAGCACCCGGGTAATTTTTGTATTTTATTTGCATTTAAAGGAAGAGTGCCAGAGTTTGCTTTCATATATATATATATATATTTATTATACATGGCGTGTGTTTGTGCTTTAGCTGCGCACGCCTATGCTCCTATTTAAAAAATTCCATTACTTCAAAGAGATCAAACTACACTTATTGATGCTCTTACCCTGTGAAAGCCATAGAATACAGGACAATATTCAGACCTTTCAGTTTTCAGTGGGCCCAGGATGTGATGGCCAATTACAAAGTCTATGTTAAATTTGAAATCTTGTTAGGGCAGACTAAGCATGTGTACATGGAAAACAACGCATCTCAGTAGCATCTCCTGTCAGTAACAGACTAATCATGGCAGACCCAAGTTGTTCTTTTTGGTACAAAAACTGGGGAGTTGCCACAACTCATGCCCCTATGAAACTGCCACCAGTGTTAGTGACTCACGATTGGCAAACCAGCGTCTCTTTTTTTCTGGAATATTTCTTAAAATAGAATGTATTTATTTTTTTTATGTTCAAAATTAATTTCTCTATGATTTAATTTTCTAATGTTGGTTTTTTTTTTTAGAGCATTGTTACAAAGGTGCCAAGAACTCTGTGCTTATTGGAGTGTGATACCTGTACTTGGCATGTTTAATGAAGAAAAACAGGAAATAAAAGATTGAGCAGAAAATTTATATTCTATAGAATGTCACAACAAGGAGGCTGAAATGTATTACAATGTATCTATTGATTTCATTGAAAAAAATTGACACCATCATTTGTAGGTTTTTTAAATTACTAAATCCCATTGTGGCTCTAGAAGGGCTTATTCACTAGACACAGAATTTTAAGCAATTAAAAAATGCTAAAATTGCCAAACTGTGACTATAGCGGAAATGAAGAGTTGTTTTTTTTTCAGCTCTTTTTGCCTAGATTTTACAATTTGTAAGTGAATAAACCCTTGTGATAAATGTGAATTATGATAACTGATTACAACAATGGTTAAGTTGTACAAAGAATGCTAGGGAAAAGTATATGTGTGCTAGTGTGTGTATCTGTATGTCAGTGTGTTTCTGTTTGTTAATATGTGTATGCATATCTGTGTAAGTATGTACGTGGCAGTGTATGTACAGACATCCCAGCAATCAAACACCAACACAACATGCAAACACGCCCCTGCCATCACAAACATGACATACAAAGACACCCCTGAACTCCAACTCAAACACCAATACAAACGTACATCGGTATTTAAAATCCAACACTACATCCAAGCAAACACTACATCCAAACACAACCCAGTATTAAAATGCTAAAATTACATACAAACACCAACTCTATACACAGAAGCACGCCTGCTTCTAAGTACTACAATCTGTTTACTAGCTGTAGAAATTAGTGTCTATATACCAAAAAAACTAAATTTGCCAAAAAAGAAAAAATAACACTGCAAATTAAAAGGTTTGTGGTGCGGCGCTATTCTTTTCCCGAGGGGGTTCGACGATGTCTGTACACTTTGTCAAAGGGTTCCACAGCATAAATTAATTGGGAACCCCCTGCATTATGGTGTTTGGATTGGCTACATAAACATTTTTTTTTAAGACGTAAGTAAACATAAATAAAACAGAATATTCTGATTTTATACATTTCATATCAATACATACAGTTTTCACCACTAGATGTCACTCTTTCACTATGTGCTGTCTATTGTGATTACATGTTACTGTTAACTCACGTGATACTTAATTTATGCATGGTGTCAACTTTTTTCAAAGCATTCAATGATACATTTTAATACATTTCAGCCTCCTTGTTGTGACTTCTCTGCTCTCACCTCAATCTTTTATTTCCTGTTTTTCTTCACCTGTCCTTAAACATGCCAGGTACAGGTAGCACGCTCCAATAAGCACAGAATTCTTGGCACCTTTATAACAATGCTCTCCCCAAAAAAAACACATTAGCAAATTAAATCATAGAGAAATTTATTTTGAACATAAAAAAAATAAATACATTCTATTTTAAGAAATATTCCAAAAAAAGAGACACTGGTTTGCCAGTCGTGAGTCACTAAACAGTGGTGGCAGTTTTATAGGGGCATATGTTTTAGCAACTCCCCAGTTTTTGTTGCAAAAAGAACAACAACCTGGGTCTGCCATGATTAGTTTAGCAGATTGCAAACCTTATTACTGACTGCAGATACTTTCCATGCACACATGCTTAGTCTGCACTAACAAGATTTCAAATTTAACATAGACTTTGTAATTGGCCGTCACATCCTGTGCCCATTGAAAACTGAAAGGTCTGAATATTGTCCTGTATTCTATGCTTTGTTAAATATGTTCAAAAAAGTGCAGTATATACCAATATATCTTTGAAAATGAAACTTTATTGAGTAATAAAGAGTCTTTTTAGTGGCAAATGGAGTTATTTCCCACCATTGAGTGCAATATATATATATATTTTTAACTTATCCTTAACCAACCTCCCAGCAATCTTAGTCTGTCTCGTTTCTTAGATAGTTTGACAAATTACTCTGTGAGGGCGACAGGGCACTCCTGGTATAATAACCAATACAGATGGATTTAGTGATTATGGTGCTTGGAGCATTTCTTTAATATATTATAGGAGGCTGCTATACGCAGTGGTGGTTCAGTGACAGGTCCCCTTTAGTACATTTTCCAGTAAAAAATAAAAATAATTAAAAAAAAGACTAGGAAAGAGGACAATTAAAATGTTATGGACTGTTTTAGAAACCTCATAGTTAGTCTGGCATGTGTCAACAGATACAATTTACTAAATTGAATTTCAAATTTAACACCAGAGTAGCCAAATTGAGAAAAAAACTGACTTACAGCATTTTTCAAATTTAGATATTTTGATCTTAAAGGGACACTGTATGCACTCTGCAGTCCTGCCTCCCTCTCATACCCCATAGAACCCTTTACTAATGCCTTTACTAGTTTACTAATTAGATGTTTTGGAAGCATGGCTTCAAGCCATGCCTCCAAGCACTGGTGTACATACCCCGACCACGGCTGCATTTTGCCAGCTTCTTCTCCTAGGGAGCCCAGGAGCTGGCCACCTCAGGGCCCCCCAAGGCTGGCAGTGGCATCACTTTGCGGGCGCGCAAGGGAGCATTCTCCCCTGAGCTCTCTCTGCCCAGCTCCCTCGCGTGCACCGTAGTGATGCCGGAGCCGGAATATGACGTCACGCCGGCATCAAGAGCTGAACAGAAGGATCAGTGCTCCCTCGCCGCCTGCAGTGACCGGCCGCCCAGCAGCCCCACTGAACCCCAGGGAAAGCTGGAATCCGTTCAGCACTCCCAAAAGTAGGGAGGCTGGGGGATTAAAAAAAAAAAAAAAATGTGAGTGTATATGTCACTGAGTGTGTTACTGTGTGTGTGTCTGTTACTTAGTGTGTTAGTTTGTGTGTGTCTGTTAGTGTGTGTCTGCTAGTGAATGTGTTAGTTTTGTGTGTCAGTGAGTGTGTGTGTTACTGTGTGTGTCTGTTACTGGGTGTGTTAGTTGTGTGTCTGTTATTGAGTGTGTGTCTGCTAGTGAGTGTCAGTGAGTGTGTTACTTTGTGTGTTTGTTACTGAGTGTGTGTCTGTTATTGAGTGTGTGTGTGTCTGTTAGTGAGTCTGTTTGGTGTCTGTTAGTGAGTGTGTGTTTGTCAGTGAAAGTGTATGTTTTGTAAGTGAGCGTGTATGTGTGTCTGTCAGTAAATATGTATGTCTGTTAGCTAGTGTGTATGCTTGTCTGTTAGTGAGTGTGTGTTTGTTAGTGAGAATGTATATGTGTTTGTCAGTGAGTGTGTATGTGGGTCTGTCACTATGAGTGTGTGTATGCATGTGTATCTCTGTGTGTGTGTGCCTGTATGTGTGCCTGTATGTGTGCCTGTATGTGTATCTCTTGGTCTGCATGGGTATCCGTTTGTCTGTATGTGTATCTGAATGTTTGTCATTAAAGGACCACTATAGTGCCAGGAAAACAAACTCACCCTTGTGGCCCACCCCCCTGCGGGGCTGAAGGGATTAAAACCCCTCCAGCACTTACCTTTCTCCAGCGCTGGAGTTCCTTGGCACTGGGGATCTCTCCGCCCCGATTCGCCTCTCAGCTCCGAATGCGCGGCAAGAGCCACGCGCGCATTCAAACCGTCCATAGGAAATCATTACTCAATGCTTTCCTATGGACGTCCAGCGTCTTCTCACTGTGATTTTCACAGTGCGAATCACGGAAGCGCCTCTAGCGGCTGTCAGTAAGACAGCCACTAGAGGCTGGATTAACCCTCAGTGAAACATAGCAGTTTCTCTGAAACTGCTATGTTTTCAGCTGCAGGGTTAAAACTCGAGGGTCCTGGCACCCAGACTACTTCATTGAGCTGAAGTGGTCTGGGTTCCTATAGTGGTCCTTTAACCCCTCGCCAACCGCAGACGTATCAGGTACGTCTGGCAAAAAACGGTCCATAATGACCTTGGACGTACCTGGTACGTCCGCAGCTATTTTGAGCGCTGGAAGCTCTGATAGAATTGCAGTGATGCTCTGCATGTGCTGAGTACCTCGAGGGGTCTTGGCACTCAGTGTATATATAATAATATATATATATATATAAAATAACTAAAATGATCAATATTACCCCCCCCTTTCTAAAGGCAGTGAATCATGGGGCTTCTGGGGGTGTCCCTAGCCTCCCTCATCATAAGGAGCAGGCTGGGGTCATCCAATCACAGCTTGCCCCATTAGCAATTTCTTACCAAGTGTGTTCCCCATTTCTCTGATTAGTGTGGATCTGCCTCCCTCTCTTCACTTGTGTTTTAGTGAGAAAGATCTGTGGTTTAGCTAGAGAGATTTAGGTATTTATAGGTAGGGATTTGTAAAGTCTTGAGACCCAAAGGCTCTTTTCAGAGCCATTAACAACTGTCTTGCCAGTGATCACTATAATCACTGGCTCTTGCACAGCAGCACTTTTCTGCTGTTTGTGCATTTTTTTTAGGGGTTCATTTTTTTGTGATTTTTTTTTTTTGAGACCCAAAAGCTCTTTTCAGAACGATTAACCCCTGTCCTGACAGTGATCACTATACAGATCACAGGCTCTTGCACAGCAGCACTTATTTTTTTTTTTTTTTTGTGACCGGTCACTAAGTAAAGTGATTGTGATCATGACACATGGGTCACGGAAGTCAGCCAGCCCTGAGCAGTCATATGCCACCCTTGCGTGAGAGTCTGACGCGTCTATGTCAGACTCTGACCCTGATTTTGACCCTGCCAGTTGCTCAAATACATCAGATACAGTGTCTGCTGCTAGTGATGTATCTAGTGATGTTATATCTGTGCCTGCTTGTCCCCCTAGAAGGAGACGTGCTGCTCCAGCTGGCAGAACTGCTGAGGAGTGGGTAGTGCCTCATCGCCAGAGGCCAGACATCCCATCCTTTACTGCAAATCCTGGCATTAATTTGGATGTCACAGGATTTAGCCCTCAACAGTTTATGGAGGTGTTTCTGGGCGATGATGTATTGGGGAACATTGTCGCCCAAACTAATTTATATGCCCATCAATTCCGAGCTACAAATCCTGACTCTTTTTTGGCAAAGCAGCAATGGGCCCCCATCGATGTGCCAGAATTTAAAAGATTTGGGGCATTGACTATGCTGATGGGCATCATAAAGAAGCCCTCCATCCGCTCCTACTGGAGCAGTAGCCCCATCTGCTCTACCCCCATTTACTCCCAATGTATGTCGAGGAAGAGGTATGAAATGATTCTGCATTTCATGCACTTCAGCGACAACAGCCTGTGTCCCCCTAGGGAGCATCCCCAGTTTGACAGGCTGTATAAAATCCGCCCCCTGATTACCCACTTCGCTGCCAGGTTTGCAGAGGCTTATACACCTGGAAGGAATATATGCGTGGATGAATCCCTGATGAAGTATAAGGGAATGCTGGGATTCAAGCAGTATGTTCCTTCCAAGTGCTTTAGGTATGGTGTAAAGATGTATAAGCTCTGTGATAGCGAGACTGGGTATACTCAGGCCTTCCGGGTGTATGAGGGAAAGGATAGCCACCTTGACCCTCCAGGTTGCCCAGAACATATGGGAACCAGTGGCAAGATTGTCTGGGACCTGATATTCCCCATGATGAACAAAGGGTACCACTTGTATACTGACAATTTTTATACAAGTGTCCCTTTGTTCAAGCTACTATATTGTTTTGATACAGTAGCTTGCGGTACAATCAAAAAGAACAGCAAAGGTTTCCCAGGACAACTTGCACGCACCCGGCTACGAAGGGGGGAGACCTCAGCTCTGCGCCAAGAGGAGCTGTTGGCAGTTAAGTACAGAGACAAGAAGGATGTGTACCTTCTTACCACCATCCACACTGAGGGGACTGTGGAGGTCCCTGTACGTGGCAGAGCTGAGAGAACAAGGAAGCCAGTGTGCATCAAGGCCTATAACTGGCATATGGGTGGGGTTGATCTGGCAGATCAGCTGCTGCAGCCCTACCTAATTATACAAGAGACAAGGGCCTGGTACAAAAAAGGTTGCAATCTACCTAATGCAGATTGCAACCCACAACGCTTTCTTGTTGTTTAAAAAAGCAAACCCCGGCACGCAACTGAGATTTTTACAGTTTCAGCTCCAGATCATTTGGGGGATTTTGTACTGTGATGCACCTGCTCCCCGGGCGGTGATGGGAAAGAGCAGAGTTGGGGCTACACATTTTATTTTTAAAATTCCCCCTACTGTGGCAAAGCAGAGTCCCCCAAAAAGATACAGGGTCTGTTCTAAGAGGGGGCAGAGAAAATATAGTGTATATCACTGTCCTGATTGCCCTGGACAGCCTGGACTCTGCATTGGAGACTGCTTCAAACGATACCACACACGCTGGTCCATTTTTAATTTATTTTTTAACATTTGCTGTTCAGTTTTTTTGGTGTCTTTTATTTTATTTTTTTGGTTTTGTTACATTTACCCTATGCATGGGGGGCATGGGTGTCCTTAGGAGGCCTTGCAGAAAACAACCTGGGGTGTTTTCTTGCAATAACCAACAACGGGCTCTCCTAAATCACAGTAAAAAAGCAGTGTGCGTGTGTAAAAATGAGGATTGAACAGTTACCTCCACACATGTTCTTCAACTTTTTATTTTTTGTCTGGCTAAAAAAAGTTGCATCAAAGCACTCAACATGCAATACCTTGGGGTGTCTACGTTTCAAGTATGTACCCTTTAATGGCGATATATGAAACTGGGGTATGTGATAAGCCCCAAGCTAAAGATAGGCCTATCAGAAGAAATACTCTCAATTTCAACTCAAATTGCAAGTCATACAATTGTAACCGTATCTTCCCAAAATCCTGGCAAACCTATGCATGGGGGGCATGGGTGTCCTAAGGAGGCCTTGCAGAAAACAACCTGGGGTGTTTTCTTGCAATAACCAACAACGGGCTCTCCTAAATCACAGTCAAAAAGCAGTGTGCGTGTGTAAAAATGAGGATTGAACAGTTACCTCCACACACGTTCTTCAACTTTTTATTTTTTGTCTGGCTAAAAAAAGTTGCATCAAAGCACTCAACATGCAATACCTTGGGGTGTCTACGTTTCAAGTATGTACCCTTTAATGGCGATATATAAAACTGGGGTATGTGATAAGCCCCAACCTAAAGATAGGCCTATCAGAAGAAATACTCTCAATTTCAACTCAAATTGCAAGTCATACAATTGTAACCGTACCTTCCCAAAATCCTGGCAAACCTATGCATGGGGGGCATGGGTGTCCTAAGGAGGCCTTGCAGAAAACAACCTGGGGTGTTTTCTTGCAATAACCAACAACGGGCTCTCCTAAATCACAGTCAAAAAGCAGTGTGCGTGTGTAAAATGAGGATTGAACAGCTACCTCCACACACGTTCTTCAACTTTTTTTGACTAAAATTATTGCATCTAAGGCATCAAAACACTCCATATACAATACTGCAGGGTGTCAACTTTTCAAATATATGCACGCTCATGGCAAGAAAATACATCGGGATGTCTGATAAGGCCCCCAAAAGACAAACAAGAAATGTAAAATTTGAAAAACGCATATCAGACATTTTGCTTTGCACCCCCCAGTGAACCCGACACACCTATGCATGGGTGGTATTGCTGTACTCGGGAGATGTTGCCAAGCACATATTGGGGTGTCCTTTGGCAGTAACACCTAACAGGAGATGAGAATTTATGCCCAAAGTAGAATGTGTGAGTGAAAAATACCACCACCACCACAAAAAAAAAAAAAAATGACTACCCAAACGTTTGACAGAGACTGGTGGTAGAATTAGTGCATGTAAAGTGTTGAAATGCCACCATATGAAATGCCCTAGGGTGTGTACTTTTCAAAAACATATGGTTTGACGGGGGTGAATTACATTGGCCAGCTTCAGAAATGTTCCAACTGGGACATGGGTGCATGATGGCCAGCTGTGTTTTATTTTTCCATTTTTCATCATATTTTACTTTTTTATTCTAGTAAATTATATGATATGATGAAAATAATGGTATCTTTAGAATGAACATTTAATAGCGAGAAAACTGGTATATAATATGTATTGGTACAGTAAATGTGTAAGAGGCAAATTACATCTAAACACAACCACTGCAGAAATGTAAAAAGAGCCCTGGTCCTTAACGGTAATAAAATTGAAAAATGGCCTGGTCACTAAGGGGTTACGTGTATGTGTATCTGCATGCACTGGTGTACATACCACCATGTGTTGCGGCCCCAGCCCGCGCAGTGTAAGTGCCGGGGGGGGGCCCACGTATCAGTTTTCGCACCAGGGCCCCATCAATCATGTGTATGCCACTCCCTCTGAGCTCTGTGGATATGAGAGCTGGGAATCTCACTCCTCGACTCTCATACCAAAAGGCGGCTCTCTAATAATGCGGTTTAGGTGGCCGCCTAAGGCCTTGTGCTAAACCATGTAATTAGAGAGCCGCTGTGGTAAAAAAAAAAAATAATTAAAATCCTTTCATGCCCGGCCGGCGGCCGCATCCGCATTGCTGCGGCGCCGGCGCTAACAAGATGGAACCCTCTCACATGGGTTCCGTAGTGGAGTGAGTCCCCTCCCCTCCTCCTGCCACTAACCGGCTAATTGGCCAATCCGCAATGCCGATTAACGATGACGTCACGATGCAATGACGTAACCCCTCCCCCTGCATTGCCCCGCCTGCGGTACCAAGAAGAAGAAGGAGAGGAGAAGAAAAAGAAAGAATAGCTGATGGACTGGTAAAGGAAAGAGAGCAGAGGAGAAGAAAGAAAATGGAAGGAGAGCAGAGGAGAAGAGAGAAAAAGGTAAGGACAGCACATGAAAATAAAGTAAAGGGGAAGCCGGGCAGATAAAAAAATAAAGGGGAAGGAGGGCAGATAAAAAAATAAAGGGGAAGGAAGGCAAATTAAAATAAAGGGGAAGGAGGGCAGATAAAAATAAAGGGGAAGGAGGGCAGATAAAAAAAAATAAAGGGGAAGGAGGGCAAATTAAAATAAAGGGGAAGGAGGGCAGATAAAAATAAAGGGGGAGGAGGGCAGATAAAAATAAAGGGGAAGGAGGCGGGGCCAAGCTGCTGATCGAGACGGACGCATGTCGGATGAGCTCCGACAATCACCGCTGTATTTTGGCGATTTCAAACCCCTTACCACCGCCGGCAAACCGGACCACAGGTGCTACTAGTGGTCATGGGCCGCAAGATGAAAAAACAAAAGCCCGACAAGCCCAAAGCGGGCATGAACATAGGGGATCTGCTCCGGCAGGCCCACGGAGTGGGTAGGCCCAAGATGGCCGCCGATATGGACGAATACTCAGCCTCAGACTCCTCAGAGGATTCAATACTAGGGATGGGATCCGCTAGAGTTCCCCTCACGCCACAGCCCCAGACAGCTCCAAAGAATGCTGACTCGGCTCCGGTGACAAATGCCACTCTGAAGGAGCTTCTACACAGCCTCCAGCTCACTTTGCAAGCCGACATGGCCTCACTCAGGGCAGATCTAACGGGCATGGTGGGCCGCTTGGGGACAGTGGAGGCGACAGCAGCCGAACAAGCCCAGACAATCGCCACTCTCTCGGGGGAAATAGGGACCCTCAGGGCACAGCAAGCCACCTTGGAACAACGCCTGGCAGTGATGGAAGATGGCAGGCGCCGAAAGAATCTCAAGATACGGGGTGTCCCAGAGGCGATCCCAGATGCGGAACTCCCGCATCTGGTGAGAAGGCTGCTAGGGTCACTACTTACGCCCAAGCAAGCAAAAGGCATTATGACTGACGGGATCTTTCGCATACCGAAGCCTAAGAAGGCCCCCGAGACCGCACCCAGGGATCTGGTTGTTAGATTCGGCAGCAGCAGGGAGAAAGCAGCGGTGCAGGCAGCAACCAAAGGGAATTCGCCACTCTCCTTTGAAAACATGGCGCTCACGTTCTACTCAGACCTATCTGGGGACACCCTGAAATGGAGGAAAACTCTCCAACCACTCACCTCACTGCTACGCACCCATGCTATCCCATATCGCTGGAGATCACAGCGGCTACTCCACATCCTGAAAGAGGATGCGGTACACGCGGTCAGGGACCTGAAGGAGGCGGCAGCCATGCTGGAAACCATCGGCCTCCCACGAGACGCGCTCGCCCAACACGGCACAAGCAATACGGCTACGACGCACACATGGGACCCCACTAGAGTCACCCCGTTTGTCCCTCAGAGGGCCCGCTCGGATGCCTATGCGGGGGCCACAACATGAGGTGGCGCAGGACTATCCAGGCTCCAATGGGACATTACCCACTAATATTTCACCTACGGTTCTGGGGTTCATATGAATCTCCTTTTCCATAAGTTTTTTGTTTGCTTTTTTTTATTCGCTATATTGTATAAAGTTTATGATTTCTCTTCAGACTGACTGACTCGAAATTGAGGCGACACAGCCAAGCGCAGTAGGGCGACCCGGCAGACTTAACCTCGGTAGATCTAATCCCCCCTACGTCCCCAGCACGACCCGACAACTGAATATATACCGGGTCCATACATAGTTCGCTAGACGGGTTCTAACAGCCAGGATAGTAGAAACCTTAGGTTACACAATCACCTAGTCTTTCACTCGACCATTAGATAGACTAGAGTAACCTTAAACGCTAGCCTAACTGCACTACATACCACTGGAAACCCGGGCATCTTACGTAGTCTTGACACAAGAAAGCTCTAAGAATCTATGTTACCTGGCAGGTGATATGGTAACTTATCCTGTCCCCTTTAAGCTAAACTAGTTGCAGGACAGCGCTTGGTTATTGCGGCTAGGTATCATCACATTATTTATCAGACCTGTCTACTTCTTAGCTACACTTTATACGTGACTAACTGTATATGGCTCTACATGATGCATGCTATCAGCGCTTGTTTTCTAGGAAAAATGTTGTTTCTCTTTTATTTAACCTCACTTGAATGACATACCTACCATGCCACTGTCGGATTAGTGTGGACACTGGTGATATGCTGAAGTGGCGCTTACCTATAGAATGTTTCTTAACCCACTCGAAATGTTAAACATATTTACTCTTATGTCCTTACATAAAAACCAAAATGTGCACTGTTATATCAATATGCCTATACTGTTACCATCATAGTCTACTCTTACCTCGCTAGGGCTGTTGTGGCACAGCGAGAATGCTTGTTACCCTCATGCACATCAAAAATAAAGAATTAAAAAAAATAAATAAAAAAAAATAAAAATAAAGGGGAAGGAGGGCAGATAAAAAATAAAGGGGAAGGAGGGCAGATAAAAATAAAGAAAAGGAGAAGGATAGCAGATAAAATAAAGAAATGGGGAAGGAGAGCAGATAAAAATAAAGGGGAACGTGGGCAGATAAAAAATAAAGGGGAAGGAGGGCAGATTAAAAATAAAGGGGAACGTGGGCAGATAAAAAATAAAGGGGAAGGAGGGCAAATACAAATAAAAGTGAAGGAGGGCAATTAAAAATAAAGGGGAAGGAGGGCAGATACAAATAAAGGGGAACGTGGGCAGATAAAAAAATAAAGGGGAAGGATGGCAAATAAAAATAAAGGGGAAGGAGAGCAGATAAAAAATAAAGGGGAACGTGGGCAGATAAAAATAAAGGGGAAGGAGGGCAGATAAAAAATAAAGGGGAAGGAGAGCAGATAAAAATAAAGAAAAGGAGAAGGATAGCAGATAAAAATAAAGGGGAATGAGAGCAGATGAAAACAAAGGGGAAGGAGAGCAGATAAAATAAAGAAAGGGGGAAGGAGAGCAGATAAAAATAAAGGGGAAGGAGGGCAGATAAAAATAAAGGGGAAGGAGGGTGGATGAAAATAAAGAAAAGGGGAAGGAGAGCAAATAAAAAGAAAGTAAAGGGAAGGAGAGCAGAGCAGAAGAGAGAAAAAAGCAGGAGAGCCGTACCCCCCACATCTTTTCACAGAATAATGGTGGTATATCATATACAATATTACATAGCAATATTAATAATAATATAATTATATTATTTACTATAATTATAATATATTGTATAATATATTATAATTATATTAATTATTATAATCATTAATAATATATTAATTCTTAATATTAACAATAATATTATGATATGTAATATGTTATAATTACAGTATAGTATTACTGTAGTATTATTGTATTAAAAAAATCAAAAGAAGTTTTCAATTACCTGTCCGACGAGGAGCAGCTGCATGCACAGCCGGTCAGATAGCCGGCTAGACTGTTAGATAGCTGGGTAGCTGGTAATATACCTGCTCTACCTGCTATATTATATCAGTTTATATTCTCTATTTTACTCACCTCAATTACTCAATCTCTCCCCTAATCTTCCTCTACTCTGCGGGTGAATTATAGAGAAAGTACTGCTATACAGCTACGCATTGCACATTGCATATTACATATTGGTACACTGTTACATATTGTTACATACTGTTACATATTGGCATATATTGTTGTAACAGTGTAACAGGGCAGCGTTTTAGCAGATCTCTAACGAGGAGGATTTTTTTTTTTTTTTGCTTTGGGGGGGGGGGAAAAAAAGGGTATTATACCCCCTCCTGGGCTTGCTACTGATGAAATCTTTACGTAAGGGATCTAAGCCGAAGTCCAGGAGCAGCACTCTACATTCTATGCACTCCATGTTTCAGCCAGCGAAATCTGCGGATGTAAATGAAGACGCTGCAAAATCCACAAAACGAGCGGCTTCAGGAGCAGCGAATAGCACTGACATGGTGAATAATTGCCAGGATACAACAAACAGCCTGGAAGGCAGGAAAAATGGGGATAGCCACGAGATCCAGTCAGACCATCTAGACCAGACCCATCCAGACCTGGGAGAGGGAGGATCAGGTAAAATGTTACCTATTGATACAGCTAATATTTCTATACCTATTATGCGGACATCAGGATTAGACGGCATACAATGTATATTGGCACAAATGAAAGAGGATAGAATTTTTTTAGCCGGAGAGATTGAGAGAAATGCTAAGGAAATAAGATTAGAGATCCAGGCAATTGGTAATCGGACTGCCGCCCTAGAAGTGAGGGTAGAGGCTGTGGCAAAAGCACATAATGAGTTATTAATCCAGAGCTCGGAATGGGGCACAAGGCTTGACGCTTTAGAAGTGGCATTTGAGGATCTTATAAATCGATCCCGACGTAATAATATTAAAATTAGAGGGATACCGGAAACCAGAGATGAGGGTCCGGTACAGAATTTGGTTTTAGAAATCTTTAGACCCTTACTACCAGACATTCCTGAACCCAGATGGGAAATTGACAGGGCGCACCGTTTGTCAGGTGGTCTACGAAGGAATGATGAACGACCCCGAGATATAATCGTGAGATTTCATTACCATAGCACCAAAGACGCTGTAGTCCGCAAATGTAGGGGGATGGAGGTTATTTACAGAGAAAAGGTGCTTCAGATTTTTCAAGATCTTTCACCATCTACTCTTTTAAAGAGAAGGCAATGGAAGCCGATTGCAGATCATCTGAGACTTAATCACATTCCCTTTGCATGGGGCCATCCTTTTAAACTTCTCGCTTTTCATAATGAACAAACCAGAGCTTTATTACCAACGGGGGATCCAAGTAGATTTTTTCAGACAATGGGCCTGGATACACCAGAGGGAGTAATACCATTATTTCAACAAAAGACCCCATTACCAACTTTACCCAGAGAATGGTTTGATGCGAGAGAGAATCAAACTTAAAAGGACATACATTTTCATTTATTTAGGTTAATCTATTATTTTATTTTTTTTCCCTCTTTTGTTGGGGGGAAGTGGGATATAATGTGATATACTGATGGTGATTGTGAAGGGGAGAATAAGGAAGTGAAGGGATTAAGTTATTGCATATTGGTATACATGGAATAATATAGTAAGGCATATATGAGAAGAAATAAGCATATTATATAGGTGTATGTATTTTATAAATGATGCGTTTGATAAAAAATAAAATCTCAATAGTAATTCAGCAGTAAAAATGTTGTATTATAGGATAATATGGAGTTTTTTGGTTTTTGAATGGTTTTGTATAGGGTCCGAGGACAGCTCATATGTGTTAAGGAGGCGTTTAGGGAAGTGTAAGAGGACCCATGTTATGTTAAGAAAAATCAGGTTGCTAGTATTAGTTTAAAAATCTAGGTTTCAGGTTGATGGGAGTAGTTGCAGTTTATCCCAAGGCCGAAGTAGACCTGGGAAAACTGTGCCCCCTAATTAACTCCTGGCATTGGGTAAGTCCAGGAGGTGTTTATTGTGTATATATGTATATATGGTTGTGTTTGGTTTTTTTTCTTCTCTTCCTCCCCTCATTTTCATGTTTTGGTATACAATATGCTAATATGGTTAGTTTATTTTATTGGGTCAAAACATCTGCTTGTATTGGTGTTGAATTATGATGGATGAGAAGATAATTTCCTTAAATGTAAAAGGCCTTAATTCACCTGCTAAAAGGAAGATAATGTTTAAGGAATTAAAGAGAAAGCAGGCGGACATAGTTTTTTTGCAAGAAACTCATTTTAACAGATCTCATATATTATCCTTGACAGATAAATGGTATGATAGAGCGTATTGTTCGAATGCTATTCAAAAACATAATGGAGTAGCTATTTTGTTCCATAAAAGATGTCAGTTTAAGGTCTTAAATTCCATTCAGGATAAAGAAGGAAGATATATCTTAGTGTCTGGAATAATGGGCACCCGTAAGCTTCATTTAATGAATATATATGCCCCAAATATCCCAGATAATAGATTTTGGGATACGATAGGCCAAATTATTGATTCCATAGCGTTTGATTGTGTCTTGATAGGTGGGGACTGTAACGCGGTTTCTTGTCCAGCAATAGATAGAAGTCATAAGCCGGGAACATTGCGATCCCAGGGAAGGGGAGGACAAGATAAACAGTTTTTTCAGTTTATGATAACTCATAAACGTATTGATATATGGAGGGCTCAACATCCTGACACACTTGATTATACCTTTTATTCGCATCCACATGATACGTATTCTAGAATAGATATGTTTTTGACCAATTTAACACTTTCTCCCTATTTATATAGCTCACAAATTAACAATATTACGTGGTCAGATCATGCAGATATCATTGTACATATAAAAGGATTATCAGTTAAACCCAATTTTTCTTGGCGATTAAATACTTCTCTCTTGGAAGATCCCATAGTGAGATCAGATATTACAAAGGCATTGTTAAATTATTTTTCAGAAAATAATACGACTGAAATTAGCAAAACCACTTTATGGGCAGCACATAAAACTGTAATTAGGGGAGAATTGATCAAAATAGCCTCATATAAGAAAAAGATTAAATCACAATCATTATTTGAGTTACAGAAAGGTTTACGTAAGCTGGAACAAAAACATAAAACAGTTCCCACTGAACAAACGCTATATGATTTAAAAGCATGTAGATTAAAGATTAAAAAGCTTTTGTTAGATGAAGCAGTATGGCAGTTAAAAAAATCACGTAGATATTTTTATGAGAAAGCTAATAAAATAGACGCCCCTTTGGCCAGATGCTTAAAACCACGAACACATCCTATCTCATCCATTAGAAACGCTTCAGGGTCATTAGTATCATCACCAGAGGATGTTTATGGAGTATTTCGGAAATATTTTTCTAGATTATATAGTCAATTTAAAAACGAGAATATAGAAGGTACAGATCAGGAGATAAGACTGAGAGAATTTTTGAATAAGATAAATTTACCCCAAATCCCTAAAAATGCCTTAGAAGGATTAGGGACCAAAATATCTTTAGAGGAAATTAAAGCGGCATGCTTTTCTATTAAGGGGGGTAAAGCACCAGGGCCAGATGGCTTTAGTAGTAGTTATTATAAAATATTTCAACACACTCTTATGCCATATTTACAAGAGGTCATAGATGAAATTTGTCAAAGCGGAGTTCTTCCAGCCGACCTTACAATGGCTAAAATTGTTCTTTTACCAAAAAAAGATAAGGACCCTTCTTCAGTGGGAAATTATAGGCCTATATCATTAATAAATGTTGATATAAAAATAATAGCTAAAGTCCTTGCCCTGAGATTCTCTCCCCTACTTCCTTTTCTGATACATCCAGATCAGGTAGGTTTCGTTCCAGGTAGACAGCTGTATGAGAATACACGTAGAGCAGTTAATGTTGCTTGGGTTATGGCAGTAGGGAAGACACCATCAATACTTTTATCATTAGATGCAGAAAAGGCATTTGATAGGGTCGCCTGGCCTTATCTATTTTATTTGCTTCAATATTGGGGCTTTCCAGTCAATTGCATTACTATAATCCGTGCATTATATTCAAATCCCCAAGCAACAATACAGCTCCCTGGCTCAGTTAATACTCCGTTTGGAATATACAATGGCACACGTCAAGGATGCCCTCTCTCTCCTATTTTGTTTGCACTTATATTGGAACCCCTTCTGATCCATATCAGGGGAAGTGGCAATATACAGGGTATTCAAATAGGGAGGGAGATTTATAAAACAGCGGCTTATGCTGATGATATTTTAATCTCTACAGGGAGTGCAGAATTATTAGGCAAATGAGTATTTTGACCACATCATCCTCTTTATGCATGTTGTCTTACTCCAAGCTGTATAGGCTTGAAAGCCTACTACCAATTAAGCATATTAGGTGATGTGCATCTCTGTAATGAGAAGGGGTGTGGTCTAATGACATCAACACCCTATATCAGGTGTGCATAATTATTAGGCAACTTCCTTTCCTTTGGCAAAATGGGTCAAAAGAAGGACTTGACAGGCTCAGAAAAGTCAAAAATAGTGAGATATCTTGCAGAGGGATGCAGCACTCTTAAAATTGCAAAGCTTCTGAAGCGTGATCATCGAACAATCAAGCGTTTCATTCAAAATAGTCAACAGGGTCGCAAGAAGCGTGTGGAAAAACCAAGGCGCAAAATAACTGCCCATGAACTGAGAAAAGTCAAGCGTGCAGCTGCCACGATGCCACTTGCCACCAGTTTGGCCATATTTCAGAGCTGCAACATCACTGGAGTGCCCAAAAGCACAAGGTGTGCAATACTCAGAGACATGGCCAAGGTAAGAAAGGCTGAAAGACGACCACCACTGAACAAGACACACAAGCTGAAACGTCAAGACTGGGCCAAGAAATATCTCAAGACTGATTTTTCTAAGGTTTTATGGACTGATGAAATGAGAGTGAGTCTTGATGGGCCAGATGGATGGGCCCGTGGCTGGATTGGTAAAGGGCAGAGAGCTCCAGTCCGACTCAGACGCCAGCAAGGTGGAGGTGGAGTACTGGTTTGGGCTGGTATCATCAAAAATGAGCTTGTGGGGCCTTTTCGGGTTGAGGATGGAGTCAAGCTCAACTCCCAGTCCTACTGCCAGTTCCTGGAAGACACCTTCTTCAAGCAGTGGTACAGGAAGAAGTCTGCATCCTTCAAGAAAAACATGATTTTCATGCAGGACAATGCTCCATCACACGCGTCCAAGTACTCCACAGCGTGGCTGGCAAGAAAGGGTATAAAAGAAGAAAATCTAATGACATGGCCTCCTTGTTCACCTGATCTGAACCCCATTGAGAACCTGTGGTCCATCATCAAATGTGAGATTTACAAGGAGGGAAAACAGTACACCTCTCTGAACAGTGTCTGGGAGGCTGTGGTTGCTGCTGCACGCAATGTTGATGGTGAACAGATCAAAACACTGACAGAATCCATGGATGGCAGGCTTTTGAGTGTCCTTGCAAAGAAAGGTGGCTATATTGGTCACTGATTTGTTTTTGTTTTTTTTTGAATGTCAGAAATGTATATTTGTGAATGTTGAGATGTTATATTGGTTTCACTGGTAATAATAAATAATTGAAATGGGTATATATTTGTTTTTTGTTAAGTTGCCTAATAATTATGCACAGTAATAGTCACCTGCACACACAGATATCCCCCTAACATAGCTATAACTAAAAACAAACTAAAAACTACTTCCAAAAATATTCAGCTTTGATATTAATGAGTTTTTTGGGTTCATTGAGAACATGGTTGTTGTTCAATAATAAAATTAATCCTCAAAAATACAACTTGCCTAATAATTCTGCACTCCCTGTATAGCAAACCCTTCTGAATCTATCCCTGAATTGTTTAAGTTGATAGAACAATTTGGAGCCATTTCAGGCTATAAGGTAAATTATAATAAATCGTGTGGAGTGCCTTTTCATTTATCTGAGATAGAACAACACCAGCTAAAAACTAAATTTGATATGAGTATAGATAAATCTCTAAGCTATTTGGGTGTTAAAATTGGATACGATTATAATACATTATTTAATGACAACTATGTACCTTTGATTAAGACTTTGAAAAAGGACCTAGAGAATTGTCATGATAAGCCAATTTCATGGATTGGCAGAATTCATTCTATAAAAATGAATATTTTACCGAGGCTTTTATTTCTATTTCAAGCATTGCCTATAAAGGTCTGTAAAGAGGACTTATTGGGTATTCAGAAAGCTATAGACACATTTATTTGGCAGGGCAAGCGACATAGGATAGCTAGAACTCTCTTGTATAGACCGAGAGTTAAAGGGGGACTAGGTCTCCCCAATTTAATTATTTATTATTACGCAGCCCAATTGGCTCAAATTGTTGGTTGGCATGCAAATCAAGGGAAACACAGATGGGCGGATATGGAGGAAGATTTAATGACACCAGACTCGCCAGGGTTGTATATGTGGTTGAATAAGGTTTCAAGACCAGGGTTGAAACAAATATGCCCTTCTACGGCAAACTCCCTCCACATTTGGGATAAACTTAAGTTAAAATATGGTCTAACTAATTTCCCTTCACCCATGACCCCTGTTTTTCGGAATAGACAATTTATTCCTGGTATGGAAGAACACAATTTTCAAGGCTTAAAGGCAGGAGGAATCTATAGATATGTAGATCTTTGGTCAGAAGGAGAGGTAGTTTTATTTTCTAGTTTGTTGACCAGAGTAGAACTGAGGACAGGAGATTTTTTTCGTTATTTGCAGATTAGAGATTTTGCGTATTCAATGGAGGTAAAAACGGCAGTTAAATTCCCCTTCACTAATTTTGAAAAAATGTGCAAAATAGGTAGGTTAAAGGGAGGTCTTATCTCTGATTTGTATAATCAACTAAGTGAGGAATCTACGGTTTGGACTCCATTAAAGTATATATCCTACTGGCAGGCAGATTTAGGTTCTTCTTTGGAAACTAAGGATTGGATAGATATCTGGGAAACAGCATCCAAAATATCGATTTGTGTAATCTCGCAGGAACAAATGTTTAAGATATTATTTAGGTGGCATGTGACCCCTGTTTTTTTGTACAAAATAGGTAAAAATCTGACGGATCTTTGTTGGAGGGGATGTGGTTTACAAGGGACATATTTACACATGTGGTGGGATTGCCCAAAGATTAAAAGCTATTGGGAGGAAATAAGGGAGCTAATTCAAGTGATAATACAGGGAAATATAGAACTCAATCCTTGGATATTTTTGCTATCGAAATCAATAGCAGGTATACCCTGCCATTCGCAGAAATTAATATTTTTTATTTTATTGGCCGCACGTAGATGTATAGCAGCTAGCTGGATAAATCTGGATTTACCATCAATGAGAGAGGTGGAATTAAAGATTCAAGAAAATTATATAATGGATGAATTATCATCTAGAGTAAGACATTCTTATTATATGTTTGGTAAGGTCTGGGAACCCTGGAAGGTTTATGCGAATAGGAAGGGTATAGGTAGATAGAGAGGCAGAGTGGGGGAGAGTGTATTAAATGTTTTTTTGTTGTTGTTTTGTTTTGTGTGTGTAAAAATTTGTATTGATGAATAACTCAAAATGGTGATATTAGAGTAATATTGCTGTTAAATGCATGTTAAAGATTGTATAATGTATAATGAGTTCTTTTTTGTTGTTTTTAGTGTTAAATAAAGAAAGAATATAAAAAAATAAAAAATAAAAATAAAAAAACAAACAAACATTTTATATTATTTTACAGGAAGAATCCTGTAAAAGGCGAAGGCAGCTGTCTTGAGACTGTGCCGTCTCTCAGTCTCCTTTTCAAGCTGCTCAGGGCTGCATGGACACTGGACACCAAATCGTGAGGTCCCTCTCATTTCATCTCTTTCAGGTAAGAAACCTTTTTATCTCACTACTTCCAATGTAGTTTAATGGTTGAATCAGGAAGCCGCTGGCTGGCTCAGCCAATCACAAAACAGAGTGGGAAACATGCCCATGCACACATGCACACATATTTTTCTCACTCTGTTTTTGTGAATGGGGGACTACTTCTAGGCTGAGCTCTCAGATGATGTTCTTATCCTATCATTGGTGCCCCAATCAGAAGGTTAAACCAAAGTATTAATTGTCGTTAAGAAAAAATTAAGAAAATCTATATATATATATATATATATATATTTATTTAATTTTTATTTGTTTTTAGAGAACATTTTTTTTAAACTCGTGTCTCTTTTTTTAAAAATCATTTTTTATTATTTTGCAGGAAGAAGCCTGTAAAGGGCGAAGGCAGCTGTCTTGAGACTGTGGACAAGTAAGCCGTCTCTCTCAATCTTTTTCAAGCTGCTCAGGGCTGCATGGACACTGGACACCAAATCGTGAGGTCCCTCAAGACAGCTGCTTTCCTATGGGAAAGTATTGTGATTGACTGAGATCATCAGTTTAGATAATGTTAGCCAATTGGGTGGATCCAGCACTGGCGGACTTGTGCAGCTCTAGAAATAAGGTACATTATTGCTACATTGAGGGGGTGGGGGGGCTAAATAGTTTAACACAATAGGGTCAAGAATACACATTTGTGTTCCTGATGCTATGGTGTTTTTTTAATACACTGTTGACAACTTTATTTCAGTTTTAGGAGACACCAACAAGAATAACTGAGTAGTCAGGCACAAACCTTTTATCTATACCCAATGTTTGTGTATTGATATTTTGTAGAATAATTTAATAACAAAAATAACTTTGTGAATACTGAGATTGTGAGGTTTATTAATGTTTGCCTTAAAATATGCAATTTATACAGTTAATTTTAATATCGCCTGATTATTTTTTTGATCGCGCGTGGGGGGCCTCATATTTGATTTTTGCCTAAGGCCTCAAAAGGTCTAGAGACGCCTCTGCTCGTACCGTAACATTCCGTGATGTCACGTATGCAGTGCCTTTATAGTCAGCCACAGACAATGATTCTCTACGGCAGAATGTTAGGCGCATTGCGGCGAGCCCCGCAAATGTGGGTAAGATCTCCAATGCTCCACTATGAGGCACACCTCCAGGCTGACGCAGCCCGAGGGGGAGGTTGCGGTGGCGCCGAGGGAGACTTGGTATTAGAGAAAAGGAGAGTAATTTTGTTTTGTTTTTATTTATTTTGTTTTATTCTTTTCTACACGGGGGTCTTAAATAAGAAGGGTCATCAGAGCTGTAGCGTTAGGAATACAGTTTCAGTGTTCCTTTAAATCTGACATTTACTTTTACTGTATTGAATAACCCTGAATCTTAAAACTATATATCAGTGTTTCTCATGTGACTGTGGGCAAATCACACAGTGTAGATTAAGGAACTAGCTTTTAATTTCCCTCTTGATAATATATCATTGGAGATAAATGGCAACTTGAGAAAACACGCTTTCAGAGTATAACAATGTTAATTAAACAATTATTGCTGTGCATGCCATTGATGCAAACTTAAGACACTGTTAAAGGGACACTATAGGCATCCAGACCACTTCATCTCAGTGTCCCTGCCCCCCTTAGCCCTGCAATGCAAAAAGAAACGGCAATGTTTTTTCAGAGAAACAGCAATGTTTACATTGCAGGGCTCAGGCTTCCTCTAGTGGCTGTCTAGTCGCTTTCTGGAATTTGATGGGGTTTGACTCCACTTCCACTTGTTGATTGACCTAAATCTTCAGTACTATTTCACCTGGTATTGTACTGTCCTCCCCCCTTGGCCCCCACTCCTGAGCGGGGGGGTAGGGGCCCTAAATTAGAATAAGGAGGGGGGACCTAATGTCCTCCCGCCTGGCCCCTACCCCTGAGCGGCGGGTGGGGGCTCTAAATACTAATAAGGGGGGGACCTAATGTCCTCCCTCTTGGCCCCCCACCCCTGAGCTAATAAGGGGGGGGGGACCCTATTGTCCTCCCCCCTGCAGGGCCAGATTAAGAGCCCAGTGGGCCTGGTGCTGACAATTATGATGGGGCCTAATTACAGAATTGTCATGGCCCCCGGCTCGCCACGAGGTGCAGTCGCACCGGACCAGTGTGACTGCGCCAATGAACTGAGCTTACCTGCTCAGCGGCGAGTTGGGAGCCGCTCTGCCGGGTTCTCCTGGCTGCCTGCTCGGGTTCAAGATGGTGCCGAACACGCGGTTGCAGCCAGATATAGCTCTGCCCCCCAGGGTCACACACACACACGTTCTGCAGTCAGAGGCCAGAGGGATATTTAACCTAGGTTATTGCCCTGTCGTGGTTTTCGTTCCTGGTTCCTGAATCCTGAGAGTGCGTTTTCTTGTCCTGTTTTTGATATTCCCAGTATTTTGACCTTGGCTATTCCTGACTATTCTGATTCCTGGCTTCCCTGACTTGGCTTGTTAAATGGTATTGTATATTTCTGGCTCCCTTGACCATTCTCTGTTTTTAACGTATTAGTCCGGCCATTCTAAGGACCGGTTTACGTTTTATCATTTTCTGTTCTGTCTATGTAGATGTTACATAGTTCTGCGTGCTGGACCACACTAGTAGTCATGACAAGAATCTTATCGACCATAGACACTAAAACAGTCATACCTCTCAAGCGTCAAGTATGTAATGGAGATGGTGTTGGAGGGAAACTCGAAGGATGCAGCTTTAAGAAAACACATACTCTATGCTAATCTCTCTCTAATTTATGCTTTAATCTTTCAAGTAAATCCATACCCTCTAACAGCAGTGTCCAGTGAAGCAGGAAGTCAATGGGGACACTGGGAGAAATGGGGACATAGACACTAGGGACACAGACACTGGAAGACATGGGGACACTAAGACACTAGGGACACTGAGAGACATGGGGATACTGAGACATTAGGGACACTGGCTGGGAGGCATGGAGACACAGGCATGGAGACACTTGGGGACACTGGGAGACATGGGGACATTTGGGGACACTAGGGACACTGAGAGACATGGGACACAACCACTGGGAGACATGGGGACACAGACACTAAAGACACTGGGTGGGAGACATGGGGACACTGAGACACTAGGGGGACTGGCTGGGAGACATGTGGACACTGGGAGACATGGGGACACAGACATTTGGGGACACTGGGAGACATGGTGACACTGAGACACTAGGGACACTGAGAGACATGGGGATATAGACACTGGGAGACTAGGGGACACTGAGACAATAGGGACACTGTCTTGGAGGCATGGAGACACTGTGTCCCATGCGTCTCTGTGTCTCAGTGTGTCTCCCAATGTCCCCATGTGTCTCAGCATCCCCATATCTCACAGTGTCCCCTAGTTTTTCAGTGTCCCCCTAGTGTCTCCGTGTCCCCATGTCTCCCTGCTGCCTTTCCCCCCATACCTCACTTACCTGAGCTGTAGGCTGTCTCTGCAGGTTGGGAGCTGCTGTCTGGACTCTCTGTGCTGTGTAGCTGCTCCCCTGTGGATCAGTGAGGAGAGGTATGGAGGGATATGCTGTAACTTCCTATCCCTGCCTCTCTCCACACACAGTGACCCCTACTGGTATTAGTGCTGGTATTACAGAGTAATCTCCGTTTATACTGAGAAAAATACCTGCATTTTCTATTGCCGGTATTACTGCAATACTGGCATGGCCAGGCAGCCTCAAATACTGGTAAAATACCAGTCAGGTGGCAAACCTGAGAATAGTGTGTGTAAAAAAAAAAATAAAAAAAAAAAAAGTAAAACAAAAAATTATTTTTTTTTTTTTAAATGGGCCTATTCCATGGGCCTGGGCCTGGGCCTGGAGCTGCAGCTCCATCAGCCCCTATGTTAATCTGGCCCTGCCCCCTTTATTATTATTTAGAGCCCCCACCCACCGCTCAGGGGTGGGAGCAGGGGGGAGGACAATAGGTCCCCCCCCACTATTTTACTTTAGGGCCCCCATCCGCCGCTCAGGACTAGGGGTCCCCAAACCCCTAGTCACCCCCCTCCCCAAAAAAACTAACCCTACCTACCCCCCTCACCCTAAAAATAATAAGTTCTTTGGAATTTTCCCATGCTGTGTAATTTGACTCATAACACTCTGATTGGTGGATTGAAAGTAACCAATCAGAGTTATGAGTCAAATTATACCTAGACATTAGGTTCCCCCCCTTATTCTAATTTAAGGCACCCACCCACCGCACAGTGGTGTGGGCCAGGGGGGAGGACATTAGGTCCCCCCCTTATTATAATTTAGGGCCCCCACCCACCGTTCAGGGTGGGGGCCACAGGGAAGGACAATAGGTCCCCCCCCATTATTTTACTCAGGGGTGGGGGCCGGGACGGGGGGGGTTGGCAATAGGTCCCAATAGGGACCCTTTTTTTTTTTTTATCAGTGAGCAACCACAGGCAGCTCACTGTTTAAAAGACATGCCTCTACTCACGGTATAGCAAGTAGGGACAAAATTTACTAATACTGAGTAATTTTTACTTAGTATTAGTAAATTTGGCTGAAAGACCAATTTAGGTCTTTCAGCCTTTTGGTAGATAACTCCCTAATACCATGGGAATTAGGGAGTTATCTACTAAGCGGCTGCAAAAGAAGTCCTGAAGTGCCGATGTCCCGAAATTCCAAAATTCTGAAGTGTCAAAGTGCCGAACCGAATTGCCGAAGTCCCGAATTTCGGAATGCCGAACTGAACTGAAAATTTTCCCCATGCACATGCCTACTGCCTAGTGTACTGTGTGTGCAAAATAAAGGGCACTATATCCTCTCCCAGGGTTTTAATTACCAGGTCTTACAAGAAATTTAATCTAGAATCCTTTTATAAATGATCTCCTATGGCACAGTTTATGCCTAATCCCTAGACTCTGCAACTGAATTTTTTCAGTCAAGCTCTTGCGAGTTTGGAATTTACATGCCCAACTGCATAAAGTGCGAGTAGAAGGGGCATGTCTGCCTTGGGTTACAGCCGACCTCATTCAAATGTACCAGATTAGAAATTCATTTTGATCAAAGTTAGAGCATTCAGGCTCCATGAACAATCACTGTACCTACAGACAATAGCGAAATGCATGAAAAAAACAAACAAAAAAAAATGGCAAATGCCCACTATTTCAATGAAAATGTAATTATTTATAAAATATTTTACCAGGAAGGAAACATTGAGATTTCTCTTGTTTTCAAGTATGTCCTTGGTCAACAATGATGGCACATCATTGCGAGCTGTGGCAAGAAGGTTCGCTGTGTCTGTCAGCGTAGTGTCCAGAGCATGGAGGCACTACCATGAGACAGGCCAGTACATCAGGAAACGTGGAGGAGGCCGTAGGAGGACAACAACCCAGCAGCAGGACCGCTACCTCCGCCTTTGTGTAAGGAGGAACAGGAGGAGCACTGCCAGAGCCCTGCAAAATGACCTCTAGCAGGCCACAAATGTGCATGTGTCTTCTCAAACGGTCAGAAACAGACTCCATAAGGGTGGTATGAGGGCCCGACATCCACAGGTGGGGGTTGTGCTTACAGCCCAACACCATGCAGGACGTTTGGAATTTGCCAGAGAACACCAAGATTGGCAAATTCGCTGTGACAGAGTCTGGAGACGCCGTGGAGAACGTTCTGCTGCCTGCAACATCCTCCAGCATGACCGGTTTGGCAGTGGGTCAGTAATGATGTGGGGTGGCATTTCTTTGGGGGGTCGCACAGCTGACCATGTGCTCGCCAGAGGTAGCCTGACTGCCATTAGGTACCAAGATGAGATCCTCAGACCCCTTGTGAGACCATATGCTGGTGCGCTTGGCCCTGGGTTCCTCCTAATGCAAGAAAATGCTAGACCTCATGTGGCTGGAGTATGTCAGCAGTTCCTGCAAGACGAAGGCATTGATGCTATGGAATGGCGTGCCTGTTCCCCAGACCTGAATCCAATTGAGCACATCTGGGACATCATGTCTCACTCCATCCACCAACGTCACTTTGCACCACAGACTGTCCAGGAGTTGGCAGATGCTTTAGTCCAGGTCTGGGAGGAGATCCCTTAGGAGACCATCCGCCACCTCATCAGGAGCATGCGCAGGCATTGTAGGGAGGTCATACAGGCATGTGGAGGCCACACACACTACTGAGCCTCCTTTTGACTTGTTTTAAGGGCATTACATCAAAGTTGGATCAGCCTGTAGTGTGTTTTTCCACTTTAATTTTGAGTGTGACTTCAAATCCAGACCTCGATGGGTTGAAAATTTTGATTTCCATTTTTTTATTTTTGTGTGATTTTGTTGTCAGCACATTCAACTATGTAAAAAACAAAGTATTTCAGAAGAATATTTAATTCATTCAGATCTAGGATGTGTTATTTTTGTGTTCCCTTTTTTATTTTTTATTTTTTTAGCAGTGTATATTATACGAAGTTAATACTAAAATACACTTAGAATGACGTTATTATATATAATCAGGAGACCATCTGATTGGTGTAGGGCAGTATTTTGCGGTGATTAAATGGGGAAACTGGCGCTGTGAGGGCAGAAAGTTAAGAAAAACCCTGCCAGTCCAGTCAACTAAGTGGTGATTATGGCACTAAAACATTAAGAATATTTTTTAACAGCACACTCCCATCCTTGTTCTGCTGTCTTCATTTGGTTTTTCTTTTGTCCTTTCTAGATCTCTCCTTTTTCCATCTGGAATTTGTTCTCTTTGAACTGTACGGGAACATTCGTGTAAATGAATAACACAAAGTATGCAAATCACTGAGCTCTTTAAAAAAACAAATGCATGGATATTTATAGAGGCTAGCTAAACATTAGCTAATGCATGCAGCTCTACTCCATTAAGACATGGTTAATGCTTTTTGTGGGTCATACAAAATCCCTATTTCCCAGCACAGTTTGTATTATTATTTTTTTGTTATTTTCAAACGCAGAATATATTTGATTAATTTCTTATGCCATGAAGCTCAATATGGACATCAATAGAATTCGGATCTCCTGCGGAATCTCTTGCAGTAATTGCTGGGTCTGCAGGCACTCTGTACCTTATATTTTATTTTTAGTTTATAAATATAATAAGCATAAGGATCCAATGACAAGAAATGATGGCAGAAATGAACCGTCATTCTCCAATTAACAAAATTACTTTGTTGCAAATAGATTTAAACAATTTCCATCAAATGGTTTTCCTAAATATATTTTAGAATATCATTCGATGAAATACTCTAGAACAATAGTCTTTAAAGGGTTACTCCAACCACCATGATCATTTCTTTTTTAAGTGATCATGGTGGTAGAAGTCAATATGTGCAGTCTTTCTGTTTGAAACACTGCACATCCAGAGTTATTGGCACATGTGTGCCAGGGACTGGTTACGCCTCCAGGAGATGTGACTTAGGCAGCCTGGAATTCTGTTCTGGACCTAATGTCAATTCTGTGCATAAAATATGTTTGTCGCTAGTGTGCATTGTGCGCTGGCAACAGACATGATCAGACTCTCTGCCCACCTTCACTTCCTCCCTACATGTAGTTCCTCCCAGCCTCCCACTATTTAAAGATGGTTCACCAAAAAATAGTCCATCAATGCTGGTCCATTGTACCTCCCCTCACAGGCTCCAAGTGTGCACATACACTCTGAGCCAGTGAGAATTGTCCAATCAAATGTTTCTGTTTGAGAAGAATTTGATCGAACCGTGCAAAGGAACTTGTGATGTCAGAACGGAGCATGGAGAGTTGCACTGGGAGCTTTGCCGGTGCTGGATTGATCCTGCATTTTACACTAAGTGAAAACATTACTTAAAAAGTGTTATAGTAATCCATTAAGTGACCACTTTCAGATGATGAACTAGGACTTTTTGCTAAATTATTTTATGTTTTAAAAAGTTAATTATATGAACATGCAAACCATGGCCTCAGTTTAATATTTTTGGATAAGCTTTTCAAATGATCTATCTACAAAAATTCCCAAAGACATTAATCTTGACATCTGTAGATAAATCATTTGAAAACTGTATCCAAAATTTTTAAATTGAGGCTTATGTTAAATACCTTGTTTTTTTCATTAAAAAAAGTACATTTTCAAACATGGGGCTTGACCACCATGCTGAATAGAAACAGATAGTATGAGCTCTCACCTTAATCTCAAATATTGATGAAACTATGTACTGGACTTTCTGAGCACTCTTTAATCAAGTTTCTACATGACAATATACTGAAGCTGTGGAGTTCCTGATGGCACAGCCACCCTAGAATGGAATGGTGGCATACCTCCCAGACGGGCAGTGCACAGACACCATCCTCTGATTGCTAGAGCTCTGTCCTTCTGTCCCTCTGTGGACCGGTAGATGTTATCTCAATATCCACCAATACAGCTACCTAACTGTTGGGCTATTTGCTGACTAGTCGATCATCAAACGGAGCAGTGGATCACCAAATGGCATTCTATCTGACAGCATCATGGACGACAAGAGAGGGAGGAGGCCTTTCTTCTTGCTTTTGAGGTAATCTGTAGTAGATTCTTGCAGGCACTCGATGATCAGGTGCTCCAACCTACCTTGTCTGCAGTCAAGTCAATTCCAGATAAGACATGGATCCCCATTCTCTTCCTGGGGCAGAAGCCATATAGGGCTCTGTCCCATACCGTGTCCACAACCTTGGAATGCTCTCATTTGTGTGAGACTATTTCAAGCTTTTGAACTCGGCACCAAGTGTGGTGGGGTCAGTGGCCATGGTACTGTGGTTTCAAAAACCACCTAGGGCTGGGAATGTGGGGACAGTGGGGTTGGGAAGCACAGATGAGCCCATTACGCCTATTTTATTGGTCTCAGCATTGGGTAACTGGCAGAGCTCCCTAGTCCAAGACCAGCTTAATTGTTGTCATAGCGCTCTTGATCTGTTAATTTCTACTGCTTATGTTTCTAAGCCCAGTAAATGTTTTCTTTATTTATTTTGTATACTCATGTGATCGATTATTCTCTACTCTTTGCAGCAATAATTTTTCTTGTTATCATTAGAAAAAATTATTTTTTAAAATGTAGTTTTAACATCCTCCGATATTATACTAGTGTTACATTACTTAACGTTGCTCGTGTGTCAATATGCTGTATCATATGCCTTTCCTAAACCTCAATAAAAATTATCATTTAAAAAAATAAATGTACAAGAGTACATTTTTGTATTTGCTGTATATTTGATTATGGTGAATTCCTTAACATTGACAGACACAGTGCACATTTTTGAAATGACAGACACATAAGGTGCGTCCTATTGGCAAATCACTTATGTAACTGTGTAGCTTTCACAATATTGACATTCCATTGCTGTTTCACTCACAGGCTTTTATGTCATATTTCCCACAAAGGAAAGTTCTTAATTCGGAGCCAAGTACAAAAGACCAAGTAAAGGTCGTAAACCGCTTTCACTTATCATCTGTCTCTACCAGCATGTGATGAGTTTGCCTCTACATGTGAATTTCCTGCCTCGACATCCAATACATTTTGCTGTACCAATAATTTGATGATGCAAGAGGCAATGTATTTGTGTGGCTTATATTTTTACTCTAATTATATTAGTCTGTGATTCTGTATGGCCCACTCATAGTGACTTGTTTTCCATATTTTAGCAGGATGACAAGTTACTGACATAATTACATTATATCTTACTAACTATACACTTGAAATTATGTTACATGCAGTAATAAGTTACTCTCCCTAATTAGTACTCCTATCTAACCACAGAGATCAGACAGTACTCTCGGCATAAGTATTATTAATGTATTACTCCTTATTAGAGCTGTTGTGTTGTCATGGTAACTTAGACCCCAACATGCAGAGTGTAACCTCAAACTAAATTAGGACGTATTACAGGAACTTCGATTGTCAGGCTTAATGTGATAAAAAAAATAGAATATTTAGGAGATTAAAAGGTCCTAGACCTCTATACTAGTGGAATTGTGGAGTATTTTATTGCACTTATTATGTACTGGTTATGTGCATTAGAAAATTGAATAAGAATAGTGTATAATAATTCCAATGGAAGAGTCAATTGTGGCGCAAATTTCATAAATTATTTGCTGTGGTTTTAGGACCCGTATGATGATAATGGAAAACAAATGTTTTTGACTATTAAATGTCAATGAAAAAATACCATTGTTCTAGGGATAACTTAGATCTGTGATATAATGTAGTTTAATAATTATTTCCAACTAAAACTACAGAACCTGTGCACCCACACCTTGATCCCAGGGTCGAACATTGTTAGAATTATTAGCGAAGATAGGGGAATAGGCCTTGACAAGGCCAGGAGGTAGGCATAGAAACCATTTAAATTAGGTGTCAATTGTTTCATGGGGGCGGGGTTTGTTTTTTATATATATATTGGCTATTTTAGGTAGTAGCCATTTTAATTAACCTTCACTTACCTGCTAGTTGTCCCTTCCACCCTTCCTGTTGTTTATGGTTGGGGTTTTCCCGTTTCTTCACAGTGGCGGGGAATGCCCAGGCTAAAATTGGGGGGGGGGGGTAGATGGAGTAGGAAGTGGGCATGGCTAGGTATAGTGTAGATTAGGCAGGAATTTTACAGTTGGTTGGTAGGTTCGAGCTCATCAGTGGCTCCGAACCTGGGGGTATATGGGGTGTCTCCGTACACAATACAGTTTAAATCAGTTGGTTATGGGGCTGTTGGAACAGCCGTGTTATATGTCATGTTATTTATATTCTAATATATTAGATTTATTATTGGATCATTGCCAGGGGTATTTATGTATGGAGGATGGTGGTTTTAAATATGTATGTATTATGACTATGCCGGTCAACGACTGTGCACTTGTCATGCAAACACTAACAGTTTAGGTACCCGGCCTCCGCCGTCAGACAAAAAAATGCATATTTACTTACCTCCATAGGGAAGCATTGGAAGGGTAGAGTGCATGAGCAGCACCTCTAGTGGCTGCCAGGAAGACAGAAACTAGAGGTGTGTTTAACCCTTCTAAACAGCACTGTTTTACATTACAAGATCAAAGCTAAAGGATCACTGCACCCAGACCACTTCATTGAGGTGAATTGATTAGCCAATCTTTCATAGTTTCCCAGTTACTAAAACAACTATATGGTGTCCACTAATCAGGCTGTATTCCATAGAACATTTCATTTTATTTTATTCCACCCACCACCTTATATGAAAGAAGGAGACATTCATATTTAGATAATCTAAAACTGCATGTGAATAAAATATTGGATGAATCTGGAGGTGAATGTAAAATGTCTCAGTAAGAATGCTGTCTGGAGTGTGCACACATTTATTATCGTACTCATGCAGTGGGGGTTATCATCATTTTAAAGGCATCTTGGACTTATTTTACTTTTTTTTCCACAATTGGTTTTGTTTTGAAAGGAAACAATTCTAAAATTTGGAATCAGTCACATCACCTGCTTTATGGTGTCAGGGGTGATGTTCTAGCCCAGTGATAGCGTGCCATAGGTGACACGCCAGGCCCTCTCTGTGGGCACGCGGCCATAGGTCACCAGGGGAGGGGGCCGCTGGCTATCTGCATCAATGCAGAGTAGGCACCTGCCTGCCCAAAACGACAGGCGCCTACTATGCTTCCGTGTTGGGAGAACCCGGAAGCAGGGGGAGGAATCTAGGAAGCAGCTCTCCTGTCCTCCCGCGAGCAATCTGTGTGGAGCGTTACACCCTGTATCTAATCCACTATAAACACACTGTATCTACTACACACACTGCATCCACTATATACACTATCTGCATCCACTGTACACACACACTCTGCATCCACTCTACTCACACACACACCCTGCATCCTTATGGGCGGTCCGGGCGTGGTATAAGCAAGACGGGTGTGGAACCGTACCTGAGTCGGGTTGTCAACGGGCTGTGTATGTGGGTGGGTCCGTCTGTAGCGGCACCTCCTTACATAGCTTCGTTTTGGGTTTTTCCGATGCTATAAATAGGGCAACCGGACCCACCCCACCTGCGTCCAGGTGTACGTACTTTGTAAAGTGTGTCCCTTTCTGCGTTTGGTAGGGCTTGGGTGTTCAATATGTCCCTTGAATATGTATGCCAGGTAGGAGTGTTGCCTGTGTGTTATTGGGCTGATCCTGGTGCTTGAAGTGGTGGGGGCTATTGTGCGGTTATCTTTGCCTTTCGGTCATGTATTTTTTAGGCTTTTGGGGCGTCCTGTGTGTATCTATCCCTTTGCTTAGTTTTTTTTGGGTTCTAACTACTGACCCTCTACAGGTCCGTGCTTGGTTTAGCTCTCTCTTACATTTACTCTTGGATTGAGTGTCTTAGTCTAGTACACGGTGAGGGGTGGTCTAGTAGGGAAGTGGTCAAGAGGGTGGGGGGGTATAAGAGGAAGGAGGGAGGGCACAGTCTAGCTGGGAAGAAGCATAGGACGGATTGGGAGAAAGGGGGGGGGTGTTCTGTTCCTGATCTGAGTGCCTTCTGCCGTGATGTACAGGATCCAGGGGTTCCGGGCTAGATGACATTTCTCCGAATGGCCCTGGAGGGCTGCTGTCATAGTCTCCATGGCATGTATTTCTCCCACTCTATCTACTCATTGTTGGAAAGTGGGGGCGGTCGACCTTTTCCACAGGGTGGGTATCAGTGATTTAGCTGCTGTCAGTAAATGTCTTCTAAAGGATTTTTAATAGATTTTCAGTGATATGCTGGTGTGGTGTAGTAGCATGGGGAGGGGTTGGAGCGAGAGATCCGGGTCTGATATTTCCCGTATTTTGGTGTTTACATCTCCCAGAAGGGGGTGATGGCTGGGCAAGTCCACCATATGTGGAACATAGTGCCTCTCTCTGCTCCGCATCGCCAGCATTTCTCATCATTGTCTGGGTTCATGCGATGTAGTGCATCAGGGGTTCTGTACCAGGTAGTTAGTAGCTTGTAGCTCATCTCCTGAAATTTAGAGCTAATAGAACTTTTGTGCATGAGTAGGAAAATCTTATCCCATTCCTAGGCATCGAGTACCTCCCCCATCTCTCTCTCCCATCTGGTGATGTATTTCGGTGGTGGCCTGTTCTCTCCCTCCAGAAGCAGTGCGTATAGCATCGAGATCCCTCTCTCCATATGTCGCCTATTGATGCATATTGTTTCAAAGTATGTGGGGTCTCGGTGGAATTGTTGTTTGGCCGTTGTGGAGTTGTAGAAGGATTTGACCTGGTGGTATCGGAACCGGTTGAGCATCGTTGAGGTATTGTCTGGGATTAGTTCGGATAAGGTTTTTAGGGTGCCGTTATTGCACCATTGGTGTATATAGGACCAGTCTGTCCGTCCGAAATTTTTTTGGGTAGTTCCAGTTGATGTCTACTGATTCTAGGCGCTCCTCTCTTCCATACAAAGTGTCTAATTGCGGTGGAAAAGGCGTGGAAAAAAGCCCATGGGATGGCGATCTGGATTGTCTGGAAAAGATACAGAATGCGTAGGAGGATATTCATTTTTATTGCGTTAATACGTCCGAACCACGAGATGTAGAGGTCTGTCCATTTTGTCATATCTGCCTGTAGGGAGGCGAGGATTGGGGCAAAGTTTGCCTGGTAGAGGAGTGAAAGTTCTTTGGTCAGCCAAATGCCAAGGTATTTCAATTTAGTGCCACACCATCTGAATCTGAAATGGGAACGTAGATGTGTCCCAAGATCAGCAGGGACCGAGATGTTCATGGCCTCTGACTTTTTCGGTGTTAAGTTTTAGATTCGAGATCCTCCCGAATTGTCGGAATAGGCCTAGTGTGTTTGGAATGGAGATCAGGGGTCATTCCAAGAAGAAGAGCAGGTCATCGGCATATGCCACCACCCGGTGCTCCATGTTCCCTATTGTGTGTCCTGCGATTACCACATCCGTCCTGACCGCCTCTAGGAACGGTTCCAAAGAGAGGGCGAACAGCAGGGGGACAGGGGGCACCCATGTCGTGTACCATTTCGTATTGGAAATGGCTCTGAGAGGGCGCTGTTAACTCGTATTCGTGCCGTGGGTGACGTGTAGAGCGCAACTATCCAGGTTCGGATATTGGGTCCGAGTCCCATGTGTTGTAGAGTAGGTAGGACCAGTCCACTCGGTCGAAGGCCTTTTCAGCGTCCGTGGAAAGGAGGACTAGACCCCTTCCTTGCCTTCGAGCAGAGTGGATGATTTTGAGGGCCTGTATGGTGTTATCCCGGGAATCTCTGCCCAGGATGAAGCCCACCTGGTCTGGATGGACCAGTGAGGGCAGCACCCTGGCGAGGCGGAGGGCCATGGCCTTCGCGAACAACTTTAGGTCTGCGTGTAAGAGGGAAATGTGGCGGTAACTTTCGGCAGGACTGTTACTACGGCCCGGAGTGTGTCCACCAGGAGTTGTCCGCCATCTAGCAGCGAATTCAGGCCTGTCAACAGGTGTGGCAGCAGGAGGTCCCTATACGTTCGGAGGTAGCTCGCTGGGAGTCCATCTGGACCCGGTGCCTTATTTGATTTGGTTAGCTTAAGCGCCGCGGTTAGTTCCTCCAGGGACAGGGGTTGTTCCATGTCCGCGGCTTGGTCGGATGTAAGTTTCCAGGCCACGTGTTTCTTTTATTTATTTTTTCTTTAAACAACGCCTTACTTTGGAGTGCTTTCATTTCATTATGAGAAAGGACTCCCTTTGCAGAGGTTTATTGCAAATTCAACATGTGTTTTTTTTTTTCCCATTTCCTTGCAATACAGCAGTTACTGAATAACCCTTACTCTATTTCTCTCTTTCTTTCTTTTTTTGCTGTTACTTAATAATTTACCCGAGCAGCGGGGAACAAACCTGTATCAGACAATCGTATCATATTTTGTCACCTAGTCTATCTGAAACATATATGTTTATTGGCTATTGTAAGCGTCATTAGTCTCATGTTACCAACACAGCTCTGTTACTTCGCTGACCTAGCACTACAATGCAAATTAACAAACAAAAAGAAAAACACTGACAGCTGAAATATTAATAAATGTATACTTAAACAATGGCTCGGCCCTGCTTGTATGAACTCCGAAAATTAAAGCTCAACAGACAAACTGAATTATTCGAGCCGAGACTATGCACCATCAATCTGCACTGCTTTCATGCACCAGTTGGCTCGGAACAGTCATTGTATTTATGTTTCTCATATTGTTTGGTTTACATAAAAGCACTTGCTTATCAATTTATTTTCCTTTCCTTCCTGATTAATTTGCTAATCTCAGAAAACATCGACAATTACATTTGACTGGAAGTTGTTCCGTTATCATTTTCTTTTATGTAGCAAAATAACATTAAATATTATGAGGTCTGTACTCAGAAATACTGTCTGCTATTCACAAAAGGAAATACACATACTTACAATATATTATAACGTACGGGAAAACTTTTTGTTTACACCAAATGTGCATTTCTTGTATATTCCCTATGATACCTAATTACCCATAAATTAATCCTAAAGCTGTCGAAGGCCTACATAATGAACGATTGTTTTTTCAAACGATATGTGTAAAAAGTTGTGTTGGTATCACTTGTGACAATTAATTGCTGCAGCTTCAAAGGACAGTATAGTTACCAAATCAACTTTAGCTGAATGAAGCAGTTTGGCTGTATAGAGTGTGCTTCTGAAGTTTCACAGCTCAATTCTCTGCCATTTAGGAGATAAATTACTTTGTTGCTGTTTATGTAGCCCTAGCCACACCTCCCCTGACTGTGACTGACACAGCCTGCATGACAACAAAATAGTAAATGGTTTCATTTTCAATCAGATGTAACTTACTTTAAAAGTTTTTATCTCCTGTTCTGTAAACTGAAATTTAGTTACATACAGGAGGCTCCCTCAGCATCTAGTAAACTATTAATAGAGCAAGAGATAATAATAAATTTTAAATTAAACATAATTTGCAATAAAGGAACTGTAAACATTAGATGACTCTTTACAGGAAGTGTTTAGGAAGGCTGTGTAGGTCACATGCAGGGAGGTGTGTCTAAGGCTGTGTAAGTAAAGCGATTTAACTCCTAAATGAAGAGAATTTAGCAATGAAACTGCAGGAGCATGATCTATACACCAAAACTGCTTATTTAAGCTAAAGTTGTTTTTTTATTGACTATTGTGTCCCTTTAACTCCTTAAGGACCAAACTTCTGGAATAAAAGGGAATCATGACATGTCACACATGTCATGTGTCCTTAAGGGGTTAAGTAATTACCAAGACAACATATGGAGCAAATGGTAGTTGTTGAAATTTAACTCCAAGAAGATAGCTAACTGTAGTAGATTAATTAGTAACTTTAAAGTCAATCTTTACAAAAATCTATACAGCCTAAATCTGTTTTATTAGAATTTAGTACCAAGACTCTGCCCTTGGGTTTTTATGTCCAAGATGCATTGTGCAAGATAATGCATCTTGGACGTAAAAACCAAAGGGCAGAGTACAGAATATTTGATAGAGTCATAACCTCAACATATGAGGAAAGGGATTTAGGGGTGATTATTTCTGATGACTTAAAGGTAGCCAGACAATGTAATAGAGCAGCAGGAAATGCTAGCAGAATGCTTGGTTGTATAGGGAGAGGTATTAGCAGTAGAAAGAGGGAAGTGCTCATGCCATTGTACAGAACACTGGTGAGACCTCACTTGGAGTATTGTACACAGTACTGGAGACCGTATCTTCAGAAGGATATTGATACCTTAGAGAGGGTTCAGAGAAGGGCTACTAAACTGGTTCATGGATTGCGGGATAAAACTTACCAGGAAAGGTTAAAGGATCTTAACATGTATAGCTTGGAGGAAAGACGAGACAGGGGGGATATGATAGAAACATTTAAATATATAAAGGGAATCAACACAGTAAAGGAGGAGACTATATTTAAAAGAAGAAAAACTACCACAACAAGAGGACATAGTCTTAAATTAGAGGGACAAAGGTTTAAAAATAATATCAGGAAGTATTACTTTACTGAGAGGGTAGTGGATGCATGGAATAGCCTTCCAGCTGAAGTGGTAGAGGTTAACACAGTAAAGGAGTTTAAGCATGCGTGGGATAGGCATAAGGCTATCCTAACTATAAGATAAGGCCAGGGACTAATGAAAGTATTTAGAAAATTGGGCAGACTAGATGGGCCGAATGGTTCTTATCTGCCGTCACATTCTATGTTTCTATGTTTCTATAAGACGATCAGAGAACCTGCCTCGAGAAATGTAAAAACATTTGACATTCAAATTTATATACTGACCCTTGTACTACATTCACTTTCATGTTATAAGATGATCTTTATTTCTTTGTTGGCAAGGGCATGGTTGTTTCATGGTACATGGGACCACAGCGTGCAGAACATGAATCCACACTATCCAAGATAAAGAAAGGATAGAGGCGTATTATAGGTCCTCAGGGTGTCCAGATTTAACACGAGCAAAGAGGTAGAAGGAGAATAATTAAAGATAGGCCAAGCTGGAGGGATACAAGAACAGACAGTAAAAAATGATAAGCCAAGCCAGGTAAGAGATAACAGAGATTAGAATAGTCAGGAAAAGTCGAGTCAAAAATCAGAAAGAAACGCGCTGTTAGACACTAATGAACCACAACAGGGCAATGTGCTCCAGGGCTTGATGGATTCATATAGTAATTGACACTGGAGTAACATCTTACTTTGCTTTTGATATGATGCAGTCTGTCTTGTGTCTTAATCTGACAGAGACTGAATTATAAAAGGATGCAGGTTTGAAGCATAAAGCGTAATTTTTAATATTGAAATTACACAGGTCCACGTCAGAAGAGTCAGAAGTGAGGTGGTCTGCATCAATACAGATGCCAGAATGACATGAATATGAGGAGGAAATCTGCATCAATATACTGACTCAAAAATGACATGGGTATGAGGCAGTTCATAGTAGGAAGGGACTGCACTCAGCCGAAAGCCACAGTTACTGCACTCGAACCAGAGGTGACAAATTCTACAAAACATGTACAGAAAATCCAATTCAGTATGGGCACACAATAGTTTCTATTTAGCATGTTTACTGGGTCAAGGAATAACAGTACATGACCCAATAAAACTGCCATATAGAAGTTTTTGTGTACCCATATTGAATTGGATTTTTTATGGGTATAACAAAGTGCCTCTGACGACCACTGATCATTTTTACAGGTTGCACCTGCTTCCTGCGCCACCTGGAGTTGGCCTATCAAAATGTGATTTAATCATCCCATCATCTGTATATACCTGCTGGACATGATTTTTTTTTTTTTTTTTAGAAAATAGAAAATCAAAAGATACAGATTTATATGCACAAATGATCTGCTACTCTGGCAATAACAAACATTCACAAGCTGATTTACATATCTTCTCGAACTAATGCCCCAGAAACTGGACCTAGAGGTAATTCAGGCCCTGGGGAGATAGGCGGACAAGGGCACATATATGAGTGTGGGGAAAGATGCGTGTGATTGGTTGTGTATGAATGTGTGGGTGGGATTATGTGGTGTGTGAGTTTTGTGGGGGTGGTCTTACCCATGTGCCACTTGGGATTCGGGCCAGCAAACGGCTTCCCTCCCGCCCACCCTATTGGTATATTTAGTCACAGCTAGCTGGGCTATGTCCTTGCCAATTAAGTTTGAGGCGGTTATGTTAATATGGGAAATGAGGTGGTCAGGTTTCAGGTCTCAACCTCCCCTGCTCTAAAGGGTTAACCTTAGGTTACATGTTTGGACATGCCTACCGAACGAGGAAAAGGCCGGCTGGTGGTAAGCTTTTAAAGGAAAAGGAATGCCGAGGGGGTAGGTGAGAAGAAGTGGTATGCTCATGGTCCGTATATTGGCATGGACGGTTGGGTTATACTGTATGACACGTATGATATGTTAATTAATTTGTTAAAGGACCACTCTAGGCACCCAGACCACTTCAGCTTAAAGGACCACTATAGTGCCAGGAAAACATACTCGTTTTCCTGGCACTATAGTGCCCTGAGGGTGCCCCCACCCTCAGGGACCCCCACCCGCCCGGCTCTGGAAGAGGGTAAAACTTACCTTTTTCCACCGCTGGGCGGAGAGCTCTCCTCCTTCTCTCCTCCTCCGCCCTCCCGCCGGCTGAATGCGCACGCGCGCAAAGCGCCGCGCATTCAGCCGGTCGCATAGGAAAGCATTTACAATGCTTTCCTATGGACGCTGGCGTGCTCTCACTGTGAAAATCACAGTGAGAAGCACGCAAGCGCCTCTAGTGGCTGTCAATGAGACAGCCACTAGAGGATTAGGGGGAAGGCTTAACCCATTCATAAACATAGCAGTTTCTCTGAAACTGCTATGTTTATGAAAAAATGGGTTAACCCTAGAAGGACCTGGCACCCAGACCACTTCATTAAGCTGGTGATTAAGGTGTAGAATCCTTTAATGAAGTGGTTGGGTGCCAGGTCCTTCTAGGGTTAACCATTTTTCATAAACATAGCGGTTTCAAGAGAAACTGCTATGTTTGAATGGGTTAAGCCTTCCCCTATTTCTAGCGGCTGTCTCATTGACAGCCACTAGAGGCGCTTGCGTGCTTCTCACTGTGATTTTCACAGTGAGAGCACGCCAGCGTCCATAGGAAAGCATTATGAATGCTTTCCTATGTGACCGGCTGAATGCGCGCAGCTCTTGCCGCGCGTGCGCATTCAGCCGACGGGGAGGAGAGAAGGAGGAGAGAAGGAGGAGAGCTCGCCGCCCAGCGCTGGAAAAAGGTACGTTTTTACCCCTTTCCCCCTTCCAGAGCCGGGCGGGAGAGGGTCCCTGAGGGTGGGGGCACCCTCAGGGCACTATAGTGCCAGGAAAACAAGTATGTTTTCCTGGCACTATAGTGGTCCTTTAAGTTATGGTTTTTCTGTTTGACGTTTGGTTTATACCGAGTAAAGAAGAATATTAAAATAAATTATTGATGTGTTATACAGTATTTATCATATGTTATAGTAAATGTTGTGGCCTCCATACTACGTTGTCTGTCATTATTTGGGTGGTAAGTGGGATAGTTCTATGTTATTATGCTGCATCACGATTCCCCACTACATACATACATGTCTGTGGTTTCTCCAGAAAGCATTATAATACTCTCAGCAAGCATCCCTTCAGTATATTTCAGCAATAGCGAAGGTGGACATAGAAATAGAAAAAAGTGTGAATCCAGCTTTGCCTCTATAAGGTCATCATATGTTATAATGTTATTTGTTATATTATTAAAAGATGTTATATATTGTTACATATAACGCACCATGTCAAACTATTTACTATCATTCAGGTTTTGGTTCCAGTATATTTTCCATTACTGTCTTGGTGTTTTGGAGTGTTCACTCCGATCAATTAGAAGGTTCACACCTGTAACATAAGTGCGAAACCGCAAGGGAAGTAATTAATGAGTGCTCCCCTAGGTGGCCGCCATTTCGTACAGACGAACGCCACCCAGGGGGAGCATTCATATCCTGAAAGGAGATGCTTCCCTTGCCTGGTGTTCACACTGGAGCCTCACGAACGGCGACCAGTCTGGGAAATGTACTGGTGTGGGGGGTTCCTGAGGTTGGCTTTAATGGTATTGGCTATTCTGGCGGGGGATCACCCTAACTGCTCCTAAAGGAGCCTAGTGGCTGCCAGAAGGGCACTCTCTCTGGTGCTATCTACATGGAGATATCCACCGGGAAGAGAGACGTGAGCCCAACAGAGAATCCCCTGAACCGTAATTCGGCTTCACTGAGGCAGAGCCCCACTTGCCATCTGAAAGTTTGCGCCTGCCAATAGGAGAATGGCTACCATTCAAACTAGTATTGGGCCCTTTCTCCTGATTGGCTGGCAAATCACCTCCAAGCCAGTGAGGTAGCTCAGTTGGCAAGTTACCTAACTACAGAGCGTGTTCAAAATGCAAGGTCACAGGTTTAAATCCCGACAGGGTCAACTCAGCCCTTCATCCTTCCGAAGTCGATAAAGTGAGTACCATCAGTCAGGTAATAATAAAATATATTATTATTCAGCTGCCAATATGGTTGATTCCGAGAGCATGCACGGAAAAGCACCTTGAGTCCCACTGAGAGAAAGGCGCTATATACATACTAATTAATATTATGGTTTTTGTTTTGTTTGTGGTCTGCTGGGATTCCTCTGGAGGGAGCCGGCGTCACAGTTCATACATGTAGATTAACGTTGTTCAGAGTCTGTAATAACCTCCATCATTCCCCATACATTCCTCTGTCATTGTGGTCTAGGTCCACTCTGCGTCTCTCATTTGGCACTATTTAATTTGCCTTGTTCATGTCGTCTTCTTGTTTCTGTACACGGTAGTACTTAGTATTTATGTTATTTAACTCCAATGCCCTGGACTACGTCATGTTTTTGATGCCTGATAAGATATACCTATGCCTTTACTAATACTTATGGTTTAGCTTCTTGTGATTGACTGTTATTGTTCTATATTGTGGTTAATGAAATGCCCCTGAATAGTTAAATATCCTATCTATTTCACATTGATGTGATTTGTGCCTGAATTGTCTGATTTCTGATAACTATTGGATATCTATGGGATACTAACTAGCGGAGGTTTACCAAGTGTAAATGGCACCTGGGGTGGCATTATCTTTTTGCACTCCGCATGGAATAATTTTTTTGTTTTGTTGTTTCTCTACCATTGTCTATTCCCACTTGTGTCTTGTTGGTCCCTCTTGTAAGATTCTTCAGTTCACCTCCTTATCTCCAGACCTTATTATCCCTTGTGTGCCTCTTTAACTTCATTTCCCTCACCTCTTTGTATGTCTTACCAACCCTTTTTACGTCTTGTGTGATTTCCCTGTCTTTTTAATTCTTTCTCTCCAGCCTTTTTTTACACACTTTTTAGTCTCGACAATCATCCCTACCCGTTATGTGTTTCTGCGATCCTCCTCGTGTTTGTCTCGAGCTTCCATCTACCCCTTGGGTGTTTCCAATTTCCCTACTGCCCTCCTCGTGTACATATATAGCCCTATCTTCCATTATTGTAGTGGAGCTCTAATCACAGACCAAACAGAGGAACATGCAGATCATGTGCTATGGTCTCACTGAGCGATGCTACAATTCAACAACTATGTTGAGATGGGGTGCTCTGTGTATACCTTTCTTGCCTGTTACCTTGGTTAGTAACCCCCCTCTGCCTCTGCCTTAGTACAGCTTTGCTTACCAGTTTTTCTTTCTAAGATACCTAAATCCTGTCTGTGTAAGAAAGTTTGTTTACTCAGAGCTTTAGAAAATATACTGTATTGCGTGACTTTCCATGTTAGGAAAATGGCTATTAACCCTCTAAATTCCAGCTATGTTGCTTTACATTGCTGACACTCACGCAACCTGAAAATACATCACATATAAGTATATCTGTTTGTCTATCTGTGTGTTTGTCTGTCTGTTTATCTATCTATTTATCTTTCATGATAGGGTCAACATATGGGATACAGTGCTGACATTTAGGCAATTTGTAATGGCTGACATACCTTGTATGGCTGTTTGCAATTGAAGAGGCTGGTTCACACACTTAAAAGAGGGGGTACTTCACCAATGATAGCTAAGTTCCCACAGAGTTCCAATGGTAGTAAATATATACCAGATGAGTTATTTTTAAAAGGCACAGAAATGGTGACAACGTTTTGGCTTCTACATGAGTCTTTGTCAAGTCTAGTGAAACAAGTGTTATACCCCATACAGTCATGGGAAAAAGAAAGTACACCCTCATTGAATTTTAGGGTTTTAGATATAAGGACATAATAACAATCATCTGTTCCTTAGCAGGTCTTAAAATTAAGCAAACACACCAACACATGACAAAATACACCGTATCATGATATATTTAACAAAAATAATGCCAAAATGGAGAAGCCATGTGTGAAAAACTAAGTACACCTTATGCTTCAATAGCTTGTAGGACCCAGCTTTAGCAATAATAAGTTGAAGTAATCAATTTCTGTATGACTTTATCGGTCTTTCACATTGTGGAGGAATTTTGGCCCACTCATTTTCCCAACATAGCTTCAGTACATTGAGGTTTGCTGGCATTTGTTTATACACAGCTCTCTTAAGGTCCTGTCACAGCATTTCAATCGGGTTGAGGACTGGATTTTGACTGGGACATTGCAGTTGCATTTCTTTTTCAGCCACTCTGTTGCAGATTTGCTGATGTGCTTGGGATCCTTGTCATGTTGCATGACCCAATTTCAGTTAAGCTTTTGCTGTCAGACAGATGGCCTCATGTTTGACTCTAGAATACTTTGGTATACAGAGTTCTTGGTCGATTCAATGACTGCAAGGTTCCCAGGCCCAGTGACTGCAAAACAAGTCCAATTTATCACCCCTCCATCACCGTGCTTGACAGTTGGTATGAGGTGTTTGCTTGGTTTCTGCCAAACATCTCCACTTTGGTCTTGTCTGTCCAAAGTACATTGTTCTGGAAGTATTGTGGCTTGTTCAGATGCAACTTTGTAAACCTAAACTGTGCTGCCATGTTCTTTTTAGAGAAAATAGGCTTTATTGGCAACCCTTCCAAACAAACCATACTTGTTCTTTCTTTCTTCTAAATGTACTGTCGTAAACTTTAACATTTCACATGCTAGACAGTAGAGTTTTTTTTGCAATTTCTCTGAGAATTGCACGGTCTTACCTTGATATGCTGAGACATTCACTCCTAGGATGATTAGCAACTCTTTTGAATGTTTTCCACTTTTGAATATTTTTTTCTCAATGTAGAATAATGGACTTTAAATGATTTGGAAATAGTCTTATAACTAATGGATAGCACCAATTACTTCTCCAAGATCATTGTTGATGTATTTCCTCCTTAGTATTGTGGTAACACACACCTGAATGCTATAGACCAGCAAACTGCTAAAGATGGCTGTTAAAGAGGTGGTCACACTTGCTGATGATCAATTCATCAAGGACATTTAATTAGCAGCACCTGACTGCTACATAACCTCTTAATTCCTATGAAAGCAGAAAGGGTGTACTTAGTTTTTTCAAGCATGGCTTCTCCATTTTGGCTTTATTTTTGTTAAATAAATTATAACACCATGTAATATGTCATGTGTTGTTGTTCATCTGAAATTGTATTTACCTAATTTTAAGACCTGCTGAGTAACAGATAATGTTATTCTGTCCTATTATGTAAAATCATAGAATTCGAAGAGTATGTACTTTCTTTTTCTCATGATTGTATATATATATAATTCCCAATATCAAGTACCAGTGAATAAATCAATAAATCCGTGCACTCATGACACTTTTTTTCACTAGACTTGACAAAGGCTCATATAGGAACCAATACGTTGTCTCCATTTCTGTGTTTCATATAAAGTCTGCCTGAGTCCGGATACTTGTATTTTATACCTTGATGTGGTGACCATCACAAATTCTCTAACACGGTGAGTCTCGCTGTGATCAATGAGACAAGATTAATCCTAGATGCCTCAGTGAGGCATCTCAGAAATAGACTTCTAGAGTTCCCCAGGCAAGTGTTGGACTAGACAGTTTGCTTCAGCAACAGGCAGCAAGGGGGCATCCATTTAAAGAAATGTTTGTTTAAAAGCCCAAGATGGCAGCTGTCAAGCATAAGATCGCTGTGATAGCCGGTCACTGGTTTTATATATTGTAACTGACATTTGAACGCCCAGTGCATGCTGGGGTCAATGTCAGTGCGCTATTTCAGCAGTGAGATTATCCAGCCAGTGATCGATTGGGTCTTAAGTTGTGTGATCACCCTGGGACGTAAATGCCAGTTAGGGCGATGTAATCACTGTGATTAGTTCTCAAAGCAGTCACTCAGGCTGGAGACCTATTTGTGTAACAATGAAAACTTAGGGTGTGAGAGATTTAGAATGAATGTTGCTTGTTCATGTCATTAAGTTACAAGAGATGTTTCTCGTTAAAATTTGTGGTACTGAAGCCCATGGAGCAACACAGGAGGGGAGTGGGCCTTGACAGGGCCAGAGAATTGGCAGGTGAAGTTCAGGTCAAGGGGTGTGGAAAAGTAATGTCTGGACAGGGGGGGGAGGAGAATAAGGGTTTAAATAACAGCCAATTTGGTGAACTGGCCTTTTTAATCAAAATCACACTTACTTGATACTTGTCAGGTTTGTGTGGTCTGTTCTTTTTATTGCAGGGATGGCTTCTGCCGATGAAATCTTGGCCGGTGTGAGAAGAATGGTGGAAGAGAAGGGGATGGCGTGGCTACAGGATCAACTGGGGGTCCCGAGCACGTCTGCTCCCCCCACTGCGGTGTCGGAGAGGAGGCCGACCAGGAGGGCACGTCCGCCCCAACGACTCAGCCCGGGAGCACCACCAGCGGCGAGGAGGAGGAGGAGGAGTCCAGCGCCGCAAAGTGGGGAAAAGGCGGCCCAGGCGGAAGGACGGGCCTCAAGAGTCGGAGTGCGCCGGGCGGGCGCTAGTCGGAAGCCCGCCGGTGGGAGAAGGCCCCGCCGCAAGTCTGCGGGCGGGAGGCAGAAGGACACGGCTGGATCCTGTACAGCTGGGATGGCAGCCAGGCAGCAGGGCCGTGATGGTCCGGAACTTCAGCGCCCCGGTGAGTCCGCCCCTAGTGGCGATACTGAGGGGCAGGAGGATGGGGTGCTTGAGGACAGCTCGACGCCAGCGCCCCCTCAGGTGACAGGTGGAGAGGCAGATGGCAGGTCAGGGACGGGCTTAACCCTCACAGGGAATAGGTCCAGGACAGGTAGCAGTGACAGGGGCAGCAGCGTCTCCGGGCAGACGGGAATTGCGAGGGGGGGTGAATCCCTGCCCTCAGGAAGTTGCCGGGATGAGAGGAGAGGAGACGGCAGGTCAGCGACAGGAGGTTGCAGGGACATGGAGGAGCCGCAGGGGCTGAGGAGGAAGGAGACATGCAGAGGGGTCAGAGGCGAGCGGGAGCCCCCTATGGGCCGCTCTCAGGCGCAGCAGGACAGGAGCTGGGCCAGGAGGCGAGGAGTGAGTAGCGAGCGGCGCAGTGAAGGGGACAGGAGCAGCACCCAGAGGAGGTCAGCAGAGCAGGGGAGGAGCAGGGACAGGAGCCAGTCCAGGAGCCACCGGAGCAGGCAGAGGTCATGCACCAGGGAATGGAGGCTAAGATGTAGGCGCAGTGCTTCCAGTTCATCGGGCGGGAGTTTAAAGGACCTGCAGAGGAGGTCTTACGGCCGGGACGGTCAGGCAGCGAGACAGCGTAGCGATAGTGACAGGAGGAAGGAACGCCGGGAGGAAAGGCGGGTAGGACAACACGTGGACAGACTACCCAGGTTATATTTTCCCGGCAGGTCGAGGAGCGTGACACCTACGGTCCCGAGGAGAGGCCAGGCGGAAAGGAGTCGGCGGCAACAGGAGTCTCCGGAGCCTGAAATGGCGGACGGAAGGACAGCAACCCTGCGGCCGGCCACGGTCGGGGGCACTGGCGGTGAGTCACGAAGTACACCACACACTGGGTCCTTATTGGGTTGCTTAAAATCTTTCATTAACTCCTGGGCGGGAGATGAGGGGTCAACCCCGCAGTTTGGTAGGGTATGGTCGCCAGAGGACGGGGGAGATAAAGAAAAAGGGGCGGAGAGGATGGTGACACACAAGTCGGGTGCCGTCGAAACGGGGGACGGTGAGTCGGGAACCGGAAAGGCAGTCGGGTCTGGCCAACAGGCGGTCGGGGGTGGTGAGATAGCGGACGTGGCACGGCAAAACGTGCATGTGTCCTTCGCGGGACCACTAGGATGTCACCTGAAAGCGGAGGTAAAAGAAAAAATTGGGAAGGGGGAATTCATGGAAATCTTCTCCTTACTTCCACTCGAGGAATTTCTCGACTTGAAGGAAGAGGATAAGAAGGACGCTAAAAAAGAAGAAGAGGAGAAAAAGCGGCGGTATCGGAAGATACCCAAGACTTTTGGGAATTGGCTCAGAGCCTTCTGTATTTTGGCGAGCGTAGTCGGGGAAAAGCACCCAGAACGATGTTCGCAGCTGTTTTGTTATTTGGACGGGATAGGGGACGCTTACAGGACTTATGGGGGATTAGCATGGTGGCGGTACGACGAACAATTCCGCCAACGGTTGGCAGCGAATCCGAGTATGAGGTGGGATCAGATGGACCTGCCTTTATGGATGAGAATAATGATGGCCCAGAAAAATGCGCCCTTTCAAGGGACGGCCGGTACGGCCACGGGAAGCGCTGTACCGGCCGGACAGAAGAAGGGGTTCTGTTGGCTGTTCAATGAAGGGCAGTGCAAATGGGGGGCATCGTGTAGATTTAAACATGAATGTTCCGGATGCGGGGGAAATCATGGAGTCAACAGGTGTTTTAAGAAAGGAAAATCTAACTTCGGGGGTGCAGCAGGGACAACAGCCACGGCAGTGGCGACTGGGAACGTCGCCGGTGAAGGTCGGCGCGATGCTGCCGTGGTTAAGGCAGTACGGTAATCAGGAAGAGGCGAGGTTCTTATGGCGGGGGTTTACAGAGGGTTTTGTTATCCCATTCAAGGTCAAAGGTCCGGGAACCATGTGTGCAAACCTTAAATCAGTCTGGGACCACCCGGGGGTAGTGCGGGAAAAATTAATGAAGGAAGTCCAGATGGGGAGGATGGCGGGGCCGTTTCCGTCCCCGCCGATAGAAGATTTAAGGGTGTCTCGGCTGGGGGTGGTCCCTAAAAAGGAGGAAGGTAAATTTCGCCTGATACATCACTTATCGCACCCACCGGGGTCATCGGTAAATGATGATATCGACGCGGCGCTGTGTTCCGTATCCTATGCATCATTCGATCATGCGGTCGAGTTGGTTCGGAGAGCGGGACACGGTGCACTGATGGCAAAGGTGGACGTGGAAGCAGCATTTCGGCTGCTCCCCATTCATCCGGGTTGTCACCACCTTTTGGGGTGCTTCTTCGAAGGGGGTTTCTTCATAGACCTGTGTTTACCGATGGGCTGTTCCATCTCGTGTTCCTATTTTGAAAAGTTTAGCACCTTTTTGGAATGGGTGGTACGACGGGAGTCGGCTGGGGGATCAATCGTGCATTACCTCGATGATTTCTTGTGTGTAGGGCCGGAAGGATCTGAGCGGTGTGGCCAGATATTGAGGGTGTTTCAATGGATAGCACACTCTTTTGGGGTTCCTTTGGCAGGGGATAAGACGGTTGGCCCCACCTCATGCCTTAGTTTCCTCGGCCTGGAGATTGACTCTGTAAAAGGTGAATGCAGACTGCCCGCGGACAAGCTACTTAAGCTTTGTCAGCTAGTGGACACAGCGTGGCATGCGAGAAAAGTGACTTTGCGAGGGCTGCAGTCGCTATTGGGGAGTCTTAATTTTGCATGCAGGGTGATTCCGATGGGCAGAGTTTTTTGTCGACGGCTGGCCCAGGCGACGAGCGGTGTGCGGTTGCCGAATCATTACGTGAAAGTTTCGGCGGATATGAGAGCGGACCTGGGGGTTTGGAAAAGGTTTCTAAAGGAATTTAACGGTATAGTGTTTTTTCGGGAGCCGGGAGTTTCCTCCAAGGACATAGGCTTGTTTACAGACGCCTCCGGGAGCGTGGGGTTTGGGGCTTATTTAGCGGGGCAATGGTGCGCCGAGGAGTGGCCGGCGGAGTGGAAGACGAGCTCGCTGATAAGGAACCTCGCGTTCCTAGAATTTTTCCCGGTGGTAGTAGCGGTGGCGTTATGGGGAAAGCAGCTCGCAAACAAAAAAGTAGTATTTTACTCAGATAACATGGCAGTGGTCCAGGCTATCAATGGGTTGTCGGCATCATCTCCTGCAGTGATACGGTTATTAAGGCACTTGGTACTTTTATGTATGTCTAGCAATATAGTGTTCAGGGCAAGGCATGTTCCAGGTTTCTTGAATATAGTGGCTGACGCGCTTTCTCGTTCACAGTGGGAACGTTTTCGGGAAGCAGCGCCGGAGGCACAAGAGGAAGGATTGGCATGTCCGGCAGAAATGTGGCAGCTCGGGACATCATGCTTGGGGAGTTCATAAAGAATTCCCTGGCACCGGGCACCTGGGCGGCATATGTGAAGGTTTGGCACGAATGGGAAGAGTCGGTGGCACAAGTGGGAGGGGACTGTTCAGAGGAACATCGGTTAGATATACTGTTATGGGTACTGTGTCGACTATTTTCCAGGAAGGCTTCACCAGCTATGGTTGACAGGCACATGTCGGCGTTGGCCTTCCTATTTAAGTTTAATGGATGGGAGGATATAACGAAACATTTCTTGGTCAGGCAAGCCATAAGAGGTTTTTGGAGGGGTAAGAAATTGGTGGATACGAGGAGGCCAGTGTCATTCGCGGTGCTGCAAGGACTAGTGGAGGTTCTACCGGCATTATGTTATTCCAAATATGAAGTTGTGTTGTTTTCCGGGGCGTTTGTCTGGGCATTCTTCGGGGCATTCCGTATTGGGGAGCTGCTTAGCACCAACAAAGCAGGGGTTGGTGGGATTCGGTTGGGGGATGTGACCATTGGTGAAGATAAGGTACAGGTCAAGTTGTGCCGCTCAAAGACGGACATATTCGGCAAAGGAAGCTTGGTAACATTGTTCAAATTGCCAGGGTCTAGGGTTTGCCCAGTGGCTTGTGGCGCCGAATTCTTGGAAGTCCGCCCCGAGAAGGAAGGCTGTTTCTTCATCCATGCTGACGGTAAGGCTTTGTCCCGTTTTCAGTTCGTTAGGATATTTCGTGCAGGATTGGGTAAGCTGGGCCTGGAACCCATGCATTTCGGGACACATTCGTTTAGAATTGGGGCCGCAACGGAGGCGGCTCGGTTAGGTCTGGGAGACGAGCGGATCAAACAGATAGAAAGATGGGAGTCCATTCGGTTCCGCTGATACGTTAGACCGGACAAGTTGGTGTAAAAGGGGACTGGGGCGTTGTTTGTTAAGGGCTCTGCTGTTCACTGTTCTATTTCTTTTAGGTCGTTTGGTATGGCTGATCGGACATTCCTACGTTTATTGGGCGCGGAGGAGGGCCGCGATGAGAAGAGACGGAGCACAACTGGGCTTCCCGGTGGAGGCGGTGGTTCTCACTTGGTTGGGTTTCCGGGGTTTCGGTTGGCAGAGCATCAGTAAGGAACTGTTCAATAGGCTGGCATGGGGGTCAGTCCCTAACGTAATTCTGGTTCATGGTGGGGGGAACGATTTAGGCTTGATCCCGCAGCGGGAACTGTTGAGGAGGATGAAGAGGGATCTGGATCGGCTACGTAAGCTGGTTCCTGGCGTGGTAGTGGTCTGGTCCGAAATGGTGCCTCGCTTTAATTGGAGACACGCCAGGGATTCGGCTGCGATAGCGCGAAGTAGGGGTAAGGTCAATAAGACCATGGCGGTTTTCGTGAGGCGGATGGGTGGCGTAGTTGTGCGTCACAAGGAGTTGGAATGTATGCTGCCCGGGTATTTTAGGAAGGATGGGGTTCATCTATCCGACGTGGGATCGGATTTACTTAATTTGGGTTTTCAGGATGGTATTGCACAGGCCCTGTTTTTGTGTGGTGGGGGTCGCTCATGTTCTTGAGGGGGTCAAGTCATGTGCTGTGGCGGAATAGGGCCTGGGTTAAAGAGGATTTAGGTGGAATAGGAAGTGGGCAGGCCAAGGTCTAGGCTGGACTATGCCGGAGTGGAAAATGGTTTGTAGGTTCTAGCTCGTTGGTGGCTACGAATCTGGGGGTGTAGGGGTGTCTGGGTACACCCCTACAGTTAAACATATGGTTATGGGGCCTCTTTGGTAGGCCATGGGTTAAACGTTATGTATTATTGGAATGTTTTATTATGTTATTTGGTAGGGTCATTGTCGGGGGGTATTGGGCAAGAAGGTCGGACATAATTAATACTTGTGACAATGACCCTAAATTGTTAAATTGTTGAATTAAATTTTTTTTATAAAGCTGTGGACTTTATACTCCAACAGAAATGGTGTCACAGAGTTATTTTATTAAGGTTTTAGCACATGCCGAATAACGACTGTGCATATGTCATGTGCTTATATGCCTTGTCAAAAGGTTCTAATTCTTCTTACAAGACTCTGGTAATCCATGAAGTATTTCATGTACCATAATGAGACAAAGGTGTCACGTATTCACTTGCTTATATGAGGGCCTTTGCTGTATCTTTCCTTGAGTGGTTGGTTACATCAAGTAGGATTCCAATTATATCTTAGAATCTGAAAGAACATGGTAGTGCCCTTTTCCAAGCCTGTTGGTGGAGCCTGTCAGATCTCACCACTGTATGACTATCAGTTTCTTTTATTGTAAAGAGCGCAAATTGATGTCTACATAGCCAGGGAGGTGTTGTGGTGTGAACAAAAACATTACTCCAGACACGTAAACCATTTTAGCAAGCTGGTATTTTATGGTTTTTGTAGTATTTCTTTAAGATACAAAATACCCCCAAAAAACAACTGGTAGTTAATATTGTTTAAATGAACACTTGACTGGATAGTTTAAATTACTCAGATAGGCCATCATATCCAAAAATGCTTGTTCAGGGTCTGAATAGCATAGACATGTGTTGTCTATGTATCTGGCATAATAGCAAAGTGACGGACAAAATAACTGTAGTTTCATACCAATATATGTACATAGTAATGAACAAGTAAGCCATGCTAATTCCCATCAATATACATTGGAGAAAATATTGTTTCTCAGATTTGAAATAGTAAATCCAAGAAAAAGGATGTCACAATACAGTATTGAAGATAATAGTAAAAATGGTGACCAATAATATGAATATTTCTTAACCAAAATGCCCCCTCCTTTGTCTGTCAGATGGTTTCAGATGTGTGGATCATGACAAAGTGTTAATAGCAGCTTTTTTAGTTATCAATATATTATATTATACAATATTATTAATAATATTTTTATTAAAAATAGGTTCTTAATAATGTACTAGTTTACATTTTGAGGAGAGTGGCAAACATTTTGATAGATACTGAATCGGAGGATCAAACTTGTTTTTTAATTGAATGAAGATGTCTTCAATTTTTTACCTTTATTTTGAAAGTAATCTTGCAGTAAAACATTATCGGCAAAATTTACTTGCTGAATTTCTTATTTAAAGTAAATGAAGTAAATTGAATAATATTTAGTCAATTTAAGATATTGCTCTACTCAATTGTCAGAACTAATAAATTAAACAATGGCACAATCAATGATGCTTGGGCAGTCTGCCTTTTGCAATTCTCTGGCCTCCACTTTTATGTCTGGTAAAATGAGTCGTCCCTGAGTTACTGAATCCTTTCTTAGTTACATATTTGGTGGTGGATGGTTATTGAGACACACTCCTAAGAGGCTTTCTGTCAGGGTTGTCAGGTTGTGATGTCATAGTACCAATTGATGCATGGTGGAATTACCAAAATAATATTTCTGATGCATAATGCAAAGGTTTCATCATTTTTGGTTTTGTATTCTAATATCATGATCTTTAATAATTTGAGTTCCCAACCAAATTTCACTAATTACTCACATTGGATCTAGTGAAAATTTATTACAAATGGCAACCCACCTACTACATAATTCTGGATTTAAAATCCCTGGGTGTCTTTTTTTATCCTAAAGTATATCTGATTTTAAATCATGGTACAAATATTTAACAGTAATAGATGAAATTAGATCACAATCAGATTCAGTGCCATCTTAAAAACATTATGGGCCCCCGGGCAAAGCAGTGCACTGGGACCTTGCCTACACAACCAGTCACAGGAATAAGAATGTAAATTATCGATAAAATTACACTTGTATTTATTGGTACTTCCAACAAATGCAATACATTCATACATTAAAAACACACAGACTGCTGAATACACACATTAGGACTGCTGAATACACACACACAGACTGCTGAATACACACACAAACTGCTGAATACACACACACAAACTGCTGAATCCATAAACACAGACTGCTGAATACACAGACAGACTGCTGAGTGCACATACACAGACTGCTGAATACAGACAGACTGCTGAGTACATACACAGACTGCTAAATACATAAACAAACTGCGTAATACACACACACAGACTGCTAAATACATACACACAGACTGCTGAATACATACACCTACTGCTGAACATACACACACAGACTGCTGAAAACACACACACAGACTGCTGAACACACATACAAATGACTGAATACAAACAGACAGACAGCAGTGAGGGGTGCTGTGTGTGTGTTGGGGGGGTGCAGTGTGTGTGAGGGGTGCTGTGTGTGTGTGAAGTGTGCTGTGTGTGTAAGGGGTGCTGTGAGTGAAGGGTGCTGTGTAAGAGGGGTGCTGTGTGTGTAAGATGGGTGTTTAATTTTTAATCAGATGTTAACATACTTTATATGTTTTTATCTCCTGCTCTGTAAATCAAAATTTAATTACACACATGCGGCTCCAGATGGCTTTGGAAGGCTACTAACAGATCAGGAGATAAAAATATTCTAAATTAAACACAATGTGCAATAAAGTAAGTTTAAACATTAACTATCTCTTTACAGGAAGTGTACTCACAAAAGGCAGAAAATTGAGCAATGAGATAGCAGGGGCTTGATCTACAAACAAAACCACTATACTAAGCTAAAGTTGTTTTGGTGCTTATAGCTTCCCTTCAAAGGATGCACACAAATACCTCATGGTGTATACAAATGGTGTATGTACCTTGCACTCAGTGTCTCCTTTTCTGTGCTTGTCCAGGTAAAATCTCTAGACATATAATTGTGTAAAATATAGAGCACACACAAGATTTGTATGTGAGGTGAAGTCAAGCTACAAGTTTATTTCCTAACTGCTTAAGCTGTTTAACAGTAGCTTACAGCACAAGTATCAACATTTCAGTCCCAAACTGGGACTATAATCAAGACATTTAAGCATGAAATATCTCAATTATTAGTTCAGCATAGGTCAACAAAAAATCAAGTAAACATTATTAGTAATTGATTTTTTGTGTGTGTTTTTGTTTAAAATTGTGTTTAAGCACAGATAAGTGCTAGCAGAATGAATTTATATTCAATCCCTCAATGCTGGAAGCGTATGCAAAACATTATAAATGAAATGTTTACACATCGCTCACATAAATGCAATTTTTGTGACTTTCTCAGTCTGAAACCTTTCATTCTTAGAGTCACTCTGCTATTAACTGAGAGGTGGCACTATTTCCCTAGAAATGCAACGATTACTTAAAATTCCTTGAAAACAAAGGTCTGCTTCCTATATTTTCGATTCCAATATGGCTTGAAAATCTATTATATAGAGCAGCGGTTCCCAAACTGTGTTCCCAAATGGTTTTCAAACTTTAATGGGCACACAGGGGCGCCGCAAGATATTTTCCCATGCCTCCCTCTCCCTGGCCGGCTCTGCAGGACCGGACGGGAGATCAGAGATTGAGGCTGCTAGATTTGACTCTCATCACTGGGATCACCAGGGATTCCCCACCGTACTATCGGGGATTACAGGAAATGTCCCTCCTCCCAGGCAAAGGTAAGCAGGGAGGGGGATATCATTTTTATTTTTCATTAGAAAAAATAAAGTATATATTTATTAATTTTCCCTCCTACCCACACAGACCCTACACCACACAACAGCTCCCCCATACACACACACTGCCCCACATACACACACACTGAACCCCATACACACAATTACCCCATACACACAATTACACCCACATACACACAATTACACCCCCATACACACACACTACCCCCATACACACAAATTGCCCTCCCCACACACACACTGCACCCCCCACACACGGTACCCTTCACACAACCTGCCCCCACACACACAAAACCTGCCCCCCTCACACAATCTGGATGAATTAATATCATTTTAAACATTACCCTGACTGAACTAATGTATATTTTACACATGGAATGTCATTGAATGTGCAGAATGTGCACACATTTGTTCATATTCTTGGGGCCCATGACGTCTTACATCCTTATCCCATTTACAATAGTAAAATGTTGGGTGCGGTTCTTAGAACTTGATAGTTATAGCAGTTCTGTATACACCTCAGAGCCTTACAACCGGTTAGTTGTATTTTCAGTTGAATTTGGGGAAACCATTTGAACCATTCTTTGTGTTGCGCTATTTCAATTTCTTTTGTTTGATTTGATCATTGCAAACAACTGAAAATCTGTCAATATTGACAATAAACCTGATTTTCAATGGGGGTTGAATAGTTTTTATTACAACTGCAGATAGATGACAAATGTAAAAATCTGTACATGATCTGATAATATAATCTGTTTAGACAGAGAATTCTATATCTTTATCATTCCTACTTTAAATAACCCTTTACTCTTCCATAAGTAAACTCTCCTTCCAAGTATAAATAGGTGTGCTATTCTTCTTTATGCAGTCCTTTGGATGAACCAGTGTCTACAGAGATGTTTGTGATAATAATTAAGCACAAAGCTTTTCACCTTGTGTTAGGATCTTTTCTATCACTATCAATACATGAAAGTTTGTAGCACAGGACCGCCACATTTTCACCCATATTATCATATGCCATTTACTTATTAAAAGGCTTTAAACCAAATTTGACATAAAATATACCCTTTCCCTTTTGTTATAGCCTTCACAAACAATGCATACATATATAAAATTAGAGTAGCACTATAGTATTAGGAACACTTACCCTTTCTCCACCACAGTGCCCGTCTACTCAGTGAAGCTGCACCTCTTTGGCTGAGATCATCAAGCTTGATGATCTCAGCCAATCCAATGCTTTCCCTTAGGAAAACCTTGGGAAGCTAGTGCGCATGCATGCCAAAATGCCACACTGTGCTAATCAAATAATCTCCTAAAACCATCTGACTAAATAGCAGAGTTTTGCTCTATTTTACGGAAGTGCCTCTGATCTTGGTGCAATGAGTCCCCATTTTAACCCTGCAGGGTTAAAAGGGGGCACATGGCACCAAGACCACTTCATCTCAATTTAGTGGTCTGGATTTGTGGTCGCTCTAGATTATGTGAGGCCATAAGCAAAACTCAATCATGACCCCCCCTGCACTCAACAACTATAGTGAAAGAAAAAAAGGCATAGCATTGTATTTGTATAAGTAGCTGTAGTTTTATAAAAGGGGGGGCTTGCAGCGCTGGATAGAGACAGCTAGTGTTGCCAGGTTTGCAGTGGTGCAGCTCCCTGTGCCACTGCATTGTGGGCTCTTTATTTTCCATAAACAATTTACTTTGCAGTATGCTAATAGTTTATACACGATTGATGGGTATGGTTGCATAGAATGGCAGTCATGTAAACACAAGTGCTCGTGTGAAGGAGTTATGGGAAACACAAATTTTAATTTTGGTTAGGCAAAAAAATATTTTATTAAAAACAATTTACCAAATAATAAAGTTACAGATAAGAAAACAGTGTCATAGGCATTTCCCCCACATAGCCTATACTTCTTTTACATATATACTATCCTATTTGTTCTTTAACCTCTTAAGGACACATGACATGTGTGACATGTCATGATTCCCTTTTATTCCAGAAGTTTGGTCCTTAAGGGGTTAAAAAAATGGCTTTCTATGTGTGATGTATAAGGCTGGCTCTGTTTATAACTGTGAGTGATGTGCGTGACTGCATGTGGGTAGATGTGAGTGGTATGTGTAGCTGTGTGAGTAGTCAAGTGTGAAAAGTTTGGGCCACTTTGAGTGATATGTGTGGCAATGTGTGAGGTGTAGGAAAAACATGTAAAAAGTAGAGGAATTTCCATTTAGCATAGGATGGGAAGGGAGAATCAGGGTTAGCTCCAATTGTATTGGGGGTTTAAAGGCAGCTGCCAGAGATTGGGGCTGTATTGATGGGATAGGGGCTTTAATGGGGGATAGGGACAGTACTGGAGGTTAGCGGCTGAAGGAGGGTGGTAAGGAACTGTAGTGACTGGTGAGGGGCAGGTCAGGACCTGTAGTGGGGGTCAGGGGCTGTTGATTGGGATC
>OW240913.1:318248889-318262325 GCA_933207985.1 Pelobates cultripes | reverse complement strand
GAGCCGGAAGATGAAGTCATCTTCCAGCTCCGGCATCAGTACGCGGCGCGCGAGGGAGCTGAAGAGGAAGCACACAGAGAGTGCTCCTCATACACCGGGTGTCGGGAAGAAATGAAATCTGAGGTGGGGAAATGGAAACGGAGTGGAGGGGGAGAGAAATGGGGGTGGAGGAAATCGAAAACGGGAGGGGGAGGGATGAAAATGAAATGAAGGAGGGGAGAGAATAAAACGGAGGTAAAATGGAAAATGGGGAGGGGGGGAGAGAATGAAATGGGAGGGAGGGGGAGGAATGAAATGGAAGGAGGGGAGAGAATAAACGGAGGGGGAAATGAAATGGGAGTGGAGGAAAGGGAAAAGAAAGTGCCATGGGGAGAAAACAAAATGGGAAAGCGGGGTGGAGGAATGAAATGGGAGGGGGGAAGGAAATGAAATTTGAGGGGAGGGGGGGAGGAGGGAAGGAAATTTGAGGGAGGGAGAGGAAGCAAGTCTAAAACGAGGAGGAACGAAAATGGGAGAGGGGGGGAGGAATGAAATATGAGGGGGGGGGACAGGAATGAAACGCAGGGGAGGGGGTAGAGGAAGGAAATCTAGGAGGGAGAGGAAGGAAATTTGAGGGAGGGAGGGGGAGAGGAAGGAAATTTGAGGAAGGGAGAGAGGAAGGAAATTTGAGGACGGGGAGAGGAAGGAAATTTGAGGGACGGGGCAGAGGAAGGAAATTTGAGGGACGGGGAGAGGAAAATTTGAGGGACGGGGGGAGAGGAAGGAAATTTGAGTGACGGGGTAGAGGAAGGAAATTGGAGGGGAGAGGAAGGAAATTGGAGAGGGATGGGGAGAAGAAGGAAATTGGAGGGAGAGGGAGGAGGGGGAGAGACTGACATTCATCACACACAATGCACCCCTTGCACACAGAAAAACACACAATGCATTACACACAGACACACGTACACAAGCAATGCATCCCTTACACACAGCAACACACAATGCACCCCTTACACACACTCAATGCATCCCTTACAGACGCACACACTGCATCCCATACATACACAAACTCATCTTGCAGCCCTACACATACAAACACAGATTCACACAATGCATTCCTTACACACATCAGGACATCCCCCACACACACACTCCACTCCCTGTGAACAAACTCATTGGTGGAACATGAAGGTGGACCCTGGGACCCAGACCTTGAGCTGTAAAGGGCCCTCAAAAAATGGAGCTGCTTCCCGTTCTCCCAGAACAGTGATTTTTGTGACCACAGTTACAAACCGCCTCCAGAGAGCCTGTTGTACACCAGACCAGTGGAGCCAGACGGCAGCCAGAGCCCATCATCATCCTCATCTGGTTGTAAGTAGGCAATCTAGTATATTATTTGTGGCACTAATCTCTAATTTACCCCACATTAAAGGGACACTATAGTCCCCAGAACCACTACAGCTTAATGTAGTGGTTCTGGTGTCTAGCCTGTCCCTGCAGGCCTTTTAATGTAAACACGGCGGCACTGCAGCACTGGTGTTAGTTAACATGGCAGATCATATGGGTGGGCCATTGTGATGTCACATGGGGGGGCGGCAAAAATCCTTGCACCGGCCCTGCAGACACTGCATCCCTGTGGGCGGATTCGGGGGGGGGCAGCACTTTGGGCGGACTCGGGTGCAGGCACCGGGGGGCCCAGACCTTGAGCTGTGTCAGGGGCCCCAACATTTCTGATGGCAGCCCTGGGGACACTGATGACAGGCTGGCCTTCCAATTCTTTGGGCATGTTAGCCCCTTTTGGGAGGAGTTCTGGTCACATGATTCACGTCAGTGGCTCACCCTTTTACCCTGCCCACTGACTTCACTGGACACTGCTGTTAGGGGGTATGGATTTACTTAAAAGATGAAAGCCTAAATTAGATAAAGAGATTACCATCGAGTATGTGTTTTCTTATAGCTGCATCCTTTGATTTTCCCTCCAACACCATCTCCATTAGATACATGATGCTTGAGAGGTATGACTGTTTTAGTGTTTTTTGGTCGATAAGATCCTGTAATTAGGTCCATCATAATTGTCAGCACCAGGCCCACTGGGCTCTTAATCTGGCCCTGATGTGCCGCCATTGGCTGTCTGATGCCAGCATGCTGTGCATACTGGTGTCAGACAACAAATTTGCACAGAATTCACACAAGCCACTTGGAATTCTTGTTCTGGGCTGGCTGACACTTCTTAATTTTGATCTTTGTTTAGCAGATAACTCCCCTATTTGCTATCTTCATGCTGGATTGGCATTTTTAAGGACACCAAATAAGGGACCAATCTGCTAAACAGCACCCTAATTGTATATCCTAAATATGGAATTCCACATAAAGGTACCAATTTAGGGAATTATCTAGTAAACAGATGAAAGAAAAAAAAAGTAAAACGTTATTTTCTTAATTTGATATTTGCTGTTTAATACAGGGTTCTCCAAAATGTAACCCTCCACATGTTGCCTAACTACAACACTTACAATTATCTGGCTATCTATTTCATTCAAAGAATCATGGGTATTGTAGTTCAGCAGCATCTGGAGGGCCAGAGTTTGGAGTTCCATTGTTTAGTAGATAACTCATTTATTTGTTATTCATATGTAGAGTTGACATATTTAAAGACACCAAATAAGGGATCTGTCTCTTTCACTGTCTCTCCCCCTCATCCCTGAGATCGGACACAGAGATATTTTGGCAGAGTAGGCGACTGAAGTGGAAATAGGCAGGTGCCTTTTCTGCCCAGTTTGTTGTTCTCAAATTGCCCCCCTCTAGCGACACCATAGCGTACAAAGCGATTATGCATTATGCACTATATATCTTATCTCATAATCATCTCGTGAGACCAAGACCCACCAAATTCAACCCATGTCTAAATTGCCCCATCTACTAACTTATTTCACTGCCTTTGGGACTTTCCAGCATTATTGCTCTATTCAGAAACCAACTATAATTTTGACACCAGAAATGGCACTTTTAAGCATTTTGCCTCGAGTCAAAAACAGTGAAAAAAACATGACAATGCTGGCAACTGTGTCTTATCATATTATGTATTTCATGGGTGGACTACTGAAGACTCAGGCTATTTCAAAAACTGCTCTTTGGATCGAGTCATAGTCAAAGAAAATGTGACGAAAAAATCTTGTAGATGTGGGAGCTGTAGAAAAACTACTTTGAGACAATGAGGATTATTGACTAAAGAGGGAATGAAAACATAAATTGCGACATATAAGTTAAAAGAGCTTATTTGCAACAATTCTCAATCTCAACTATAGTAAATGTTTGACTAAATTAGCCTAAATTTCATAATTTGGCTTTCAAGTCACTATATTTTACGGTTTAGTGAATAAACCCCCTTAGACCTAATATAATATTTGCCACGGAATCATGCAAATAACCATACTAACCTAACCATTCCATGGCTGAAATTTAAACCTGACATTTGCGGACCATTGTATACACTGACCATTTCCAGTGGCAACAAGTCAGGCACCTGTTTTTATTGAATGGTAATCATAATTTACAAGTAGGTCAAAATACAATGAGACCAATATAAAAGGCAAGTCAAATTGCATTAAAATACATGTACAGACTACAATAGACAGTCTGGACACTCATTATTTTAAGACAGTTGTGAGATGATGCAATACATGGTCAGTATGATAAGCACGGGTAATTAACCCACCAAGTAAAAACATGAAGGAATATACTCAATGGTCACAAAAATAAAAAAGTAAAGACAAAATGCAACAAAATATACAGGTGTATCAGCAAAATGGTCGATTCCAGGCAGAAGACCTCTAAAAAGGCAGCCAATACCTAGGCTTTGGTTGTACAATAGTACTGTAGGAGGTGATGGACTCAACAAGAACCAGTATAATAAGCACAGCAATGCTCCCCAACCACACAACTCCAGCTCTAAGATATAATGGAAACCAACACACAATGCCAACTGACCCTACCATACCAAATGCCCAGGTCTTAGTCCTGAGATAATTCAATATAGCAAAGAACCTGCCAAGGTTGTGGATGGTGTTTGGGGTTAGTTCCTCTTTTGGTTCCCAAACTAGGTAGGGAACAAAGGGCTAAAGCACCACCAGGAGCCAGCTTGACATCAGATAAGGTAAGTTGGAGTCCCGCTCACCATGTGTCCACCAAAATCTTGTGCAAATAGAATTGAATGCCAACAGAAAGGCTTTGTCTGCCTCCTCAATATCTTCTCCACTGATATCTGTGGTACAGATGGATCAGCGGCCCAGGATGGTAATCATAAGACATCTTTACTGGTGGAAACCAGGATAACCTCCACCAGGCCTTGGATGGTAATCATAAGACAGCTTTACTGGTGGAAAACAGGATAACCCCCACCAGGCCCAGGATGGTAATCATAAAACATCTTTACTGGTGGAAACCAGGATAACCCCCACCAGGCCCAGGATGGTAATCATAAGATATCTTTACTGGTGGAAACCAGGATAACCCCCACCAGGCCCAGGATGGTAATCATAAGACTTCTTTACTGGTGGAAACCAGGATAACCCCCACCAGGCCCAGGATGGTAATCATAAGACATCTTTACTGGTGGAAACCAGGATAACCCCCACCAGGCCCAGGATGGTAATCATAAGACATCTTTACTGGTGGAAACCAGGATAACCCCCACCAGGCCCAGGATGGTAATCATAAAACATCTTTACTGGTGGAAACCAGGATAACCCCCACCAGGCCCAGGATGGTAATCATAAGACATCTTTACTGGTGGAAACCAGGATAACCCCCACCAGGCCCAGGATGGTAATCATAAGATATCTTTACTGGTGGAAACCAGGATAACCCCCACCAGGCCCAGGATGGTAATCATAAGATATCTTTACTGGTGGAAACCAGGATAACCCCCACCAGGCCCAGGATGGTAATCATAAGACATCTTTTTACTGGTGGACCAGGATAACCCCCACCAGGCCCAGGATGGTAATCATAAGACATCTTTACTGGTGGAAACCAGGATAACCCCCACCAGGCCCCGGATGGTAATCATAAAACATCTTTACTGGTGGAAACCAGGATAACCCCCACCAGGCCCAGGATGGTAATCATAAGACATCTTTACTGGTGGAAACCAGGATAACCCCCACCAGGCCCCGGATGGTAATCATAAGATATCTTTACTGGTGGAAACCAGGATAACCCCCACCAGGCCCAGGATGGTAATCATAAGACTTCTTTACTGGTGGAAACCAGGATAACCCCCACCAGGCCGAGGATGGTAATCATAAAACATCTTTACTGGTGGAAACCAGGATTACCCCCACCAGGCCCCGGATGGTAATCATAAGACTTTTTTACTGGTGGAAACCAGGATAACCCCCACCAGGCCCCGGATGGTAATCATAAGACTTCTTTACTGGTGGAAACCAGGATAACCCCCACCAGGTCCAGTATGTTAATCATAAGACATCTTTACTGGTGGAAACCAGGATAACCCCCACCAGGCCCCGGATGGTAATCATAAAACATCTTTACTGGTGGAAACCAGGATAACCCCCACCAGGCCCAGGATGGTAATCATAAAACATCTGTACTGGTGGAAACCAGGATAACCCCCACCAGGCCCAGGATGGTAATCATAAAACATCTGTACTGGTGGAAACCAGGATAACCCCCACCAGGCCCAGGATGGTAATCATAAAACATCTTTACTGGTGGAAACCAGGATAACCCCCACCAGGCCCAGGATGGTAATCATAAGACATCTTTACTGGTGGAAACCAGGATAACCCCCACCAGGCCCAGGATGGTAATCATAAAACATCTGTACTGGTGGAAAAATATTGTAAACATAATTTTTCAAGGAGCTCTCACTTTTTCTTTCTATTGATTTATGATTTCGAACACAGCATGGCATTTCATTAGGTGAGAGGATTTGTAAATGGAGTTAAAGGGGCACTCCAGACCCCTAAATCACTTTAGTTTTCAAAATTCGTTTATGTGTGACGCATGTGTCCTCTTTTTTTTGTTTTAAAAAAAGTGCAGATTTCAATACAAATTGGCACTTTTATCAATCAACTTTGTAACCCCCCCTCCACCACCCCCTCCACTGCGCCTTCCAGCAGACAACTGGTCCTGTTACTTCCTGGTTTGGTTAGCTCAGTGGAGCTACTAACTAATGTATTTTTTTATTTTTGCAGTGGAGTGGGTTTTAAGTGGGTAGCACCTTACATCTAAGAGGAAGCAGTGCCCCACCATCTTTATATTTCACTATCCTTCACAGTAAGTGACACTGACTCACACTTGGCGCCATCAGCTCCCAACAGACCAACAGAAAGTGAAGTTATATATTTTGCTAAATATACTGTGCCCCCAATGCAGCACCTCTGCAGCACTATTCTTAATACCAATCCTTGCAGAGACGGCTGATTGCCAGAACTTGCTTACTCTGTATACACTGCTTGTTTCAAACCAAGATAAAGCAAAATGGAATATGGATGGAGAGAAGAAAAATGACTGCTGGGAAATAGAAAGTATTGTGTTGATTATTGGTGTGACAAACTCCCCTCTCCAAGTGAGTTTGCCATGAGCTCCTGGAGGAGCCTGCTTGCCAGCCTCCTGCCCACAGACTATGTGCCCTGCAGGGAAACCTGTAAAACCAAACTTGACCGACCGTTAGCACTGATTTCATTGAACTGTTTTGGGCATAGGACCATGTGCACGTCGATCAAAATTATGACTTCCTGGAAATTCCTGAACCCCTGAACTGATCTGGGGGGATTTTCTGATATGTTGGTCACCCAGATCAGGGCTATCATGGGATGTAACATTTGTGGGGATATCCTGTGTTTTGGGGGACTTTTGAGAAATGTATTTTTTTCTGTGCCTGGAGATAATTGGATTAGAATTAATATAGTTACTGATCCAATTATCTCCCAAGCAGAGGGGAGGGATTGTGTGTCATGTGTGGGATTGCCTTACATTGTAAATGTGTTATTATTGGTTTGTAAGTTTGTGTCCCTGTCCCCAACAAGGTCCATGTGGGCGTACACCTTGCTTGGGGATTGCCATAAAAGGCCAGTGTGGCACCATTAAAATCTATTCCAGGCGGAGCCTGACCTTCATGCAGCTCAGACGTGTTGCACAGAAACTACTGAGATTTTGGCTGTTTCGGGACGACTTAACCCAGTTCACAAGCCACACTAACTGCCACATGAGCAACATCTGAGTCAGGGATCTCCGGACGAGCAAATAGAACTGTCAATCGGCTCATAACTCCACCAGGAACCCAAATCCTGGCCGCGGCCTGCTGTGGACGGAGCTGGGAAGAGGTGGCCGATCTTCCCGCTCTACACCTTACACAACTCCTACCCCCCCCCCTTGGACCGGTGGGGGTCATCCCGGTCTCCACTGCCAAACTAGTGGGGTGTTGCATACCACCTACCCCCTGCTGCTCCCCGGTTGCCTCTAACCTGCCGCGACCCTTCAAAATGGTGGACAGACTCCAAAATACCACAGGGGGCCATGGCACACAAGGGCAGTCAGCGCACAGTGCCATCCCACACATTATGCAGTGGTTGGACTACATCTTTCAAGCCTTTTGGCGATAACTACAGGAAAGAACCAAAGCCCACCCATCTCACCCGCAAGAGAGAGGGCAGAACGGACTCCCTCGGGGAAAAACTACACCGCAAGCAACGACCCACCCTGCAATTACCCTACCTGGGTTGAGAGCACTCTAAGGCATTGCCTCAAGGCACCGACCACGCAGGCTAAAGTTTTCCCGCAGGAAGCGGGCAACTACTACCAAATACTCCAGCCACCCCAAACAGGGGAAAGACTTGGTACCCGAGTGTCTCCAGGTCTGTGGAATACGGGTGCTAGCTCTCCTTACCGCTCGGGGCTGGAAGGAAGCCCGGAACTGTCACACTGATATGGGCTGCGGACTAACTCCTCATCCAACACCAACCCCACCGCCTAAAGGGATCGGATGATCGACGAAATTAACCCCTAGATGTGACAGGCTGGACCACATGCTGACCGACATCATTTACCTGGCGCAACACTACCCAAGCGACATGTTTGAGAGTTATGCTTATTTTTATGTTTATTTTCCATAATCTTAGCAATAATCTTACAACATACGTAACATAAGGGAGGCACGGGGGGCTGACCTCAGTGGTTCCAATCGTTGTCTTAAATATGTCTATGTTTAATCCTATATCAGTTATGATTTTGTTTAGCAACAGTACGTAAGAGCCATAAGCCTGACTATATGATACTACACTAGAATTGCTAGCCTAACTGTATGTAAAGACACTACTCTTAGTGACGAGCTACCATAAGTCAATGTTTAGACATACACACTTAACCCAAGGTTCTTGTCACACACACTTGGCAACTCATCTTACTGCTATTAATATGTCTATATTCTGCTTCATAACTTTAGTATATCAACCAGCCAACCTAGATGTATAATGTTAGCCTGAATTAATAATACAAAATTGTGTATGTTTTTCTCAATACCCCGAATGTTCCTTGGGATGTATAGCATGAGGAATGCTGTTGGGGCACCTCAAGCGTGTTTGTAATGTCATTATGCACTGCAAAAATATATATAAAAAAAAAAATAAAAAAAAATCTATTCCAGCTTACACTCCAAAACTGTGTGTCGTCCTGTTATTGGAGAGATTTACTCCTGTGTCTGCTGTTCCAGCTTGCAGGGGATTCAATGGGGAAAGTCCTTGTAAGGACTAGAGCTAGTCACCATTCGGCTCCAGGAAGGAGCGGTTCCAGGGCCCCAGTCAAGTCACGACGACTGTGAACCGAAGTGCTGTGGTTTGTCCCCTGTTCCAGCTAGGAAGCAGTCCTTGGCGGAGGTACCCAGCCAGGGGTACAAGGAGCTCCATTACAGTAAGTTATCGGCTATCTGCCTGAAACTTAACAGATTATCGGTATCGGCTCTAAAAATCATTTTGTTATATTTGTATAAAACTAGCATTAACTATTACAAATCTCCATGCTCTCTATATCACTATTTTGTGATAAAATAAAAAATAGAAAAAAAAACAGCAGCAGTAACTCTTTACATAATATTGATAAAAGCTCCATATGAGTAGCTCATTTTTTTTTTCTTCATAATTCTCAGGGCTGGCTCACTTTACATCAGTTAGGATAATGCGAAATATAATATATGCTAGTTTTTTTTGTTTTGTTTTTTTTATCTTACTGTCATAATGCTGACACAGATGGGCTATGGATTGCAGTCACATATGGCAAGTAAAGTGCTTTATAACATAGGATATATATATATCAATATATCATATACAATACTCTGTGCAATTATTAATAATTAAAAGGAAAGTATTTTATTTTTTGCCATGTAGTTCTAATATGTTAAAAGATGACTTTAGGTTATTCTTTTTTTTAAATATTAAATTTTCATATGTGCACTCATCTTGGCAGAACTTTTTCCCCGACAAACTCACAAAGAAGTACCACACGTCAGCCTCTATGGGTGTCTGATGGTTAGCAGCAGATAAAGAAACAGAGTGAGATTGTTGGGTCTGCTAAAGATGACAGGGCCACAGTCAACTGCCAAGTTAAAAAAAGAAGCAGAAAAATCCTTCTGCGTTGAGGAGCCTTGCGACGGCTCTGCAAATATAAGCGTAGTCTTGGTCAAATCCTGCAGATGTGATAAATCTAGCTGACAAGCAGCCAAATTGTAGCAGTTAATTATCTTTTCATGTTGTGAAAGAGCTCCCGTACTCAGACTGAGTACCTCCATCAGGTCCATTTCCTCTCTGCAACAAGGGACTCTGGAACACTTCAGACCCAGTCGCCGAAGCTTGACTGGGGTCTCTCAGAAACTCTTCTGCATCTTTCTTCTTCCAGGGAGATATCTTCGCCTCTGCCTTTGTTTATTTTGTTCTTCTCAGGTTTCAACATCTCTGCCTGCAGTGGGATCACCTACTGCTTTTATAAAGGAACTCGTGGCTCCCAGGACAAGCTCTTTTCGACCTTGGGTCACGCAGCCAGCCAACAGGTCCAAAGACTCTGTTACTGGGATCCCAGAACAAACCCACACAAACCCATCCAAAAGGAACTAGCATATAATTATGTGGTGACAAATATTTAAAATACAAATATACAGAACATTGGAGAATGAGCAATTATAATTAACAAATGATATACCAAAAGATACCAAGTAACATCAAAACACAACAAAAAGCAACAATTTATGTGTTTAACAACTTATTTGGTTGACCTAATTTGCATACCAGAATTACATAAATATGTGCACACTTCCATTCAGTCAGTAGAGGGTGATTGTCAGAATCCTATCCTGACAAACAAGATTTTTGTTCAGTTTTTTCAAAACCTCCCTTGCCTCTAGTTCTAAAACTTACCTTATAAGCCTCACCTGCTTGGACTAATTGAGCAACCTATAAAAGACTACACCCAACCCACCACAGGGCCTTCACACGGAGAGAAGAAGTGTTCTGAACCTGACAAGTCTTCTACTCCTGGCTCTTGCTAAAGAAAGCCTGCTCTACCCTTACTTACCTTGAACCATCCTGATTTATTCCAACCTCATCTCCAAAACGAACCTGCTTTATTTCTATACTGGACTTTTTCCTGGACTTGTTTTCATATTGATTTTGTTCAAACCTACCTGGATATTAGACTTTCATATTATTTGCAAGTACCCTAGACTAGAAGACCCTGAAACTGCAGTACTAGTTTCAAACTGAAGAGACTGTTCACTTTAACTTAGAACCAACCTGAATTCCATTATTTTTATTATGCTGTTTATTATTGTCTAATATTATGTTTACTTGTTACCTATTATTTCACTGATAGGTTTCCCTTTCTCCTGTAATCCTGCTTTGAGGCATATTGCCTAAACTTCTATTTCTTCTACTACTACTACTCCTTCATACTTACCTGTAATTCTGTTTCTAGGTTCCGCTTTCTCCCTTTATCATTATTATTTTTTTCTTCTCTTTTTATCCTGTTATTCAGTTGTTGTTTTTTTCTGACAATCTTTATTTTTGCCTTTTTTCATCTTTTAAACAAGGTTACGCGTGTAACAGATTAGTACAAGTCAATATTACAGATAGAACACGTATGTCTGTTTAACCCCTTAAGGACGAGTGACGGACAAGGTCCGTCACTCAGGGGAAACCATTAACGACGAGTGACGGACCTCGTCCGTCACGCGGTAAAATTAACCCTGGATCGCCGCTATTGCGGCAATCGCGGGGTTAATGGTGCTCCGGTATGCCTCTGCATTAGAGGCATACCGGGAGCACCCGGTCAGGCTGCCCAGCACATGTGCTCGCTCTGACCGCAAGTCTGAGCGAGCACATGTGCTCTGTATACTCACCTACGGCTCCCTGCACTTCCGGGTTCTGTGTGAAGTGCAGGGAGCCGGATCAGTGCTGATCCTGCCCCATGCTGGAAAAAAAAATAAAGTTTATTTAAAGTCCCCCCCCCCCCTTACCCATTTTAATAAAAAATTAACCCCTTCCCTGCCAATTGATCACTGACTACAGTGATCAATTGGCAGGGATTACATTTTACTATGATCTGATTTTTTTTTTTTTTAACCCCTGAGGGTTAATTCATTTTTTTTTAACCCTCAGGGGTTAAATTTATTTAATTAATTAATTAAAATATTTTAAAATTATATATTTAGCTAGCTGGGGTGGGTGGAAGTTAGTGGGGTATTGGGGGATTTGGCGTTAGGCTAACTAGGGGTTAACGTTAAAAAAAGTTTTAAAATAACCTTTAAAAAGTAAAAAATTAAGCTTAAAAAATGTTTTAATAACGTTTAAGTAAAAAAAAAAAAAAACCCTTTACCTAGTCCAAATAAAAATTAACCCCTTCCCTGCCAGTCGATCACTGCCTACAGCGATCAAATAGAGATCACAGTATTATACTAATTTTTAATTTTTTTTTAACCCCTGAGGATTAACTTTTTATTTATTTTTTAACCCTCAGGGGTTCAATTTATTTAATTAATTAATTTAAATATTTTATAACTATATATTTTGCTAGCTGGGGTGGGTGGGAGTTATGGGAAAATGAGGAATTTACTGTTACTGCTGCGTACTGCTAGTTAGGGGTTAACGGTAAAAAAAAAGCTTAGAAAAATGTTAAATCTGTAAAAAAGTTTTAAGAAAGTTTAGGAAAGTTTAAAAAAATTAATACGCAAAACAAAAGTTTAAAAACTAGTTTTTAAAAGTAAAAAAGTTATAAAAAGTTAAAAAATACATTTTAAAAACGCTCATTACCACTACACCTGGAACAAACTAGAGAAAAAATTATCCCACGCCAAGGTTCAAAATATGCCTTTTGAATCACCCCAGGGTGTATTCTTTAATAAATAGTACGTGTTTGTGGGGAAGTTTCAATAACCAACCGTCTAAACTACTCCAAATTGGAACATGGACACAGCGTAAAACTTCAAAGTTAGAAAAAAACTGAATGGCTGCGTTTCAAATGCGCCCCTTCAACATCCACATATACCTGGCAAAGGTACATACAGGGGTATTGCTGTACTCAGCCGATATAGCTGAGCAACATATGAAGTATTATACAGTCATAGCACACATAAGGTTTGCAAAATATGTTGCACAAACTCACTTTGTATGTCAAAAAGGCAGAAAAAATGCTTATTACCACTACACTTGGTACAAGCCAGCGGAAAAATGATCCCACGCTAAGGTTCAAAATATGAATTTTGAAATACCCTGGGATGTCTTCTTTAAGAAATGGTATGGCTTTATGGGGTATTTGGATTATATAGCCTGGTAAAATACTCTAAAATGGGACATAGGCACAGCATAAAAATTCAAAGTTTGAAAAAAACTGGAATGGCTGTGTCCCAAATGTGCCCCTCCGATGTCCACACATACCTGGCAAAGGTACATGCGGGGGTATTGCTGTACTCAGCCGACATAGCTGAGCAACATATGAAGTATTATACAGTCATAGCACACATAAGGTTTGCAAAATATGCTGCGCAAACTCACTTTGTATGTCAAAAAGGCAGAAAAAATGCTTATTACCACTACACTTAGTACAAGCTAGCGGAAAAATGATCCCACGCTAAGGTTCAAAATATACCTTTTGAAACACCCTGGGGTGTCTACTTTAAGAAATGGTAGGCCTTTGTGGGGTAGTTTGAATTTAAAACCTGCGAAGATGCTTGGAAATCGCACATAGGCCCAGCGTCAAAATTCAAAGTTTGGTAAAAACGGATATGGCTTGGTCTCCTATATGGCACTGTAGCTTCACGAAATAGTGCCAAAGACATTCATTGGGGGTGTCTTTTTACTCAGAAGACTTAGTTGAGCATAATTTGGGAGGTTTGAACTTAGTGGCACATATGAAATATACAAAACGCCCAGCAAAAATGTAATCCGTATGTA
>OW240913.1:318222039-318248789 GCA_933207985.1 Pelobates cultripes | reverse complement strand
GTTTCTGCCAAACATCTCCACTTTGGTCTTGTCTGTCCAAAGTACATTGTTCTGGAAGTATTGTGGCTTGTTCAGATGCAACTTTGTAAACCTAAACTGTGCTGCCATGTTCTTTTTAGAGAAAATAGGCTTTATTGGCAACCCTTCCAAACAAACCATACTTGTTCTTTCTTTCTTCTAAATGTACTGTCGTAAACTTTAACATTTCACATGCTAGACAGTAGAGTTTTTTTTGCAATTTCTCTGAGAATTGCACGGTCTTACCTTGATATGCTGAGACATTCACTCCTAGGATGATTAGCAACTCTTTTGAATGTTTTCCACTTTTGAATATTTTTTTCTCAATGTAGAATAATGGACTTTAAATGATTTGGAAATAGTCTTATAACTAATGGATAGCACCAATTACTTCTCCAAGATCATTGTTGATGTATTTCCTCCTTAGTATTGTGGTAACACACACCTGAATGCTATAGACCAGCAAACTGCTAAAGATGGCTGTTAAAGAGGTGGTCACACTTGCTGATGATCAATTCATCAAGGACATTTAATTAGCAGCACCTGACTGCTACATAACCTCTTAATTCCTATGAAAGCAGAAAGGGTGTACTTAGTTTTTTCAAGCATGGCTTCTCCATTTTGGCTTTATTTTTGTTAAATAAATTATAACACCATGTAATATGTCATGTGTTGTTGTTCATCTGAAATTGTATTTACCTAATTTTAAGACCTGCTGAGTAACAGATAATGTTATTCTGTCCTATTATGTAAAATCATAGAATTCGAAGAGTATGTACTTTCTTTTTCTCATGATTGTATATATATATAATTCCCAATATCAAGTACCAGTGAATAAATCAATAAATCCGTGCACTCATGACACTTTTTTTCACTAGACTTGACAAAGGCTCATATAGGAACCAATACGTTGTCTCCATTTCTGTGTTTCATATAAAGTCTGCCTGAGTCCGGATACTTGTATTTTATACCTTGATGTGGTGACCATCACAAATTCTCTAACACGGTGAGTCTCGCTGTGATCAATGAGACAAGATTAATCCTAGATGCCTCAGTGAGGCATCTCAGAAATAGACTTCTAGAGTTCCCCAGGCAAGTGTTGGACTAGACAGTTTGCTTCAGCAACAGGCAGCAAGGGGGCATCCATTTAAAGAAATGTTTGTTTAAAAGCCCAAGATGGCAGCTGTCAAGCATAAGATCGCTGTGATAGCCGGTCACTGGTTTTATATATTGTAACTGACATTTGAACGCCCAGTGCATGCTGGGGTCAATGTCAGTGCGCTATTTCAGCAGTGAGATTATCCAGCCAGTGATCGATTGGGTCTTAAGTTGTGTGATCACCCTGGGACTTAAATGCCAGTTAGGGCGATGTAATCACTGTGATTAGTTCTCAAAGCAGTCACTCAGGCTGGAGACCTATTTGTGTAACAATGAAAACTTAGGGTGTGAGAGATTTAGAATGAATGTTGCTTGTTCATGTCATTAAGTTACAAGAGATGTTTCTCGTTAAAATTTGTGGTACTGAAGCCCATGGAGCAACACAGGAGGGGAGTGGGCCTTGACAGGGCCAGAGAATTGGCAGGTGAAGTTCAGGTCAAGGGGTGTGGAAAAGTAATGTCTGGACAGGGGGGGGAGGAGAATAAGGGTTTAAATAACAGCCAATTTGGTGAACTGGCCTTTTTAATCAAAATCACACTTACTTGATACTTGTCAGGTTTGTGTGGTCTGTTCTTTTTATTGCAGGGATGGCTTCTGCCGATGAAATCTTGGCCGGTGTGAGAAGAATGGTGGAAGAGAAGGGGATGGCGTGGCTACAGGATCAACTGGGGGTCCCGAGCACGTCTGCTCCCCCCACTGCGGTGTCGGAGAGGAGGCCGACCAGGAGGGCACGTCCGCCCCAACGACTCAGCCCGGGAGCACCGCCAGCGGCGAGGAGGAGGAGGAGTCCAGCGCCGCAAAGTGGGGAAAAGGCGGCCCAGGCGAAAGGACGGGCCTCAAGAGTCGGAGTGCGCCGGGCGGGCGCTAGTTGGAAGCCCGCCGGTGGGAGAAGGCCCCGCCGCAAGTCTGCGGGCGGGAGGCAGAAGGACACGGCTGGATCCTGTACAGCTGGGATGGCAGCCAGGCAGCAGGGCCATGATGGTCCGGAACTTCAGCGCCCCGGTGAGTCCGCCCCTAGTGGCGATACTGAGGGGCAGGAGGATGGGGTGCTTGAGGACAGCTCGACGCCAGCGCCCCCTCAGGTGACAGGTGGAGAGGCAGATGGCAGGTCAGGGACGGGCTTAACCCTCACAGGGAATAGGTCCAGGACAGGTAGCAGTGACAGGGGCAGCAGCCTCTCCGGGCAGACGGGAATTGCGAGGGGGGGTGAATCCCTGCCCTCAGGAAGTTGCCGGGATGAGAGGAGAGGAGACGGCAGGTCAGCGACAGGAGGTTGCAGGGACATGGAGGAGCCGCAGGGGCTGAGGAGGAAGGAAACATGCAGAGGGGTCAGAGGCGAGCGGGAGCCCCCTATGGGCCGCTCTCAGGCGCAGCAGGACAGGAGCTGGGCCAGGAGGCGAGGAGTGAGTAGCGAGCGGCGCAGTGAAGGGGACAGGAGCAGCACCCAGAGGAGGTCAGCAGAGCAGGGGAGGAGCAGGGACAGGAGCCAGTCCAGGAGCCACCGGAGCAGGCAGAGGTCATGCACCAGGGAACGGAGGCTAAGATGTAGGCGCAGTGCTTCCAGTTCATCGGGCGGGAGTTTAAAGGACCAGCAGAGGAGGTCTTACGGCCGGGACGGTCAGGCAGCGAGACAGCGTAGCGATAGTGACAGGAGGAAGGAACGCCGGGAGGAAAGGCGGGTAGGACAACACGTGGACAGACTACCCAGGTTATATTTTCCCGGCAGGTCGAGGAGCGTGACACCTACGGTCCCGAGGAGAGGCCAGGCGGAAAGGAGTCGGCGGCAACAGGAGTCTCCGGAGCCTGAAATGGCGGACGGAAGGACAGCAACCCTGCGGCCGGCCACGGTCGGGGGCACTGGCGGTGAGTCACGAAGTACACCACACACTGGGTCCTTATTGGGTTGCTTAAAATCTTTCATTAACTCCTGGGCGGGAGATGAGGGGTCAACCCCGCAGTTTGGTAGGGTATGGTCGCCAGAGGACGGGGGAGATAAAGAAAAAGGGGCGGAGAGGATGGTGACACACAAGTCGGGTGCCGTCGAAACGGGGGACGGTGAGTCGGGAACCGGAAAGGCAGTCGGGTCTGGCCAACAGGCGGTCGGGGGTGGTGAGATAGCGGACGTGGCACGGCAAAACGTGCATGTGTCCTTCGCGGGACCACTAGGATGTCACCTGAAAGCGGAGGTAAAAGAAAAAATTGGGAAGGGGGAATTCATGGAAATCTTCTCCTTACTTCCACTCGAGGAATTTCTCGACTTGAATGAGGAGGATAAGAAGGACGCTAAAAAAGAAGAAGAGGAGAAAAAGCGGCGTTATCGGAAGATACCCAAGACTTTTGGGAATTGGCTCAGAGCCTTCTGTATTTTGGCGAGCGTAGTTGGGGAAAAGCACCCAGAACGATGTTCGCAGCTGTTTTGTTACGGGATAGGGGACGCTTACAGGACTTATGGGGGATTAGCATGGTGGCGGTACGACGAACAATTCCGCCAACGGTTGGCAGCGAATCCGAGTATGAGGTGGGATCAGATGGACCTGCCTTTATGGATGAGAATAATGATGGCCCAGAAAAATGCGCCCGGACACGGGAAGCGCTGTACCGGCCGGACAGAAGAAGGGGTTCTGTTGGCTGTTCAATGAAGGGCAGTGCAAATGGGGGGCATCGTGTAGATTTAAACATGAATGTTCCGGATGCGGGGGAAATCATGGAGTCAACAGGTGTTTTAAGAAAGGAAAATCGAACTTCGGGGGTGCAGCAGGGACAACAGCCACGGCAGTGGCGACTGGGAACGTCACCGGTGAAGGTCGGCGCGATGCTGCCGTGGTTAAGGCAGTACGGTAATCAGGAAGAGGCGAGGTTCTTATGGCGGGGGTTTACAGAGGGTTTTGTTATCCCATTCAAGGTCAAAGGTCCGGGAACCATGTGTGCAAACCTTAAATCAGTCCGGGACCACCCGGGGGTAGTGCGGGAAAAATTAATGAAGGAAGTCCAGATGGGGAGGATGGCGGGGCCGTTTCCGTCCCCGCCGATAGAAGATTTAAGGGTGTCTCCGCTGGGGGTGGTCCCTAAAAAGGAGGAAGGGAAATTTCGCCTGATACATCACTTATCGCACCCACGGGGTCATCGGTAAATGATGATATCGACGCGGCGCTGTGTTCCGTATCCTATGCATCATTCGATCATGCGGTCGAGTTGGTTCGGAGAGCGGGACACGGTGCACTGATGGCAAAGGTGGACGTGGAAGCAGCATTTCGGCTGCTCCCCATTCATCCGGGTTGTCACCACCTTTTGGGGTGCTTCTTCGAAGGGGGTTTCTTCATAGACCTGTGTTTACCGATGGGCTGTTCCATCTCGTGTTCCTATTTTGAAAAGTTTAACACCTTTTTGGAATGGGTGGTACGACGGGAGTCGGCTGGGGGATCAATCGTGCATTACCTCGATGATTTCTTGTGTGTAGGGCTGGAAGGATCTGAGCGGTGTGGCCAGATATTGAGGGTGTTTCAATGGATAGCACACTCTTTTGGGGTTCCTTTGGCAGGGGATAAGACGGTTGGCCCCACCTCATGCCTTAGTTTCCTCGGCCTGGAGATTGACTCTGTAAAAGGTGAATGCAGACTGCCCACGGACAAGCTACTTTAGCTTTGTCAGCTAGTGGACACAGCGTGGCATGCGAGAAAAGTGACTTTGCGGGGGCTGCAGTCGCTATTGGGGAGTCTTAATTTTGCATGCAGGGTGATTCCGATGGGCAGAGTTTTTTGTCGACAGCTGGCCCAGGCAACGAGCGGTGTGCGGTTGCCGAATCATTACGTGAAAGTTTCGGCGGATATGAGAGCGGACCTGGGGGTTTGGAAAAGTTTTCTAAAGGAATTTAACGGTATAGTGTTTTTTCGGGAGCCGGGAGTTTCCTCCAAGGACATAGGCTTGTTTACAGACGCCTCCGGGAGCGTGGGGTTTGGGGCTTATTTAGCGGGGCAATGGTGCGCCGAGGAGTGGCCGGCGGAGTGGAAGACGAGCTCGCTGATAAGGAACCTCGCGTTCCTAGAATTTTTCCCGGTGGTAGTAGCGGTGGCGTTATGGGGAAAGCAGCTCGCAAACAAAAAAGTAGTATTTTACTCAGATAACATGGCAGTGGTCCAGGCTATCAATGGGTTGTCGGCATCATCTCCTGCAGTGATATGGTTATTAAGGCACTTGGTACTTTTATGTATGTCTAGCAATATAGTGTTCAGGGCAAGGCATGTTCCAGGTTTCTTGAATATAGTGGCTGACGCGCTTTCTCGTTCACAGTGGGAACGTTTTCGGGAAGCAGCGCCGGAGGCACAAGAGGAAGGATTGGCATGTCCGGCAGAAATGTGGCAGCTCGGGACATCATGCTTGGGGAGTTCATAAAGAATTCCCTGGCACCGGGCACCTGGGCGGCATATGTGAAGGTTTGGCATGAATGGGAAGAGTCGGTGGCACAAGTGGGAGGGGACTGTTCAGAGGAACATCGGTTAGATATACTGTTATGGGTACTGTGTCGACTATTTTCCAGGAAGGCTTCACCAGCTATGGTTGACAGGCACATGTCGGCGTTGGCCTTCCTATTTAAGTTTAATGGATGGGAGGATATAACGAAACATTTCTTGGTCAGGCAAGCCATAAGAGGTTTTCGGAGGGGTAAAAAATCGGTGGATACGAGGAGGCCAGTGTCATTCGCGGTGCTGCAAGGACTAGTGGAGGTTCTACCGGCATTATGTTATTCCAAATATGAAGTTGTGTTGTTTTCCGGGGCGTTTGTCTGGGCATTCTTCGGGGCATTCCGTATTGGGGAGCTGCTTAGCACCAACAAAGCAGGGGTTGGTGGGATTCGGTTGGGGGATGTGACCATTGGTGAAGATAAGGTACAGGTCAAGTTGTGCCGCTCAAAGACGGACATATTCGGCAAAGGAAGCTTGGTAACATTGTTCAAATTGCCAGGGTCTAGGGTTTGCCCAGTGGCTTGTGGTGCCGAATTCTTGGAAGTCCGCCCCGAGAAGGAAGGCTGTTTCTTCATCCATGCTGACGGTAAGGCTTTGTCCCGTTTTCAGTTCGTTAGGATATTTCGTGCAGGATTGGGTAAGCTGGGCCTGGAACCCATGCATTTCGGGACACATTCGTTTAGAATTGGGGCCGCAACGGAGGCGGCTCGGTTAGGTCTGGGAGACGAGCGGATCAAACAGATAGGAAGATGGGAGTCCATTCGGTTCCGCTCATACGTTAGACCGGACAAGTTGGTGTAAAAGGGGACTGGGGCGTTGTTTGTTAAGGGCTCTGCTGTTCACTGTTCTATTTCTTTTAGGTCGTTTGGTATGGCTGATCGGACATTCCTACGTTTATTGGGCGCGGAGGAGGGCCGCGATGAGAAGAGACGGAGCACAACTGGGCTTCCCGGTGGAGGCGGTGGTTCTCACTTGGTTGGGTTTCCGGGGTTTCGGTTGGCAGAGCATCAGTAAGGAACTGTTCAATAGGCTGGCATGGGGGTCAGTCCCTAACGTAATTCTGGTTCATGGTGGGGGGAACGATTTAGGCTTGATCCCGCAGCGGGAACTGTTGAGGAGGATGAAGAGGGATCTGGATCGGCTACGTAAGCTGGTTCCTGGCGTGGTAGTGGTCTGGTCCGAAATGGTGCCTCGCTTTAATTGGAGACACGCCAGGGATTCGGCTGCGATAGCGCGAAGTAGGGGTAAGGTCAATAAGACCATGGCGGTTTTCGTGAGGCGGATGGGTGGCGTAGTTGTGCGTCACAAGGAGTTGGAATGTATGCTGCCCGGGTATTTTAGGAAGGATGGGGTTCATCTATCCGACGTGGGATCGGATTTACTTAATTTGGGTTTTCAGGATGGTATTGCACAGGCCCTGTTTTTGTGTGGTGGGGGTCGCTCATGTTCTTGAGGGGGTCAAGTCATGTGCTGTGGCGGAATAGGGCCTGGGTTAAAGAGGATTTAGGTGGAATAGGAAGTGGGCAGGCCAAGGTCTAGGCTGGACTATGCCGGAGTGGAAAATTGTTTGTAGGTTCTAGCTCGTTGGTGGCTACGAATCTGGGGGTGTAGGGGTGTCTGGGTACACCCCTACAGTTAAACATATGGTTATGGGGCCTCTTTGGTAGGCCATGGGTTAAACGTTATGTATTATTGGAATGTTTTATTATGTTATTTGGTAGGGTCATTGTCGGGGGTATTGGGCAAGAAGGTCGGACATAATTAATACTTGTGACAATGACCCTAAATTGTTAAATTGTTGAATTAAAATTTTTAATAAAGCTGTGGACTTTATACTCCAACAGAAATGGTGTCACAGAGTTATTTTATTAAGGTTTAGCACATGCCGAATAACGACTGTGCACATGTCATGGTTATTTTTTAGAAAAACATTTATTCAGGTTATTACAGATTCTCACACCCAAATATAGAACAGTAAATAGGACATTCCATATCACCAGACCTTACAGTGGCCAAAAGAATAGTCAAAGGACAAGCAAAGGTCAGGGGAGTACACAATAGCAACAAAACAAGATAAAACAAGCCAAGGTCAATATTGGTGAGTTCAGGATAGTCAAGATAAGCCAAAAGTCAAATACCAGAAAATCAGAGAACAATAATAAACTCACTTTCAGGATATTACAGACCATGAAAAGGCACATACCTCCTAGTGGTCTGAGCTTATAAATGCCTGGCGTCGGATGTCACGAGGATGGCGCCATAATGTTATAGGTAAATTAAGCTAAAATCATTCTGTACTTGCATCTTTTTAGCTGTATAAACTGTTAATAACATGCCAAGTAATTTTATAAAATGTTAATAGCATTCCAAGTAATGTTTGACACTGGAAAGACACGCAGGATCAACGAATGGGTGCCGGATCAAAGGAAGATTACTCACATTTTTGGTGCTGGAATGTCGCAGAGCATTCTTTTTGTGCCAAAGAGCTTATGTTTATGTGATATGTTTTCCAGCATCAGCAAGGAACAAAGTTCACTGCAACAAAATGGACTCTAATATTATTATTTGGTATTTATACCGTGCCAACAAATTCCACAGCTCAGTACCAATATAATGAACAGAAGACAATGCCCATACGCATAAAACCTAGCAAATACAGTACTTTTATAGAAAGTGCTTAGCAAGATAATTTGTGATCTTACAATTTAAAGGTAACAATGGGCAGTTACAAGGGTGTTTGAAGTTGGTGGCCATATATCTGGGACATATGTAAATACTGATTAGCTTTTGAGGTATTCAAATAGTTAAGATTAGAGGTAGCTGAGGCAACATGCTATGGGTTAGTGGTAGCAAATCTTTTAAATGTTTGATTTTTTTGAGGTGAAACAGGGGTTGGAACTGGATCTGGAGAAAGAAGGAATGCAAACGAGGGTCAGAATCCACAAACACACTTCCCTGTAGTTAATGAGGGAAGAGGGGTAGGTTTTTTTTATTTGTTTTAGTTATGCACCGGTCTTTCCTGTAAATGGACACAGATTTACTAAGATGGTGTATATAACCGCTCTGCTGCTCTTGGAAGTCAATTTAAATATATGTAATATTTGTTATAACTGGTCACAGACTGTCTGCTGAGTGTATTGGGGTCAGGGCTATAAGATGTAGATAAATGAAACGTATGATAGATGTCCTGGATGCAGCTAAATTAAGATGTATCGATTTGTTATATGATCTAAATGTATCTGACAACAGGTTCGGACTGACCAGTCGGGCAGATTGGTCATGGACAGAGGGTTCGAGGCAGTCAGGTGCCCGGCAACACAGTCATGCAGAGATCTCCTCAGCCAGAAAAACAGGATTTCTGCCATATTCCATCCAGTGATATAGTGCAGGGCCCTGCAACATATTACGCTGTAGATAACCACCCCCTTCACCCCCTTCTCCTTTCTTAGGGAGACCAGACAGCGATCATTCAGTTCTTGCTGCCATGTCTCTGGCCCATGTGCGGTGCTGTGTGTGAGGAGGAAGAGGCGGGCCCGGGCAGTGACATAACTTCCTGCCCTGCCTAAAAAACACCCGGAAGATAAGAAGCTGCAGCAGCCTGGCAGACAGCACAGGTAAGCTCCTTATAGATTTTTTTTTGTACAGCCTCATTGCACTCACCTCAGCACCCCCTGTACCTACCCCTGCACCCACCTCAGCATTCCCTGTACCCACTACAACTCCCCCTGCACCCACCACAACTCCCCTGTACCTACCCCAGCACCACCTGTACCCACCTCAGCACCCTCTGTTTCCACCACAACTCCCTGTACACCCACCACAACTCCTCCTGTACCTACCCCTTCACCCACCTCAGTACTCCCTGTATTCCCCACCACAACTCCCAATGCACCCACCACAACTCCCCTTGTACCTACCCCTGCACCCACCACAACTCCCCTGTACCTACCCCAGCACCACCTGTATCCACCTCAGCACTCCCTGTACCCACCAAAACTCCCCCCTGTACCCACCACAACTCCCCCTGTACCTACCCCTGCACCCACCTCAGCACTCCCTGTACCCACCACAACTCCATCTGTACCCACCACAACTCCTCTTGTACCCACCACAACCCCATGTACCTACCACTGCACCTACCTCAGCGCTCCCTGTGCCCACCACAACTCCCCCTGAACCTACCCCAGCAACCCCTGAACCAACCTCAGCAGTCCCTTTACCCACCACAACTACCCCTGTACCCACCCCAGCACCCCCTGCATCCACCTCAGCACTCTCTGTACCCACCACAACTCTCCCTGCACCCACCACAACTCCCCCTATACCTACCCCTGCACCCACCTCAGCACTCCCTGTACCCACCACAACTCCCCCTGTACTTACCACAACTCCTCCTGCACCCACCACATCTTCCCCTGCACACACCTTAGCCCCCCTGTCTCCCTGCATCCACCTCAGTTCCCCTGCACTCACCTCAGCCACCATTCCTCCCTACACCCACCCCAGGATCTACCCATCCTACTGTACCCACCACAGCCCCTATGCCACCTCCACCTACCATAGCCACAAAGCCTTTCAGTACCCACTACAGCCCCTATGTCCCCTCCTGCACCCACCTCATACTCTTTCCCGCTCCGCGCCCACCTCAGCCCTGTGCCTCCCTGCACCTACTATTTCACCTATCCTACTTATGCACAGTAGAGCCTTTATTATCCAAACACGCACCCACTACAGCCCCAGTAACCACAAGATGCCTACTACAGATTCTATCCAACACACACTGCAACACAACCAGCCCTCTCTACTCACATACTGCACTGAAAATAGTCCGATCGGCACACGCAAAAAACCCACAAGGAGCCTCACTGTATAGACACAAACCCACAAGCAGCATCCCTACACATACACATCACAAACAGCATCACCATCATTGCAATACTGCATACAGCCTCCATACACACAATTATTACAATCACTTATATAGCGCCAACATATTCTGCAGTGCTGTACAATAGGTAAAACATGACAAACTATTCATTCTAACACAACACATTGACATACAGAAAGACAACATCACTAGCAGCAACCCCACAAGTAGACTCCAAACACATGTGGCTACTTGTATGGTTGCACATGTGGGGGACGCTGCTTGTGATGTCATCAGGAAAAACAGTGGAAGTGTGTAATTAGATTTGCTTTATTTCTTCATTTTAATTGCTGGGGAGTCATGCCAGCAAGGGTTACTCCATCTAAAAACAGTCCTTGACAAGTCCTGGTCTTAAAGGGCTACTCCAACCATCATGACCACTTCTGCTTTTAGAAGTGGTCATTGTGGTAGGAGTCTATATGTGCAGCATTTCTGCTTAAAATGCTGCACATCCAGAGATATTTGCATTTTTGTGCCATGGGCTGGTTATACCTCCAGCACATGTGACTAAGGCAGCCCGGAACTCTGGTCTGGCCTGCCAAATGTCAATGCTGTTCAAAAAATACACCTGTAGTCAGCGCACAGAACACTTTGGTGACACATGTGGTCAGGGAAGCTTGATTTCTCCGCTGTAGAGTCCCTCTTAGGCCTCTCTGCCTCTGTCAATTTTGTAAACCGTTCTTTTTGCAATATTTTTCTTAAGCCCGCACTTACCCCCTCCCCTAACTGGCTTCAAGCACACATGAGCTCTTTGAGAAGCATTTGATGGGACTGCACGAAGGAGGCTGTGGCATAAGATGAGGCATGAAGAGGGCCGTAGGGAGATTTTGCCCAACACTGGACTCAAAGTAAGTTTTTTTTAAACTTAATTTGCAGCATTATAAAATGGGAACCTAATTAGAAATGCCAAATGGCAAGATTGTGCCATGTCCTTGAGCAAGCGATTCATGTTGGTCAATGGAAAAATATCAATGACTCCAATGAGTTCTATAAAGAGGAATATGTCAAAATAATGTGTAGGTATAACAAACATTTGATTGAAATCATTAGTGGTAAACAAAAGGGTCACTTGCAAATCGGGGCTGCAATGTCTCTCTCTAGATACATGCTAAGCCTGTAAAACGGATTTAACTTTTGCATTCAGTAAGAGATAGTGTGTAGCTCGCATAGGGAAAGGCAAAGCATTTGTGAAAGATTTCATGTACTTACGTGTATGCCTTCAATTGTACCTTCTCCCTGCTGTTCAAATACTTGTAATAGGTTGTTAAATATGTGTTGATAATTGTATTCGTCTACCGAACGAGAGACCACCTACCCTGGGTAGCAAGCAGCATTAGAACGGGAGAAAACCGCAACTTAATAGAAACATAGAAACATAGAATGTGACGGCAGATAAGAACCATTCGGCCCATCTAGTCTGCCCAATTTTCTAAATAATTTCTTAATTGCTCCGGGGTGGCCGCCATTTGGCATACGAACACGTGGCGAGAACAAAGGATGGCGGCCATCTTAAAACTCACGAACGCGGTCAGCGGGGCGTACGCATGAATTGCCTGGAACTATTTTCGGCAAGGCAAACATGAGAACGCCCGGTCTTCATGGAAGTCCTGGATGTATACGTTCCCCTCCACGAATCAAACTGGCATTCGGTAGATAGAATCTACTGAACGAGGGGAACATTCGTATGTAACCAGCTATACCATATATTCGTGTAGTTGGACGCGAACAGAGACCGGCTCTTGCTACTGACTCTAGCAAGAACTCTAGCTCGGATACCTCCACATGGCGTGCCGGTCAAAACTTCTACACGATGCGAAACGGAAACTACCTAATGGAAATTCGGGAGATTTGGATATGTGAATACCAGTATCCTCAGCTACCCAGGGATGTTAAAATTATAGTTGTATGTGTTATGGAAAGTACTTTTCTGAAAATTGTTAAAATGTATAATATTTCTGGCCAGCAGATAATTGAGCTTTGTGTATTGTTGAAACTCAGTTATCTAGCCTGGCCCAGAGGAGGAGTTTTGTATCACATAAATTGTGAGTCCTGTGTGCCAGTAAAATCAGTCTTGTTCCAGCATTAAGCCTTGGCTCATGTGTGGATTATTCGGCGATTCCAGGGATATTTCTACTTGTGGAGTATTGGGTGATTTTCTTTTATGGGAAGAAGGGAATGCTTGACGGTGATACCGTATACTACCGTCACAGCATTTACTCAAGAAAATTGGCTTTTTTTTTTTCAAGGAAATACAACTATTTTATAAGCGTTTCATATATTTTTTTCCCCCTGCATTACTTCATGTGAGGTTTGCTGGAATCCACCAAAAAATAGCTGTTGGTCTTTGTTAATTGAGCTGATATTTTTTTATGAAAAGCTCATATCATTGAAATTTTAACACAAAAAAATACATCATAAGACAAACTAGGGACTGCTGTGACTTATGGTAAATTCACAAGTTGACAATACTTGACAAAAAAACCCCCATCAAGTTCATTATTACAATGCACAACTGTTGTCAATCTGCATAAATTGTTCGTATATGTTATGTCCCTCACTGCGATGAGGCTCACTGAAACTCTGACCTTAGAGAGCATTCCTTATTAGATATGTAACTTTGTTATGCTATGTGTATGTGTTGATTTCTATAAATCTGAATAAACCTCGATTTAAAAAAAAAAAAAAAAAAAGCAGAGTTACTGGTGTTAGTCTAGAACTTGATGAATATGTCAGTTTATTGAACCATGCAGAAATATTTTCAATATTAGAGTGATTCAAAGGATTTCTGATTAATCTTTCTCAAACACACAATGGAGCAAGGAATGGTGTCCGTCCACAGGTATCATAAACGTTTAGAGGGCGTATGTGTCTTAATTACAGTCTTAAATTAGAGTTTGCTAACTCACAACATGTGTTTACGTGTCTTAAGTAAGTATTTCAAAACTAGAAGGTTCTAACTCTAACTAGGTAAAGTCATGCAACAGAACAGGTTTCCATTGTTTTGGGTATAAGGTCAGAACAACATTCCCTATGGCAAAATATACAATAAACAGGTGCAACAAACAAAAATATCTTGCACGTTTTGCTCACTTCTACAAAACCCTAAGACACTATTCTCACTCGAGCCCGTTCTCAAGGACACCTCTCTGGCTTTCTGATTGCTTGTTTTTGTCTTGGAACAGTTCAAAAGTTCATGCAGACATAAGATGGTAAAGTCAGAAACAAAATGAACTCAAGTCAGGAGTAGTATGGCAGCAGGCTACCGGTCGGTACATTTCCTGATGTGCCATGGAAGCCGGAACCATTTCCGTTTCCAGCACAGCTTGGCCACATAAAAGTTGCATATCGCTCCATTTATGTGACTCTAGCTGGATACGTCCACTGCAATCGAGCGCCGTCCCCACCAATCAGCTGACCTAGTCTTCAGAAAGAGGCCTGGAAATGGCAGCTTCATACATGATTGTATGTGTGTGTCAGTGACTATGTCTGCAGTGAGTTTGTCTGTAGTAATCTTGTGTGTGTGGCAGGGAGTTTCTCGGTTGTAAGTCTGTGTGTGCAGGTGCCAGTGAGCTTGTCTGTGATAGGAGCTTGTGTTTGCCAGTAAGATTGTATGTATGTTTGCATTGTCATATGCTTACATTATGATTTAATTGTTTTCATAGCATATATAATATGCTAATGTTTAATATTTACTTTATAATTTTTAATATATTACTTCGTCTTGCTACCCCAAATGGTTGAATAGTTATAAGCATCTGAGTTACCAAGGTTAGCCATCTTGCACCATGTTACATAGTTACAAAGGCTGAAAAGAGACATGCGTCCATCAAGTTCAGCCTTTCTCAAATCTTTCTTTGCTAATGATCCAAAATAAGGTGAAAACACCCAGTGGAAGCACTTTCCTATTTTGCAACAAACTAGGAAATAATTCCTTCTTGACCCCTGAATGGCAGTCAGATTTATCCTTGGATCAAGAAGCTATTAACCAACATATTAAAATATTATATGATGGTATCCCTGAATATTATGTTTTTCAAGTATTTATCTAATTGCTGTTTAATCATATTTATAGACTCTGATAAAACCACCTCTTCAGGCAGAGAATCCCACATCCATTTTTACTATAAAAAACTCTTTCCCTTGCCTTAGACGAATTCTCCTTTCTTCCAGTCTAAATACATGACCTTGTGTCTTTTATAAATAGATTTCCAGACAATGATTTGTATTGGCACTGAATATATTTGTATAATGCCATCATACCCCCTCTGATGTGCAGTTTTCCCAAACTAAAAATATTTAAATTTGTTAACCTTTCTTCATAACTAAAATGCGTCACTCCTTTTATTAATTTTGTAGCCTGTCTCTGCACTTTTTCTAGTGTTATAATGTACTTCTTTAGAACAGGTGCCCAGAATTGTAAAACATATTCAAGGTGTGGTCTTACCAGCGATTTATAAAGAGGCAAAATTATATTTTCATCTCAAGAATTAATGCTCCTATTTATACATAACAATACCTTACTGGCCTTAGCAATAGCTGATTGACATTGCACTTTGTTGCGTAGTTTGTTGTCTATAAAAATTCCCAAATCCTTCTAATGTGTTGTTATCTCTAATTCACTACAATTCAAGGTGTAAGCTGCCTTGTGTATTCTGTACCCTGAAGTGCGTAACTTTTGTTCATTTTTCTTCCTTAAATTTAAACTGCCATTTGAGTGTTCAGTCCCCCAATTTATCTAAATCCCTCTGCAGCAAAGCAATATCCTGCTCACATTGTATTACTTTACAGAGTTTCGTGTCATCTGCAAACACTAAAACATGGCTTTCAATGCCTATTTCAAGATCATTTATAAAGATGTTAAGCAAAACGGTTCCAGAACAGAACCCTGAGGGACACCACTTGCTCCAGCTTGATAATTTACCATTAACGACAACTCTCTGTACTCTATCCTTAAGCCAATGTTCTATTCAAGAACAAGAATTTTCATCTAGACCAATTTATTTTAGTTTGAACACTAACCTATTGTGAGGAACCGTTTCAAACTCTTTGGCAAAACCCATGTAGATTACATTCACTGCAGCACCCTGATCTATACTTCTACTTACTTCTTTGTGTAGAATGCAATTAGGCTAGTATGACATGACATATGTTTCATAAAACCATGCTGATGATTGCCAATAACAATGTTTTTTACAATTAATTCTTGAATATTATTATTATTATTAGAAATTGACAGGTAGCGCAACAAATAGTCCGGATATTGTTCCACAAACTGCAAATAGTCCCTGTAAAGCACAGAGAAGTGCTTTTTTGAGAATTTTTACCCACACAAAAGAACTTCAGCAGAACTTTGAGTGTAGGAAGCTCTGGGGCACTGTTTATGAGATAGTATCCCTGCACCTTACTCACTGTAATAAAGAGACATGTGAAGAGTCAGAAAGAGTTATCACTGCTTCCTCACTTTAGTTCCCCATGAAAATAAAAGTAATGGTTTCTTATATTTCAACTGGATTTAAATTTGAGTTATGGGTAGAGGGTTCTTGGATGCTCGTGTTCCAATGTGGAGCCTGCCTTGGCATCTATTAACCGTAATTTTAGCTCTCTAAACCCAACTGCCACCAGAGCTTGGTTTTGTTGGGCTGATGATAACATTCCATCCCCCCCTGAAAACCATAAAAAATCTGTCATTACATGTATCCCTCCCTAGTGATCTAGTGGACCATCTCCTCAGGAATGGAGGGCTAGTTATTGTTTTCAATCAAAATAACTGATACATGCCACAAATGATCATACTGATGCAACTTACAATACAGTTTTAGCATAAATGCTGATTGTTATCTTCTGAAAATAGGACTGGAGACAGACCGTGGAGGCTCCACCAATGGCCTTATACTTAGTCCATGTGTATAACAAATACTCAACTAACAAATATCTTGACTATTTCCTTAATTTACATCCAACAGGATATAATATTTTTGCTACAAAGCCTTAATCATGATGATAACTGAAACATTATATCCTGTTTTATGTGCATAAAGGAAGCATCTGAGAATATATCTAGTCTTCGTTTGTTCATTAATGTCATGAAACTAGAGCATTACTGTTGGCAGAAAAGGACTGCAGGAAAGCACATACATTAGGGATCCTATACTGAGAGAGTGCTTAACATTGACAGCGTATAAATGTGTCTGTAGATATTGAACATAAAATGTTTGTTGAGGAGTTAAAAGGGAAATCTCCCAGGCTAAGTTGAGGCTCAGATGCCTGTGGAACGGCACATACTGAAATAGTTGATACATGAGTTTAGACAAGAGAATCTTCTGAAATTACACTGGGATGCACCACAGGGCAACGGCCTAGGCTCAGCAGCCTTTTGAGGGATAAACAGTTGCGAGCTATACCTCCAGGGTCTGGAAGAATGATTCTCCTCAATACTTCTGTTCTATTGTGCTGCTTATCATTATCCTGCTGGCAAATCATGTTTTAATAAACAGCCTCTCATATTCGTTCAACATTTGAAACCCAACTAGAATAAGCATCAAATTATAGAGGGAAAATATATATGTACAGGCCACTTAGTAATGGTGAGGGTAATAATTTTTTGAGTGCATCCAGGAACTTTAAGCGTAGGATATGAAGACAAAAGTTGGTAACCAGAAGTGTCTTTGAGGTGGACCAGGTACATATCTATACATAGGCGTGTGCCGGGTGTGCCTGTGTATTGAGACCGGCAGGGGAGATCTCAGGATCTCCCCTGTCGGCTCATGCAGAGCCGGCGCTATCTGAGCGCCGGTGTTCTATCTATCCCCTACCTCGTGGAAATCCCCTACCCTCGTCACTTCCGGTGAGGGGAATCAGCTGGATCCTGTGCTGCACATGCGTGCTAGCACTCCTGCTACTCCTCCACAGCAAGGTCCTGGAAGGTAAGTAAAACTAGTTTTACACTTTCATTATAGTTAGTGCATTCACTAAGCTTAGGCACACAGGACATTTAGGGTTACGTGAGGGTTCAAATTAGGGTTAGGTAAGTGATGCTAACCTCTCTCACACTCTATTCTTACCCTAACCCTTGGGGTAAGGGTTAAAATAAAGTGTGAGAAATCACTATTTAGTGATATTCCCCTAATGTGAAATATCACTAAATATGAACAAGTCCTTAATCCTAACCCTAATTTAAACCCTAACATGTCCCATGTCCTAAGCTCAGTGAATGCGAGTTATTAAGTAATCTGCCCCCACCTCCACTGGACCACCAGAGAAGGCAGCAGCACGGCCCCCCCTCCCTACATAAGTTAAGAAGGGAGGGGGGATATTTATTAACTAATCTGCCCCCACCTCCACCCCCACAAATCACCCAAACATACAGCACACACACATACAGCACACACACACATACAGCACACAAACATCAACCACACACACACAGCATCCTCACACATACAGCACACAAACAGAACACACACACAGCACACACAGCATCCTCACACATACAGCACACAAACAGAACACACACACAGCACCCACACCCACACACACAGCACACAAACAGCACTCTCACACACACAGCACACTAACAGTGCCCTCACAAACACTAACAGCACCCTCACACAGCACACTAACAGGAACCTAACAAACACACACAGCACACTACCAGTACCCTCACACACAAACAGCACCCTCACACACAGTACATTTTTGTTTCATGAGTGGTCATTTGCAGATCTACATTGCTGACCTCCTTTGATTTGGCGGTAAACTCACTGGATAGTTTCCTGTTACGGGCGCTGTACATTCTGGCTTGGGTAAAAGTTCTTCCACATATTTCATTTGCAGAAAATGTTTTCCAACTCCTTTGCACATTTTAGATATTATCTTTATTTTCACTTCACGCCCAAACAGGTTCACATCTCTGATCCAGTTAAATATATTCAAATTGGGAATAGGGACAAATGACAAACTTTTGTTCAACAGTGTGACATGTAATTCAAAGTCAGACAAATTGATGATTTTATGGTCAGCTAAAGAATTTAATTGTAGCTTGTTCTTTTTGGCCTTGTTGTATTGTATCCACTTTTTCCATGTCCTTTAGACATTCTTGCTGGGGTCAGAGCCTTTCCTCCTCCAAAAAAGAGGAGGAATTGCCCAAAGAAGTAGTACTGTGAAGAAATGTAAAAGTTTTATCTACTGGTTTGAGATGACTTCTATTAGAGGTCAATGGTGGACGGTCAGGTGGAGCCTGACACTCACCCCCCTCCCTTTAACACTTCAATAATATTTATTTATTTGGTGAGGGAAATAGGAACTTTCATTATCAGAATGAAGGCTAATAAATACATTTGAATACATTTTTATTGCCACTACAACAGTCATCTAAGAGTGACCTGTCCACATTTCGACACTTGAGGATCTTTGTCAGAGCAATTTAAATTTACTGAAGATCTCAGAGCTTGTTTCATGCTTTAATGTAAATTAGATATGGCTCATGCCTTATTGTCACTTTTTTGCAAACTAGTTGTTACCAGTTAGTTAAAAATTCAAAATGCTGATGTATTTTTTTTTTATTTTATTTTTTTTTTTTATTCTTTATTTTTGCAGTGCAATGAAAAAAGATACACGCTTATGGATACATGAATACAAAGATCCTGCACTGTTTTAAATTTTTTTGATAGCATGCAAAGAAGGCACATATAATAGTTAGAAAAAATAATAACAGACTAGGACTATTAGGTAAGTAAGATATAAAATGATAAGCATAGCCAATGGAAACACAGCAGAGTATACTGGGAGTAATGTGCAACCCTTTATGAGTAAAAGACTATTAGCCGATTTCGCTTTTCTGGTCCAGCAACAGTCCCACATGTAACCACTCAAAATCACAGGACCTCCAGCCATCCACCACGTGCTTTGCCACTCTATCGCAGATCAGTTTTGTGAAAGCAGCGCCCGCTCGGCAAGCTAGAAAAAATTGCACTTCAGCCATGGCCTCAGAGCAGGGGCGTACCTAGAGCATTTGGCACCCGGGGCGGATCCTGTGCTTGGCACCCCCCCCCCCCACCCCCCTCCCCCCCAAAAAAAAAAAAACCTGTAAAAATGTTAAAGGTTTTATTTCTTTTATTTTTACAATTTGTAAACTTTGCAAAACCGCTGTCAGCCCCTCCTACAAAACCTTTGTCCTGCCCTGCCCCTCCTACAAAACCTCTGTCCTGCCCCTTCTACAAATCCTGTACTGCCCCATCTACAAAACCCCCGCAACCCCCTTCCACAAATCCCCTGCTTATCCCCCCCTTATAAAGACTCCTGTCCCAATACAAAACCCCCACCCCCTTCTACAAAATCCCTGCAGCCCCACACACACATTTACAGGCAGACAGTCACACACTCAGTTACAGACAGACAGTCACACACTCAGTTACAGGCAGACAGTCACACATGACATTTCCTCCGTGCGGCCAGTTTATCAGCTGTTTGCTTGAGTGAGCTGTACCTGGCCGCCACAGCCTCTTCATGGGACACTGTCGCGGCCACAGCTCACACAGCCCCCTCCCACATGGGGCGGTACAGGATTTTGCCACCCAAAGGCAAAGTAAGTTTACCGCCCCCATGTGACATCACAATGCCCAGCCATATGATTTGCCATGTTAGCTAGCGCCAGTGCTGCAGTGCCGCCGTGTTTACATTAAGCTGAAGTGGTTCCTGGGGACTATAGTGTTTCTTTAATGTAGGTAAATTAGAGCTTAGTGCCACGAATAATATACTAGATTGCCTACTTACAACCAGATGAGGATGATGATGGGCTCTAGCTGCAGTCTGGCTCCACTGGTCCGGTGCAGAACAGGCTCTCTGGAGGCGGTTTGTAACTGTGGTCACAAAAATCAATGTTCTGGGAGAACGGGAAGCAGCTCCATTTTTGGGGGTCCTTTACACAGCTCAAGGTCTGGGTCCCAGGATCCACCTTCATGTTCCACCAATGAGTTTGTTCACAGGGGGTGGAGTGTGTGGGGGATGTCCTGATATGTGTGTAAGGAATGCATTGTGTGAAATTGTGTTTGTATGTGTAAGGGCTGCAAGGTGTGTTTCTGTGTATGTATGGGATGCATTGAATGTGTGTAGGGGGTGCATTGAGTGTGTGTAATGAATGCATTGTGTGTTTCTGTGTGTGTAAGGGATGCATTGTGTGTAACGGTTGCATTGCTTGTGTATGTGTGTCTGTGTGTTTTTCTGTGTGCAAGGGGTGTATTGTGTGTATGTGATGAATGTCAATCTCTCCTCCCGCTCCAATTTCCTTCTCCTCCTCCCAATTTCTCTTTCCAACCCCCCTCCTAATTTCTCTCACCCCCGCTCCTATTTTCTCTCACCCCCCTCCTTTCTCTCTCACCCACCTTCTTTTTCTTTCTCACCCACCCCCCTTTTCTCTCTCTCACCCCCCCTTATTTCTCTCTCTCACCCCCCTTATCTCTCTCTCTTTCCTCCCTATTTCTTCTCACCCCCCTTATTTCTCTCTCACCCCCTTATTTCTCTTTCTCACCCCTTATTTCTCTTTTCTCACCCCCTTATTTCTCTTTCTCACTTCCCTTATTTCTCTTTCTCACCCCTTATTTCTCTTTCTCTCACCCCCTTATTTCTCTTTCTCACCCCTTATTTCTCTTTCTCACCCCCTTATTTCTCTTTCTCACCCCCTTTTATTTCTCTTTCTCACCCCTTATTTCTCTTCTCACCCCTTATTTCTCTTTCTCACCCCCTTTATTTCTCTTTCTCACCCCTATTTCTCTCTTTCTCACCCCCTTATTTCTCTCTTCTCACCCCCCTTATTTCTCTTTTCTCTCACCCCTTATTTCTTTCTCAATTTCATTTCTCTCTCTCTCACCTCTTTATTTCTTTTTTTCTCACCCTCTCACCCCCTTATTTCTTTTTCTCACCCTCTCTCACCCCCTTATTTCTCTCTCTCACCTCCCCCCCCTTCTTTCTCCCCCTCCCCCCTACCTCCCTGTAGCGTGGCCGAGCCCTGTATAGTCCGCGGGTACAGGGAGCTTTTGTTTCCTGTACCCGGCCGGACTAACAGGAAGTGCACACTCAGTGTGCACTTCCTGTTAGTCCGGCCGGGTACAGGAGACAGCTGCTCTCTGTACCCGTCGGACTAGCATGCTGCAGTGAGGGAGCTGACAGGAGCGCTTCCCTCCTGTCAGCCCCTCTCCTCAGGCTGCGCCCGGGCGGTGCGGTCCGCCCTCATGGACGCACCGCCCGGGCAAAGCTGCAGCCGCCTGAGGCTCTATACAGAGCGCTCGGGCGGCTGCAGCATGGGGGGGGCGGGGGGCTGGCCATGGCACCCCCCACCCTGGTGGCACCCGGGGCGGACCGCCCCCCCCTTAGTACGCCACTGCCTCAGAGCGATGCCTCTCCGTGGTACAAGATCGGAGATCACTAGAGCTTGAAGGTAAGGTCAGGTCTGGAAGTGCAGGTGGACCAGGACTGGGAGATGGTAGCGAGTTAGGCCTCTGCCCCTCTGTCGCATCAGAGTATTGTGGGATCTTCCCCGGAGACACTGCTGCAGAGTCACTCCGCAGGGCGCGCAGTATACAAGCTGCGTCCCCCGCTGCGAGAAGCAGTTGAGAAAGTCTGTGAAGATTTGCTCTAGTCTGCTGCGTGTGTCGCTAGGGTAGACAGAGGGGACAGGGTAGAAGTGCTGCATGTTATGTTCTAAGTAATTTATACTAGTCTGTTAGGTAAAAAAAATTTTTTGTACAGAACAGTTTGTGCTTTGGCTAATCATTGGGACATTATGTAAAATGCCTCTGTCACCTGCATTAAAATGGAATTACTAAATCAGGCATAGACATTTGCACTTAAAATACATGTTGGTGTTGAAGTTGCAATACTTCCCAGCATGCACCTGACTTGCACTTTATAAGTGATGGAAATTGCATTTTGCTCTTTCTATATCCTTGGCACATTCATTATAAATGTTGCAGTGAGAAAAGGTGTAGAGCTTAAATAATTTTTATAAAATATATCACTAAGAATGCTCAGAGAATGATGAGTTTCACAGGAAAATGTTACCGATATTTGCTGGATTAACTCAGCAGAACATTCATAGGGTTTATGTACTAAAGTGAGAATTGTCAGGAATTCAAAGTAAATTTCAGATTTAAAGGGTTACTCTAACCAAAAAACAATGTTTTCATAGTAACTTTGTTGTACTAGTGTTCCCCACCCCCCACATAAAAATTAAAGAAAAACAAATCAAGTTAACACTTACCTCTGTTCTAGTGCCTAGGCCATGTTCTCCTGGCAGCCCAATCCTCAACTGGTGACATCACTCCCCCTCACTGGAGGGAATGCATGTAGGGGAGCTGAGTGGCGAACTTGGACGGCATGGAGGGGTGTGGCTGTGCTGCCTTTTGGATGCCTGAAGCTAGTATGCTGTGCAAATTGACATTGGATTTCTAATTTGCACATAATGATTTTTTATAGCGCTCCAATAATGCTGCTGGAGGTGGAGTTACACCTGCTGCAGCAGAGGGGTTCAATTATGTGTGTGCAGCATTTGGCCTTAAATGTGTTACTCCAAGCACCATGACCACTTCAATAAGTCCCTATTCGAGAATATGTTGCAGGAATTATACTCTGATCAAGAATGGCCCTAGTTCCCAGAAAAGTTACAGGAAATTACAAAAACTACACACAATTTCAGGAAGCTACAAAATTCTAATCTTTACCTAATCTATATATAAAAATTGTAAAAAAAAAAAAGAAAAAAAGAAAAGATTTAAAAAGTGGAAGAAAATCTTCAAATACCTATATTTTATAGCAAATCCCACATAACATGGGCTGTAATTCTCCTTAGTGTCCTATTGACATCATCGGAAGTGACTTAGATTAGGCTTAGTCAGTTCTTATCCTTCCATAAATTTGTATGAGGAAGCATAATGAAGGCCTGATAGATGTAAAAATAAAAAAAACAAAGTATATCTCATGTAAGTGAATCAGCAATCTGGTGTATGTTTATCTATGCAAGTGCTTCTGCATGAACCGTTACTCTGCAGCTCATTCCGTTAAATACGTTTTGTGGCAAATATAAAGCTTTGTATGTTTTGTATTTATTTTTTTACAAAAATTGTTGAAAGCTTATGTCTGGCATCTTGCAAGTACAATAATTAACTTGCTGCTGTTGCCCCCCTCATTGTAAAATGAAGGCTTATGTGATCTTATGATTGAGATCTCTATCAGGAAAATAACTGACATGGGATCATTCAAGTCATTCAAGGGAATTATCTGAATGGGGCTTGTATTACGTATTATTTAATATATAATTTCTCTTAGTCTGTTCTTAGGTATAATATTTGCAAGCAGAGACACAAGGCTGAATCATACCAAGTTTTGTACAAGAAAGGAAATCTTAATCTTCTTATGTGTGTAAAATCTCGAAGGAAAAAAACACATAATTTCTTTTGAAATGGAAATTGGTGCATCATGCCAATTTTCCTCTTGTGCTGCATTGTACTAGTTTATTAACAGACATTTGCTGTTGTCCCACAGCTTTACAACAGCATTTCACATGATTGGCGTTAATATAATCATGCACTGTTTTTCTCAACTAAATTAATTTGAGGTTCTAGAGGTCACGAGAAGATTTAAACAAAACTACAGAAATTGGGACAATCACCATTGAATCCTCAAGTAAATCCTCAGGGGCTCTGTGAGCATCTATGGTTAAAGTAGACATCTGGTCACCCTGAGACACACAGCACCTCCCAGGAAGGATAATGCCTACAAACAAGAGCAATATAATAAATTATCAACATGCATGATTTATTGTGAGGCATGCTATGATTTATGTATGAGCCTAAAACGGAAGCTGCATCTATATTCACATCAGTAGAATAATTATGTAAAAAGAGCCCATATTTATTAGAACATTCACTGCCTGCTGCTGGAGTTAGTGTGGAAGGTGTTCTGTGACTAAACCACCTCATGCACCCAACTGCACTCTTCTCATGTTAGTTACAGTATAGTGACTGCAGTGGACGTTTTTACTATATTTAGGGAGGCAAGAGGGGGCAGGGGGCTAGATGGTGGTTTTAACACTACAGGGTCAGGAATACATGTTTGTGTTCCTGACCCTAAGGTGTTCCTTTAAGGATAACTCACCACTACAAACCTACCACTAGTGGCACATTTCTATTCTGTCTATCTAATTAAATGTAGAAATCGGCAACTCTTTATCTTGCCACTGGTTTCCTCCATCTTTGCTCCCTGTCAATGATTGTTATAAATTCTGTTCTTTGCACCAGGCATTCAGCACAGAGAAAGCATACAGAGATAGTCGTGACACAATGTTTCTATTTCTCCTGCTCATTCCCTCGTTTATTAGCACTGCATGTCCTATCTTTAACTGGAATAATCTTTATTGTGATCTTTTAATCTTTAATAGAAATTCACAACAATACAGATCATCACATGAAAACGGGTAATGTACATTAGAGCTGATTCCAATGTTTTATTTAAAGGGGAAGGTAATTAATGGTTTCAATAGGTATGTGTGTCCCTCTGCCCCCTGCACTCTGGGTCATGGGAGTACATGATTCAGGGGTTGACCTTTATTAAAATAGGTACCCACTGTACCCCAGTACCCAGGGGCGTACCTAGAGCGTTTGGCACCTGCGGCGCATCCTGTGTTTGGCACCCCCCCCACCACCACTTTTCAAATGTAAAAAAACCCCCACTATTTATTTATTTTTTTGTCTTCTAATTTTTTGTTTGTTTGCTTTGTTTTAAATTGTCTTCCGGTCCCCCTTCTTCAAAACACCGGCCCAGTCCTCCTTTAACAAAACCCCTGCCCCCTCTACAGAAACCCTGCACCCCCCTCTACAAAAACCCCAGCCCAGTTCACCTTCTACAAAAAACCCTTTCTATAAAACCCCTGTCCAGCTCTACAAAAACCCTGCACCCTCTCCTCTACAAAAACCTTGCACCCCCCCTCTACAAAAACCCCTGCCCAGTCTCCGTCTACAAATACCCCTTTCTACAAAACCCCTGCACCCCTTTCTGCATACGCAGTCCCTCTTCTACAAACTCCCCCTTTTACAAATCCCCTGCGGCCCTGCCCCCTCTACAAAATCCCTGCACCCCTCTCTAAAAAAAAGAACCTGCACCCCTCTACAAACCTCCTGCACCCACATTCAATGCCAAAACTCGAACATGTGTCTTGATCCAGAAATACTCAGGAGCATCTTCACCAAATCCTTTCAAATTTATACTGAAACTAAAGAAAAACTTCACCATTTTAAACTAGAGAAAAAAAACTAAACACTAATTTTACATTGGAAATGCATACAATAATGTACAATATTCTAAACATATATAGTAGATTAACAATATAACTATCATAAACAATAAATGTAAAAAAACAACAACTATTTATGATATACAAACCTGTTGGAAAGGGAAAAAACACATAGGGGAGGGAAAATATTTGCCTCCTGTAATTACTAAAAGTAAGATAATTTCTTCACAAAAATAGAATAATCTAAAATTTTACCTCATGACAGGAGGCTTCATGTTTGGCATTTTTCTTTACGTTCTTTATTTTTGTATTTTTGCAGTGTAACATGCAATCGAGAATGCTGCAATTTTAAAAAAAAAGTAAGGTAAAAATAAGAATTGAGGTGAAAAAAATATAGCTATCAGGATTTAGTTTACAGGGCCGGCCTTTGGGATGTGTGAGACTGGGAGCTGTGCGGTCATACAGGGTGCCATAACAAGAGGGGTGCCCGACCGCCGACACAGCTCGCAAGCTGAGACCCTCATATTAAATGAAAAATTATTCCCTGGTGGTCCAATAGGGCGAGCCAGCAGGGCCGGACTGGGGATACAAAGCAGCCCTGGAAAAAAAATTTGTGCCAGCCCCATAAGTCACTGCGCCATATATTGTCGCGTGTAATATGTAAGGCTATGTCTTGCCAGGACAGATGATTGAGTAATTATATATATATATATATTATATATATATATATATATTGCTTTTCTAATATAAAATATTGGTCCTTTCAGGGTAAAACGTTTAATTATACAGTAAGCATACTCACATGCAGACACAGGCAATTTCACTGACATTTCAGTGACACACACAAGCTCATTGATACACAGCCTCATAGACAAACAATCTTATTGATATACATCAGCTCATTGAC
>OW240913.1:318066794-318215112 GCA_933207985.1 Pelobates cultripes | reverse complement strand
TGCCGCGGCCCACCGGGAAATTTCCCGGTATCCCGGTGGGCCAGTCCGGCCCTGCGAGCCAGCAAGTGGTGCAGTCAACTCCTAATAATGTCTCCCTTGCGGTTCAGGAGCTCAATTAGTGAGTCAGAGTGCAGTCTCAAGGATTCTCAGCCTGTTCTCCAACTCAACTGAGCCCTGGAACCGCGAGGGAGAAATTATGATCTGCACAAAGAGGTTTAGTGCACTCCCTGCTATTCACCTCCGGACCACCAGAGGCCAACACTGGGCCACTAGAGAAAGAGGGTCCTTTGTGACCAGGCGCCGCCGGAGAGAAGGGGACTGCATGGAAACAGAGGCAGCTACAAGGTAAGAGAGTGAGTTGCTCCATTGAAATTCAACCGTGATGAGCTTCCAACCACAGAAACTCCCCCAGTCTGTGGCTGAGTAAAAAAGTTGCTGAGTATAGATGGTGTTACATCAGCGTTACTCTGCTAGTGTAACACCACCTAGCTACCTACTCTGTCATATACCCTCACCTGAATCCCATTTCCATTAACCCATGTACCTGTCTGTCTGTGTGTGACCCTGATCCTGCAATTGTGTGCCTATGTATGTATGTGACAGTGTTTCTATGTATGTATGTTACTGTGTTTGTAATAGTGTGCCTATGTATGTGACCGGGTTTGTAATTCTGAGCCTATGTATATATGTGACCGTGTTTGTGATTGTGTGCCTATGCATGTATGTGACCGTGTATGTGATTGTGTGCCTATGTATGTATGTGACCGTGTTTGTGATTGTGTGCATATGTATGCATGTGACTGTGTTTGTAATTTTGTGCCTATGTATGTATGTGACCGTGTTTGTGATTGTGTGCCTATGCATGTATGTGACTGTGTTTGTGATTGTGTGCCTATGTATGTATGTGACCGTGTTTGTGATTGTGTGCCTATGCATGTATGTGACCGTGTTTGTGATTGTGTGCCTATGCAGGGCCGGACTGGGAAGAAAATTCGTCCCGGGCATTTTTTTATTACAGCGGCCCACTAAAAAGGGGGCGGGGCCAGATAGGGTGTGTTTTGTCATCACCAATGACAAGCATGCCCCATCACAAAGTGAGCATGTTGGTTCAATGCTCTTCCAAGGTAGACCATGCGCAGAGCTCTGCTGAAGAGCTCTGGCATGAGAAAAATACCCTGTATTTGTTCTGCACAGCACAAGCAAATTTAATAACATGCTTGCACTGTGTTTGCTTGAAATTTGTCTCTATTGTCTCCATAGTTGGGATACCAGGAGACAAAAATGCCAGGAAAGTATATTGCGCAGTGTGTGTGAGGGTGCTCTGTGTGTATGCGTGGGTGTGCGTAAGGGGTGTAGTGTGTGTGAGAGGGGTGCAGTGTGTGTGTGAGTGATGGGTGCTGTTTTTGAGTGAGGGTGCTATGTGGGTAAGGGTGCTGTGTGTGTGATGGGTGCAGTGTGTGTGTGCTGTGTGTGATGGGTGCAGTGTGTGTGTGCTGTGTGTGAGTGGGTGCTGTGTTTGCATGAGGGTGCTATGTGCATGTGAGGAAGCTGTGAGTGTCAGGGGTGCAGTGTGTGTGAGTGAGTGTGCTGTGAGTGTCAGGGGTGCAGTGTGTGTGTGATGTGCGTGTCAGGGGTGCTGTGAGTGTCAGGGGTGCAGTGTGTGGGCTGTGCATGTCAGGGGTGCAGTGTGTGTGTGTGAGGGTGCTGTGAGTGTCGGGTGCAGTGTGTGTGCTGTGCGTGTCAGGGGTGCAGTGTGTGTGTGTGTGAGGGTGCTGTGAGTGTCAGGGGTGCAGTGTGTGTGCTGTGTTAGGGGTGCAGGGTATCTGTACGTGAGGCTGCTGTGACATGAGTGATTATTTCCCCCCTCCCTGCTTGCCTTTAGCCTGGGGGGGGGGGGGATCCTGCTGCTGGGGCTGCCATCCATCCCTGGTGGTCGTAGTGGTGAGTGAACTCTAGCCTGTTGGGCTAGAGTTCACTCTCGCGAGACCCAGAGCCTTGCCTCTGCTGGCAGGCTGGCTCCCTCCCTCTCTCCCCCGGCGGCCGCAATATCCTGCATGTGGGCCGGTGAGGGAGATCTCTGATCTCCTCATCGGCCCGCTGTAGACTACTGCAGGGCCGGCGCTCGGATAGTGCCGGCCCTGCAAAGACGGCAGGGGAGATCCTGTGATCTCCCTGCCGGCCTCGCCCCACGGCCACCGCGGCCCACCGGGCATTTGCCCGGTGTGCCCGATGGCCAGTCCGGGCCTGTGTCTATGTATGTATGAGACCGTGTTTGTAATTGTGTGCCTATGCATGTATGTGACCGTGTTTGTGATTGTGTGCCTATGTATGTATGTGACAGTGTTTGTGATTGTGTGCATATGTATGCATGGTCAAACTCCCACTACTCTTGGGCGACAGCAGCGACCATAGTACACATGAACCCCAATACATACAGTAAAAACCAAAGTAAAAAGTTACCTGCGCTCTTCCCAAATCCTTATGCATATTTAAATAAATGGAGGTTATATAGTAATTCCCATGGACATTAGATGCAAGGAAGCAAGGTGAATTGTTAGTGTAGGTGTAAGTGCCCGCTAGTAATTTTAAATAGTTTTTCCACACTGACGTCATCAGAGCCGTTGCCCCAGAACTTGTACAGTCAAGTAGTCCCTCCTTCCTCTAGATCCGCCGGCAAAAGCTCTCTGTGACACAGTGTTTTTCCGCCGGCAAAAGCTCTCTGTGACACAGTGCTAGCAGCACCTCGTGGGAAGGTGATCAATGTCAAAGTTTTCTAAGTTCAAATTGCACACATTGGCAAGTGGGGCGAGATACGCTATAAAAGTATAAGTTTTAGGCATTCAGTGTGTTCATGTAATTAACTTAAAGATGTATTGTATATTGTTCATATATGAGGTACTGTAGCCCAAATCGTTGCACATGTGAGTTGTATTCCATTAAGATGATTTGATGTAATTTCGCTGTGTGTATGTAAGTAACTGAGCTCCACTGTATAACACTATTTATAATCCTTCGGTGAAACTCAGTAAGCAAATGTATTTTGTATTCCGTGTCGTTTATAGTTTTCATGCACACTTCTATGAAAAGAATAAAATATTGCACCTATCAGAAGCTCTCTTATCCTTTCTTTATTGATGCCAAAGGGCTGCTACAGTAGGACCGCCTAAGAGGTTTGCCTTGACATGGCAGGTGGGCTTGCATCTAATGGCCAGTGGATTTACTAAATAACCTCCATTTATTTAAATATGCATTCGGATTTGGGAAGTGTGCAGGTAACTTTTTTCTTGGGCTTTTATGACCTTTGTGTCTATGAATGTATGTAACTGTGTTAATGTGTGTATATCTCTGACTGCGTTTTGTGATGTCTGTGCATGATGATGTGTTTCTGTGCATATATAAGACTGTGTGTGCCTATGATGATTGTGATGGTGTGTTAGTTCATGTCTGACAAGGTTATTCACTTAAACAACAATTGTCAGGAAAGTTATTTTCAAAGTCAGCTATGCTTCCAGCTCAGCCCAAAATATGAAATCCACTTAGAATTCCTGAAAATGTATGTTGTTGTGTGCCTATGTATGTGATGGCATTTGTCTGCATATGTATGTAAATGTGTGTGTCTATGTATATTAATGTATTAATATATAAGGGCTATAATGTAATGTCTAAAGGGGGTATACATCACTATACATATACAGCAGGGGTTCCAAATAAATGTTTCCTGTGGAACCTATTGACATAGTGTATCAACATCCTGGACCCCCTCAACCCCTCAGTTCTATAAACTTTTTTTTTGTATGTGCCAGTGTATGTATCTGTGTTTGTATGTGCCAGTGTGTGTATCTGTGTGTCAATGTGTATCTGTGTGTGTGTATGTATTTGACACACAGATACACACACACACACACACACACACACACTGGTACATAGTGGCACACAGATACACACACTCACAAACAGATACACACACCTTTATACACAGTGTATATCTGTGTGTGTGTGTGTGTGTATGTATGTATCTGTGTGTCAAGGTGTGTGTATCTGTGTTTGTATGTGCCAATGTGTGTCTGTGTATCAAGGTGTGTGTATCAGTGTGTATGAATCTGACACACAGATACACACACTGGCACATAGTGGCACATAGATACCCCCATGCCTCACTTGCCTAATCTATAGGCTGCCCCCCATGCCTCACTTGCCTAATCTATAGGCTGCCCTCCATGCCTCACTCCCCTAATCTATAGGCTGCCCCACATGCCTCACTTGCCTAATCTATAGGCTGCCCCCCATGCCTCACTTGCCTAATTTATAGGCTGCCCCCCATGCCTCATTTGCCTAATCTATAGGCTGCCCCCCATGCCTCACTTGCCTAATCTATAGGCTGCCCCCCTATGCCTCACTCTTGCTTCAATCTATAGGCCGCCCCCTATGCCTCACTGCCTATTCTATAGGCTGCCCCCATGCCTGCCCCCCAATCTGGGGCTGCTCCCTCATGCCTCACTTCTAATCTTATAGGCTGCCCCTCTCATGCCTCCTCAGTACCTCTAATCTATGTGGGCTGCCTCATGCCTCACTCTTCTTGCCTCAATCTTGCTAGGCTGCCCCCCCACGCCTCACTTGCCTAATCTATAGGCTGCCCTCCATGCCTCACTCCCCAACTTGTGGCCGCCCCACATGCCCTCACTCTGGGCTCAATCTTATAGGCTGCCCCCATGCCTCACTTGCCTACCTCCTATAGGCTGCCCCCATGCCCTCCTCATTTGCCTAATCTATAGGCTGCCCCTCATGCCTCACTTGCTCAATCTATAGGCTGCCCTCTATGCCTCACTTGCCTAATTCCAGTAGCTGCCCCCTATGCCTCTGCTACTCTTGCCTATTCCTATATAGGCTGCCCCCATGCTCACTTCTACCTATGCTGCCTCATGCTCTCACTTCTCACCTATAGGCTGCCTCTATGCCTCATCACTCCCTACCTATAGGCTGCTTGATGCCTCACTCTGCTCTAACACCCATAGGCTGCCCTCACTACCAAAATTCTGTAATCTATAGGCTGCCCCCATGCCTCTGCCTCTACCTATAGGCTGCCCCCATGCCTCACCTCCCTAACCCAGGCTGCCTCCCCCATGCCTCATACTTCTGCCTACCCATAGGCTGCCCCCATGCCTCATTTTAAGCCTAATCTATAGGCTGCCTCTCATGCCTCATTTTGCTTCCACTCCATAGGCTGCTCCCCCATGCCTTACTTCTATGCCTAATCTATAGGCTGCCCCCCATGCCTCACTCACCTAATCTATAGGTTATTTTAACCCCCCCCCACACCCTCCCCTCTCTTACCTGATCTGTAGGCTGTCTCTGGCTGCATGTGTTGCTCCCCTGCGGTTTCAATCAGCAGAGAGAAGCAGGGATAAGATGCAGCTTCCTATCCCTGTCTCTCTCCATACACAGCGCCACCTACTGGCCGGCGCCGGTATTGCAGTTCATTATAAATCTCACAAGAAAAATAGCAGAACAAGCTGAAAAATCCAAGGAGGGGCCAAGTGCCCCCCCTTCCCCCCCCCTGCGGACGCCCATGGGTGGGAAGCAGGGTGTAGGGTTGCAACTGTGAAGTAGTGTGGTCCGCTACCATCTTTAGGCCAGCATATCCGTGCAGTTCTGACAGACCTGTATATGCTTTGTTTCAGTAGATAGGTGAGCAGCAGGTTCAACCGCAATGGGGACAGGGATAACCCCCACTGGTCCAAAGGGGAGCATAAGGTACATGCCCACAGTATCTAGATCTGTATCCAGATCCTGCTGAGGAGGTCGGCCACCAATCCCAGACGGACCCACACTAGACCGCGCTACATAAAGGTAGTTGGTTCACACCTAGTGTCCCCTATACAGCATCATGCATCTGCCATGCATCCAACAGAACAAACTGCAACCCCCTATAACAGGAGTCCTACAAACACATACTGACATACACACACACAGACATACTGAAATACATACACACAGACATACATACATACATACATACACACACACTGACATACATACATACAGATAGACACATACTGACATACATACACACAGACACACACAAACACAGACAGGCACATACATACATACATACACACACACACAGACATACATACATACTGAAATACATACACACAGACAGACATACATACACACATACTGACATACATACTATAATTATCAAAAGAGGAGCACAACCAACTAAAAAGGCAAAAACGCTTTATTATACAAAAATACACAAAACAGGTATCAATATAGTCATATTGCAGTATCAGGTCAAACATATATAGCAAATTTGCTAACAATGACTGAAAACAAGAAGGAAGCGATCAGAAAAATTCTGATCTAAGTAGTACAGACTAAATGGTATAAGCACCAATATAATAACACAATATTATGATACCTGTAGAAAAATGTAAAGTAAGAAATACATACCAAAAATAGACCCTATCAAGAAACATGAGAAGAGGGTGAAGATGTCAAAACCTTATAGCCCCCATCGTTTCGGCACTATACGCCTTTATCAAGGGAGCATTCTTTTGTTGATATACATACTGACATACAGACATACATACACATACAGACATACATACAGATAGGCACATACTGACATACATACACACAGACAGACATACATACAGATAGGCACATACTGACATACATACACACAGACAGACATACATACATGCATACAAACAAACACATACTGACATACATACACACACACACACAGACATACAGACATACATGCTGAAGAACATACACATACATACATACTGAAATACATACACACAGACAGACATACATACATATATACACACACTGACACTCCTGCAGGCACTCAGGGGGTGGCAAATAATGCCGCCCCCAAATGCCCCCCCGTGTTCCCCTGTCACGGGGGGGTTAGGCAAGAGTTGGCCTGATGGCCACCTGATGGACCCCCCTGGCGGGCGCCTGTCTCCCTGTCAGACGTGGCGAGAGAGCTGTGTTCTCTCTGCTCCCTCTCGCCGTGCTCCATTTGCTGATGCCGGGAGCTGGAATATGACATCATATTTCGGCTCCCAGCATCAGCAGACAGCCCACACGGTGAGAGGGAGCAGAGAGAACACAGCTCCCTCGCCACGTCTGACCGGGAAACAGGCGCCCGCCAGCTCTCCAGGTAGGGAGGCTGGGTGGACATTTTTTTATTTAAAAAAAATAATTTGTGAGTGTATGTGTGTGTCTGTGTCTGAGTATGTGTGTGTCTGTGAGTGTGTGTGCCTGAGTATGTGTGTGTCTGTGAGTGTGTGTGCCTGAGTATGTGTGTGTCTGTGAGTGTGTGTGTCTGAGTGTCTGTGTGTGTGAATGTCTGTGAGTGTGTGAATGTCTGTGTGTGAATGTCTGTATGTGTGTGTGTGAATGTCTGTGAGTGTGTCTGTGAGTGTGTGTGTGTCTGTGAGTGTGTGTGTGTCTGAGTATGTGTGTGCACGCGTATATATATATGTGTGTGTGTCAGTGTGTGTGTGCACACGTAGATATATATATATATATATATATATATATATATATGTGTGTGTCAGTGTGTGTACCGGCCATCACTTTCTCCCAGCATTACTTTGTGGCTGTAATTTTTTAAAGGGGCCCGGTCGTGCTATTGCACGGCTGTAGCCCTGACTGAGCCCCTGAATATATAGGGCCCATTGGGTGGTCCTAAATGGTTGGGCCGGGTTCAGGACCCTGGCGGGCCGTAGTTTAAGGACATCTGCCCTATAATGACTTCATGCTGCTTTTTCACTGAAACTGTAAAAATGTAAGAATTGCATAAATAAATAATTGAGTTCTACGGACAGGATGGGGGGATGATAACAGGATATCTGTTCTTAGAATGGTCAGAAACGATTTAGCTATTTAAACCAAATATTATAATCACCAGCTGAGAGGCTTCCCAGTGGCAGCTTCTAAACAATAGCTGCCTGAATCTCAAAAACATTTGGATACAAATGTACCCATCTGGTACAAGTGGCTACACGCTGTGTGACTTTCACGAAACAATAGATCTCACTGCAAGCACCTCGGGGTTATCTTTTATACGAAGAGTTCACTGGGTTAAGGAAAATAACCAGTGGAGTGTTTTACTAAAGAAATCAGCAGCAGTAAAATTCATGGAAATTTTCTTCCAAGTGCAGTGTTCAAAATATCCAAATACTTTCCTAGCAAGAACAAACGTTGGTACAAAAATTTGCACAGTATAACATAGCTTTCTGTCTTGGGGGTTAAATATTTGATGTTATTTGTCTAAACAGTAAAGTGTAAATTGCAAAGTAACTGATACAATTTAAAAAATAAATAAAAATACAGCTACTGTCACAGCATGATTACTTTAGCCTTAAAAAGACACTATAGGCACCCAGACCACTTCATCTTATTGAATTGGTCTGTGTGCCCTGTCCCACTTTTGAGAAACTGCAATAATTACATTGCAGGACTAAGACTGCCTCTAGTGGCTGTCAATCAGACATCCACTAGAGGTGCTTCCTGGTTGCTAATGGACTTTTGGTCGGCTAACTGACGCTGGACGTCCTCATGGTCTGCATCCAGTGTCAGTTAAATCCCCAAAGGAAAGCATAGAAGCAATGCTTTCCTATGGGAAGAGTCTAATGCACTTGCGACGCTTTCAGCACATGCGCATTAGCTCCCCCCATCGGATGATGTTGAAGGAGGCTGAGTGCCAACCCATTAAGGGTTGGGGGCATACAAGGGGGAACCAGAGGGCACTATAGTGCTAGGAATACAGATTTGTATTCCTTACACTATAGTATCCCATTAAAGGAACACTCCAGACACCATAGCCACTACAGTGTAGTGTTGTTCCCAAAAAGTATTCACACCGTTTTAAAATTATTTGACTTTTTACTTGTGGTCTGCACTGTATCAATGAGAACTGGAAGCCTGAGATATTAGGATGTACCCCCTGTTTTTTAAATTTTTTTATTTAATAGCCCCCTACTGCTGGGGGAAGCCCCCCATTATTTAATTTAAAGTCCCCCACATGATAGTTATGGGTTTGGAGCAGGGTGGGACTAATTTTTTTTTTGTAAAAGAGATTAACATCATGCTAAGCGGAAATATCTAGAGAGCACGTGTCTCACAATATTCAGTAAGCTAGAAGGTTTGTAGACATGAAGAAGGACTAGATAAAGCATAGGTGGTCAGGCAAGGCACATATGTCTATAGAGAGAGTGTAAAGTAAGCTTGTAAAATAAGAAAGCTTCCCAGACATATAGGAGATAACCTAGATATACACATGTCCACTTTTTAATTGTAAGTCTTCTCAAGAGGGAACCACTGGATCTCAGGAAATTATTCCGTTACCGCCACCAACAGAATAAAAATGATGAAACAAAATAACAGGCTTAATACTACAGAGATATAAGCAAGATGGCGACTACTGGTTTCATGTAGACATTTAACATCCAGCAAAACGGTTGCATATGTAGATAAGTCCACTATCAGCCGACACCCACCGTCGGGAAGCGCAGGGGCTCTGCATGGTTGTCCTCTGAGGAGAGAGTGTAACTGAAGCAAGGCAAGCCAATTCATCTGCCCTAGGTCTGTACGTAGGCCAGCATCTTCGGGCCTCAGACTTGGGTGCTCCACAGGGCCAAGTCCATCCCTGTCAGGGAAGAGCAAGCAACTGGGGTGTTCAAATGCATCTGCCTGTGTGGACTATGCTCCGACCCAGACACCTGCGTAGTCGATTTATATTATTCCAGAAATCTATTTTTTAGAGCGAAAGAGACTTCATCAGTCATTTCTAATCACTAAAAAAAACAAATCCTGTACATTACAATGTGACTCTATAAGGGAATTGCACACACTACTACCAATCAGGACACGCGCTCTGTCACTCTCTCACCATGTCTGTAAAGTCCGCCTACCACGTAGCTTGTGAAGCTACGTCCCTGCAATGAGTTTTGGCATGTTGAGATGTCAATAAAAAAAAAACAATAAAAATTTGTTAAGAAAACAATGAAAATTGAATAGAAGTCAAATCCAACAGTCATAAAATAAATAAATAAATAAGAACAAGCAAATGTAGACACCATAACGGTATTTATTTTTATATGGAAGGATTGCTTGAGAGGCAGTAACCAACTGTACATAATAATCTACCCATTATTGGCGTGAGTGAGCTTATTTTTAATACAGGTTGTTTCAGGAAGCAGAACTTTGCATGAAATTTGCAATACATGTGATATGAGAGTCATCACATACCCAAAAAACATGTCAAGAACTGAATGTTTTTTTTCCCTCCCTTTCATGTTTGTTCGCACTGCATATTTAATAAATAACCTTCTTTGTTTGTTCATAAATCTCACAGTGCAACTGCTAGCCCATTCCTGGAACTGCTATTCTTTTTAAAGTATGCAAATGAACAGGGATGATCATACTTACACCTCTATCTCTCTTTAGCTGGGATCTCTTAAATCTATAAATCTATTTTATTATTGTCAATAGCTTTTTTCCATACAAAGTGTCTGAGTTTATGTAATATATTTTATTATAGCTTCTTAATTTGCATTGTTCTTCTCTCATTTGATTAACGCAAAGCCGAGTAACTTCCAACAGCTCAGCTGCTGGAGACTGTAATGCTCATTAAATCAGCTATCCCAGCTGAGATTTTTGGCAGCTATGGTCTACAGCATTTTCTATCTACAGGGAGTGCAGAATTATTAGGCAAATTAGTATTTTGACCACATCATCCTCTTTATGCATGTTGTCTTACTCCAAGCTGTATAGGCTCGAAAGCCTACTACCAATTAAGTATATTAGGTGATGTGCATCTCTGTAATGAGAAGGGGTGTGGTCTAATGACATCAACACCCTATATCAGGTGTGCATAATTATTAGGCAACTTGCTTTCCTTTGGCAAAATGGGTCAAAAGAAGGACTTGACAGGCTCAGAAAAGCCAAAAATAGTGAGATATCTTGCAGAGGGATGCAGCACTCTTAAAATTGCAAAGCTTCTGAAGCGTGATCATCGAACAATCAAGCGTTTCATTCAAAATAGTCAACAGGGTCGCAAGAAGCCTGTGGAAAAACCAAGGCGCAAAATAACTGCCCATGAACTGAGAAAAGTCAAGCGTGCAGCTGCCACGATGCTACTTGCCACCAGTTTGGCCATATTTCAGAGCTGCAACATCACTGGAGTGCCCAAAAGCACAAGGTGTGCAATACTCAGAGACATGGCCAAGGTAAGAAAGGCTGAAAGACGACCACCACTGAACAAGACACACAAGCTGAAACGTCAAGACTGGGCCAAGAAATATCTCAAGACTGATTTTTCTAAGGTTTTATGGACGGATGAAATGAGAGTGAGTCTTGATGGGCCAGATGGATGGGCCCGTGGCTGGATTGGTAAAGGGCAGAGAGCTCCAGTCCGACTCAGACGCCAGCAAGGTGGAGGTGGAGTACTGGTTTGGGCTGGTATCATCAAAGATGAGCTTGTGGGCCTTTTCGGGTTGAGGATGGAGTCAAGCTCAACTCCCAGTCCTACTGCCAGTTCCTGGAAGACACCTTCAAGCAGTGGTACAGGAAGAAGTCTGCATCCTTCAAGAAAAACATGATTTTCATGCAGGACAATGCTCCATCACACGCGTCCAAGTACTCCACAGCGTGGCTGGCAAGAAAGGGTATAAAGAAGAAAATCTAATGACATGGCCTCCTTGTTCACCTGATCTGAACCCCATTGAGAACCTGTGGTCCATCATCAAATGTGAGATTTACAAGGTGGGAAAACAGTACACCTCTTTGAACAGTGTCTGGGAGGCTGTGGTTGCTGCTGCACGCAATGTTGATGGTGAACAGATCAAAACACTGACAGAATCCATGGATGGCAGGCTTTTGAGTGTCCTTGCAAAGAAAGGTGGCTATATTGGTCACTGATTTGTTTTTGTTTTGGAATGTCAGAAATGTATATTTGTGAATGTTGAGATGTTATATTGGTTTCACTGGTAATAATAAATAATTGAAATGGGTATATATTTGTTTTTTGTTAAGTTGCCTAATAATTATGCACAGTAATAGTCACCTGCACACACAGATATCCCCCTAACATAGCTAAAACTAAAAACAAACTTAAAACTACTTCCAAAAATATTCAGCTTTGATATTAATGAGTTTTTTGGGTTAATTGAGAACATGGTTGTTGTTCAATAATAAAATTAATCCTCAAAAATACAACTTGCCTAATAATTCTGCACTCCCTGTATTGTCCAACAAATCACCTAAAATCCTTTTTTTTTCTGTGTTGCTGGACAGACAAACATCCAGGTCAATACCAAAGTCCAATCTGTCTCATTAAAAATGGCAGTTATACATTTAAAGCTGATTATTTATTTGTTCACTTGTTTTTTTATCACTCTGGTAATGTGGACCTTGGACCCGTAAATACCCAATGGAAAGCAGTGGTGTAGCTGCCTTACTCAGAGACGTTAGAGTCTACCTTTTGTCTAATGCTTTATTCTAATGCTTGATGTCCACTTCTCTTACTTATGTTTTAAGCAGTGGTGTCTGATTTCCCCATTGCTTGATTATTGAGTTTCCCTGCTTAGTTTGTGAGTGCACTAAGTAACCTGTCCAGTTACTCTCCTTCATCATTGGCTTCTGACCTCGACCACCGTTACAGATCACCCTTTCTTTCCAAGATCATTGTTGGTTTGTGACCTCGACTTTAACTTGCTGACTATGTTTATGGATCATCCTAACTTTCTGTTACAAATTTCCTTATGTGTTCCTTGTATCTTTACTAGCCCAAGGCTAACAACAGAGTAACAGATGCAGCTTTCAGCTGCCCAAACTCTCCCCCTCATAACTAAAAATACATTGGAAATATTATTAAAACAAAGCACACACTAGGTGAGGATACAATGCATCAGGCATCCCATGGTTACTAGATGTCATGCAGATCTTCCAAATCTAGCGGGACAGTTCCGGTTTTGTTCCCTAGTGTCCCCATTTTGTGTACATCAGTGAGCATTCCTCAGAAAGTGTAGCATAAGTGCATCATCATGTTTGCTCTGTGCTAAGGATACTAGGATATTTAAAATTAAATTGATTACATCAACTTCCATTGACTCAATTGGTGTCAGTTGTTTTCTCTCCAAACTTCTGCACTGAATCCAGTCCTGATATCGAGTTCTTACAGATCCCTCATGGAGTTGGCAATAGCATTATTTGTGGACTTGGAATCAGACTCTTCCACACCAAGAAAGCAAATAAAGATAAATTGTTCATAGTTATACCTTACACTAGCCTCTGGTCCTTAGCATGTTCTGTTAGAATAAAATAAAATTAAGTATTATTTTGTACCTTTATTTGTACCTTCAAAAACATAACTCATTCAATTGATAATTAGCAGATGTAATTTAACACACTACCTTTTAAAATAGCACAAATTAATTTAGCAGCAGCATCAACAAGTTTTCAATGTCTAACACCGACTGATACAGGGAACTATACTAAACTTTTGAAACATAATTTTCTACTCAGTTCCGATGTGATTTGTGTGCAGTTCATTACCTAATGTCAATTGAAAATGTAGTTTCTGGAACTAAAGATTAGAGGGAACAAACTGAGTAAGATTATGGATCAAAAGGTATCTTCCCTCTACAATATGTATTTGAAAAACTGCTCTCAACACTGCAAGGTGTAAATGGTATGGATTGAGTGACGCCCATATGGCGCTACTTTAGAAAAAGGGAAGTGTCCCTACAGAGCCATTAATAATGATGCCATTTGTAAATACAAAGTTTCCTGGGCATAGGGTTAGAGAAAAACTCATGATTATGGCAGACATAAGGTTTAGATGATTATCGATGTTTAGAATTGGGGGATTGTATTAGGGGGAATAGGGTTAGAGTCAGGGCCAGATTAAGAGCCCAGTGGGCCTGATGCTGACAATTATGATGGGGCTATTTACAGAATCTTATCAACCAAAAACACTAAAACAATCATACCTCCCAAGCATCATGTATTTGATGGAGATGGTGTTGGAGGGAAACTCAAAGGATGCAGCTATACAAAAACACATAATCTATGCTAATCTCTCTCTAATTTATGTTTTCATCTTTCAAGTAAATCCATAACCCCTAACAGCAGTGTCCAGTGAAGCAGGAAGTCAATGTGCGGGGTAAAAGGGTGTGCCGCTGGCGCGAATCACATGACCCGACCTGCCAAAAGGGGTGAACATGCCCAAAAAGGGGTCATTGTTTGTCCAAAGAATTGGAAGGCCAGCCTGGCATAAATGCATGCCAGACTGCCTGCCAATCATGCAGGCTGATCAAATAAGGGCATACTATGCAGGCAGCACCCTGAGCTTGGCATAAATACATTAAATGATGCGCCTACTCCACGCTTTCTAAGGACTGTCCCCTAGCACTCACATGTCTTCTTGTCTCCTTATCATCTTACTAGCAGGCAGAAGTTCCTAGTATATAGTCTGAGACAGAGAAAAGGTGTATGTAGTGAGTGTAGAAGAAACGGGACATGCCACAGTGTTAGAGAGACCAAAGTCTGCATTATCTAAACTTATTTTATTGTCAGCCAGTCCACACAGGTTTTGTTCTCATCGGACACTATAGTCACCAGAACAACTACAGCTTATTGTATTTGTTCTGGTAAGTAGAATCTTCCCTCCAGGCTTTTTGCAGTAAACATTGTCTTTTCAGAGAAAATAACTCTGATGGCCACTCCTTAGATGGCTGCAAGAGGTTCCTCCTGGGGCAGTACAGTACTGCCTAGTATGCAGCACCGCCATTCAGTGTCTCCACCCTCTGCATGTAGACACTAAACTTTCCTCATAGAGATGCATTGAATCAGTTTATCTTCATGAGGAGATGCTGATTGGCCAGGGCTATGTTTGACTTGTGCTGGCTCTGCCCCTGATCTGCCTAGTTGACAGTCTCAGACAATCCTATGGGGAAGCATTGTAATTTACGCAGACCACCACTTCCGATGATGTCAGCAGACAGAGTCAGTTCAGAGGCAGACAGGGACAGAGCCAGCAGCTGCATACTTGAATACAAGTAAGAGTTTACTATATTTAGGGGGCGAGAGGGGGCCAGGGGGGCTAAATTGTGGTTTTAACATAATAAGGTCAGAAATACATGATTGTGTTCCTTACCCTCTAGTGTTCCTTTAAGCAAGAGTATGTGAATAGTAGTTAAGGTTGCCACCTTTCTTGGAAAAAAAATACCAGCCTTATACATTTGAATAATTAATTAGTTATGCGTGACATCACATGATGTAAATCACAAGGAGTGACATAAGAGAAAATTCTGTAAAATCACCAACAAACTACTCACAGTTTGATTCTGCTGTATAGATGGATTGCTCCCAGTGTCTCCCTGTCTCCCAGTGTCTCAGTCTTGCAAGTCATCCAGTCTCTCAGTGTCCCCATGTATCACAGTGTCAGTGTCCCCATGTCGCCCAGTCCCCTAGTCTCCAAGTGTCTCAGTGTCCCCATGTCTCCCTGTGTCCCCATGTCACTGAGAGACCCAGGGACACAGACACTTGGGGACACTGGGAGACATGGGGCACTGAGACACTTGGGGACACTGAGTCACTAGGGACACTGGGAGACATGGGGGCACAGACACTTGGAGACTAGGGGACACTGAGACACTAGGGACACTGAGACATGGGGACAAAGACACTGGGAGACTAGGGGACACTGGGAGACATGGGAACACTGTGTCCCTAGTGTCTCCGTGTCCCAATGTCTCAGTGTCTCCCAATGTCCCTATGTCTCACAGTGTCCCCATGTTTCTCAGTGTCCCCGTTTCTCTCAGTGTCCCCAAGTGTCTCTGTGTCCCCAGTATCCCCTAGTGTCTGTGTCCCCATGTGTTCCCTAGTTTCTCAGTGTCCCCATGTCTCCCTGCTGCCTTTCCCCCTCACTTACCTGAGTTGTAGAGCTGCTGTCTGGACTCTCTGTGCTGTGTAGCTGCTCCGCCACGGATCAGTGAGTAGAGAAAGGCAGGGAGGGATATGCTGTAAATTCCTATCCCTGCCTCTCTCCACACACAGTGACCCCTACTGGCCGGTGCTGGTATTGCAGAGTAATCTCCGTTTATACTGAGAAAAATACCTGCATTTGTATTACCTGAATAACTGCAATACTGGCACTGGCAAGGCAGCCTCAAATACCAGCTGTGACAGTAAAATATCAGTCAGGTGGCAAACCTAAGAGTAGTGTGTTAAAAAAAAAAAATATATATATATATATATATATATATATATTTTTTTTTTTTTTTAAATGGGCCTATTCCATGGGCCTGGGCCTGGGCCTGGAGCTGCAGCTCCATCAGCCCCTATGTTAATCCGGCCCTGGTTAGAGTAGGGGAGTGTATGGGTACAAGAATTATGGCATTGGGGGCTTAGGAAAAAAAGGCCATTTAAGATTAGTGGGTACCTGACTTCAAACTGCTTTAGACTGTAATTACTACGACTTTCTGCCCAGCAACACCAGAGACAAATAGTATTAAACAAAAATACTTCTTAATCTTGAGTTTTGAAGATCAAGACCACTTTCTTCTTTTCTGAAGTTGGAATGCAAGCAAACATTGACACTTCATTGCACTACTGTAGATTAAGGACTAATGAGGCAATCTAATAGATGCTATTCCGAGTATAGACTCAAAGGTTTATGGCTGAGACTTGATGACGAGTTAAATATTAACGTCTGACTATTGGCACTTCAAAATCTGTGTTTAATTCTGCACTCCCCAGAACACGTGCATTTTGTGAAGTGTACTCACCAAACTGAACAACTGCCGAATTCTATAGCAATGGAGTGTTTCATTCAAACCACTTATAGTTCTTAAGAAGAATGAAACACTTATACTTTGAAAATATTACCAAATATGCTTCAGAGAAAATATCTTGACTTTTTAAAAAAAATTAAGAAATCAACCAGTCTTCATGAACCTGTCAGATGAAATAATAATAACGGATTTATAACATGTATTCACATGCTCCAGATCAAAACACTACCATAGTACAGTTTGTAAGTTTAATGAAGACAATATGTTGAGAATTATAACATTTAGTCATGGTGGTTTACCAGTATTATAATTTGAAATATAGAATAATTAAATAGTTTGGTGGTTATTCACTCGGTGCAAAACACTGTAGGAGAACACAACCAGTGCTGGTTTAATTGGTTTAGAGATTTAGCTTCAGTAGGATCCAAACCTTCAGGACCACTTGCTGGAAATTGTTTGGAATCAGATACTCAGGTATAACTATGACCAATAAACTGCACCCCGACTTAGGATCGGAACCTGTTCAGCAACGCTGGCCATCACTTTTCCTCCAACCCCATCCTACAAAACAAAGCGATAACCTAGGTTAAAGGGGCAGATATAGCTTCCATTACAGAGATGGTGTCAAAAAAAAGCAGGAGACCCATTCCAGAAAAGCGAAAAGACTGGAAAAAGGGTAAATAGAGGAGAGGGAAAAGGAGAAAAGTGCTGGTCTAACTTTTTCACACCACAGATCGACAAAGGAGAAATTAAGGAAAAAGTTATATATCAGAAGGATCAAGGCAGAGAGCAACAAAGAGTTGATCATATAACTCATGGTTAGAATCAGTAGAACTCTCGCCTAAATTTCTTAAAAGCTGCCGTAATGTACAATTAGAAAAATGTGAAGAAGAGCTACAAGGAAGCACAGTAGAAATAAAAAGTGAAATAATGTCCTTACGAGAGAGAATGAAAAATATTACAAATCTAACAGAGAACATGTATAATCAAATTGGGGCCCAAACAGAAAATATAAAAACATTGGAAGGAAAGAACTGGAAGAACTGCAAAGACAAATCGCAGAATTAGAGGACCAGTCAAGACGAAACAACATCTGTCACAGAGGAGTCCCAGAACAAATGTTACAAAATGACCTGGAAGCGTACATAAAGAATTTTTAAAAAATTTTAGGCATACAACCTGAAAAACTGATAAACTCAATGAAGCGTTTCCACAGAGTCCCCAAACCTATGAAAACCCCAGACCATCTACCCAGAGACATAATGATCTGCCTACACTCATTTAAACACAAGATCCAAAGTGACTGCTATGCAAGAGAAATCACTGGTTGAATCAGAATATAAGGACTTTAAGATTTTCCTAGATCTATCGATCCATACCCGAAGAGTCCACCAGACATTTCCACAGTGTACCTCAATTCTAAGAACAAACAACATAAAATATGCCTGGGGGTTCCCAACAGGGGTTAACCTGCAATTTGAGGGGAAGAGACAAGTATTCTTGTCCCACCCAGAACATGTCTATACATGTCTTCAGCAGAAAAACATTAAGTAGACCAAATGAGGAAAGAGGGAGGAAAAGAATAAAGAGAACCGTAAAGGGGAGAAAAAGGAAAGTAAAAGAAAAATGTTTAAACCAAAGACGGAGGCAAGGCTGAGGGGAAACGGACAGGGGGGTGAGAAAGTTTAATTAAGGCATAGAAATCAATGAAGGGGAGAAGGTAGAGAAACGGAAGCAGCATTCTAACTAATATGTAAAAAAGGGGAAAAAGGAATGTGTATATGTATGTTAAGTTATCAAGTTTATTTCTTCAAGTTAAAAGACTGTTACTTTGTACTACAGGAATCACCTGCTCTGTCAACTTTATATTGAAGTTTAATGGCCTCTACTGCTTGTTGCTAATTAAGCATTCCTTATTTTCATTTGCAACCATGGGCGTCCACAGGGAGGGGCAAGGGGGGGCACTTGCCCCCCCCTGGATTTTTCAGCTTGTTCTGCTATTTTTCGTGTGAGATTTAAAATGAACTGCAATACCGGCGCCGACCAGTAGGTGGCGCTGTGTATGGAGAGAGACAGGGATAGGAAGCTGCATCTTATCCCTGCTTCTCTCTGCTGATTGAAACCGCAGGGGAGCAACACATGCAGCCAGAGACAGCCTACAGATCAGGTAAGTGGGGGGGGAGAGTTTGAGAGGGGGGCAGCAGCCTATAGATTTTTGGGGGGCAGCAGCAGATAGATTTGGGGCAGCAGCCCATAGATTTAGCAGCAGATTTGGGGGGGCAGGGGGCAGCAGCCCATGATTTTGGGAGGGGCAGCAGCCTAGATTTGAGGGCAGCAGTAGGGGGCAGCAGCCCATAGATTTTGGGCAGCCCATAGGAATTGGGGGCAGCAGCTCTTAGATTTGGGCAGCAGCCCATAGATTTGGGGAGCAGCAGCCTTTAGATTTGGGCAGCAGCCCATAGATTTGGGGCAGCAGCCCATAGATTTTAAGGCAGCAGCCTATAGATTTAAAGCAAGCCCATGATTTGGGGGAGCAGCAGCCTTTAGATTTGGGGCAGCAGCCCATAGATTTTGGGGGGCCGCAGCCCATAGATTTGGGGGGGCAGCAGCCTATGGATTTGGGGGGGGGCAGCAGCCTATAGATATATAGAAATGAACAGGAAGGGTCAGCAAGGAGCTGGAAGGTAAAGCAGCACAAAGGTAAAGTAGAAGGAGCAGAAAGGGTCAGAAATGAGCTGGAAGGGGCAGAAGGAGCACAAACATAAAGTAGGAGAATGAGCAGGAAGGGCCTGTAAGGAGCAGGAAGGAGCACAAAGGGACAGCAAGGAGGACAAAGGTAAAGGAGCAGAAAGAATCAGAAGGAGCACAAAGGTAAAGTAGGAGAAAGAGCAGAAAGGGACAGCAAGGAGCACAAAGGTAAAGTAGAAAAGGGAGCAGAAAGGGTCTGCAAGGAGCAGAAAGGGATCAAAATGAGAAAGGAGCAGAAGGGTGCAAAATAAGCAGAAAGTAGCAGAAAGGTAAAAGAGCAGAAGGGGCCAAGGATAGAAAACCGTGTCAGAATAAAAAAAAAGACTGTCAAATGAAGGAGAGGAAAAGGAGATTGGAGCAGGAAGGACAAATGAAGTGAACCCTCCACTTTATTCTGGACACCACATCATAGGGCTTTGGTACCTGGGCCTGGCAGGGAAACGCTGGACCTTCTCATCTCCAAAGGTAAAAAAATATCGGTGTTAATGTGTTCACTTTTATTTACTGAGTGTCAGGAAGCACAGAGTGCCGTTGGGTAGGGGTGTTGCTTATTGGCTAGAGCGGTCAGCTGGCACTCTAAGCCAATCAGTAGCTTCCCATTCATAAAAAAGTTAAAATATTTTATGAACCGGGAACTAGCGATTGGCTTAGAGCGTCAACTGACCACTCTAGCCAATCAGCGGCACCCATGTCTGACGTCAATCTGCACTTCCTGACACTCTGTTTCAGAAGCCAAATACCACTGAGCGACCTGGAGCTGGAGGAAGCCTTTGGGGTTAAACCATTTGAGAGCGATTTAACCCCTTAAAGGAAAGCGAGCACCCAGGGGCTTCCTGGCATCATAGCATTTTCATTTAGGTGAAGTTGTTATGGTGACCAGAAATGTCCTTTAATTTGCTTAAGGGAACACTATAGTGTCATTAATACAAACATATATTCCTGACACCATAGTTGTGAAAACGCTATTCACCCTGGCTTTATGTGATAATGGCTATGCCCCTTCCCTTTCATGACACTGTCAAAAAGGTACCAAGCATGGATGTCATTACAATTATGCCCCCCCCCTGGAAAAATTCCTGCGGACGCCCATGTTTGCAACCAATTACTATTTTTCTTGTGAAGTTATACTTAACCAAGATTTCCATTCTTCATGCATTATTATTAAAACATTATTGCTGCAGAAGCATGCCAAGGTTAAAGTTCTTTATTTAAATAAAATATATTTTATTAAAGTGACAGTATCCAATTAGTTTTTTCACCAGCGGTTGAGTTCCAAATAATGCATGCCGCGAGTTTAGTATGTCGCCCAAACAGCTGTTTCCCCTTTTCGCTGTGTAAAATGACTCAGAGCACTCTGATTGGTGGATTCCAAGCCAACCAAACAGAGTGCTGTGACAGGTAAATGGAGAGACTGACCTGTCAGAGCACTGTGATTGGTTGGCTTGGAATCAACCAATCAGAGTGCTCTGAGTCAAACTGCAGGGCATGAGAAGGCTTTATAAGCCTTTTCCCGCCCTGCGGAGCTCAGTCTGCGCAGTGCCCTCGCTGAGTGAAGATGGATTATTTTTTTGGGCGTCAAAGTTTCTCTTTTTTCGGCATGTTCTTTTTTTTGTGCTCTGGTTTTTTTTATTCTAACAGTTGAGACGGGACAATTATGGAATTTTAGTTGGCCTTTTTGGGGGCTGAAGAAAGAAGAGACATCTAATGGAAAGTATGAAATTTTATTTTACAGGGTGTTAGTTTCCCCCCCCCACCCCACACACACACTACTTTTAGGGTGAGGGGGTAGTTAGGATTTAATTATTCGGGAGGGGGGTGACTATGGGTTAATGGTCCCCACCCATGACCGACGGGTGGGGACCTGGGGCGGACATTAGGTCTCCGAATTCATTTGGACTAAATGAAAATTTCACTGGTGCACATGTCTACTGACAGGTACTGGAGATGTGAGTCACATAAAGGTGACTTATTACATTTGTGGTGGAAGTTTGAGATGATTTGGGGGTTTTGGGGGCAGGTAAAGGAAATATCCCAGATATCAGTAAGATTGAACTACCACTGAAACCTGAAACATATCTACTACATTTAAATCTCCCAAAAATGGCCAAAGCGGACTACGATTTTAGTAGAACATACTTTTCTGGCAGTAAAGATCACAATAGCCAGAAAATGGAAATCTTTAACCCCTTAGTGATCAGACCGTTTTTCAATTTTCTTACTGTTAAGGACCATGGCTGTTTTTACATTTCTGCAGTGTTTCTGTTAAGCTGTAATTTTCCTCTTACTCATTTACTGTACCCGCAGATATTATATACAGTTTTTCTCGACATTAACAAACTTCTGGAATAAAAGGGAATCATGATATGTCACACATGTCATGTGTCCTTAAGGGATTAAATGGTCTTTCTAAAGATCCCATTATTTTCATCATATCATACAATTTACTATAACAAAATATATAAAATATGATGGGAAAAAAAAAAAAACTTTTTTTTTTGATCAGCTTTGACCAGCAGAGGAGCAAAGTGTGCTCTGTTTCTGGTGATAAAGCATTTTCCCCACAATTCTCACCTTTGATCTGTGATCTTGCGATGCTTCCTGTCAGTATTGCTGAACGTCCTGTCACTTAGACAGAATGCAGGCAAAACTACCGAATTTCATCCTAACAGAATGAGAACAGTTTCTCCATTCGTGTTAGGACGCAATTCGGGACTTTGTTCGTATCGGAATTTCATTCTAATGAATGAAACTCCGATTGCATCTTGCAGCCACTTAGTAGATAACTTCCTAATTCCCACGGAATCTTTCAGACAAATTTACTAATACTAGTAAAGATTACTTAGTATTAGTAAATAATCTGCCCCTACCCTAGTGTCCCTCCTCCCGAGCCCCCACCCGTGCCGCGTGAGTAAAGGCTATTAAACTGAACGAGTGACCTATTGTCGTCCCCCCCCCGTGTCCCATCCCTGAACGTAGGAGACCTCCATAAGACAAAGTAGTCCCTGCCTTGTCTTAGGTTTTAAAGAAAACTAGAGCAGACAGGAAGAAATGAAGAACAGATCATGAGAGAGGGAGAGAAGAGGAATTGATTAAAGAAAGGTAAGTTCGTCATGACAGCACCGCTTTAATGGCTTCTCAAACATTGAATATAAAATATTAAACTCTGGTTTTTTTTTCTTGTTAGGGAGGGCCCTCAGTGCCAATTTATTCTTCAAATTACTATGTCGTTTAAAGACTGTAATGTTTTTTGTTAAAACGTTCTCTAAAACAGGGTATTGCAATAATATATAAAAACACAATAATATTTACATAAAGTATATGAAAAGCACCAAAGTATAAACACACAGGTGAGAATTAAGAAAGGATAATACAACCTGATATATAGGATAAAATACAAATCAAAACCTGGTGTAATAATCTAAATAAATAGAAAAAACGCATATGGTGTACTATAGTTAAAACTACAAAAAAGCAGGTGAGGAGGAAGTGAGAGCACTCAGAAGATGTAGGAATATGCAGGCTTGCCTCCACAAGAAGGTCAAATCCATGTATGTAAATCTTCAATCATGGAATTTACCACTTTAGGGAGACAAGCCTGCATTTGCCTACATCTTGTGAGTGCTTTTACTTCGCCTCCCCCACTTACTAAATAGTTATTTTTATTTATTTTGGCAGTGGAGTTTCCCCTTTAAATCAAGGTCTAAGTTTAAAAATAATTCAAGGAAATATTTTTTTCCTGTAAATGTTACACTTACACAATCTCAATGAGATTTACTGACATGCCAATAATTCCAGCCCATATCGCTACTTTAGACTCCCCTAAAATACTTAATCAGGACCAGTTACATTTCCTGATATATCCGTGCTGAGCAATGAAGATGTAATACCAAAGTTCAATTAAAACAAATTATTTGTAAATCATTAAACTTTAAATATAATAAAAACTTTATAAAAGCTATTGAAACTAAAAGAAATGAACATGTGAAGGTTACAGATGAATCTATTTATTTTTAACCTTGTAGTGTTTCTTTAAACAATAGAAGAATTGATTAATTATTTATTGCATGATTATCTGTACACACCTTTCTCAGTAAAGCTAATTTAGTTCCTGCTCAGGTTTTAAGTAGTCTTCCCATAAATCAATCAATAAAGATTAACATTTAACAATAAAAGTTAAAAATGTTGCGATAAAAAAACTTGCTGTTCAGTAGACATGTGCATGGGGAAAAAAAATTCGGTAATTACAATATGTGTCTAGTCGAAATTCATTAAATATCAATTCGGAATGACCTGAAAGTGGTCTGAAGATTTTGGAAATTTTTGGACGCCTGTTATTCGATATAGGGTGCTCTTAAGTAGATGGCTCCCATAATTTGGTGCCTTTATCTGGATGAGATTCACGGGACAAACTCTCCTAATTCAAAGTGTCCCTAACTTCAACACAACCCTAATCGCCCGCCAAGCATAAAACACTACTCCAACCGTCATCCTAACTTAGCAGCTAAGTTTTCAGCCGTGTGGTTTTTCATGTGGCTATAAAAATGCTACACTAGCACATATGCACATATAACAGACCTCAATAGTAAAATATTAAACTCCACCCCCTATCTGCCTCCTTGCTGACATAATCAGATTAAGTTGTATTACCTTTTAAGAGGGGTAAGGAGGGTAAGGGGGGCAAGGGGGATAAGGGAGGGGGGGGGGGTGGTAAGGGCAAGCCACCTTAATTTACAGTTACATTTCAACAACAGGTTTACTTTAAAAGGGCACTTTCACACTGTTTATTCCTTAAATAAACAATATTATTAAAAACTGATTTTGTATTTACTTGGGTTCTCTTATATCTTCATATATTACATTGTTGTATGAATATCTGAAACGTTTTCAGTTTGCCAAACACTCAGAAAAGATGAAATCAGGAAGGAAACAAATACCTTTTCACTGCAACTACAGCATTCTTAAGGATTTAAATGAAAGAGCCGCTGTGCATTATGTAGAATTCCGCAGATTAGAGGGGAGATTATGAGGATTCCAGCAGAGGTGAAAACCAAGGTTTGTTCTCAGCAAATATCTTCATTTTGAAATGGTTTCCATAACTTGTGTCCCATAACATGTTTTCTAGAATTTATGTGTTGGTGTTAAGTAACTACTAATAATTCTAATAATGCAATTTCAATTGTAAAGACAAGTATGCAGTAGGCATGTGCATGGGAAAAAATTTCGTTTTGGTTCGGCATTCCGAAATTCGGCACTTCGGATCTTTGGCAACTTCGGCACTTCGACACTTAGGAACTTCGTCACTTCGGCACTTCAACACTTCGGAACTTTGGCACTTCGACACTTCGGAATTTCGGAACCTCTCTTGCAGCCGCTTGGTAGATAACTCCCTAATTCCCACAGCATTAGGGAGTTATCTACCAAAAGACTGAAAGACCTAAATTGGTCTTTCAGCCAAATTTACTAATACTAAGTAAAGATTACTTAGTATTAGTAAATTATGTTCCTACTCGCTATACCGCGAGTAGGGGCATGTCTATTAAACAGTGAGCAACCTGTGGCTGCTCACTGTTAAAAACAAAAAACACATCCCCCTACCCCCTCCTAACCTGGAGGGAGGACCTATTGCCCCCCCCGGCCCCCACTCCTGAACGGCGGGTGGTGGCAATTTTGTTAAAAAAAAAAAAAGATTGTCCTCCCTCCAGGCCCCCACCCCTGAGTGGTGGGTGGGGGCCCTAAATACTAATTAGGGAGGGGGACCTAATGTCCTCCCCCCTGGCCCCCACCCCTGAACGGTGGGTGGGGGCCCTAAGTTAGAATGAGGGGGGAGGACCTAATGTCCTCCTTCCTGGCCCCCACCCCTGAGCGGTGGGTGGGGGCCCTAAAGACTAGATAGGGGGGACCTAATGTCCTCCCCCCTGGCCTCCACCCCTGAGCGGTGGCTGGGGGCCCTAAATACTAATTAGGGGGGGGACCTAAAGTCCTCCCCCTGGCCCCCACCCCTGAGCGGTGGGTGGGGGCCCTAAATACTAATTAGGGAGGGGGATCTAATGTCCTCCCCCCGGGCCCACACCCCTGAGCGGTGGGTGGGGGCCCTAAATACTAATTAGGGGGGGACCTAATGTCCTCCCCCTGGCCCCCACCCCTGAGCGGTGGGTGGGGGCCCTAAATACTAATTAGGGAGGGGGACCTAATGTCCTCCCCCCTGAGCGGTGGGTGGGGGCCCTAAATACTAATTAGGGAGGGGGACCTAATGTCCTCCCCCCTGGCCCCCACCCCTGAGCTGTGGGTGGGGGCCCTAAATACTAATTGGGGGGTAAACCAATGTCCTCACCCCTGGCCCGCATCCCTGAGCGGTGGGTGGGGGCCTTAAATACTAATTAGGGGGGACCTAATGTCCTCCCCCCTGCCCCCAGCCCTGAGTGGTGGGTGGGGGCCCTAAATTAGAATGAGGGGGTAGGACCTAATGTCCTCCTTCCTGGCCCCCACCCCTGAGCGGTGGGTGGGGGCCCTAAAGACTAGATATGGGGACCCCTAGTCACCCGGGGGAGGGGGGATAATTGTTTTATTTAGGGCCCCCCCTCATTCCAATTTAGGGCCCCCACCCACCGCTCAGGGGTGGGGGCGAGGGGGGAGGACATTAGGTCCCCCCCTAATTAGTATTTAAGGCCCCCACCCACCGCTCAGTGGTGCAGGCCAGGGGTGAGGACATTGGTTCCCCCCCAATTAGTATTTAGGGCCCCCACCCACAGCTCATGGGTGGGGACCAGGGGGGAGGACATTAGGTCCCCCCCTAATTAGTATCTTAGGGCCCCCACCCACAGCTCAGGGGTGGTGGCAAGGGGGGAGGACATTAGGTCCCCCCCTAATTGGTATTTAGGACCCCCTTATTTTACTTTAGAGCCACCACCCGCCGTTCAGGAGTGGGGGCCGGGGGGGGCAATAGGTCCCCCCTCCAGGTTAGGAGGGGGTAGGGGGATGTGTTTTTTGTTTTTAACAGTGAGCAGCCACAGGTTGCTCACTGTTTAATAGACATGCCCCTACTCGCGGTATAGCGAGTAGGAACATAATTTACTAATACTAAGTAATCTTTACTTAGTATTAGTAAATTTGGCTGAAAGACCAATTTAGGTCTTTCAGCCTTTTAGTAGATAGCTCCCTAATACCGTGGGAATTAGGGAGTTATCTACTTATTCATCCCTGTCATTACATTGACTGGTCAAGTAACTTACATTTTATATGAATGTGTGTTACTTGATTGTTGTAAGTGTTGCAAACGCTTACAGCTGAATTCTGGCTATGTTTATATACTTTTTATTTAAAATAGTATACGGTGTAACATTATTCTTCTTCCACTGGGTAAGTATATTAGTACTTAGGCAATACTGTGCTTCGGAAACTTCGGCAATTCTGCACTTCGGAACTTCGGCACGTTGGAAATTCGGTAATTTCGGAACTTCGGGACCTCTGTAATTCGGCACTTTGGACATTCGGAAGTACCCGAATGTCCGAATTGCCTGAAATTCGTCAGAATTCATATTCGGCCCGAAACGAATTGCACATGTCTAGTATGCAGTTGCAGTATTCAATGGTTTTAAAAATAAACCCAAAGACTATTATTTAACTTCCAGTCTAATATGAGACGCTTAAAAATTGTTATTATTTTCACTTTTTTAAAGTTTATTTATTAAAATTTATTATTAAAAGTATGATTTTTTTTCAAAATTATGTATATTGATTTTTTTGTAGAATATTTGACTTTTTTGTATTAACCTCTTAAGGACACATGCCAGAAGTTTGGTCCTTAAGGGGTTAAGGAGAGCAGCTATGTTAGATCAGATTCTATTGTAATCTGACCAACTGCTCCCCAACTTGAATGCAAAAAAAAAAAAATGACATTGGAAAAAAAAACATTAAAGGGTTAGTTACTAAAACAACCTTAGCTTAATGAAGCAGTCATTCTCCTGCAGTCTCACTGGTCTATTCTCTGCCATTTATGAGTTAAATCATTTTGTTTGTAAAGCCCTAGTCACACCTCCATCCATGTAATTTGCACGGCCTTACTAAACACTTCCTGTAAAGAGTCACCTATCGTTTATACTTCCTTTATTTCAAATTCTGTTAAATTTAGAATTTATTTTCTCCTGCTCTCTTAATAGCTTGCAAACCCTGCAAGAGCATCCTGTGTGTGATTGAAGTTCAATTTAAAGTGCAGGAGAAAAAAACTTTTAAAGTAAGTTACATCTGAAAGTGAAACCATTTTGTTTTCATGCAGGAGTGTCAGCCACAGCCACTGGAGGTGTGTCTACCGCTGCATAAACAGAAACAAATGTGATTTAACTCCTAAATGGCAGTGAATTGAGCAGTGAAACGTCAGAGGCATGATATACACACAAAACCTGCTTCATTAAGCTAAAGTTGTTTTGGTGACTACAGTGTCCCGTTAAGTTTCATTATATGTTACACTTTTAGAAAACAAGAATGGAATATTTGCGGACAGTTGTCCTTTAAGGGTTTATTTACTAAACAGTGAATTTTGGTGAACTGAAAACTGAATTCATCTCAATAGTCACTAAACCACATTACGATAAGTGCTAATGGGAAAATACACCGTTTGTCCACTAATTTCTTTAATCCTTAAGAGCTATTTTTTCTGCTTTTCCATTATTTAGTTTTCCATCCAAATATAATTAAACATAGCAATAGCATAACCCATTCCATGCATACTTAATCATACAAACACGTACACACAGCCTTTACCTGTTTATTTAATATCTGAAGACATATGTGTGTCACTTACACCATTAAGAATAGTGAAAAGATGTTGGAGATTCATTACTGTAACTCGGCACTTCTCATTGATACATACTTCCCAAATGAAGTGAGACGCCGGTGGAAGGAGTAAAAGGGTGCAGACCAATTATGGTCTTAGTGTGGAAAGGGGGCGGGTCCATTTCTAAAATTGACAGGTCAGCCTAGCATAAATGCACACTAGGCTGCCTGTCAGGGTCCTAATGACTTAAAGGACCACTATAGTGCCAGGAAAACATACTTGTTTTCCTGGCACTATACTGCCCTGAGGGTGCCCCCACCCTCAGGGTCCCACTCCCACCCGGCTCTGGAAGGGGGAAAGGGGTAAAAACGTACCTTTTTCCAGCGCTGGGCGGGGAGCTCAAGCTTAAGCTGAAGTGGTCTGGGTGCCTAGAGTGGTCCTTTAAGCATAGAACGTGCACTATGCTTGAAGGGGACAGTTCTCCAGGGAACAAAGTCAAGATGGCGGAACATAAGTGAAAAGTCCTGGATGTCCCTCTAAAAACTGGATAGTTGGGAGGCCTGCAATAACAATGTGCCAGGCAGTATAATCATCTCTAGCTGCCCAATATACTGTTAAACTGATGGGGATAATTGGAGTGATCAGCTCTAGGGGGCAGTAAACAAACAGTGTTCGTCTAGCACAATCTATAGAAAAAAGGTCTTTCTTTGCAATGAAAACATTGAGGCCTAACTCCTAAGCTACTCTATCACTACGAGTCTAGGCCAAAGTTGTTCTATGCAAGAATTCTTTGTTGACATGATGTAGCAACCTTGAAGAAGTTCAGAGCTTGTTATCCAGAGTGTGTCAGACATGTTTAACCTAAGCAAGGACTTCACAGAAGAATGATAGGGAAGGGAATATTTCCAATGGTCGCTAAGTAAAACTATTGTATGTATTGTGTATGTTTTACATTTTACATTGCCCCCATCTAGCTGAGTTATACCACACCTGAGCTAAGAGTGCTGAGGTGATTGCCAGCAGTTGCAATGGAGAAGATAGTGATACATATATAGAACATTACTAAGTTATGATCTTTGACAAATATTTCTTAAATCAATCAAAATGTTTAAAAAAAAAATCAAAAGGAAGGGGGTGGAGTGTGACAGCCATGCTTTATGGTCGCAACGCAGATGGACTCCTTACCCTGCATATATATGCATGTCCTTATTATATGGTTTTTTTTTGTGATTGAAACAATACACAACAAAAATAAAAATGTTTTAAAAAAAATAAAAATACAGATTGTGATCACATTTCTTAACTTAGACTGGAAGTGCCTGTGACAGAAACAGTAGTATATGAAAAAAAGAAGTATTAGATTAAAAATTTGATACAGTAGTACCACAAGGCTTGAAAGGACAATTGCTTACTATGAGCAGAACACTGTCACACTATATGCAAACACTAATAACCTTGCAGTCCTACATAGGAGAGCATTGTGTGATTATACCATTGAACCACCACTCCTCCTTTTTATATTTAAAAAATAAATAAAAATAAATCTTTATTTCAGCATGACCAGATAAATACACAAAATAGGCATTTATAGATCAGGAGTGTCACAGAGAAATGTATAGTGTACATGAACATCAACGCTTTCTGGCCATGGGCGTGGTTTTAGATTTTACCCAGGAAAATAGGCAAATAGCCCACATAAAAATAACCAAGAATAAATCATGACAAGGTGTAATATGTCATGTGTTGCTGTTCATCTAAACCTACTTTTAAGACCTGCTAGGAAGAGATGATTAATATTATGTTCTGATATGTAAAACCATAGAATTCAAAGAGGGTGTACTTTCTTTTTCCCATGACTGTACAGGTGGTCCTCATTTTGTGACCTACCTGCTTTACGACGGCTCGCACTTACGACCAGCTCTCTTGTGGGGTAGTAAGTGCGAGCCGTCGTGGGAATTAGAGGGATTCCCTGCTCTTGTGCGTTCGTCTATGTTGGGGGAAATGTCCCTGAACACAGACGCGCACCAGAGCAGGGAATCCCTTAAATCTATGTTCGGGCAAATTTCCCCGAACATAGATTAGAGGGATTCCCTGCTCTGTTGCATTTGTGTCACATCCTGTTCCTAGCTGCGGATCATTCTGGCGATGGCTTTTGGTATCCAGTACTCTTTTTACAATTCTTGTTGGGTTTTTCTTAATTTTTCTGGTTTTCTAGTCTATGTCTGGTTTTCTTTATTGCTGGGATTTCTGGGTTCATTCCTGTAATCCATCCATGGGATTCCCAGTCTCTTGGATTCATTTAAATGTTTGTTTTATTTGCCACACCCGTTTGTTTTCCATCATTCCTTTTTGTTTGTGTCCTGCAGGCAGCTGCTCAAGGCTTCTGCCCTTTCTTGCAGGTAAGTGCTATATATGTCTTCTTTGGTTGTTTTAGCATATATTCGGCAGTGTAGGACCTGCCAGATATGGGGTACATTGGCGTTGTTGGCAGGCTTATGCAATGTATGATCATATAATGTAACTAAATCCCCATACTTTTCATTTATAGTGCTTAGTTATGTCTCCTCTTGTTTTACCTTGTATCTCTTGTCTTGTTTTATTTTGTAATCCCAGTCCATGTACAGTCCTGTCCAGTCATGCCCATGTTATGTTCTTGTTTTCCTCATGTCTTGTGTACATGTTCTGGGTTCTGCTTTCTGTCCTGCTCTGGTTCTGGGTTCTACTAGTTTTGTCTTGTTTTCATGTATGGTGCCTATCTCTAGTCTTGCCTTGCTTTTGTACTGGATACACTCCTGCTGCAGAGCCTCCCAATTCAGCTCCGGAGAGGTTTGCTTAATTCCAAGCTCCTAGTTCCTGGGATCCGCTGTAGCTGCATCAGGGTTTTGGTATGTGGCTGCACAAACGCTAGTGCTCAACACCAGGGGGCGTGCGGTTGCCCTGCACCAGGACTGACCTATCCACTCACGCTGAAGACTCCCACTTATCATCAGGCATACTGGGTCCCGGTCCTCGCACTGCCGCCCGGACAGTGTCTGGGTCCCGGGCACCGGACCGCCACCCTGACAGTTTGTCTATGTTCAGGGACATTTTCCAGAACATAGAAGAACGCAGCAGTGCAGGGAATCCCTTAACTCCTCACTTACCGACCAATTTGTTCTACGACCGGGTCATAGGAATGGAACCTGGCCTGTAAGTGAGGAGTGTCTGTATATATAGACCAAGAATCCTACATTCTATGGAATGATGAAATAGTATTGTGAGCCATGGCATTCAATTCATCCATTAATTTGTTGCCTTTAATATTTGCTATAACTAATTTCATGAGGGTGGATAATCTTGAAACCAAGCTGCCGCCAAGTGATTCTTTTGAAGAACTTTTGCTGATGAAAGCTGAACTCCTCAATAAGCTTCAACAACATTAAGGTCCATGGATCTAGATCTATAGGTTGATAGAACAACTCAGTTAGTAAACCTCTTACTTCTGTCCAGTATTGGACTACTTTTGAACATGTCCACCACATGTGGACACATGACCTATGTTAGTTACTTAAACACCAACAGTCATCTGGGGTATCCTGGGGTAGTAAACCATTTCATTAGTATTTTCTATAATGTATCAGTATGCAGATTGACACTTTAAACGTGGCCTCCCAGGTGTCTGCCCATTCTCCAACGCTCACCCCCAAAGATAGATGTATGAAGGTTCAAATCCTTCGGAGGAATCCCTGTGCAGCATTATATATTTGGATATGATCAATCCCTTCTGAAGTTCTGCTCTAGTACACAAAGATCATAAATAGTTTGGGGGTTTCATAGACTCCTGCCAAAATCCTGCTCTTTGTATGTGGCCTAATAAAGTCACCACGGGACATCTGACATCGAACCATTAGCGTGTCAAAAATTATGCCTTTGCAAAAGGGTTTGTAGGGGAAAGAGTATATCATGTACGAAACCCTGTTAACTTTGCATGCAGTCCTTAACATCACAGGTACCTAACAGTTTATTGATGACAGTTTGATGACCTCTGACAGTTTATTGATAAATTTATACCAAATCAGCTGCTTAATATTCTATACTTACAGTCAATCTCCTGTGGTCTATCCTGCTTAGTACCATGGAGATAGGCAAAGAAAATAATTGTGAATCTTATCATGCTCACTGAGTGAGCATGGAGAGAAATGTAATCCATATAGGGTGAATGCCAATGGTCTCTGGCACACATTCTACAATGAGCTACAACTCCCAATAATGCACATTTAATGCTTGATGACCATGATGTTTTATAGAGTTCACTACAGATTAAGGGTCAGAGCTCTCTGGTTCTCTCTACACGGATCATAGCCAATATGTTGCTTTTCCAATGTTTGCTGTGCATTACGAAGTGGTGGTAATGTATTTTTTATGGAAGTGCGGGTAGAAGGACAGGTAGAGGACCTGGCTAGAAAGAGACGTATTTACACTATAGGTGGCCAGACTCAGCTGCTGTAACCAAAGTTTGTGTTTCAAAGTACTGTTTCTAAATGTGTCTGTATCTGAGTTCTGTGATGTTCTTGTGACAAGTTTACTTAGATCAGTAGAGTTTTCCTACTGGATTTGTTTAGCTCATTGGAAGAATTTGCATGTTTTGCACTTGCATGTCTAAGACCAGACACTGTGTAGCCTTATAACATGCCCATTGCAGTTTTTTTTTTTTTTTTTAAAGATAACCAGCCATTGGTTTGAATTAAAACTAAGTGAACAAGGAAGCCAGACAACATCTGTAGCGATCGTTTGCATACGAATCCACGATAATTTGGTGTAAATGAAGAAGAATCTGGTGTTTTATGTAAGGTGCTTTACACATATTGTGCAGTTAGTTGCTATTTTTTCAGTCATCCCCTCAACATTCTGATAAGTAGCAGCATGCTGCTCACAATACAACATTAAAGAGTCATTCCTTCTAGATAGAAGCCACATACAATGAAATCACAATAGGTGTCTCAGAAGGACACAACCACTTCCAAACTCAAAGGGCCAGACACTCTGCACCCACTAGCTCTATCATATTAGTAGTCTAATGTGAGGAAAATGGAAAAGCTCTCTCTGCTCTGCTGCGGAATGACTGAAAGTATATCATAATTAGGGCCTTTGTATATTATTGTGGTTCATCCGATGAGGGTTCTAAAAAGGAACATCTTCTACTCTCTCTAAAGTGAACACAACCAGACTTGTTCCACAGAGACAGAGAAGAATAATGTGTGTGGTGGCAGCTCCGGTATATTACCACTATATTCCATCGCATGACTACTATGCGCAATCTTTTTCTCATCTGCAGTTCTCATCCTCCTCAGTGCCCTGTCATGGTTTCCCTTGTGGTTGTCTGAGAGCGCGTTATTGATTCTGGTAATTCTGGTTATTTGACTTTGGCATTGTTTTTGACTTCCCTGTTTTCTGGCATCCCTGACCCCTGGCCTTTCCTTATCGTTGTGTCTCTTTCTGTATCCCTTGACCTCGGATAATCCTGACTATTCTTTGGTACGTTAGTCCGGCCATTCTAAGGTCTGGTATACGTTACCTATCAGTCCTCTGTGTTACACAATTCTGCGTGCTGGATCATATTGTAATCCTGACATATTGGTTCTGACATATAGAATTTTCCAAGGACCTTGCACACACACTTTTTCAGGGAGTACTCCCACTATGGTGCTTCAAAACAGGGAGGGCCGCAGCCCAGACAAATCCAGTGGAACAAAAAAAAAAAAGTAGGCACATCCATAATTTTCTTCAGCAGATAGACTTTATTGTGGAGTACAAAAATGTTGTCAAAGTTTTTGGACTTCCCAATAAAGTCTACCTGCTGAAAAAACTAGTGCGTGTGCTTAACCCTACTTTTTTGTTCCGCTGGTTCTGACATATTGATGATAATTATAAGATGCTAAACATGGTGCCGGGCTTAATATAATACTATTTCAGTTTCTATTTTCCTACTATTATGTTGGTTTTTTTTAATCTTATCTGTTCTTACACCTTTTTACCTTTAACACCCTATTTCACCTTCGTGCAATATTGTTGAGCAATATATTTGTTCACTTCAGTTCCTGCTCCTTCCCTATTTCCCTTTTGTGTGTTATTGCCCCACCTGTGCTATGCTTTGCTGCAAGATTGTATCTTCTACTTATATTTGTTCATTAAGTGCAAGGTTGGCCGGCCACCTAACGTGTGACTTTAACATGATATAATAGGCATAACAGACACGTAATCGTAACCAGACAAATGGACACACAGGAACAGAGGGGTTGAGGGCCCTGCTTATTGAGCTTACATGCTAGAGGGAGTGGGATATAGTGACACAAAGGGTATAAGTAGGGGGAATGAAATAGGTTGCTAGAAAAGTATTAATTGGGAACTTAGTAGGTTATTTTTGACAGTTGCAGGAGATAAGTCATGGGGGTGGGGGATGAAAATCTGCTAACAGTTTAAATGATATAGTTTACTGAAGATGTGTGTTTTCAAATATTTTTTGAAGGAGTGTAGACTGGGTGAAAGTCTATTGGAGAAGGGAAGGGAGTTCCACAAAAATGTGAAGCCCTAGAGAAGTCTTGGAGGCGAGCATCAGATGTGGGAGACAGAGGATAGACCAGCAGGTGAGACACATGACTGGACAGTTAACTTCAATGGGTACACGTTATTTAGGAAGGATAGGAAGGATGGTGGGGTATGTTTGTATGTCAACCATGAGTTAAAGTCAAATCTTAGGCATGTGGAGTATGACGAGGAAAATGTGGAAGCTTTATTGGTAGATATCTGCTTGGGGCAAATGAAGGGAAATCAATTATTGGTTGGATATGTTATAAACCACCTAATGTAAATATTAATGAGGAAGAATGGCTGTTAGAGCAAATTGGGAAAGCTGCAAATCTGGGTAACACGTTAATTATTGGAGATTTTAATTACCCGGACATAAATTGGAATAAAGTGACTAGTACTTCCGCAAGGGGAATAAAGTTTTTGAATGTGTTAAATTACATCTTCATGTCACAACTGGTATATGCACTAACTAGAAAGGATGCTTGTCTGGATCTCGTTATAACAAACAATGTTGATCTTTTGACCAACATTCAAGTAGGGGAGCATTTGGAAAATAGTGATCACAATATGGTAATTTTTTAAATAAACTCTAAAAAGCAACAGCATGTGGGGTATACTAAAACATATAATTTTTTAAAAAGCCAATTTCAATAAGATTGGGGCAGCTCTCCAACATATCGACTGGCATAAACTCCTTAGTGAAAAAAAACACTGATGATAAATGGATGCTCTTCAAACAAATTTATAGAAAGGTACAATTCTCAGTATGTACCATTGGGTGATAAATATAAAAGAAACAAATTGAAACCAATGTGGTTTAGCAGAGAAGTAAAACAAGAGATTAAAAATAAGAAAAGGGCATTGTGGTGTTTGTGTTTAGCTGTAATTTTCCTCTCTCTCATTTACTGTTCCCATACAAGTTATATATTGTTTTTTTTCAGGACAAAAATGGCTTTCTTTACATACCATTATTTGTATCATGTCATATAATTTACTTTAAAAAAAAAAGGTGAAAAATTGGGAAAAAAAACATGTTTTTTTACTTTTGCGTGAAAAATCTTTTACTTACCTACAAAAACTAATGAAAAAACCTGCTAAATAGATTCAAAATGTTGTCCTGAGTTTAAAAACCCAGACCACTTCAATGAGCTGGAATGGTATCCCTTTAGATCAATAATCTCAGTCTATCACATAATTTACTCAATATTCTGTAACAACCCAATATCTTATCACAAGATGCAGCTCAAATATTAAATACTTCTGTAGTTTTATTTTCTATTCAATATGTTATCTCTTGTGAGAAATGACTTACAAATAATACTGACTCTATGAACAATGTATACACATAAGATACCAAAGTCAAAACTAAGTGGGGACACTAATAATTTGAACTAGGGGGTCGGGTAATGTGCCGCAGGGCCGGATTAACATAGGGGCTGATGGAGATGCAGCTCCAGGCCCAGGCCCGTGGAATAGGCCCATTTTTTTTTTACACACACTACTCTTAGGTTTGCCACCTGACTGGTAATTTAAGGCACAGTCGGTATTTGAAGCTGCCTGGCCGTGATGGTATTGCAGTAATACCGGCAATACAAATGCAAATATTTTTCTCAGATTACTGAGATTACTCAGCAATACCAGCACCGGCCAGTAGCGGTCACTGTGTAGGGAGAGAGGCAGGGATAGGAAGTTGCAGCACCTCCATGCCTCTCTCTACTCACTGATCCGCGGGGGAGCAGCTACACAGCACAGACAGTCCAGACAGCAGCTCCCAGCCTGCAGAGACAGACTACAGCTCAGGTATGTGAAGGATGGGGAGAAAGGCAGCAGGGAGACATGGGGACACTGGGAGACGTGGGGACACAGACACTTGGGGACACTGTGAAACATGGGGACTCTGAGTCACATGGGGATGCTGTGAGACATAGACACATTGGGACACGGAGACACTAGGGACACAGTGTCTCCATGTCTCCCAGTCAGTGTCCCTAGTGTCTCAGTGTCCCCAAGTCTCCCAGTGTCTGTGTCCCCATGTCTCCCAGTGTCCCCCAGCGTCCCTGTGTCTCCCAGCCAGTGTCTCGGTGTCCCCATGTCTCCCAGCCAGTGTCCCTAGTGTCTCAGTGTCCCCATGTCTCCCAGTGTCCCCAAATGTCTGTGTCCCCATGTCTATGTCCACATTAGTGCTCCATGTCTCCCAGTGTCCCCAATTGTCGGTGTCTCCATGCCTCACAGCCAGTGTCCCTAGTGTTACAGTCTCAGTGTCTCCCAGTGTCTGTGTTCTTATGTCTCTCAGTGTCCCTAGTGTCTTAGTTTCCCCAAATGTCTGTGTCCCCATGTCTCCCAGTGTCTGTGTCCCCATGTCTCTGTGTCCCTAGTGTCTGTGACCCCATTTCTCCCAGTGTCCCCATGTCTCCCAGTGTCCCCATGTCTGTATCCTCAAGTGCCCCCATGTGTCTCAGTGCCCCCCATGTCTCCCAGTGTCCCCAGTGACAGGGGACACACTGAGACATGGGGACACTGGGAGAAATGGGGACACAGACAGTGGGAGACTAGGGGACTGGGCGACATGGGGACATTGACACTGTGATACATAGGGACACTGATGCCAGGCTGGCCTTCCAATTCTTTGGGCATGTTAGCCCCTTTTGGGAGGAGTTCTGGTCACATGATTCACGTCAGTGGCTCACCCTTTTACCCTGCCCACTGACTTCACTGGACACTGCTGTTAGGGGGTATGGATTTACTTAAAAGATGAAAGCCTAAATTAGATAAAGAGATTACCATCGAGTATGTGTTTTCTTATAGCTGCATCCTTTGATTTTCCCTCCAACACCATCTCCATTAGATACATGATGCTTGAGAGTTATGACTGTTTTAGTGTGTTTTGGTCGATAAGATCCTGTAATTAGGCCCATCATAATTGTCAGCACCAGGCCCACTGGGCTCTTAATCTGGCCCTGATGTGCCGCCATTGGCTGTCTGATGCCAGCATGCTGTGCATACTGGTGTCAGACAACAAATTTGCACAGAATTCACACAAGCCACTTGGAATTCTTGTTCTGGGTTGGCTGACACTTCTTAATTTTTATCTTTGTTTAGCAGATAACTCCCCTATTTGCTATCTTCATGCTGGATTGGCATTTTTAAGGACACCAAATAAGGGACCAATCTGCTAAACAGCACCCTAATTGTATATCCTAAATATGGAATTCCACATAAAGGTACCAATTTAGGGAATTATCTAGTAAACAGATGAAAGAAAAAAATTTAAAACGTTATTTTCTTAATTTGATATTTGTTGTTTAATACAGGGTTCTCCAAAATGTAACCCTCCACATGTTGCCTAACTACAACACTTACAATTATCTGGCTATCTATTTCATTCAAAGAATCATGGGTATTGTAGTTCAGCAGTATCTGGAGGGCCAGAGTTTGGAGTTCCATTGTTTAGTAGATAACTCATTTATTTGTTATTCATATGTAGAGTTGACATATTTAAAGACACCAAATAAGGGATCTGTCTCTTTCACTGTCTCTCCCCCTCATCCCTGAGATCGGACACAGAGATATTTTGGCAGAGTAGGCGACTGAAGTGGAAATAGGCAGGTGCCTTTTCTGCCCAGTTTGTTGTTCTCAAATTCCCCCCCTCTAGTGACGCCATAGCGTACAAAGCGATTATGCATTATGCACTATGTATCTTATCTCATCATCATCTCGTGAGACCAAGACCCACCAAATTCAACCCATGTCTAAATTGCCCCATCTGCTAACTTATTTCACTCATTTTGGGACTTTCCAGCATTATTGCTCTATTCAGAAACCAACTATAATTATGACACCAGAAATGGCACTTTTAAGCATTTTGCCTCGAGTCAAAAACAGTGAAAAAAACATGACAATGCTGGCAACTGTGTCTTATCATATTATGTATTTCATGGGTGGACTACTGAAGACTCAGGCTATTTCAAAAACTGCTCTTTGGATCTAGTCATAGTCAAAGAAAATGTGACGAAAAAATCTTGTAGATGTGGGAGCTGTAGAAAAACTACTTTGAGACAATGAGGATTATTGACTAAAGAGGGAATGAAAACATAAATTGCGACATATAAGTTAAAAAAGCTTATTTGCAACAATTTGTCAATCTCAACTATAGTAAATGTTTGACTAAATTAGCCTAAATTTCATAATTTGGCTTTCAAGTCACTATTTTACGGTTTAGTGAATAAACCCCCTTAGACCTAATATAATATTTGCCACCACTTTTTTCTATTTGACCGGAATCATGCAAATAACCATACTAACCTAACCATTCCACGGCTGAAATTTAAACCTGACATTTGCTGACCATTGTATACACTGACCATTTCCAGTGGCACCTGTTTTTATTGAATGGTAATCATAACTTACAAGTAGGTCAAAATACAATGAGACCAATATAAAAGGCAAGTCAAATTGCATTAAAATACATGTACAGACTACAATAGACAGTCTGGACACTCATTATTTTAACACAGTTGTGAGATGATGCAATACATGGTCAGTATGATAAGAAGGAATATACTCAATGGTCACAAAAATACAAAAGTAAAGACAAAATGCAACAAAATATACAGGTGTATCAGCAAAATGGTCGATTCCAGGTAGGAGACCTCTAAAAAGGCAGCCAATACCTAGGCTTTGGTTGTACAATAGTACTGTAGGAGGTGATGGACTCAACAAGATAATATAGATAAGATATAATAAGCACAGCAATGCTACCCAACCACACAACTCCAGCTCTAAGATATAATGGAAACCAACACACAATGCCAACTGACCCTACCATACCAAATGCCCAGGTCTTAGTCCTGAGATAATTCAATATAGCAAAGAACCTGCCCAGGTTGTGGATGGTGTTTGGGGTTAGTTCCTCTTTTGGTTCCCAAACTAGGTAGGGAACAAAGGGCTAAAGCACCACCAGGAGCCAGCTTGACATCAGATAAGGTAAGTTGGAGTCCCGCTCACCATGTGTCCACCAAAATCTTGTGCAAATAGAACTGAATGCCAACAGAAAGGCTTTGTCTGCCTCCTCAATATCTTCTCCACTGATATCTGTGGTACAGATGGATCAGCGGCCCAGGATGGTAATCATAAGACATCTTTACTGGTGGAAACCAGGATAACCTCCACCAGGCCCAGGATGGTAATCATAAGACATCTTTACTGGTGGAAAACAGGATAACCCCCACCAGGCCCAGGATGGTAATCATAAAACATCTGTACTGGTGGAAACCAGGATAACCCCCACCAGGCCCAGGATGGTAATCATAAAACATCTGTACTGGTGGAAACCAGGATAACCCCCACCAGGCCCAGGATGGTAATCATAAAACATCTTTACTGGTGGAAACCAGGATAACCCCCACCAGGCCCAGGATGGTAATCATAAGACATCTTTACTGGTGGAAACCAGGATAACCCCCACCAGGCCCAGGATGGTAATCATAAGACATCTTTACTGGTGGAAACCAGGATAACCCCCACCAGGCCCAGGATGGTAATCATAAAACATCTGTACTGGTGGAAAAATATTGTAAACATAATTTTTCAAGGAGCTCTCACTTTTTCTTTCTATTGATTTATGATTTCGAACACAGCATGGCATTTCATTAGGTGAGAGGATTTGTAAATGGAGTTAAAGGGGCACTCCAGACCCCTAAATCACTTTAGTTTTCAAAATTCGTTTATGTGTGACGCATGTGTCCTCTTTTTTTTGTTTTAAAAAAAGTGCAGATTTCAATACAAATTGGCACTTTTATCAATCAACTTTGTAACCCCCCCTCCACCACCCCCTCCACTGCGCCTTCCAGCAGACAACTGGTCCTGTTACTTCCTGGTTTGGTTAGCTCAGTGGAGCTACTAACTAATGTATTTTTTTATTTTTGCAGTGGAGTGGGTTTTAAGTGGGTAGCACCTTACATCTAAGAGGAAGCAGTGCCCCACCATCTTTATATTTCACTATCCTTCACAGTAAGTGACACTGACTCACACTTGGCGCCATCAGCTCCCAACAGACCAACAGAAAGTGAAGTTATATATTTTGCTAAATATACTGTGCCCCCAATGCAGCACCTCTGCAGCACTATTCTTAATACCAATCCTTGCAGAGACGGCTGATTGCCAGAACTTGCTTACTCTGTATACACTGCTTGTTTCAAACCAAGATAAAGCAAAATGGAATATGGATGGAGAGAAGAAAAATGACTGCTGGGAAATAGAAAGTATTGTGTTGATTATAGGTGTGACAAACTCCCCTCTCCAAGTGAGTTTGCCATGAGCTCCTGGAGGAGCCTGCTTGCCAGCCTCCTGCCCACAGACTATGGGCCCTGCAGGGAAACCTGTAAAACCAAACTTGACCGACCGTTAGCACTGATTTCATTGAACTGTTTTGGGCATAGGACCATGTGCACGTCGATCAAAATTATGACTTCCTGGAAATTCCTGAACCCCTGAACTGATCTGGGGGGATTTTCTGATATGTTGGTCACCCAGATCAGGGCTATCATGGGATGTAACATTTGTGGGGATATCCTGTGTTTTTGGGGACTTTTGAGAAATGTATTTTTTCTGTGCCTGGAGATAATTGGATTAGAATTAATACAGTTACTGATCCAATTATCTCCCAAGCAGAGGGGAGGGATTGTGTGTCATGTGTGGGATTGCCTTACATTGTAAATGTGTTATTATTGGTTTGTAAGTTTGTGTCCCTGTCCCCAACAAGGTCCATGTGGACGTACACCTTGCTTGGGGATTGTCATAAAAGGCCAGTGTGGCACCATTAAAATCTATTCCAGGCGGAGCCTGACCTTCATGCAGCTCAGACGTGTTGCACAGAAACTACTGAGATTTTGGCTGTTTCGGGATGACTTAACCCAGTTCACAAGCCACAGTAACTGCCACATGAGCATCTGAGTCAGGGATCTCTGGACGAGCAAATAGAACTGTCAATCGGCTCATAACTCCACCAGGAACCCAAATCCTGGCCGCGGCCTGCTGTGGACGGAGCTGGGAAGAGGTGGCCGATCTTCCCGCTCTGCACCTTACAGTGGGGTTGCACACAACTCCAACCCCCCCCCTTGGACCGGCGGGGGTCATCCCGGTCTCCACTGCCAAACTAGTGGGGTGTTGCATACCACCTACCCCCTGCTGCTCCCCGGTTGCCTCTAACCTGCCGCGACCCTTCAAAATGGCGGACGGACTCCAAACTACCACAGGGGGCCATGGCACACAAGGGCAGTCAGTGCACAGTGCCATCCCACACATTATGCAGTGGTTGGACTACATCTTTCAAGCCTTTTGGCGATAACTGCAGGAAAGAACCAAAGCCCACCCATCTCACCCGCAAGAGAGAGGGCAGAACGGACTCCCTCGGGGAAAAACTACACCGCAAGCAATGACCCACCCTGCAATTACCCTACCTGGGTTGAGAGCACTCTGAGGCATTGCCTCAAGGCACCGACCACGCAGGCTAAAGTTTTCCCGCAGGAAGCGGGCAACTACTACCAAATACTCCAGCCACCCCAAACAGGGGAAAGACTTGGTACCAGAGTGTCTCCAGGTCTGTGGAATACGGGTGCTAGCTCTCCTTACTGCTCGGGGCTGGAAGGACTAACTCCTCGTCCAACACCAACCCCACTGCCTAAAGGGATTGGATGATCGACGAAATGAACCCCTAGATGTGACAGGCTGGACCACATGCTGACCGACATCATTTACCTGGCGCAACACTACCCAAGCGACATGTTTGAGAGTTATGCTTATCTTTATGTTTATTTTCCATGATCTTAGCAATAATCTTACAACATACGTAACACAACATACATAACAACATACGAGGCACGGGGGGCTGACCTCAGTTGTTCCAATCGTTGTCTTAAATATGTCTATGTTTAATCCTATATCAGTTATGATTTTGTTTAGCAACAGTACGTAAGAGCCATAAGCCTGACTATATGATACTACACTAGAATTGCTAGCCTAACTGTATGTAAAGACACTACTCTTAGTGACGAGCTACCATAAATCAATGTTTAGACATACACACTTAACCTAGGGTTCTTGTCACACACACTTGGCAACTCATCTTACTGCTATTAATATGTCTATATTCTGCTTCATAACTTTAGTATATCAACCAGCCAACCTAGATGTATAATGTTAGCCTGAATTAATAATACAAAATTGTGTATGTTTTTCTCAATACCCCGAATGTTCCTTGGGATGTATAGCATGAGGAATGCTGTTGGGGCACCTCAAGCGTGTTTGTAATGTCATTATGCACTGCAAAAATATATATAAAAAAATAAAATAAAAAAAAATCTATTCCAGCTTACACTCCAAAACTGTGTATCGTCCTGTTATTGGAGAGATTTACTTCTGTGTCTGCTGTTCCAGCTTGCAGGGGATTCAATGGGGAAAGTCCTTGTAAGGACTAGAGCTAGTCACCATTCGGCTCCAGGAAGGAGCGGTTCCAGGGCCCCAGTCAAGTCACGACGACTGTGGGCAGAAGTGCTGTGGTTTGTCCCCTGTTCCAGCTAGGAAGCAGTCCTTGGCGGAGGTACCCAGCCAGGGGTACAAGGAGCTCCATTACAGTAAGTTATCGGCTATCTGCCTGAAACTTAACAGATTATCGGTATCGGCTCTAAAAATCATTTTGTTATATTTGTATAAAACTAGCATTAACTATTACAAATCTCCATGCTTTCTATATCACTATTTTGTGATAAAATAAAAAATAGAAAAAAAACCAGCAGCAGTAACTCTTTACATAATATTGATAAAAGCTCCATATGAGTAGCTCATTTTTTTTTTCTTCATAATTCTCAGGGCTGGCTCACTTTACATCAGTTAGGATAATGCGAAATATAATATATGCTAGTTTTTTTTGTTTTTGTTTTTTATCTTACTGTCATAATGCTGACACAGATGGGCTATGGATTGCAGTCACATATGGCAAGTAAAGTGCTTTATAACATAGGATATATATATATATCTCATATTATCATATACAATACTCTGTGCAATTATTAATAATTAAAAGGAAAGTATTTTATTTTTTGCCATGTAGTTCTAATATGTTAAAAGATTACTTTAGGATTACTTTAGGTTATTCTTTTTTTTAAATATTCAATTTTCATATGTGCACTCATCTTGGCAGAACTTTTTCCCCGACAAACTCACAAAGAAGTACCACACGTCAGCCTCAATGGGTGTCTGATGGTTAGCAGCAGATAAAGAAACAGAGTGAGATTGTTGGGTCTGCTAAAGATGACAGGGCCACAGTCAACTGCCAAGTAAAAAAAAAGAAGCAGAAAAATCCTTCTGCGTTGAGGAGCCTTGCGACGGCTCTGCAAATATAAGCGTAGTCTTGGTCAAATCCTGCAGATGTGATAAATCTAGCTGACAAGCAGCCAAATTGTAGCAGTTAATTATCTTTTCATGTTGTGAAAGAGCTCCCGTACTCAGACTGAGTACCTCCATCAGGTCCATTTCCTCTCTGCCACAAGGGACTCTGGAACACTTCAAACCCAGTCGCCGAAGCTTGACTGGGGTCTCTCAGGAACTCTTCTGCATTTTTCTTCTTCCAGGGAGATATCTTCGCCTCTGCCTTTGTTTCTTTTGTTCTTCTCTGAGGCAGGTTTCAACATCTCTGCCTGCAGTGGGATCACCTACTGCTTTTATAAAGGAACTCGTGGCTCCCAGGACAAGCTCTTTTCGACCTTGGGTCACGCAGCCAGCCAACAGGTCCAAAGACTCTGTTACTGGGATCCCAGAACAAACCCACACAAACCCATCCAAAAGGAACTAGCATATAATTATTTATTATCGACTACTCTTTAAACATGTGGTGACAAATATTTAAAATACAAATATACAGAACATTGGAGAATGAGCAATTATAATTAACAAATGATATACCAAAAGATACCAAGTAACATCAAAACACAACAAAAAGCAACAATTTATGTGTTTAACAACTTATTTGGTTGACCTAATTTGCATACCAGAATTACATAAATATGTGCACACTTCCATTCAGTCAGTAGAGGGTGATTGTCAGAATCCTATCCTGACAAACAAGATTTTTGTTCATTTTTTTCAAAACCTCCCTTGCCTCTAGTTCTAAAACTTACCTTATAAGCCTCACCTGCTTGGACTAATTGAGCAACCTATAAAAGACTACACCCAACCCACCACAGGGCCTTCACACGGAGAGAAGTTGTGTTCTGAACCTGACAAGTCTTCTACTCCTGGCTCTTGCTAAAGAAAGCCTGCTCTACCCTTACTTACCTTGAACCATCCTGATTTATTCCAACCTCATCTCCAAAATGAACCTGCTTTATTTCTATACTGGACTTTTTCCTGGACTTGTTTTCATATTGATTTTGTTCAAACCTACCTGGATATTAGACTTTCATATTATTTGCAAGTACCCTAGACTAGAAGACCCTGAAACTGCAGTACTAGTTTCAAACTGAAGAGACTGTTCACTTTAACTTAGAACCAACCTGAATTCCATTATTTTTATTATGCTGTTTATTATTGTCTAATATTATGTTTACTTGTTACCTATTATTTCACTGATAGGTTTCCCTTTCTCCTGTAATCCTGCTTTGAGGCATATTGCCTAAACTTCTATTTCTTCTACTACTACTCCTTCATACTTACCTGTAATTCTGTTTCTAGGTTCCGCTTTCTCCCTTTATCATTATTATTTTTTTCTTCTCTTTTTATCCTGTTATTCAGTTGGTTTTTTTTCTGACAATCTTTATTTTTGCCTTTTTTCATCTTTTAAACAAGGTTACGCGTGTAACAGATTAGTACAAGTCAATATTACAGATAGAACACGTATGTCTGTTTAATGAACAGTAATAAACAACACCGCTCGCGTGAGCGTTATTTCTACCCGTCACGCTTGCTTTGATTAGGACCTACAGCCAAGTCATTCTCCGGTCTAGTTCTGGCACTGGGGTTTCCTCTGCTGGTCTATGCATTTTCCATTATACTGTTCCAGTGCGTCTTCGTCTATTAATATAGCTTACTGGGTCGTGTAGAACTGGGAGGGGTATGCTGGTTGGGGAGTTGAGTCCCCCTGTATATTGCGCTATGGGGTGTCAGGAAGCAATGTTGGAAATATGTGGCCCTGGGACTGTGGGTAGCCATGTACCTTAGCCTATGGATCTCCGCTCCTGTGTTCGCGGGTGTTCCTTTTAGCGGTTACTAGGGTTGGTTTCTGCCTGCCTGGGGTAGCCAGACTGTGGCCGGGTTGGTTATTCTTCAGGTTCTGGCGGTATCTAGGCTTGTTCTCCCTTCTATTTTGTGTTTGTGTCTGATTGCATGCTTTGCTGACAGGCCCTCATTATCGGGGTCATGGCAATGAAGTCGGCTATTCACTTGAACGCTTAGGGGATCTCTCGTGGGTGTGTGTGCGGGGGTAAGCTGTATGGTTCGGTCTAAGTTGCTTCCCTCTGTGTTTCTTCGAAACTTCGTGTTTCGTGCCCTAGTGAGAGGCCCGAGGTGGACCGCCCCTGTTATTCTTTTTGTTACCTTTGTCTAAACCATGTCTACTAACTCCAATAAACTACCGGAAGTCAACCCCGGCATAAGTCTCCTCTCTGACCTGCTCAGAAACATGACAGTGATGCAGAGAAATCAAGCCACATTGAATAGTTTGTATATCAATTGCTACCATCACAAGCCTCTTTCAGGGGCTCTTGGGACCAGGGCCATAGTCTGTGGGCATGAGGTTGACCTTTTAAGCCTCTCCAAAAGACCATAGTATAGGTCCAGGAGCTTCTGTCACACGTCGTATAAGTTTAATAATTTACTTTCTGTATGTACTTTTTTTTTTTTTCTCTACTGGTGATACACTAAAGACAAACCTCTATTTTTTATTATTATTATTATTATTATTATTGCCATTTATATAGTGCTAACAGATTCCGTAGCACTTTACAATATTATGAGAGGGGGGATTTAACTATAAATAGGACAATTACAAGAAAACTTACAGGAACGATAGGTTGAAGAGGGCCCTGCTCAAACGAGCTTACAGTCTATAGGGACTTTTGTGTGTCCTAGAGTTTATTCACCAGTTTTCATAACGCATGATGCAGTTGCTTAATGGTGGCCTTTTCTTTAGAATTGTCTTATGTATCCATCCCAAAGCAATAGGCTAACTCATCACAGCTGCTAGAGCTTTCTAACTCTGATCCCCATGTTGTGACAGCAGCAATAAGGTTTGCAGTGGGCATTGCTATGGGTTGGTGCCCCATAAACTCATTATTATAAGCTCTGGCATTAGAACACAGATAAGACAAAAACATTTTTTTTATTTTTTTTAACTGCATTTGCAATGTTTGCCCTTGGTTTACCTTGCCTGGACTGGATTGTGATGCCATTTGCAAAATGTTTCATCTAAATTTAGAAGATAACTAACTATCACTTAAAAAAACAAAAAACAAAAAAAACAGTTGACACGTTAAAGATATTTTTCAAATACGTATTTTATGGTGTAAAGACAAATGACAGGTCCCCTCTCATATAAGCTGTTTGGACTATAAATTTAAGCCTTTCACCATTAAAATTTCCTGCAGCCTGACCAAGAATGTTTGTCTTTTTTATATATATTTGAGTTTAAAAACTGAGTCACAAAATACAAAGATAAACTGAGCAGTAATATGAGCTAAGAACTTTGTGTTGGCATTACATATTGAGTCTGGCTCTTTGGGGTTACACTGACTTTGTATTGTGCTATCCTGCACTGACCTCCCTCTTTTTTATTATTATTATTATCATTTATATAGCGCCGACAGATTCCGTAGCGCTTTACAATATTTTGAGAGGGGGATGTAACAATAAATAGGACAATTACAAGAAAACTTACAGGAACAATAGGTTGAAGAGGACCCTGCTCAAATGAGCTTACAGACTATAGGAGGTGGGGTATTAGAAACATTAGGACAGGAAATATCAAGTAGGAGTGAAGCAGAGCTGGAGGAGAGAGCAAAGCACTGTCCCATAGGAGAGAGCAGGAGACAGGTATGTAAGGTAGAGATTACTCTGGGAGGCCATAAGCTTTCCTGAAGAGATGGGTTTTAAGGCCCTTCTTAAATGATTGAAGACTAGGGGAGAGTCTGATGGCAGTAGGCAAGCTATTCCATAGGAGAGGAGTCGCCCACGAGAGGTCCTGCAAGCGCGAGTTGGTCGTACGGGTGAGCGCAGCGGTCAGGAGGTGGTCACGGGCAGAGCGGAGGGTACGAGGAGGGGCATAATCTATGGATTAGTGAAGAGATATAAGTGGGGCTAAAATTGTTCAGTGCTTTAAATGTATGGGTTAGCACTTTGAATTGACTCCTATAGCATACAGGGAGCCAATGTAAGGACTGGCAGAGGGGTGAGGTGTGAGAGGACCGACTAGAGAGGAAAATCAGTCTAGTTGCAGCATTCATTACTCTCTGCAGCATTCATTACTTTTCTCTTCAACGTTCATTTTTTTTTTTTTCTTCTAATTTCTGCTTACCAAGATCCGTGCAACATCTGCTCAACATAACTAAAGTGCATTATCCATCTGCTAAGGATTTATAACTACTGTTAAACGTAGAAATTCTATTTAGTTATCTGTGACCTGTTTTCTTACTATATTTCTTTCCCTATATTGATACATTGTCATGTTGTGTTTACCTATTGTTAAGTTTTTATGAGACTTTAAAATACAGATTACATAGAACTCTTTAGTGCTGTGTCGATTTATCGTTTGTAAAGGTCATACATTTATGATTAACTGTCTCCTCAACAAACATTGTAATGTGTGTTGAATAGAAAGAGGCTAAGAGGTTCATCTCAAACATAATAGCAATGGGAAGTTTTAGTTACAATTTTGGCAAAGCATAATTTAGCTTGTTTAATTTATTGTCTAATTTGTCAGTGTTTGTTTCTACACAATTAGCGGCAAGCCATTGATAATAGAATAAATAAGCTTTAAAGGAACACTACATGGCACCATAAAATCGTATTACGTGAACGGGTTAACCCGGAAAGGAACGCTGGTGCCAGGGACCCCCGGCACCAAAACAACTTCATTCTGATGGAGTGCCTGGATATTCCTTAATTATGATGAGTAGTAATGATACAATGCCCAAGAAAGTTTTTCAGCACTGATTTCATGCCTGCATGCACTGCGGGAGAATATCACATTATTCCCCCACTTCCCAGTTTCAGTGTTCTAGTTCTGAGGCTTCTTTGACAAAATAACATCAACTAATGTGTTTGGGAGCAAATCCAAAGGATTATGTAAAGATGGAATGGAAGGTCAATTTCCTGGAATCCCACATGGAAATCATGGAAGTATGGGAAAAAAGTGACAGAATATTTGAAGCCCAAAGTGCTCCGGAGGTAAGTGTATTATACATTTAATTCAGTTTACCCTTCAGCTTTCACATGGGATACTGAAAAGATTACCGTTATTGGTAGACATTCCAGATCAGTTTAAAATGGTTACTCCAGCCACAATGACCACTTCAGCCTTTTGAAGAGGTCATAGTGATAGAAGCCTTGATGTGCAGGGTTTCAGCTTGATATTGGCAATTTGTAACTCTATTCCTGGGCTACCTAATATCAGTTCTGTGCATATTTTACATCTGTTGTCAGCGCACACTGCATCCTGCCAACAGATGTAGCCTGCCAACCTCCCACCCATACCCTCCACTTTTTTCATGTTGCAGGGGTGCTGAAATGATAATGCCAATAGCAGTGGACAAAGTTGTTAGGAGCGGAGAATCTTACCAAACTCACATGAGCTGAGAGACTGGAATTTGGAGGAACTTTAAAATAAAGCACTTTATACCCAATACAACCCAGGATCCTCCAGGACACCGGACAGAAGGGACTGCATTGGTTACTACCTTATAGCAGTGATATGCTGCTAAAATTTTAAGCGAATATAATCGTTCACCCTTACTTTTCATTGTTTGATTTAAAGGAACGCTATATGGTCAGGAAAACAAACATGTATTCCAGACACTACAGCGTTAAAACCACCATTTACGTATCTTGCCTACCTTCCCCGTCCTCCTTAAAAGGTAATAAAACTCCCCCCCCCCGATCTGCCGCCGTGCAGACATCATCAAAATGTACATCATCAATCTCTTTGAGGAGAATTCATCGTCTTAATGCTGAGTATGGAGACGCTGAACAGCAGTGCTGCCCCAGGAAGCACCTCCAGTGGTCATCTGAGTGGCCACTTGGAGGTGTCCCTAGAAGACAATGTAAATACTGCCTTTTCTCTGAAAAGGCAGTGTTTGCATGAAAATGTCTGAATGTAATAATTATGCTCAATAGAAGAACTACATTAAAGGGACACTCCAGGCACCCAGACCACTTCTGCCCATTGGAGTGGTCTGGGTGCCAACTCCCACTACCCTTAACCCTTAACCCAGTTTTCATAAACTGCAATATTTACCTTGCAAGGTTAACTCTCCCTCTAGTGGCTATCTACTAGACAGCCACTAGAGGGCACTTCCGTGTTTATAGCACACGAAAAGTGAGGACCTCCAGCGTTGCTGAAATCGACATAGGAAAGCATTGAAAGCATTTTTCAATGCTTTCCTATGGGGAGGTCTAATGCGCGTGCGCGGCATTGCCGCGCTTGCGCATTACGTCTCCCCTGCCGGCGGCCACGCATGCGCATTAGGTCTATCCGGCCGGATGACGTTCACGGGGGAGGAGCGTGGGCGGACCCTGAACCAGCGCCGATGGACATCGGGTTGGATACAGGTAAGTCACTGAAGGGGTTTTAACCCCTTCAGCAACATGGGATTGGGGTGTCCGAGGGAGAGGCGACCTGCAATGCCAGGAAAATGGTTTGTTTTCCTGGCACTGGAGAGTCCCTTTAAGCTGTAGTTGTTCTGGTGCCTATAGTGTCCCTTTAATAAATTAACTTGTTTTATTACTATAACCCTATGAGTTTTTTCCTTGTTTCCCTCCCTATTTTCTCTTTGTGTGTATAAGAGTGTATGAATGTGTGGGAATTGTAAACTAGGTGTTTCATTTCAGGGAACCTGTTTTTCAATAGGTAGCACAGTCCTTTTTTGTGTAAATCAAAAGAGTTGGAGAAACCCTTTAAGCAACAAATTGTTTCAAAAGATTCCATTAAACAACCTTCTATGTTTTCTTCCTAAGTACACAGAGTAAATGACGGCCTCACATCAACACATTCCCCACAAGGGCATATTCCTTGAGCTTTCAATGTCATACCTTTGTTATGGTTACATTTCACAGAAACTGCTGTGTAATGTGCATCCGTGCGATAATGAATCGGTTCTGTCCCCTTACATTCAGCTGATTCATATTCATTTTACAAAGCCAGCTTTCTTTAATATTTTTGTTGCAATTATCTTGCCTCCCCTAACCGCATAAGGTTACAAAAGTCAAAATAATGCATGCAAAATGGGATCAGGACATGCCCTTGGGTAAGTCAGAGTAGGTTTAATAAATCACATTGCTTCAGTGCTGAATACAAAAGAACAATTCTAAAGTGAAAATGCATATCAATATAGATTGAAGGGTGGCACTATTAATGGTGTAGATCAGGGGTAGTCAGCCTTTTAATACCTACCGCCCACTTTTGTATCTCTGTTGATGGTAAAATTTCTTTACTGCCCACCAGTGCCACAGTAGCTAATTTTAAAGTGCAAGTGTGATTTTGTTTTTGTTTTTTAAGAAAGGAGGGTCCTTTTTTATTTTCTATATGTGTGAAGGGTGTTGTGTGTGGGTGAGAGAGGTGCCAACATGAACTAAGCGGCCACGCCGATAGACATATTGTATACTTACCTTGGTCGCAGCAAACCGCTGCCCGACCTCCTTCCGTTCCGGTCCGCAGCGAGTACGACGTTCCTAGAGACGCCAGCCGCTGCAGTTCCCGTTTTAATAGTAAATTCACCTTCGTCCACATCAAAGATGGCACCAACATGCGTGCGACGTCACATCATAAATGCGCACGCACGTTTTGGGGTCAGAGGCCAGAGACAACCAATTACAGCCTCAAGAGGGTTATTTAAACCTAAATTACCTTTTGGTCAGTGCCCTGTCATGGATTCCACTAGCTGGTTATCCGAGAGTGTGTTCCTGATCGTGTTTTTTCTGGTATTTGACTTTGACTTCCTGATTTCAGGTATTCTTGACTTCTGACTTTCCTCATCATTGTGTCACATTCTGTGTCCCTGACCTCGGCAAGTATTTTGACTATTCTCCCATACGTTAAATCCGGCCATTCTAAGGTCCAGTTAAATGTTATCCTTAGTCCTAGGTGTGATACTATTCTGCATGCTGAATCAATTATAATCCTGACAAGGGGGCAGTGTGTGTGTGTGTGTGTGTGTGTGTAATGGGTGCAGTGATGGGGCAGTGTGTGTGTGTGTGTGTGTGCATAAGATCTATGCTGCATGTAGGTGGGTTAGATTATTGGGCAGACTAGATGGACCGAATGGTTCTTATCTGCCGTCACATTCTGTGTTTCTATGAGATGTGAAAATCTATCTTAATGTCTCCTTCTCCCTTCTTCTTACCTTTTACCAGGGTAGGTGGGTTAGATTATTGGGCAGACTAGATGGACCGAATGGTTCTTATCTGCCGTCACATTCTATGAGATTTGAAAATCTATCTTAATGTCTCCTTCTCCCTTCTTTTTACCTTTACCAGAGAGGGTGGACATAATGCTGCAAGCCCTGGTGGTCCAGTGGTGGCATGGTCACTTAAGTCGACTCTCCTGTCCACCTGCGAGCACAGCACTGTATCGGAGCATTGCCATGGTAAAGTGCGGCAATGCTTTAACCAGCCTGCTTGCGGGTGGAACACAGAGCTTCCAAGGCCCTTCCCTCCTTCTGCTGGAACTAAGTGCAAGCATGCCGGTGAGGGAGATCTTTGATCTCCTCACCAGCCTGAGAGGGCTTACAGCAAGGCTGGCCCTGCATGGGCTGGCAGGGGAGATCCTTTAATTGGCCACCAGGCATTTTCTGCAGAACCCACCACCACCCACCTGAAAAAAAGTTAGTAGCCAGGTTTTTCAATGTCAAAAATACAATTCTTAAAGGGACACTATAGTCACCATAACCAGTACAGCTTAATGTAGTTTTCTAAATTCTATAGCCTGTCCTTGCACGGTTTTCAATGTAAACACTGTATTTTCAGATAATAGGTAGTGTTTACATTGGTGCCTAGTAAAACCTCTAGTGACAGTCACTCAGGCGGCCTCTAGAGGTGCTTCCTGGGTCAATGTTGCACGGAGACGCTTAATGCTCCCCATAGCGATGCATTTATTCAGTGCATCTCTAAGAAGTGATGTTGATTGGTGCAGAGTGGCATTTTGCCATGCATGTGCAATAGTCTCCCAATGGTGCATTGGATTGATTAAGGTCATCAAGATTGATGATCTCCGCCATGGAGGTGGAGCCCACCATATCGATACCAACACAGCATGGGAAAAAAGGTGAATAAAACACTTTTCCCATTTGATTGGAGGGGGCTAAGGACCTAAACAGACACTCTCACTGACAGACAAACACATACTGATAGACACATGCAGTCACTAGGCTAAGGCCAGTAAGGCATTGTCATGTATAAAAAAGGGCACTAATTCTCGGAATGAAAATATAATTTTGCCTCTTTAAGTCACTATTAAAATCACACCTTGAAGAGGCTGTGCAATTTTGGGCACCTGTTCTAAAGAAGGATATTATGGCACTAGAAAAAGTGCAGAGGCGAGCTACAAAATTAATTAAAGGAATGGAATATTTTAGTTATGAAGAAAGATTAAATTTAAACCACTTTCTTTTAGAAAAATGGTGGTTCAGAGGAGATATGGTAGCTTTATACAAATATATTCGGTAGCCAATACAAACCATTGTCTGGAAATCTATTCATATACAAGACTTTACATAGGACACAAGGTCATGCGATTAGAGTGGAAGAATGGAGATTAAGTCTAAGGAAAATATATATATATTTTTTTTTACTGTTAGAACAATAAGGATGTGGAATGCATAGCCTATAGAAGTGGTTTTATCAGAGCCTATACAGATGTTTAAATAGCAATTGGATGCATATTTGCAAAAACATAATATTCAGGGATATAATTTTAATTTGTGGGGTAATTGCTTCTTGATCCAAAGAGATAGCTGACTGCCATTCTTGGGTCAAGAAAGATCTCCCCCTCCCCTAGTTTGTTGCATAATTGGAAGCACTTCAAACTGAGCTTTTTTGGCCTTCTTTTGGATCAACAGGAAAAACAAATGTGAGAAAGGCTGAGCTTGATGGACACATGTCTTTTCAGCCTATGTAACTAAGTGATTAAGGGTGTAACTGTAGCGTGAAAAATAGGTCATTAAGGAGTGAAAAGGTCCAGGGAGGTGCTAGATTAACAAAGAATATATATTTTTTCTAAAGGCAACACTTATCTACTTCTATCCTTCAACCAAAAAAAAAAAAAAAACTGCTTCTATAGACGTAACCAGTCACTAATTAGTGGATCCAACTAAGCATTGTTGTATATGCAACATTATGTAGAACAAGTTTACCTGGTCACTCTAGAATTTCTTGGCTACATTTTTAGGATATATGAGAGATCATGCATTGGTGGCTAGTTCATTTCAACAAAATACAGTATGACTGCACAAAAAGCCTAACCGATAAAGAGGTACAGATTTCTAGATTTAATTTTCCTTTTCACACCTCACTAATACATATTTGTTAAATATACACCCTGTTCCAAATTATTATGCAAATTATATTTTTTCCATTTACCTAAATAATTGATGTAAATAACAGTCAGCATAATTCTCATGTTATCAACTATTAAGAGTACAATTCAAATTTTATTGAACAAACCTAATGATAACAGTATTTTTTTTTAAAACATAAACTTACAATGCACTGTTCCAAATTATTACACACAGTAAGTTTCAAAACACTTTATAGGTTGTAAAGAACTGAAAATTGTAATTTGTTGTGTTTGCAGCATATTTGCTGAAATCAAAAGCTATTTCAATCAAACTTATAACAACGTTTTAACTTTTTAAACATTTTAACAGGTCATGTTACATTTTAACATAGGACCCCTTATTTAATAGCAGCTCACAAGTCTTGCATCCAAGTTTTTGGACAGTTTCTGTTTGAATTTGTTTGCAAGATGTCAGAATAGCCTCCCAGAGCTGCTGTTTTGATGTAAACTGCCTCCCACCCTCATAGATCTTTTGCTTGAGGATGCCCCAAAGGTTCTCAATAGGATTGAGGTCAGGGGAGGATGGAGGCTGACAAGTAAAATCTGGTGATATTTAAAAATATATTTACAATCCTGGGAAGAGACAGGCTTTTAAAAATGTTAAGTTACGACTAAGGAAACTATTTTCCATGCTCCTCAGGTTATATCGATCATATTTATGACTCATTTCTATATTGCGATATGTATTTGTAGCTTATGATACATGCATACAAAAACAAGATTGTTGGAAGGACAAACTACCGCCAATCTATAGAGTGGAGCACATCTAATGGTGTGTATATACAATAAAACACCTACCCCTAGTTGGGAACAGCAAATATTTTTGTGTGTCCTAAAAAAGAAAAAGATCTCTATTGTGCTGTGCAGATAACTTTAAATTTGTAAGACCTCTATGTGAAGTACTGCTGGTTCAATTCACATGGTTCTGAGCCACATGACAGGCTCAGGTCGTTCTTGTAGTAGTGTACTTAGGTGACACACTGCCCTTTCCAGATTCTGTGAAATATATTCTCAAGGAGACAAAAAGTGGAGAAATAGGAAATAATGTTCCTATTGCTATACAGTTGACTTTCAGGTAGCTAGCATATACCATAAATGACTGCTCACCTTTGCTAGAGCCCAAGGAACGTCTGGCTCTAGGTATATTCGCTTTTGTGCCCACTGAGGTGGCACAAACATTCTTTTGGAAGCAGACAGTTGGGAAGCTTGAGGGGACAGTTTTGGAAGCAGACAGTTGGGAAGCTTTATAGTAATTTATTGAACACTAAAATCACAAATAAAACAACAAATAATAAAAATCAGCAAAGTGCTTCAAAGTCCTCAGGTTCTCCCTCTCCAGAGACGCGTTTCGCCCATCCACTGGGCTTTCTCAATCGGTGTTGTGCTGCTTCCTCTTCCTTGTTTAAAAACCCTCCTCCATTTTCCCCATTGGATAACAGTCCGTTACTCTGTCCAATCGGATTGGGGCGTGTGGATGTTCACCTTGTTTCCTTTAATTGCCTGATTGCATATTTGAAGTGACGGAACGTGTCTATTCACATCACTTCCTCGTACGTTCTGCCATTTTTATTGAGGGCAAATTCCCTATCTCTGCGCTGACAACATATTAATGAGGGGAGGGATCAGTCCACCCTTTAGCGAATCGGAACAAAATATTCTCGGCTCTATTGTGAGGATCAATACTACATAAGAGTTGTAGTCTCCCCACCATATTTGCCATTTCAATACATATAACGCAAAAAAGGGGGAATAAAGAGTAAAAAAAGAGAATAGGTTACATTCCATTTTTTAAAAAGAATTTTAGCATAGGAAGGAATATGTGTCAAACCTCTATATACGGCTGTTTAACAGATGTATATTTATAAATTTAAAATGCTTATAAATTATAGCAGAATGTAAAAAATAAAAAAAAATATTAAAATATTCAAAATGTATATAACTAAAATAGTGCAATTTTCAATTGTTATTAATCATAATTCACTCCTATGTTAGATATACTTATAATAACAAACTGACTATATATAAAAACTATAGAAAATGGCAAATTTCTAAATCACTCTTAAGGCCAAATGGTAATAATAAATTAAGATTGAATATCCATCTCATTTCTAGTTGGCCCATTTTTTTAATTAAATCCTCCCCTCTCCAGTTTGTTTCAACTTTCTGAATTCCCTTAAATTTAAGGTGTTTTGGTTAGATTCATGTTTCTGTGTAAAATGTAACGAGAGGCTGTGTTTTTCGAATCCATTCTTAATATTACGTATATGTTCTTGTATCCTAGTATTCAGTGTTCTCATGCTTCTTCCCACATATGTTGAACCACAGTCGCAAATAATCAAATAGATCACTCTCTTGGTGTGACAAGTTATTAATTGATTTATTTTGTAACTTTCTTGTTAATTTCGAGGGTGATTAAAACTCCTTACATGCCTTTTCGTCATCCCTGAGTTTTTACAAGCCCTACAATAGCCACATCCATAAGGGCCCCCTTGTTCTCTGTGGTTACTTAAATCCCCTAAAGCTCAAATGCTGAGGATCAAGAGAAACTGCTCAGACAATGAAGTTTTTAAAACACAGGCACTTAAGATTAAAAATAATTTTTATCAGAAAGGTTATAAGGATACACTTTTAAATAAAGCATTGGAAGATTAGAACAGAATTACTCAAATATAAACAAAACAAGATACAATGAACACTGAATACTAAATTACAATAACATATACGTAATATTAAGAATGAATTTGGAAAAACACAGTTTAAACAGAAACATGAATGTAACATATTGAATATGTTGTGCAATTTTGGGCACCTGTTCTAAAGAAGGATATTATGGCACTAGAAAAAGTGCAGAGGCGGGCTACAAAATTAATAAAAGGAATGGAACATATCAGCTATGAAGAAAGGTTAACAAATTTAAACCTATTTAGTTTAGAAAAACGTCGCCTGAGAGGGGATATGATAACATTATACAAATATATTCGGGGCCAATACAAACCATTGTGGGGAAATCTATTCACAAACCGGACTTTACATAGGACACGAGGTCATGCGTTTAGACTGGAAAAAACAAGATTTCGTCTAAGGCAAAGGAAAGGTTTTTTTACTGTAAGAACAATCAGGATGTGGAATTCTCTGCCTGAAGAAGTGGTTTTATCAGAGTCCATAGAGATGTTCAAACAACTACTAGATGCATACTTGCAAAAACAGAATATTCAAGGATATAATCTTTCAATGTAGGGTAATAACTGCTTGATCCAAGGATTGCCATTCTGGGGTCAAGAAGGATTTTTTTCCTAGCTTGTTGCAAAATTGTGCATCAAACTGGTTTTTTTTGCCTTCTTTTGGATCAACAGCAAAAAACAAATGTGAGGAAGGCTGAACTTGATGGACGCAAGTCTCTTTTCAGCTATGTAACTATGTAACTATGTAACCCAAAACACCTTAAATTTATGGGAATTCAGAAAGTTGAAACAAACTGGAGAGGGGAGGATTTAATTTTAAAAATGGGCCAAATAGAAACGAGATGGATATTCAATCTTAATTTTAAGGCAAGACAGGAGACTTCTTATTTGCTTTACCTTCTTTACTCTAACCTCCAGCAGCAAAGAAATAGATAACAGAACCTTTCAAAACAATCAATCAGAACAAAATAACAGCAGTATAAAGACTGGTTCTCGCATCTAGATTTGAAGGACGCTTACCTCACGGTCCTGATCCATCAAGAGGACAGGTGTTTCCTGCAGTTCTTCTGGCATGAACGCGTCTGGCAGTTCACATGCCTTACGTTCGGCCTCAGCTCTGCCCCACGGTGCTTCACTGATAGTGGGGAATTTTCTCCGTCAGGAATTTCCCATTGCCATGGTCTTTTGTATCAATTTGCTCTATGTATTTCTCCTTGTCCCCAAACGATATGGTGAGGAGCCCCAAGGAACGAGACAAGACAATGTAAGGTTCTAACGTTTAATGGACTGTGTAACAGGTTATATTGATTAGGAAACAGGGCTGGTGTTTAAAATAATCTTTCTTATCTTAACATCTTAACCTATAGCAAGCTTGCAGGTGTATCTTTACATTCAGGCCTTGCACAAAGCTAAGTTTCAATATAACTACGCACTTAGAATTAATACGCACTTAGAGATATTAACTATGCAGTTCTAAATTATACATTACTAAGCAGTTATGAGAAAAACAGGAAATAATGCCAATGGTACAAACATACAGGATATAACACTAACACCTGTTATACAATGTTCTATAGCTCTTGCCTAGGGGTATATACACTAAGCATTGTATATAGATAAAGTATATTATTTCAAATAGTTGACATGCTCAAAGTTAGCCAATTTTAAACAGACTGAACATCCGGTCATCTGTAGCTTGAGCCTTTGGTCAATATAGGCAAAGTGTATTATTCCCAACATTCACCAAACTGTTGAAGCCGGTCATGAGAGCCAGGGGGATCAAGTCAATTTTCTATGTGGACGATATTCTGTTGATGGCGCAAGACCCCACTGTTCTGCGTCGGCAGACGGCGTTCAGGATTCGTCTGCTCCATGGCCTAGGGTTCGTCATCAACATAGAGAAGTCAGTGCAGTTTCTTGGATTGTGGTGGTACTCTGCCTTTTGATATCCAAGGTGGTCGCCATTAGGGAGGGCATCAGACGCCTACTCCGCAATCCGAGGGCCACATTAAGGGATCTGGCTCGGATGACAAGTCTGCTATCTTTCTCCATTCAAGCCATCTTCCCAGGATCCCTGCACTACCAGGCTCTCCAACACCCGAAGGCTCGCTACCTTCGCTCGTCCGCCTCCTAATTGTCTTGGTCTCGCATGAAGCCCGTCTGGAACTCCATTGGTGGTTTCAACACATGGAGGCCTGGAACAGCAAGGCAATATTCGGATCCAGGCCAGACTTCATCCTAGAATCGGACGCCAGCTGCCTAGGCTGGGGTGCTACTTGCGATGGTGCAGCGACAGGGTGGCTCTGGACCCCAAAGTAGAAGGTTCTTCACATCAACTGTCTGGAGCTGATTGCAGGGTCATTTGCCATTTGCAGTTTCACCAAAGGAAATAGTCACTGCTCATTGCTTCTTTGCATGGACAATGTCTCAGCTGTCTGTTCCCGTTCCAAACGTCTGTTGGATCTCACGAAGGACCTCTACCAGTACTGTCTGGACAGGAAGTTACTGCTTGTGGCGGAATATCTCCCGGGACAAGACAATCTCATGGCGGACTGGTGGAGGATCACCTGTCCCTGGTGGCCTGGACCATTTCCGGGGTCCCTGGGATGTGTAAGGCCTATCGGCAACAGCTAGAGAGTTACTCTGGGACTCTCGGGTGTCTGGCACCAGATGATAATATGTGCACGCCTAGCGATCCTGGCATGGCTGGTATATGGAGAGACGTTTGTATCCCTTTACGGCCCCTATCATGGCTGTCCTGAACTTCTTGGCTGAATTGTTTTCTCAGGGTAAGTCGTATAGGACTATTAACGTTTTTCGATCGGCTATCTCGGCGCCTCATGTACCTTCTGAAGGTTCTGATGTTGGTACGGACCCCTCGGTCTGCAGACTGCTCCGAGGTGTGCACCTTTCGAGACCCCTGCTTCTCGCTATTCCTCATTTTGGGATGTCTTGCTTGTTTTGCGTTTCCTTGAGGAATGGCCTGATAACGGGGACTTATCTCTGTGCCAGTTTTCTGCTAGGCTGGCTCAGCTCTTATGTTGTGTCCTTTCATCGCATTTCAGATGTCCGTGTTTTTTGACATAGACTCTTTTTACTTTTCACCAGATGGTGTGTCTGTTTCTATCTGACGCAGGACGAAATCTAATTCGTCTTCTGTGTCATATCCCTACTTTCCAGATAGACGACGTCTCTGTGTGGCACGTTGTCTATGGACGTATATCTCCGTGACTCTGTCCTTTCGGCAGCTATTGATTTCCTACATTCGACCATTTGGGGCTGTTCCTGCACCTACGAACGCTCATTGGATTTGATGGCTTCTTTAATCGGCTGGCATGGCAAGTTCCTTTGGGGCACATTCTGTTCTGGGCCTGCAGCTTCAGCAGCTCTAGAAGCTGGTAGGTACCTTGCGGATATTCTCGGTGCCGCTGATTAGTCGAGGAAATCGACTTTCTGTACCTTTTATTTCCGTCTGCGATCTCATGTTTCTTCTGTCTTTATGTCTGGGCGTTAAAATTGCAACTATGAAGCCTCCTGTCTTGCCATAAAATTAGGGATTATTCTAGCCTCAGTGAGGGAATAATCTAAATTTTATTAAAGACAGGAGGCGAATATTTACCCCCCTTACTGTTTTCTGCCCTGGAACTGTTTTTTCTTTTTTGCTATTGTGTTAATGGGGGGTATTGTTATATTCTTTGTAATGTATGGTCTCATGTTTCATTAATACATTTTCTGTGCTGCGGTTTTGGTTGTTCGTGTGCATTTATTCATCATTATTATTGCCATTTCTATAGCGCCAACAGATTCCGTAGCGCTTTGGTAGCTCCTTGGTAGCATCTTGCTTAAGAAATGGGCGGATGTGGGCTATGTTTTTAAGATGGAATCTACAGGATTTGGCAACATACTGTATGTGAGGCTCAAAGGTGAGGCCAGAATCAAGTATGACACCAAGACAGCGCGCTTGCAAGGATGGACTTATGTGGGTACCACTAACTTGAAGGGAGAGCGAAAGAGGAGGATCAGTATTAGGAGGAGGAAAGACAAGGAGCTCAGTTTTAGAGGGATTGAGTTTCAGAAAGCGGGAGGACATCCAGTCAGAGATGGAAGAAAGGCAAGCAGTGACACGTTGCAGGATGGCAGGAGAGAGGTTTGGGGAGGAGGGATATATCTGGGTGTCATCAGCGTACAGGTGGTAGTGGAATCCAAAAGAGGTCATAAGTTTGCCAAGAGAGGCAGTATAAAGAGAAAATAGAAGGGGACCAAGTACAGAGCCTTGGGGGACTCCAACTGAGACAGGACGAGGGGAGGAGGTGTCATTAGAAAAGGAGACACTGAATGAGCGTTGGGAGAGATAAGAGGAAAACCACAAGAGGACAGAGTCACAGAGACCAAGCGATTGAAGAGTTTGAAGGAGAGCATGATCAACGGTGTTTGGATTTAACTGCGATTAGATCGTTATTAACTGTCACATCCTGTTCCTAGCTGCAGATCATTCTGGCAATGGCTTCTGGTATCCAGTACTCTTTTTACAATTCTTGTTTAGTTTTTCTTGGTTTTTCTGGTTTTCTATTCCATGTCTGGTTTTCTTTATGCTGGGTTTTCTGGGTTCATTCCTGTATTCCGTTCCTGGAATTCCCAGTCTCTTGGATTCCTTTAAATGTTTGTTTTATGTTGCCACACCCATAACTTTTCCATGATTCCTTTTGTTTCAGTTGATCCCTGCAGGCAGTTGCTCAAGTTCTCTGCCTTTTCTTGCAGGTAAGTGCTGTATGTGCTTTATTATGGTTCATTTAGCAATTAGGCAGTTAGAGAAGGACCTTCCAAATATGGGGTACATTGGCGTTGTGGCAGGCTTATGCAATGTATGATCATAGAATGTAACTAAATCCCCATAGTTTTTCACCTATAGTACTTAGTTATGTCTCCTCTTGTTTTGCCTATTATATCTTGTCTTGTTTTATTTTATATTCCCAGTCCATGTACAGTCCTGCCCTGTCCTGCCCCTGTTCTGTTAATGTTTCCCTTATGTATTGTGTACATGTTCTGTGTTTAGCTTCCTATCCTTCTCTGGTTTTGGGTTCTACTAGTTCTGTCTTGTTTTCATGTTTGGTGCCTATCCTAGCCTTGTCTTGTTTCTGTACTGGATACATTCCTGCTGCAGAGCTTCCCTATTCAGCTCCTGGGAAGTTATTCTATGCTTATTTCCAGTGTCAAAGAGACACATGAGTAAAGACAAGTATTTTCAGAAGCTTTGAGGAAAAAGGGAGCAGGGATATAGGATGATAGTTAGAGGGGGAGGACTGGTCAAGAGATGTTTTTTTCAGGATAGGTACTACAGTGGCATGTTTACGATCAGCAGGGACAATGCCAGAAGAGAGAGAGCAGTTGAAGATGTGCGTTAAGAAAGGCACGAGACAAGTGGAGAGAGATCTGATACAATGAGATGGGACAGGATCGAGAGGGAAAGTGGTGGGGCGACAGGAAAAGAGAAGAGCAGCTAAATCTTGGTCAGTAGCCGGGGAGAACGTCTGAAGGGTAGGAAAGTCATGTTCTATGTGTGGTTGAGAAAGAGAACGGCAAGGTGGGGAGAATTCTTTCCTTAGCTGTTCAATCTTGTCGGTAATGTAACATGCAACGCTATCGGCAGTAAGGTTAGTTTGGGGGGTGGTCACAGCAGGGTGAAGAAGAGAATTAAAGGTGTCAAAGAGACGCCTGGGATTGCGGGAGCATGAACTAATGAGAGAGGAAAAGTATGACTGTTTGGCGAGGGCAAGGGCTGCGCTATATGAATACAATATGAATCTATAATGGAGATAGTCTGCTGGGTGCGGGACTTCCTCCAGTAGCATTCAGCACAATGGGAGCATCTTTGCAGGTTGATTTAGTATGCCACGGTTGGGGGCGTGTCCTCCTCGAGGTGCATGTTTGGAGCGGTGCTGCAGCGTTCAAAGCAGAGGTGAGGGTAGTGTTATATGTGGAGGTAGCCAGTGACGGACAGGAGAGGGACGGGATGGATCGCACTTGTGAATCAATATCAGCTGCTGGAGGTCAATAGAATTAAGGTTCCTTCTGGGTTGAGGGGGCTTAGGCTGAGGTTGTTGGGTGAGGGGGTACTTGACAGAAAATGATAAGAGGTGGTGGTCAGAGAGAGGAAATGGAATGTTGCAGATATTAGATACCGTACATGCATAAGAGAAGATTATGTCAAGATTATGTTGCATTCCACTGATGTACGAATTGTATATGGTGTGACATTCTGCTTTGGCAGTTTACTTTCACATTGTTTCTTTTTCCTTGCAGTGTAATCAGGAGTTCTGGTTATGGCGGTTTCTCATCTGTGTGCCTGCTACAGTTGAATTTGTTTGGTCTTCATGCTCTCCTGCTCAAGCTCATCAAAGAGGAAGTGGGAGGGTCTATATAAGTGGTTTTATACTGCTGTTATTTTGTTCTGATTGGTTGTTTTGAAAAGTTATGTTAATTATTTCGTTGCTGCTGGAGGTTTTCAGTAAAGAAAGTAAATATTCGCCTCCTGTCTTTAAAAAAAATTTAGATTATTCTCTCACCGAGGCTAGAATAATCAGTAATTCTTTATTTCCATTTGGCCTTAAGAGTGATTTCAAAATTTGCCATTTTCTATAGTTTTTATTTATATTTAGTTTGTTATTATAAGTATATCTAACATAGGAGGAATTATGATTAACAACAATTGAAATTGCACTATTTTAGTTAGGTATGTTTAATATTTTTTCATTTCTACATTCTGCTATATATTTTTAAACATTTTAAATTTATAAAAATATATATGTGAAACAGCCCTATTTAGAGGTTTGTCACATATTCCTTCCTATGCTAAAATCCTTTTAAAAATGTAATGTGGGGGCGGAGCCAAACAGCCGAGCTGAATGGCCATACACATCCAGAGCTCTGAACGATTGAGCTGTATAAACCTCTCAGAGTACCCTAAAACTGTGACAAAAACGGCAGGGGAATGCCCCACAGGTGAGGGGAAACACAATGGGATGCAAAACTAAGTAATTGAAGCCCGAAAAGCCATGGATGGGCTTAAATATTGAGGACTTGCTGAGGCAGGCACATGGCGCGGTGAGGCCTAAGATGGCAGATTACCATGAGACCTACTCTGAAATCTCAGACGACATGTCCTCAGAGGAGGAGGTAGTGGATCTCCCTGAAACTCCATGCCCAGCACTGAAAAATACTGGACAAGATAACTCTCTAGTGACTACTGCAGTGCTAAAAATGAGTATCCAGAAGTATCCAGACGGATGTAGCATTACTCCGTACTGATTTGCAGGGCCTATCAGGCAGGCCGCATCCAGTGACCAAGCACTACAGATTGCTACATTAGAGAAAGCAGTCAAGTGGCTCCAACAGCAAAGCGAGCTGAGTGACTGACGCTTCACTGTCATTGAAGACTGGAGGTGAAAAAAAACATCAAAATAAGGGCCATTTTGGAAGAGGTACCAATGGTTGAAATCCCACATTTTGTGAGGCGCTTACTAGTTGCTCTGCTTACCCTAAGACAGGGTAAAACGGTGGGAACTGATGGATTCTTCAGGGTACCAAAGTTCCCTTGTGCCCCAGTACAAGGTGCCAAGAGACTTGGTCCTCCAGGTGCAAAGTGGCAAAGACAAGGCAGCTGTGCTGGCGGCTGTCAGACACCACACGCCATATAAGTTTGAAGGCGTCTCATGTTTTTTTTCAGACCTGTTGGGGAGCCACCTTGGCTGGCGAAGATCGCTCAGGCCATTCACCTCCCTACTGAGACAGCAGAAGATACCGTACCAGTGGTGACTAACCCAGCAGGGTGAGACCAAGCACCTGATCCAAAACCTCTCAGAAGCAGCAGCCTTACTGCCCACACTCAACTTGCCTCCAGACGCCCTGACACCTCCCGGAGATGGGACAGCAGCTTGGATGCAGCACCAGTGGAACCCGGAGACTGCAATCCCTTTCACCCCTTGACGGATGACTAGGGGAGGATATGCAGCGGCCACTACCTGATGAGAACATTGGGACAAAAAAATCACCACGTACTGCAGCCTTATAGTACTAGTGCTGTCAGGTTAATTCAAAGTTTTAAGTTCTATAGAGGTTAGGGAAGTATTTGTTTTATGCAGCACACTACACGTGAGAGTACACATCTAACCAGTTCACATTCAGATCCACTGACAGATAGAGCTGACCTTACACCCCCACATGCCTTCAGGTGACCGTCAGAACCTAATATCCCTACATGTATAGCGCTAAAGGCGTCATGTATTTGAGTACAAATGCACTCTGGAACAAGTAGTAACTATGACCTAGTGCTAAGAGGAGACAAGTTACCCAACCACAGTGTACAAGGTCAAGGCCCTGTCACGTTAAAGGTACTCAACAATTACTCAGAATTACATAATCAAACGAGATCTCACCAACCCACATAGATATACATGATATCTCACCTTACTGATATAACATTAAAAATAAAAATGTGTTGTGTCTCTGAATGCCATCTTAATAACCCCTTTTGAATGTTTTTACTATGCTTGGTATAGCTACCGTGGCGTATGAAGCCTGTTTGTTACCACCTGCAAAATAAAAATAAAGAATGAAAAAAAAAATTACAAAAATGGAATGTAACCTATTCTCTTTTGTGTATTGAAATGGAAAATATGGTGGAGAGACTACAACTCTTTTGTAGTATTGATCCTTACACTAGAGCCGAGAATATTTTGTTCCGATTTGCCAAAGTGTTGTGTAATCCCTCCCCTCTTAGGTGCTCGGCGTGACATTTATATGTTGTCAGCGGCAAGATAGGGAATTTGCCCTCAATAAAAATGGCGGAACGTAACGAGGAAGTGACGTGAATAGACTTGTTCCGTCACTTCAAATATGCAATCAGACAATTGTAGGAAACAAGGTGAACATCCACACGCCCCCAATCCGATCGGACAGAGTAACAGACTGTTATCCAATAGGGAAAAAGGAGGAGGGTTTTGTAGTAAGGAGGACTTTGAAGCACTTTGCTAATTTTTTATTATTTGTGGTTTTATTTTTGTTTTTAGTGTTGCATTATTCATACTACTCAATACTAGGATTGGTTAGCATAATATACTCCTATACTCTATTTTTGAGCGCAGGCTATAAGGGACCTTGGACACAGTAGTCCATATTATATGACCGTGCTAGTGAGCAGTATGTGTTGATCTATACATATCTTTGCACCTTAACTGTAAATGTTGTCTGATGTCATTACACATATTTCCACTATTTAGTGTCTTCTGAGAACTCCATTATGGCGTTAGTTTACTACTTCCACTAGTGGCTATTATAGCCATTACATTACACATTTCTTATTATTCGTATATGTCTATTATTTGGGTCTTTTTATGGCAGTATGATTTTGTTTTGTTTCTATTTCTTTTTTGTTGCCAGTTCTTGTTCTTCTTAGTCCCCATTAGTTGGACTTTTTATTAGACCTATTTAATGCTAAGTTTTAATATTGGCTATTGCACCATTTAGTATTCCATTCCCATTTGTTTTATGTTGCATCCTCCAATTCTCCTTCTTTGTATATTTATCCACAGGGGTAACCCCAACCTAGGAGGTTTTGCAACTATAGGCTCCATTTATTTATTTATTTTCTTTCTTGTGAACAAAATGCATGGCTGTGATACCAACTTCAACCTTTCTTCCATCTCTCTCCCACCCCACACAAACTCCGCTTCCTACTTCTGCCTTTGCTAACTCCACAAAATCTTACCACGTTCAACCCTTTTTCCATCTCTCCCCCACCTCACACATACTCCTCTTCCTACTTCTGCCTTTGATAACTCCACAAAAACTTACCCTTTTAAAAACCTAGAGTGTGAAGAGTTAGAAAACATGGGGACTGGGATGCAGTAGTCATAGGGGACTATGTATGTGTGTGTGTGTATATATTGTATATATAGCGCGCTTGCAATGTAGAATAACCTGTAACATAGTTAAGGTAGTAGATGCACAGTTAACTAGTTTTACTATATCAGCAGTAAAAAGTGTGTTAAAGGTTTTCAACCATAATAGGAGTATGCCGGCCATAGGTCAGCTGTCGGTGTGTATTATGGTTATCACTCTAGCCGTGTTCTGCTGGGATTGGGCAACTAAACAAGACATAGCAGCACAGGGAGTCAATAATATAAATGTGAGAAAGCAGGAAAATAATACAGAAAAGCAGCAGAATGAACAATGCCAAATTGTAAAAATATAAATAGTTTGGAGGGATAACAATGCGAAAACAGAAAGGGAACAGCAATAAAGACGAAAGTAATAACAGAAATTAAACAGGAAATAAATGAAAGTCATGAGAGAACAAAGAAGTTGTGCGTAGGTCAAACAAGAGATGAGGAGTGGTCATTTAAGGTCAAATTTTAAGTTTGCAGCCTTACCGCGAAGGATTCACAATTACTAGGCAGTAATATATATGTGCCACACCTGAGCCATTAACAGCTTCGTAATCAACAGCGCAAAATCTTAACATTGCACGGCGGGGATTGATTGAATTGGTTTTTTTGTTTTGACTATTTACTAAGCAGCAGTGTTAACAATACATGAATACTAGGAAGCTACTCCTACATGTGCAATACCGCTGACTCCAGCAAATAGTGATGTTAATTAAATGCTTGGGGCCAGTTGCACTGCTAGCACGTGACATTGGCAGCCCAGAACTCTGATCCAAGCGGTCTAATGTCTATTCTGTGCATAAATAGTGCTGACAACAGATGTGAAAAGCACCTGCAAAGGGAACCTAGCTCTCCCCTCCCACCGTGCAGTATTGGTTATTAAAAAAAATAAACCTCCTCCACGCCTTTTAATGCACGCATGCTCTCTAAACCTGCAGTTGGTCCAATCACAAGTTTGTCTATGAGAAGCCTGTAATTAGACCACACATGGCCCCTGTGAAGTCAGGAGAGGCACGGAGCTTCGTCGAGCGCTGGATTTAAGGTCAGTAAAAACCTATTTCAGGTTTTACTACACATTGACGGGGAGCTTCCCCATACTATCATGTAGGGCATAAAAAGGTCCCACCTCTTAATAAGGTTGTAGAGTCCCTTTAACATACAATAAGAAGGTAAGTAAAGGTACACAAATCAATTTAACAGAGGGTTACATGTTATGTTCTTTTATTTTGTTACTTCTATCGAATTTTCTTTGTTTGTTGGGCCATATCTTTTCATGCAAATGCTTTCATTTTGTATTGTCCTTTTTATATTTGTAGTTAAGCATTATTGTGATGCTATGGAAAGGTCATGGTATTTAGAGATAACATGGCATTCTGATGGAGCAATGCTGCACAGAAATACAATGTGTGAGCAGAGAGCAAGCAGATTATTTGACAAGTCATGAGCCTGTAACCCAACGCAGCAGGAGGACGATTATACTGTAAACTAGAAATTGTGTCATATTGACCAGGAAATTTACATTTTAAGGCACAATTAGGTTGCATTAGATGATTTCCAATATTGGCTATTTTGGCATAGAATTTGCAAAGACCAACTCTCCATGGTTCTCTGTTGAGCGTATAGACCCCATTAACATGTGTTTTGCATTATAGCACATGGATTATTCCACTTTAAAGTGGCTCGGTCATCTCCCTCCCCTCCCCCCAATAAAAATGTGAACATTTCATAAAGATAAAGACTGTGTTGGAATTTCTAACAATACTAAGTAGGGTCTACTTTATCTTATGGTAAATTAAATTGGGGGGGAAAAAAAGAACTCGCCCAAACGCAGAACTCCAAGTACAGGACTGACGTGGGCTCCTGGTAGATGAAATATTAGGAACTGAAGATTGCAGTGCGTGCGGGGGACAACATAAGGTTCATTATAGTTAATCTCCACAGCACCCCGGGCCATGGCGCACCAAGCCGTGCAGTTACCATTGGGTGGGTCTTTGCATATTTTGCAGAGACATTTTAAAAGGACACTATAGTCACCAGAACAACAACAGCTTAATATAGTTGTTCTGGTGTCTGCTGCCTTTTCCCTGCAGGCTTTTTAATGTAAACACTGCCTTCTCTATGAGATGTTTATTGGCACACATGCACAATAGCCTCCCAATGCTTTCCTATAGGAAAGCATTGCACTGACCGTGTTAATCAAATTTTTATGATCTCAGCCAAGTAGGAGGAGCGGGGGTTGAGCCATCTGCAGCATTTATTACCTTTTTAATGGGGGGAAAGAAGACCTGACATCTAACAGGGTTTTTTTTTTTTTTTTTTAACACTATAGTGTCAGGAATACACATTTGTATTCCAAACACTATAATGTACCGTTAAGCATGTTATTCTTTATATAAAGTTTTCACCTGCAGAGCTCTGCAAATGTGGAATAACCCATCAGGTGAAATCAATTCTGCTTTGCCTTAAAGGAACACTTGGATTTGAAAATTCCCATTTTAAATGCATTATCAAAATGCATTAACAACTAATCCAATATAATAAAAGGTTATTGAGGAGTGCAAAAACCAGAACATGGCTATTAAGGAATCTGGGGAGATAGCTTGTAGCAGCAAAGATGTGCTTGATATCTAAGAGAATATGAAAATTTAAAATCACTAACCCAGCTTTTAGTGTGTTATAGCAGGTTGTGAGTACAGAATGAAATACTAGTCCACTGATCGAAAGACATTTACCCAAAGGTAGTTATGTTTGGTATACATGTATGGCATGCAATTGCTATATTAGTATAACAAATAACAGCTACCATGTTTCCCTGAAAATAGGACATCCCCCGACAATAAGACCTAGCTGTTCGCTAATCTACGTTCAGGGAATTTTCCCCAAACATAGATTTGCGGAATTCCATTTGCGAGTAAACTTATCTATGTTCGTGAAAGTTTCCCTGAACATGTGCAGTATTGCAGTATTCTGTGCCCTATTGAATTAGTCTATGTTCAGGGGAATTCCCCCGTACACAGACCTGTATTCTAGCACACTTTTTCCCCAAAATAAGACCTCCTTTGAAAATAAGCCCTAGTGGGTTTTTTTTGGGGAAAAAAAATATTATAAGAGCCAGTCTTATTTTCAGGTCAAACACAGTAGTTCTTTGTTATGGGGAAAAACAGACTTTTTTTTTCTCTATTAGTTAGTTTCATATTGTACATAGTGTGCTTGAGAGAGATGAGCACAAATAAGAATGTTAAAGGCAAACACACCTAAACTGAACTTCTCGCCAGTTGCCCTCTGGGGACTGAAAAAAGAAAGCAGAACAAACTGTGGTCTAGACGGTCAGACTCTGCTGCAGTATGCAGATGAACAAGGCAAGTCCCCTTCAATTTGTTAGTGTTCTCTATACCCTAAATATGGATATCACTCCTTACAGTCCATGCTATATTGCTTTTATGTTTTTAGCAATAGGTACCACTTTGTCCATTTTATTGTAGTTTTTTTTTTTTTTTTTTAACCATTTGTGTGCGATCACCTTATTTTTATTCAGAATTTACATATGTATGAGTGTTTTCTAGTGACATAACACGGGTTGTTTTATTGTGGCGCCAAATATCCTGAATTGTATTGTTTATTTAAAGTCCCCGGAGCAGTACGTGACGATCAGCCAATGCCCACTCTGGAGGTTTGTTGCTTAAGTCAGGAGGAGAGCCACAAGGTAGCCCCAGCTGAACAATGGTGTGCTGTGGGGCAGCCACTAAGTACCGACTGCCGTCTCTCAGTTTCCAAGAGGAGATGAGAGGCAGGTAGTGACATCCAGGGGCACCCGCTCGTCGCTGCTTCCTTTGCCCATGACCTGGCAATCATGCCTTGTGGAGGTACTCCGTGTCATTGCCACCACAGGTATGCGTGATGTCTCTCAGCTCTGCCCATTTTCCATAACAGCCCAGGCAGGCCCATTCCAGGAACTCTCACCGAGTCACAATTTTGAGGAGAGTGTGGCAGTTTCTGCAAGTTTTTTGTTCCAGCTTTGACTGCTTGTTTCTCCATCAAACGTAGCTGGTCACAGCAAGCTACACTCAGAGGTTGTAAATGTCAGAGAGGCAGTCAGGAACCTTCTCGGTGCAGACTGCTGCCATTTTACGTAAATCCAATGTAAAGCTGCACGTCTCTCTATGCCCAAACACAAGTGCCCTTTATTGTGGAGTCAATCGAGAGGCAATGCTGTGGTGGACAAGGATGATCACCACCGGTCGTAGGGGTACAGCTGTCTCTGCCAGCCGGATCACCGTTACGCTGCAATCCCAAAATGCCAGAGCTCCGTCAATGTGAGCCAACACAGACACGCCAGCAGGTGTTTGGTGGCCTTGTGACATAACGGGAACACTGCAGATTATGTATCGTTATTTATGGATAATCACAGCTTAAAAGCATGTTATATGAGAAGAACACCAGCCATGCATCTGCCCAGTATGGCAGCTAGGGCTGCCCCCCTATCCCCTGATTTCTTATCTCAATATTGAGAGCCAAGTCTAAGCACACAATAACAAAGGGCAGATAACCTCAGTTTTTCAGGATCATATATTCTAGATCACCATACCACCTATGACCAATAAATTCTAGGATATACCTGAGCACCTTACTCAGATTTCAAAAAGAATATATATGCTGTCTAAATAAAATTTATTAAAAAAAAAAAAAAAAGTATATAATAGACTGCTCTCTAAAATTACAGTAAACAAAATCCCCTGTTGTGGCAACAATGATTTTGAGTAACACACAAATCTTCAATCAGTCCGAGCACTGCATCTCAAACACTTATTTGATTATGTTTTATTCAGGTACAGAACAGACAGTGTCTGGAATTAGAACAGATCCCCATTTGTGTGATTAATTGCATATTTATTGAAGTTCGTTTTACGCACCCATACTCTGTATAATATACTTACAAATAGGACTCTTGCCATTTACTAGAGCAGTAGCTGCTTCACAATAAGTATAATGTTTTGTACTACAGCTCACCTCACGGAGAGTTACTAAATACGTAATGAGAGAGATGCCAGAGGCAGAGCCAGAACCAAGTGAATGGGTGGGTTAATCTTATAAGAGCAGGCATTAGATTGCTAGGATGGGGTACAATGGTGTTGTGGCAGGCTTATGCAGTGTATGATCATATACTCCATGATGGCTCAATGACCTACTACTTCAGCATAGCTGCAAATGCCAGATGCCAATCCTGCTGTTCATTCTTTGGGTGAGAATGTCAGCGGAGCGCTCTCAGCCAAAGAATGAAGATCTGTGCAAAAATTATATGCACAGAACTAACATTAGCCAGCCTGGAACTCTCATTCTAGGTGGGCTAACGATGCTGCTGCAGGTGGAGTTACACCATCAGCATGTATACAAAATATCTCATTTCACACAGACACACTGCACATAAAAGCTACTTGCACCATGACTACTTCAAAAACACTGACGAATTATTGGTGCTTTGATTAATCCTTTCATGTAGTGTTGAAAATCCTTTACGCAGATTATTCTGAAACATACTTGTCGAAACCACCATGTGATTTATTCCATCCTTCTTCACTAACTTTATGATCTGCCAGTCAGTGATTGTATTGTTTAATCATAGTCTTGTACATTCACACTTTCATTTCCCTTTGTTTTTTTTTCTATATTCTTTTTTTCCTCTTTTCTCAATTTATATAATTTTTGTTTGCAAAAAGAAAAACCTGCTGCAGTTATTTATCTACCAGCTAGACACCTTTCCCAAAATCAAGGTACACACAACCTTTGCTTTTTCCGCATTAATGATGACCCACGTGCACTCAAATTCATCCTGGATGGCTCAGCAGATCTCCGTATCTAAACTGGTTCACAAAGCTGTGAATTGGTCGATAGCACATGTGATATCTGGTATATACAGCAATAAAAGAATACACACAAAAAAAATCTGCTAGATTAAAAATACATTTCAGCCTACCAGCTAAAGGAATGTTCATATTCATTTAAGGCTCTGGCTTTACCAAATAGACTTATTGCACTTTTCAAATGACAACAAAAGGTTGATTAAAAAACAGAATCACTTCGATATATTTACTATCATACCATGGCAAGGTTTGTTTCCATGTTCAATATTTACCAAGCACACTTTTATGCCATTACAAAACAATGAAGTCTTGTGTAACTCACAAGCTTTCTTCATCCTAAATTGCCAAGGCACAGGTAAAATTCTCCATACCCGATTGTGAAGGGCTCCCAGGATAAAGTGTATCTATCTAGGTTTGACTGAATATGAAGAAAGCAGCAAAAAAAAAAAAAAAAATGGTGAAAGAAACAATGGCAGTGTTTTCTATCCTAGAAGGGTTGTTGGTGCTGGCAACCTTCCCAGTTTCATTAATTCATTATTAGATTTCAAGATCTAGGTTGGAATGACATTTTTGTGTTTCATAAAAAAAAAATACAAATCTAATGGCAGAAGAGTAAAATCTACAACATATTCTTTTCAACATTATCTAAGTTTTACAAGGTAATAAATACATTTCAAACATACTACATATCAATTAAAAGACAAATAAAAGCAAGCATTCTTTTCTTCTGTTAAAAAACAAACACATAATTGAAATATAATTTAAAGCGGCACTGTCATGCCGAACTTACCTTTCCTCAATCTCTTCCTCTTCTCCCCCTCTCTCGGGATCTGTTCTTCTTTTCTTCCTGTCTTCTTTAGTTTTCTTTAAAATCATAAGACAAAGTAGGGACTCTTTGCCTTATGGAGGATTCCTCCGCTTGACCAGCTCTGACCAGCGGAGGAGCAAAGTTTTACAAGGTAATAAATACATTTCAAACATACTACATATCAATTAAAAGACAAATAAAAGCAAGCATTCTTTTCTTCTGTTAAAAAACAAACACATAATTGAAATATAATTTAAAGCGGCACTGTCATGCCGAACTTACCTTTCCTCAATCTCTTCCTCTTCTCCCCCTCTCTCGGGATCTGTTCTTCTTTTCTTCCTGTCTTCTTTAGTTTTCTTTAAAATCATAAGACAAAGTAGGGACTCTTTGCCTTATGGAGGATTCCTCCGCTTGACCAGCTCTGACCAGCGGAGGAGCAAAGTGTGCTTTATTTCCGCTGGTCAGAGCAATTTTCCCATGATCCTTACCTTTCCTCTGTGTTCCCGCGATGCTTCCTGTCATTTTACACGAAACTGCCGAATTGTGTTCTAACTGAATGAGAACAGTATGTTCCTTTGTTTTAGAACGCAATTCAGCACTTTATTCGGATCGCAATTTCATTCGAATGAATGGGGGGGGGGGGTGGAAGAGGACCGTAGGTCCCTCACCCCTCATTATCATCATGGCCCCCACCCGCCGCCCAGAGGTGGGGGCCGTAGGTCCGTCCCCCCCCCCATTATCATTATGGCCCCCACCCGCCGCCCAGGGGTGGGGGCCGAGGGGGGGGGACAATAGGTCTCCCCCCTTATTTTACTTTAGGGCCCCCACCCGTCGTTTAGGGGTGGGGGCCAATAGTTTTTTTTTTTGTTTTTTTTTTTTACAGTGAGCAGCCAGAGGCTGCTCATTGTTTAGTGGACATGCCCCTACTCGCGGTATAGCGCGGTATAGCGAGTAGGGGCATTGGGAAGATTTTAATCTCCCTTATGCTATTATGGGGGTCATATTGACCCCCTTAGAATGAGGGGGGACCTGGGGGGGGCTTATGAAGTGGTGGGGAGCACTGCTCCCTGCCGCTTCTATCTTTACATATTACAAGGAGGGAGCTGCATGCGGGTAGCTCCCTCCTTGTAATAAACTGAACGAACAAACGAACACTGATACTCAGTGTTTGTTTGTTCGTCTGATTTTTCTATTCATTCGTCTGTCTGATGAATGAATGAATAGATGAAATTCCCGTTCGCATGTCCAGGTGTTTCACTGGGCATGTGCGGGAATCTCACAGTCTGTCTAGTGTGGGCTGATGATGTGTCCCACAGGGACTTCCTCTACCCACACAAAGATAGCTGCGCCCTGAATCAGGGGCATACCTAGAGCATTTGGCACCCGGGGCGGATCCTGTGCTTGGCACCCCCCCCTCCCTCCCTGTAAAAAATGTTAAAGGTTTTATTTCTTTTATTTTTACAATTTGTAAACTTTGCAAAACAGCTGTCAGCCCCTCCTACAAAACCCTTGTCCTGCCCTGCCCCTCCTACAAAACCTCTGTCCTGCCCCTTCTACAAATCCTGTACTGCCCCATCTACAAAACCCCCGCAATCCCCTTCCACAAATCCCCTGCTTATCCCCCCTTATAAAGACTCCTGTCCCAATACAAAACCCCCACCCCCTTCTACAAAATTCCTGCAGCCCCACACACACATTTACAGGCAGTCACACACTCAGTTACAGACACAGTCACACACTCAGTTACAGACAGACAGTCACACACTCAGTTACAGGCAGACAGTCACACACAGTCACAGGCAGACAGTCACACATACACATTTCCTCTGTGCGGCCAGTTTATCAGCTGTTTGCTTGAGTGAGCTGTACTGGCCGCACGGAACCCTAACTACCATGGGACACTGTGCGGCCACAGCTCACACAGCCCCCTCCAGCCAGGGCGGTACAAGGATTTTTGCCGCCCAAGGCAAAAGTAAAGTTTGCCGTCCCCCATGTGACATCACAATGCCCCAGCCATATGATTTGCCATGTTAACTAACGCCAGTGCTGCAGTGCCGCCGTGTTTACATTAAAAGGCCTGCAGGGACAGGCTATAGACACCGGAACCACTACATTAAGCTGAAGTGGTTCTGGGGACTATAGTGTTTCTTTAATGTGAGGTAAATTAGAGCTTAGTGCCACGAATAATATACTAGATTGCCTACTTACAACCAGATGGGGATGATGATGGGCTCTAGCTGCAGTCTGGCTCCACTGGTCTGGTGCAGAACAGGCTCTCTGGAGGCGGTTTGTAACTGTGGTCACAAAAATCAATGTTCTGGGAGAACGGGAAGCAGCTGCATTTTTTGGGGGTCCTTTACACAGCTCAAGGTCTAGGTCCCAGGGTCCACCTTCATGTTCCACCAATGAGTTTGTTCACAGGGGGTGGAGTGTGTAGGGGATGTCCTGATATGTGTGTAAGTAATGCATTGTGTGAAATTGTGTTTGTATGTGTAAGGACTGCAAGGTGTGTTTCTGTGTATGTATGGGATGCATTGAATGTGTGTAGGGGGTGCATTGAGTGTGTGTAATGAATGCATTGTGTGTTTCTGTGTGTGTAAGGGATGCATTGTGTGTAACGGTTGCATTGCTTGTGTATGTGTGTCTGTGTGTTTTTCTGTGTGCAAGGGGTGCATTGTGTGTATGTGATGAATGTCAATCTCTCCTCCCGCTCCAATTTCCTTCTCCTCCTCCCAATTTCTCTCTCACCCCCCCTTTTCTCTCTCTCACCCCCCCCTTATTTCTCTTTCTCACCCCCCCTTATTTCTTTCTCACCCCTACCTCCCTGTAGCGTGGCCGAGCCCTGTATAGTCCGCGGGTACAGGGAGCTTTTGTTTCCTGTACCCGGCCGGACTAACAGGAAGTGCACACTCAGTGTGCACTTCCTGTTAGTCCGGCCGGGTACAGGAGACAGCTGCTCTCTGTACCCGTCGGACCATGCTGCAGTGAGGGAGCTGACAGGAGCGTTCCCTCCTGTCAGCCCCTTTCTCAGGCTGCGCCCGGGCGGTGCGGTCCGCCCTCATGGACGCACCGCCCGGGCAATGCTGCAGCCGCCTGAGGCTCTCTACAGAGCGCTCGGGCGGCTGCAGCATGGGGGGGGGGCGGGGGGCTGGTCATGGCACCCCCCACCAGGCTGGCACCCGGGGCGGACCGCCCCCCCCCTTAGTACGCCACTGCCCTGAATAAAGATCGGGGCAGAAAATAAGGAATAAAAAAATAGGTAATGTGGGGGGCTTAGGGGCATTTGGGGGTGACTAGGGTGTCATTTAGAGATAGTGGAGGCAGGAGGTGGGTTAAAAAAAACAAAAAACAGGATTCGGCATGACAGTGTCGCTTTAAAGGAATTCAAATGTGAGTTTATATTCTGTGAGGTACAAACTTAAAAAGGTAACAGATGAAAACCAGAGTTATATATACAAACACACACGTTTAAATTTAAAAAAACTGCTTTATTCAATATTTAACTCAAAATTACAGCCAATTAAGAATGCATGCTTTGTTAAAAAAATATATATATGCAACCAATAACAGTGTGAACAACTAAAAGGTCACATATACAATAAAGTTAGGAAAAGGTTTTGGTTTTAAATCTCAATAAATAAAATACAGGCACTTCTATGTAGAGACAAGTGAGAACTTCTCAATTAATTTATTTTACTTAAAGGGAGAACGGGACAGCAGGACAAAAAAAAAAATCTTTCAAGTTTCATAAACTGCTTTCAAAACTATATTCTTCATCAACATTCAGCAATATGCAAAAAACTAAACAATATGTGAGAAGGCATAACATATATACTTTAAAGCAATAGTGTCTAATTGCTTGAATATGTACTGGTAACAGCCTAGGTCAAAACAGTGTGCAAGTATCAGATCAATAAAACACCTCAGCTATATTTCAGTAGTTATTATATAGATTCTTGTACATATAATTTAATAAAAACAATGAAACGACACAGATGGAAGATACAAACAATTCTCTTTTAGAAAAAAAAAAAAGAAGAAGAAGAAAAGAAAGTAAAATAACAGTCTTTCATAGCTTATAAAACTTTACTGGGAAAAATAGAGAGAGATGGATGCGGGCCAAGAAGTTTTAAGCTAAATGTTTTGCACTGGATAAACAGAGAAAAATAGAGATCTTCCTTTCAAAATTAAATTAGAACAAAAAAAGAATGTGCAACAACGTAACACACTCGGTATGCCATTACATATATTGACGTGTAACCATTTTAGGCTGCCTTCGGAATTACACATGCAACAGATCAATGAAAACAAACAGTCTTTCAGTGCCTTTTAGGCATCTATTTCAAGACACATTCACAGGAAGTACAAACGCTAAAAGGAAATTTATTTTAGAGACTTGGGCCAGACTATTTAAAGCATGACTTATGTTCCCCGTTCATTTGGCATTTATTTTTTATTTTTGTGTAGTACAATATATTTTTTTCCACTTGACAATGAGCCAAATGGTCCAAAGAATGTAACCCCTACCATAAAAAAAAACAAGGGGTTACTGTAGCATTAGGAAATCAAAAATATATTCCCTAGGCCAATTTGCCCAGTCACCATATAGGTGACCAGGCCAGTCCTACCAAGGTTGTTTTTTTTTTTGTTTTTTTTTTTAAACAAAAAAACAAATAACCTTTTCACCCTTGCAGAGGTGGCCTGCTCAGTGAAGCTGTCTCTTCAGCTGACATCATCCAGAAATAGGAAAGTATTGAGAGGCTAGCGGACATGCATGTTAAAATATTAACTAACCCGCAAAGAAATTGCCGTTCTACCAGCACTGCAACGTTAAAATGGGCCACATGGCACCCAGACCACTACATTGAGATGAAGTGGTCTGGGTGCCTGTAGTGTCCCTTCAACTTACTTGCACTGTGAAGAAGTGATAAAAGCCTAAATGACAAACAGTGTAGAGTTAGGTTTTGGTGGATATGTGTGGCCATCTTACTATTTTGTTCCAAGATACCTTATGTCAGCATGGAATGACCTGCTTATTTAGCTTTGGCATCTGCACATAAACCTGTATTTGTTTCTTGAGTGGGTCATTCCATTTTGTAAGATATTTATAGAACAGGTGATGTTACGAGGACATTGGCAGTCACTGGTCTTTACAGGGATACTTGCTCCTTGTGTGTGTGTTATATATTAGGGCTTTACAACCAGGAGAGTCCAGGATCTAGTGCTACTATAGGTTACTGCTGTCCTCAAGTTTAGCTGTTGGATTACATACCTCTAAAATGTTTCCTACTTGGTAATAAAAAAATAAAATAAAAAAATACCAGACTGGTCCTAAATGTATTCGCTAAAAGTTGCTTCATTATTTAGGTAAATAATGTACAAAAAAAAAAAAAAAGGGAGGAAGGGAGGCGGAGCAAATAATATAAAATTTGTTCCCACTCCTCTGATGACATACTTTATCATTTAGAATTCCAATGTTGTTTGAAGCCGCCTACTAGTAAACTATCTTCTGCTGAAGTGTGCCTATTTGATTGTTATATGTTATTTATGCTAAAAATACTTCATAATATGGGCATACATTTCCCTCGAATGTGATATGTTTTTGCTGTGATAACACTGAAAAAACAAGATTTTTTTATTTAACGTGTCATAATACAATTAGAGTTAGAAAACACAAAAATTATAATTAATAAAAACTCTTAAACCAACAGCCAAATGGCTTGTCTATACAGTGTCCTGCATGGACAACTAGACTTTTGGACAAACCCTTTTCAGCTGCACTGAAGGAAGCAAATGCCTGCCAATCTATGCAAGAACAAATCAACTTGTTCAGATTTGCATGATGAATCGATTCCTTCATTCATAGATTGAAAGGTATTGGATTCGTTTGGCTCAGCTAAAAGAGATTTGTCACACATCTATTGACTACTAGAGTACAGAGTGAATAAAAGTGCACAGTCTAGCCATTTACTGGGATGATGGATTATGTCCCCCATTAAATATTTGAATGATTACAATAAAGAGAGGCCCCTAGTGAATAAAGAGCTGGATCACATACCATGCTACTATCATATTAAACCACCTTTAGAAGACTTATGTGGATAGCATGCGTATTGTAAGTTCAGTTACTATCACAATCACCACAAATGTGAAGGAATTTTGCGATATCACTGAATCATCACGTGAGAAGTTAAAATAAATACACACAATGCCAAACAGGTAACACACAGCAGACTAACTGTATTTAAAGAAAAGAATTTAAAGCAGCCTTCGAGGATGAAATGACATGAACAAATTCTTTACAAGCTATCATTACGATGCAGGGACCAGTTCTTTCATTGTGTGAAGTTAAGCACTGATATAAATATAAAGAGACAGAAAAAGATACCCATAAGGAAGGATGCGGTCTATAGATTACTGCAGCTTGAACCCCAACGTGTGCATAATACACTAAACAAATGGAACTCTTTACAAATTAACCATGTGAAAAATCGGTTAATAAAAATAGATTTACAAGCAATGTGTTTTGCAGAGACGGTGACATACCGGTTGAGGTTTAGAAAAGTGTCACCAATAGAAAAGTTAGGATAAGCTCTAACAGTGTCACAATCACCATGGAAACCAAAGTTTTAATCCTGATGATTACATTGGATTCTAATTTTAGAATCTTCCCCACTTCTCCTTTTGCGATATGTTTATAAGTCTACCTCTGCTGTGATGAAAGCTTTACAAAGTTGTTCATGCAACTGCTACTCGGAATATCATTAAAGACCAACAGCTTTCATAAACATTTATAAAAACAATGCTAGAAAGGAGATTCAGGAAGGTGAACAAAGAAAAAAAATAAAATACAGGTTTGCTTCAAGATAAACTAAGACCCGACATCATCTTTGGAAACATTCACAGGGTTTTTTTACGGTAGTGTGCCACAAATTCGAAGTGAATTTAAGCCAAAATAATGACATTGGAAACTTTCGCTAAGCCATCTGTTTTCAGTTCATCAATTTTGGCAGAAATTAGAAATTCACTTTGAATTCCTAAAAATGCACACTATAGTAGACAACCCTGTCAGAGTAACGAAAATGTGATATTTATATCACATAAGGTCTCGCTACATCTGCAGTGCAATATTATAAATCTTTCAAGAGGCACAGAACATCTCTACACTTTTTTTTTTTTTTTTTAACAATTTAAATGAGAGTCTTGCAACTGGGCCCAAATCTTAATCATTTCTTGAGGCTTCCTTGGATGTACCAGCATTAAGGTTGAGTAGGAACAAATGTTGTTCTTGTGTTTCTCATCGATATCAAAGGTCTTAAAGCCTTTGTGTTTCTCTGGAGCAAGCCCAAGTTTCTCAAGGCACATTCCAGTATATACATCATCGATGGGATATAATAGAACCCTAGATGTTACATTGTAAAGTCTCAGCGCTAAGTGGCCAGAGTACAGAAAACCTCCACCCCCCGCATAAGGAGGATAAGAACCTACATATACAGTTTCAGGAATGTAGTATTTAAGCTTCTTGTCTCGGTGTGGACCAGCATCCTTGATAACATCCCCTATAAATAAATCTTTGGCTTTGTCCGTAGATAAAGTCTTCAAGTAATCCAGGATCTGATGAGTGTTCACAAAAACATCATCATCTCCTTTAAAAATAAACTGGACATCTGCACACGAATGGCTAACCCATTTTAGGAAAAGAACTTCTTTCAGAGTCAAATTAAAGAATGTATCCTTATAATTCCAAAGGAGAATGTCATTATGTAACTCGCTTTCATACTTCACCATGCCTGAAAGATCAGGGTTGTGGTCCTCTGCTGGTGTGTCCCCCAGTAAAAACACTCGAACAACAGTCATATTATTTATGTTAAGTTCCTTTCCCCAAGACTCCCGTATGGCTTGTCTTCGATCAAACTGTGGGGTCAGTGACTTTATGGCCAACAACAAGAATGGCTTGTCTTTGCATTTTTGAGGTTGATCCAAAATCAAAGAGTAATTTTTACACCTTAAATAATAAAGGAAATCTTTGAATCGTTCAGGCAAGTTCTGGAAGTCTTTTATATCAGATTCTACACTTGTATCCCTATCACAGGAATTCAAAAGGCTGGTGTTGGAGGCTACCACTTCTTCAACTGTGGTGTTGTTCAGCAAGTTTAAGATTGGATTGTACAGTCTATCCAGCTTTTGCTGTTCTCGATTCCAATAATCATTGCTTGGTGAGCGCTTTGTCCAGAACCTGCCATGGGGAAGAAGAAGTTGCCCTTTTGAATTTTTATCTTGACTGTCACTTTTTGATACTTCAACGATGACATAGATAAAGAAATTTATCATCATAAGTAGTCCCACTAGTTTTAATCTTCTCCTTCCAACACTCATTTCTCATACCTGCAAAAAAAAAAAAAAAGTAAAAAATTAACTCAATACTAATGAACATCAATTGCCATCCTTTCACATTTTAGAAAAGGAGGTTGGAAAATAACTTGTCAAACAGCTTGAATGAAAATATTGAAAGGATGTCAACGTATATATTTGTCGTTTGAACGTGACAAACTATTTCAGATGCACTGGCTTTGTTTTCTCAGCCAGGGAGAGTTGCCTCTGGTCTGCAACACATTCACCCACAAGAATGATGTAGAATAAGGAACCAACAAAGCAATATTGGTAACCAGATGTCTGGTTCCTAAAACACTGTTTGTTCTAGATTGTGTAATCTGATTACACTGAGGTAGAATGTTTGTATCACAATGTTAGGCATTCATACACTAAAGTCTGAAAGTCTTACAAGATCATGCCCATTGTCGCATATTGTTCCTGTACAAATAGACCTGATTGTCATTAAGTATGTTTGTTTTGTCAGTGCATCTGTATATATCAACATTTTATAAATAAATATAACAGCCCCTTCTCCCTTTACTGTATAATGATCTCTGCTCAGATACTTAACCTGTTCCCTCCCAACAACAGGTACACATGGGCAAACTGTCAGTTTTCCTTGCAAAACAAAAACATGAAAATAAGTCCACAACCCCCACTTAACTTACTCTGATCTCAAAGTACAATACATGGCCAGTGGTTCCCAAAGCCTATAATGATTGAATTGATATGTAACTGTTGGTGTGCCTTAAGGAGTAGGTAGGGAACAATTGCTGGAGGGTGATACATGGCCAGTGCAAGGGGGAGGGAGGTGGGGGGAGGAGGAGAGAGGGAGAGAGGGGGGAGAGCGCGCGCACACTGATAGCTGCAGTAACAACTTGCACACACACGGTATATTATATATATACGCACACACACACATATATATATATATATATATATATATATATATACATACATACATACATACACACACATACACACACACACACACACATATACACACACACATTTTAGGAAACTACAGACTCTAAAATATAATTTGCATACCCTCCCCCCCTTCCCCAACATTAGCCCCCGATAATCGAGATGCTGGTGGGAGAGGGTAACAAGGGCGGGTCTCTAATGCAATTGTCTCACTGGTTTTGCTTAAAGAGAAACCAATCCAGTTTATTGACTGGGAGCATCAGCCATTGAATGGGCTACTTTGCAAAAACAAAAACCTCTATTTTTTGTGATGGCTAATGACAGACCAAGACTATACTGGGGGTGGAGTTACACCTCTGGCAGCCAAGAGGTAAAAACTTTGTATGTGCAGCGTTTCACAGCAAAATGCTGCACATACAGACTCCAGGCACATTGACCAATTTGATTAACCGAAGTGGTCATGGTGCCTGGAGTAACCCTTTAAAACATGTTTATTTTTAGAGAACAAACTGGCATAGGTTATATTGTATATTATGATGGGATGGGGAATCTGTTTATTCAACTTTCAAAAAAAGAAAAAAAAAGAAAAGAAATTACAGTGAGAGAAAGAACCAATACATAAGCAACACATTGCTTGTGTCTAAAGGTGAGAAATAAAACACAAAAAGGATATGTATAAAATCTCCTGACATCATCCATTGTTACACAAATCCAGACAGCTTATCCAATAATGTTCTCAAACAGTAAACCGTAAAGTACTTTCACAGCAGATTAGGATTTCCAGAAAGAACCAAACACATTACGTTGGTTATCATTTTCTAAGATTACAGGTACTCCTCACTTTACGACCTACCTGCTACACGACTGCTCGGACATAAGGCCAGCTCTCTAGCGCAGGGAATCAATCGAATCTGCACCCTGGAATTCCCTCAGACACAGATTCAAGGGATTCCCAGCACTGGTCTTCTTAGCAAAGTAAAGCATACAGAGGCATTTGGGGAAGCAACTTCCTATAATTATTGCAATGAAATACTGCAAAAGAATTTTTCGCAACAAAATGAAAAAAATCTAGCACAGAAAATATACAATTTTAGAAAGATAACTTTTTAAAAAACGTTTTTACATATTTAATGCTTATTACCTATGGTTTTACTAACCTCTGTTTTTTATTGTTGTGAAGACCCCATTTCACTGTTGTGGAGACCTCACACCAGTTTCTACCCCTACGACGCCCCACATAGCTAGTGGCCACACCACAGACATGTAAGCCATAGCAAAAGGTACTCTCTGTCATAGTAACAGCAACCTTCACACATATGCATATGATGACTGTCATTCACCACACTCGTCTTTTTTAGTTGTATTCTGCAAAGCCGACGCTTAACACCAAGGCCCAGCTGGCTTAACCTGCAACACTTGTTCATTTTGCTTTTAACTTAACATCTCTTATTACCATGTATGACGGTTAGATTATTATTCGCACAGCTTGCTATACACGTGAAACTACAACTAATATTACGGTTACAGACGGCTAGGAAACACATGTCTCACGATACGACTAAATCACTTCTAATCCCTGAATGACCTGCTAATCTTATAATTTTCTATATTACTTAAAGGACCACTATAGTGCCAGGAAAACATACTCGTGGTCCCCCTCCCGCCGGGCTCTACAGTGAGGAAGGGGTTAATCCCTTACCTTTTTTCCAGTGCAGGTCTTCCTCGGCGCTGTGGACTCTCCTCCTTTCCCCGTCATCGGCTGAATGCACATGCACGGCAAGAGCCGCGTGCGCATTCAGCCAGTCTCATAGGAAAGCATTCTCAATGCTTTCCTATGGACGCTGGCGTCTTCTTACTGTGAAAATCACAGTGAGAAGCACGGAAGCGCCTCTAGCGGCTGTCAATGAGACAGCCACTAGAGGCTGGATTAACCCATATGTAAACATAGCGGCTATGTTTACAGCAGAAAGGGTTAATCCTAGGTGGACCTGGCACCCAAACCAGGTGCCTATAGTGGTCCTTTAAAAAAGAGTGCTCAATATTTCTCATGCCTTGTCAAACCATGTCAGTGAACGGATCCATATAGCTCTGGTGGCATAGAAAGCCTGACTGTAGTTACATGCATGAGGATATTTAATATGTATAAACCTCTCCTTCAAATAATAGCCTGTTAGACAACACTGTCATTTACTGTACTTGAGTAAGATTACCATTACACCTAGTTCCCTAACGGTGACAAACTCCTACATATAATCTAGACACAACAGATAAGCCTGTGACTTTGCTAATTACTTCAGCTTATATTACACTATAAAATTGTGCTTGTTAATCGTTTGTCCCACAGGTTAAGCAGGGAAAAGCCTGAGGACTGCTTTTGGGGCACCTCAAGCCTGCTTGTACCATTTATATGCACTGCAAAAAAAAATAAAGATTTAAAAAAAAAAAAAAAGTTTTTACTTCTGTTTTGTGTTAAACATAGAAACATAGAATGTGACGGCAGATAAGAACCATTCGGCCCATCTAGTCTGCCCAATTTTCTAAAAACTTTCATTAGTCCCTAGCCTTATCTTATAGTTAGGATAGCCTTATGCCTATCCCATGCATGCTTAAACTCCTTTACTGTGTTAACCTCTACCACTTCAGCTGGAAGGCTATTCCATGCATCCACTACCCTCTCAGTAAAGTAATACTTCCTGATATTATTTTTAAACCTTTGTCCCTCTAATTTAAGACTATGTCCTCTTGTTGTGGTAGTTTTTCTTCTTTTAAATATAGTCTCCTCCTTTTACTGTGTTGATTCCCTTTATATATTTAAATGTTTCTATCATATCCCCCCTGTCTCGTCTTTCCTCCAAGCTATACATGTTAAGATCCTTTAACCTTTCCTGGTAAGTTTTATCCCGCAATCCATGAACCAGTTTAGTAGCCCTTCTCTGAACCCTCTCTAAGGTATCAATATCCTTCTGAAGATACGGTCTCCAGTACTGTGTACAATACTCCAAGTGAGGTCTCACCAGTGTTCTGTACAATGGCATGAGCACTTCCCTCTTTCTACTGCTAATACCTCTCCCTATACAACCAAGCATTCTGCTAGCATTTCCTGCTGCTCTATTACATTGTCTGCCTACCTTTAAGTCATCAGAAATAATCACCCCTAAATCCCTTTCCTCATATGTTGAGGTTAGGACTCTATCAAATATTCTGTACTCTGCCCTTGGGTTTTTACGTCCAAGATGCATTATCTTGCACTTATCCACATTAAATGTCAGTTGCCACAATTCTGACCATTTTTCTAGTTTACCTAAATCATTTGCCATTTGGCTTATCCCTCCTGGAACATCAACCCTGTTACATATCTTAGTATCATCAGCAAAAAGACATACCTTACCATCAAGACCTTCTGCAATATCACTAATAAAAATATTAAAGAGAGAATGGGTCCAAGTACAGATCCCTGAGGTACCCCACTGGTGACAAGTCCAAGCTTCGAATATATTCCATTAACTACAACCCTCTGTTGCCTGTTACTCAGCCACTGCCTTACCCATTCAACAATATTTGAATCCAAACTTAAAGATTGCAGTTTATTGATAAGCCTTCTATGTGCAACAGTGTCAAAAGCCTTACTGAAATCTAGGTAAGCAATGTCTACTGCACCACCCTGATCTATAGTTTTAGTTACCCAATCAAAAAAATCAATAAGATTAGTTTGGCATGATCTCCCTGAAGTAAACCCATGTTGTCTCTGATCTTGAAATCCATGTGTTTTTAGATGTTCAACAATCCTATCCTTAACATGGTTTCCATCACTTTCCCCACTACTGAAGTAAGGCTTACTGGCCTATAGTTGCCCGACTCCTCCCTATTACCTTTCTTGTAAATGGGCACAACATTCGCTAACTTCCAATCTTCTGGGACTACTCCTGTTAACAATGATTGGTTAAATAAATCTGTTAATGGTTTTGCTAGTACACCACTAAGCTCTTTTAATAGCTTAGGGTGTATTCCATCAGGTCCCATTGACTTATTTGTCTTTACTTTTGACAGTTGAAATAGAACCTCTTCCTCTGTAAACTCACGTGTAATAAATGACTCATTTATCCTTTTTCTCAACTGAGGTCCTTTCCTTCATTTTCATCTGTAAATACAGAACAAAAATATTCATTGAGGCAGTCAGCCTGACCTTTATCCTCTTCTACATACCTTCCTTCTTTTGTTTTTAATCTAACTAATCCTTGTTTTACTTTTCTTTTCTCATTTATGTATCTAAAAAATGTTTTATCCCCCTTTTTTACTGACTGTGCTATTTTCTCTTCTGTGTGTGATTTGGAAGCTCTTATAACTTGCTTAGCCTCTTTCTGCCTAATCTTATAGATCATTTTGTCTATATATATGTGTAAGCATGTATTGAGTGTATGTATGGAAGGGTTTGTCTATACTGTACACACTCAGAGGGAATTCCCTTGAATTTCCCTTGAAAGTACAGAAAGAAAATCTGAATAGTTTCTATCTTATCTTGGAACTGAAATGCCAAGCACAAGTTAATTGAAAACTCCCACTTCTGCACTGCACGAGTAACACATTAAAATACAAGGTAGGGCGGAGCTTGACAGCCGAGGCGAGCGGCCGCAATACTCTGGAGCTCCGAGGCACAAACGAGAAAAACCCGACAAATACCCACACTAACTACACCTGAACCACGGCAGAAACCCCCGGCATACACCCTAACAAAATGGGATGCAAAACAAAAAAAACAAACCCGGGGAAACACAACCCGGGACTCACCATAGGAGACATGTGGAGGCAGGCCCGAGGCACAAACGAAGCCAACATGGCGGCACTCCACGGGGGATGCTCGGACTTCTCCGATGACCTCTCAGGGGAGGAATACTTACCAGTCCACGCGACGGGAAAGCCCTCACCACCGACCAACACCACACCAGACTCCACACCGGTGACAGTGGCGATACTTAAGCAATTATTAGCCGATCACCATGATGAAATCCACAAGGACATCACTGCTCTGAGGGGAGATCTAAAAGGGGTGACCACCCGCCTAAATGCAATGGAGAACCGTACTGAAACAAATACTGGGGACATTGAAGAACTCTGCAGATACAACAACGTTCCCACGAATACCGCATGGCCGAGCACGAAGACGCCAGACGGCGTAACAATCTGAAAATTAGGGGACTCCCGGAGGAAATAGCAGATGCAGAACTACCACAGGTCATCAAACGCCTGCTCGCGACAATACTACCACCCGCACAGGCAGATCACATACATCCTGACCACCTTTTCAGGATCCCCAAATCTCCAAAGGCACCTGCTGGAACCACCAGGGACGCCATAGTTGCTTTCCAGAACAGCAGGGACAAAAAACGGCAGTACTGGACGCCGTGCGGGGCAGGACACCCCTACAATTTGATAACAGGGCATTGAGCTTCTATGCTGACCTCTCCAACAGCACTTTGGCATGGAGACGAACCCTCCAGCCACTTACCATACTTCTCCGCCAAAAGGGCCTCAAATACCGCTGGCGACCATCCCACACCCTGACAGTCCAGCAGGGTACAGACTCTCATCAGGTACGGGACTTGTGCGATGCGACACCGCTCCTCCAATCATTGGGCCTCCCTATGGACTCCCTCAACCCCAAAGGCCAGAAGAGCCAGAACCCAGTGTCTCCGCAGCACAGATGGGACCCGACCAGCATTGTCCCGTTCGTACCACAAGGCCTCACACCCGACCCATATGTTGCCGTTACCTCCTGAACCGAGACGGGCAGTCGCATGGGACACCTGACAAGACGACACGAACAGGGGCACCACACAAGTGTCACCCAGACGCGTTCTGGACAGTCAATACAAAACCTGATCAAGACTGTCCGAACTGTGTTTGCCGCCTACAAATGTTGATAAAATGCCTGATCACTAGTAACCCTGTTGCTACTTAGCTATTGCTGTTACCTACTCTTTTATCCCACCTTAATTTGACTACTTTAAATTTAATATGATTGACTTTACCTTACCGATGTCGACCTCTAATGTGATATGCCATGTAGGACTTACTAACATACACCTGACTAGACAGACTCGACCTCAGCGGCCCAAATCTCATCATACTCCAGGCACTCACATTGACCGCTCCTCTCACACACAATCACTAACTACAAGACTACACTGCACTGGTGCACACTCATATACCCGACTACGACCACAGGCTAAATAATACACGTTGACACCCTGGGCCTTTATAAATCCCACCTTAGCAATATCAGATCACCTGCTAGGCCACCCAGTGGAACCTCATTTCATGTAGATAGGGAAGCAGGGACATGTCCTGTTTGCCTCTACAATCTAAGCATTAGCTGTTGACTCCACCTGGTCTAAAATGTGTTCTAGGGATCCTATAAATACAGACAACGTGTGACTAATCTCTAACAGTTACATATCTTATATTTTGCAATGTGCTAGCCGTTAAGCGACTATTGCCTGCTCCTCCTATTATTCGCACAGATAGATCAAACATACTTAAAACTGTGTTGCTAATCTGTAACAGTTTCATGTCTTATATTTTGCAATGTATTAACCGTTAAGCAACTATTACCTGCTCCTCCTATTGTTAGCACAGATAGACCAAACATGTTTCAATGCCGTATGCATGTCACTTCTGTTTTATATTACATAAAAATGTGCAGACATATTACTTGCCATGTTTGAAAATGTATGATTTTGCGTGTAACTGCTGTTGTGGCAACACACGCTCGTTGTTAGAACATGCACAACAAAAATAAAGAATTCAAAAAAAAAAAAAATACAAGGTTAACAAACTTAGCTGGAGTAACATATAACCTGTCTAGATGTTGCTTCAAAAGAGGAAACAAAAAAAACAAAAAATTTGAAAAAGCCCACAAAACCAAACATAGTTATAGTTATTGGAGGCAGATACCAAAACTATCACGCACCGTAAAGCCAGATTTTAGTGAAGTCACTTTAAAGGACTGCAACCCGAGCGAAAACTACTCCATGAATCCACTGGTCTTACAGGATCCACAGGATCCACAGGATTCAGCATCGTAGTAACGGGGTAGGGGATTCTGACAGAACACGGCAGCAGGTTTACATTGAAAGAACTCCTGGCATGCTTAATGTGACAGTCCTGTTTTAACATAAGGTATAGGGCAGGCATAGGCAACCTTCAGCACTCCAGATGTTTTGGACTACACTTCCCATGATGCTTTGCCAGCATTATGGGTGTAAGAGCATTATGGCGGATGTAGTCCACAACATCTGGAGTGCCGAAGGTTAACTATCCCTGATATAGGATAAACTGAACTTCACAATGAATCACTTTGATAGAGACAGATACAGTACTGATTATTCACTAAACATTGATTACAATAAACTGAAGACAAACTGGAAAATGAGGCAAAACATGCAATCTGTGACTAGCAGAGCTGGAGAATGTATCCAAATGAACTATTTACAATTCTTTTAATTCACTAAAAATTTGCTGTTTATAGAATAACCCCCCAATATATTCTGGGAGTTCTACCAGGCAGATTGCAACGTACAGAAACAGCAAGTTCTAGTTGACATTACAGTGTGGGACAGATTTTAAAATTTACATTTATAATATTTAAATAAAATGCGAAGGCATATTGCATACTGCTTCAGGCAAAACTTTGGTTACCTTGGTAGCCCTTTCACTATAGTACAATAGCCCTTTTTGATGGTTTCAAAAAGACAGAAAAGGAACACTGTGGTCCCCTGGGCTTTAATGTACGTCCCCTCTGGCTTATTTTAATAAGAAAGAGAAATTGTCACTTTTATTAATCACCTTATTAAAACTTCCCTGGCTGTCAAGCAAACAGCTGAGGTTGTAGGGAATGTTCCATTTTGAAAAAAAAAAATATTTTATTGACATGTTCCTATCATTTTGCAAGTGAAAAAAATAAATAACTATTCATCCCCTAGAACACATGTGGAAACCTCCATGCGTGGTGGGTGGGTTGAAATCTTAAAGTGGAATCCGAAATCAGGCTCATGTGTTTAGCTCACACAGCTCATTTAATTAAATGTTCTCAATTGATCCAAAGAAAAGTAGTACTAATTTGTGCTAAAAGCACAGTGTGCAGGGCTGTACGCTCAGAACCATTAAACTGTCATTAATATAAAGCAAGTAAATAAATATTACATTCACCTGTCTGCGCTTCCCAAAACGTCCCTGGTAACTTGTTCTTGTGAGGAGGCTCAATGTGCAAGTGAAAACTAACTGTGGTGACAACGGCTTGACTGGAAAGATGACTTTTTTTGTTAGGGAACTCTTTCAACTAAATGATCAAGTATCCATGAAACTATGCACAGAAAAACAAAACAAACAACAGCTTACAGGGCTTAAAAGGGAATCCCCAATTACCAATACAACACGTGGTCAACCTCTCTGTAGTACTAAATAAAGGATTAAAAAAAATATATAGGTTTTATTACCCTAAGCAAATTACTATTGGTGTTTTTTTATGAATTAAGCAAATTGTAGGCCTGGTGTAAAATTTGGAAGTTCAGTTGTCAACTTTCTGCTAATAGGGATAATGTGTTTACTGGGACAAGTAACATTGTTTAAACATATGGCACCTCCCCTCGCTTGCCAATCAATTCTCAGCACAAAGACTACACTGACAATATTACAACAATACAGAGACCTGATAGAAGACCAGAAACATCTGGCCATGCTTTGCTTGAAGAAGTCCAGCATCTTCTAATCCCAATAGGAAAGCATTGGGAAGGCCTAAGGTATAACTGTCTACTCCACTGAATTGAAACTTTTAAAAATTACTTACTTAATTATTCAAACTTTCTTTTATGTGACGCTCAATTTTTCTTTTGAAAATTATACTCAGAAAATGATATCACAGTCCACTTCAGTCCAGGTCCAGCCTGGTTTAATTTATCAGTTTCTTTGTTTGTTTTCTTTGTTTGTTGACTGCTAGGATGCAAATGACAGAGCTTATAACAATGACTGACACAAAGAGAAGGTGGAGCACCCAGGTACAAGATAAAGAGGTGTGTTTATAATGCGGCATTCTACCTGACTTAATTGCTTAATGCCATTTAGAGTAAACCTTTCTGTTTTCATGAAGGCATATGTTTATGAAGATATATAAAGCCAACCAGAAACAAAGAAAAACACAGTTCTGCATTCGTTCTCTACAAACGGAAAACCCAACGACAAGCTAATGAGTAGAGGTGATTAAATAATTTCATCAAATAAACATTTCCTTCACTTCACAAAACATTTAAATGGAATAAGTCTTTTTCCGGTCTATTTTAGCAACTGCTTCTCTAGAGATCTTAAATTGCATTTTAAATCCATGCTGGCCAGGATTCTTTGTTTCATAAATCACTTACTTAAAAAGCCCTGCTGTGTAGTACAATGTACCAAGTGGAAAACAAAATTTATTCCGAATGGGCAAGTAATTTTTTTTTCCCAGTATGTAAAAAGAGTTAATATTTTGCCGACCCTCCAAAAATAAAATAAACACATATCCAGGTTAAGTTATGTCATTTTATAAATCCAAGGACCAACTTACTTTTCCATCCATCAGACATTAAAGAAAACCATCCTAATTATCACTTCCATGGTTTGTCCATTTAAAATGTTGACATTATGCTTGTACAGTAATTACATATTTATCAGGTATTGTTTGGTAGAACCTTTTCGATATTATAATACATTCCCAGAGGAGTTTCAGACATTCCATTTTCACCCTCTAGTCCACAAGCGATAAAATATTTCTCCTCCATAATTATCAATACTTGTAAATTGTTACCACAACACTGATATGAGCCCACTACAAAATGGCTCTAAATACTTTACTATTTACCTAGACTAGAGAAATGGCCTCATGTTTCAAATGAAATCTCCCCCAAGCAGACTTATATCAATGTTTTTGGACATGCCCTCTTATTTACTTTTTTCATCTGGAGATAACTTCTTAAAGGGTTACTCTAACCAAAAAAAAAAAAAATGTTTTGGTTGGAGGAACGCTTCCTTATACGGCCCACAATGTTAAGTTAATATAAAATTTCAAATAGAAAAGATAACAATTCCCCCTTGCCAGAGATGGATGGGGATGGATGTAAGGGAGCACATGGGCAGGATGGGGGGTGGTGCCACCATTGGCTGTCTGGCACCATGCTGTGCATGCTACCATCCAAAGCAAAATTTGCACAGAAATAAGCGTACACAAATAATTCACACTCATTGAATAAGAAGAAGAAGAGAAAAAAAAGAAAAAAACACTGCCTATGACTTAGAAAAAATAAATTCCAGGCAAGGAGAAATCTTGCTCAACACCTATCAGAGGACCGAAAAATTTACTTAAGCCGGGCAATAGCTCAACGAGGAGCCACCTTACATTGTATTACAGAAACACTCCAAATTTCATAACTACAGTCCTCTGTCGGGGTTACAGTGCCAGGACTGCCCTAAAGCCCTACAAAAGTAAGTAGTCCAATAGTTTGCGAACTCTCTAGTAACATAACTGAGGTCCTGCACCGGTCATTATGTCCTGTGGAGTTTAAAGTTTCTTCAAGGGGCTTCCTCTAGTTCCACTGAGCTAAACACGGTCATGAATGCTCTTAGCCAATAAGTAACACCTGCACTCTCAGGCCTAGCACAATGCAGAAGCTTCCAAGAGCACAGGAAGAGGTTACAGGAACCCAGCAGAGTCCATGAAAGTTGACAAACCATTCTCAACCAAACAATTTGACTTCTTAACCTGGGAGGGCTCCAGGCACTAGAATCACTACAGCAATCATACAATTCCCTCTAACACTATAGAAGATTATCACTATGCCCACAATTCAAATGATGCATTTACTTCTAACATGTCACACCTATACCCCCCTACAAACACCACAACCTAAGAATAAGCCACTCTGCTACCTGTCCTTAAGAGATACTTTAGTGCCAGGAATCCAATGCTGTATTCCTGGCCTTCTCCCTCCCTTTTGCACTGACTTTACATCACAGTAAATAAAGGGTTAAACATATTTTCTTATCTGATCCCAGCGCTGGGTCATGGCTCTGCCTCCTCAGACAAGCGGGAGCTATAGGCCTCCACATAAGAAAGCATTAAATCAATGTTTTTCTATGGGGAAATAGCTGAAGCTGGATATTCTTATGCAGAGCGTGAGGACGTCCAGCATCAGTTACCTGACCAAAGGATCAAAAGTGCAATAGGGACGGTACCCAGACCACTTCAATGAGCTGAAGTGGCCTGAGTGCCTATAGAGTCCCTTTAGTGTAGGCACGATGAGGTGAACACATGCCAATTAAAAATTCTCATAACTCCAGAGAAAGAAATATTTATCTTATCTGTAGAAATTACAAAAACTTTTGAAAAGTGTGCATTACTAGCAGCAGCCCGATAATCCATTATCCTGCAATGGTTTAACCAGAACCACCACTTTAAGGGCTCTCTCCATTCTAATTTTGTATTTCTTTTGGAATGGCAGAAGGCCACATCTAATGAAGAATAAATATTTACTAAAAAACAAATCTACCAACACGTAATCCTCAGTACTGCTACCCCCCCCAAAGAGACTGATAATGATGTCTGAAAAACAGTTGTATTCCTAACACTGTAGAATAATTTAAATGACATGCCCCAGACTAAAGTCCAGCTCTCTCACAAATGTGTAGGTATTTGTTTGAGCAGCAGTGACAGGCAAAGAGCGTCCGCTTATCATTGGGTGCCCATAGACAGTAATGCTTAAATAAACCTGTTGACATGTTAGATACAACAATAATGATTGTTTACTGCTATACAGAAGGAAAAAAAAATGTCAAAATTGATTTCTAACTAGGGAGAAATGTATACCTACCCTTGACATGACTATGAAAATAAAAGAGTGACAGTCCCAAGTACTACAAGCAATACACCACACTATAGTGTTCGTGATGCCAGGGGTGCCATCACACCCCACTAATTTAAGTAGTCAAACTGCAAATAATTTCATATCTGGGGTCTGCTTGCCTGACTCTCCTCTTCCTGTATGGAGACCCAGAAGCTCCTGCTTGTGCAGAATTACCTCATTCATCAAGAGTGTCAGCTGACTATTCTCAAACAATGAGCTAAAAGCTAAACCCTGAAAATCTATGCCTAGTCCAGACAGATATTCCAACTGTCAAGAGCGGCAGGGACAGGTGCCTGGCATATCCCTGGTAAGAAGTCAAATCGTTCTCAAAGTTCTATATAGATTATGCTAGCTTTAGTACAGAAGCCCAGGGAGGCCAATACTACAATAGTAGTTATAACAGGTTCTGCCTCATCACAAAAAAAGCCGCTTGTTTTACAATATAAGCAGTCAGAGAATTAACCAAGCAAATATAACAATACAAACAATTAAAATGGTTAAAGTTAGGACTGCCAATGAACAGGTTCATTAAAAAGTGAGAGAAGTAGATATAAGTGCCAAGCTATATGACCTCCTAGGAATAGAAACCGCTAATGTGTTGTCATAAAGACATCTGTTACCAGTAGGTACATGTTATAACTGCCCATGTAGAATAAAACCAGATATGTTAAATAAACAAAAACGAGGTCATATAGTACAGTAATAGGGCATGTGTTCCTGTTAGCAAGAACAATTTGTCATCCATGCATTAAAGCGATACTGTAAATTGCTGATATTACAAAACTAGAAGTGTGGAGGTTGAATTATCAACAAACAGATCCATCTAAACTGGGAACAAAAGCCATTATGGACAAGATACAAAATATGTTATAAGTTAATATATGTTATCACTAAACTCTGACTAGCTGAAGCATATTGAGTCAATGAGTGTGCTAGTAGTTAGCATGACTATAATAAAATAAAAACATTTTAACATTCAAGTGGAAAAAGAAAGCCTGTGTGATAACCCTACGAGTTTGGTCCCCACCCTCTCCTGAGCAAGGGGGCGAAGCACAAAAGGGAGACATGATGAGGCTATGTAGGCTTTCTGGTACACTGCAGATAAAGTGATAGTCAGGAACATGATGCCACTGCGGCATGTTTCCCAGCACCCCCTCAGTGGCCTTCAAGTTCATCTGGGCCTTTCCAGTGTATGTTTGCAGCACCATGGGGTTCAAGTAATCTGGAGCTGGTAACAGGCTGAGCGGGGACCCACTGAAGGGCAGGCTAATTGAGCTGTTCGTCCTCCGCACTCTTTTGCGACTTGTTTTTTTGCCCTCCCCAATGCCCTAGATGGTCACGGGCACAGATACTATCCGTAGGGAGATGAAATCCACACCAGAGTCCTCACCAGCAACCTCTCCATGCCAAACACACAGGTAGTCCAAACAGGACATTGACTGTCAACCACCAGTCCGTTGGATGTCCCGGATCACAGCATAGAGCGAACACGCTTCCAGGCTTTCCCAAACCCAGGGTGACAAGGATAACTTTGAGAGGCCATGTATTTTTTATATTTTCTGTGACTTGTTATCTCAAGAAAATATTGAGACATTAAAACATACATGGTCTTGTTGGGCTTCCGTACTTTAGTGTACCAATAATATTGCAATATTCAGATCTTTGTATACTGTGTAGACTGAGGCAGCAAAGAAAGAAAATGTTTATTTGATATCAGTGCCTTGTATCTCTCCTATTTTTGACTGGTTGATTTGTTACTGGGTACATTTTTGCGGCTTTGGAGATCAGCAAAAAATAAAAATAAAAACAAGTAAAGTGTTAAGCAAAAGCATGAAGCCTCCTGTTAGGGAATGAAAATAAAGATTAAACTATTTTCATTCCCTGAGATCATGAAATAAGGAGCTACACAGCAGGGAATCATTTTCAGACCTAGCTAGTGGCACAGAGCTTGAAGTTAGGTCAGATTTGGAAATCACATGAAATACTGTGGTTTCATAAAATATTTTTATGTGTGTATTTTTATTTTTAATATAAGCTGACACTGAAAGGACTAGATATAAAAAGGAAAGGAAAAATCACAAACTGACCATTGAACAGGGATTTGTAGTCGTCGCATTTTTCTTGCAACAGACACCGAATAGCTTATTTTGGATGCATAATTCTTAAAGCATTTTCTGAAGTTCTTGGCAAGTGGTGAAATGTGAAATATATCCATAAATGGAGCGCTTGGAGAAAAAGTTAAGCTTGGAACACTTCTTTGTTTTCACAAAGCTATGACTCAAATTTCTTCCTTAAAACCAGATCGTGACAGCTGCTCTAAGACTACTTATGGAACCCAGCAGATTAATGTTACTTCTTGTTGTCTTCCCTATATAAATTTGTATGAAACCTAACAGTTTTTTGCAATGATGCCTCAAGATCATAAGATAATGCCGGTAGGAGATGGTATGTGCAAAACAGAAGATCCTCTACAACTCTTTTGCATGAACAATTAGATATTTCAGGCATCTCTTGCGCAAAAAAGGAGGTCTGTTAATATCACAAGCACTAGCAGATGGAAATACAAAGAGCGGACAATAGCTTATTTGCACATTCTGCCAAGAACTGCCTAGTCATAAGACAAATGTGTTAGAACCTAAAAGTAGCACCTCCACTTTAATATTTAATTTTCTAAGTTGACTTAGAGGTCACATTTAGTTCCTGCAAAGCAATAAGCAAGACATATAATGCAGATCTCCATTAATTTCTTATTACACCATGGTGGGGAATTCTTATCGCCTGACTACATGTCCTAGGCGCAGAGCAAACAATAGGGCTACTGCAGAGGGACAGAGAGTGTGTATTCTGTCCCTCCAGTAGGCACAGACCACAATAATTGCTCATTTTGCCGTTAGCTTGCACTCACTAATGAGCTTGGAATCTCAGTGGTAGTGCTCAGACTCAGTGAATGTCATGACTGCAAAGGAGTATTTACTGACCAAATGCTCATCTAAGCATTCACCTGGGACCACTTTGGACCATAACTCCCCTCTCAGCAGAAATCCAAGAGGGAGAGGGGGATTCACCACATCCACACACTTTACAAACAGCCAACAAGCACCAAAGACATTGCACGCACTAGACAGAGACAGAGACACACACACATGGAATTATATACCCAGGGTTATTAACCAAAATCAAAATGTGTGCAAATCAGAATTATAACAAAAGCAAAGAGCTGAAAATTTGAATTTTTCCTGTTTAGAGAAGTTGAGTTTAGTGAATAACCTTGTCAATGTCCAATGCTCTAGGAGGGGCCCAAACTTAAAATAATTGTGTGTGCCAGGATAAGTAGATTGGGCTGCTGGTTTAGTCCCTTGGACAATAGATTAAAAAAATAAAAATAAAGAAACAGTTTCACATCCCTGTTATAGATGTGCAATGTTTTTTCAAACTGAAATAAGTTCCACTGAATCAAAATGGACATCTTCAGGAACAGAAGGGTAATATAGTTTACAAAAAGACTGAGAAGACTCATTAACCCCTTAAGGACACATGACATGTGTGACATGTCATGATTCCCTTTTACTCCGGCAGTTTGGTCCTTAAGGGGTTAAAGGACCACTATAGTGCCAGGAAAACATACTCCTTTTCCTGGCACTATAGTGCCCCCACCCTCAGGGTCCCACTCCCGTCGGGCTCTGGGGAGAGGAAGGGGTTAACTTACCTTTTTTCTAGCGCCGGGCGGGGATCTCTCCTCCTCCTCTCCGATCCTCCTCTTCGGCTGAATGTGCATGCGCGGCAGGAGCTGCGCGCGCACATTCAGCCGGTCTCATAGGAAAGCATTTATAATGCTTTCCTATGGACGCTGGCGTCTTCTCACTGTGATTAGCAAGCAGACGCCTCTAGCAGCTGTCAATGAGACAGCCACTAGAGGCTTTAGAAGCTAGATTAACCCATTTATAAACATAGCAGTTTCTCTGAAACAGCTATGTTTATTTAAAAAAAAAAAAAAAGTGTTAATCCTAGAGGGACCTGGCACCCAGACCACTTCATTAAGCTGAATTGGTCTGGGTGCCTACAGTGGTCCTTTAAGAAGGATCACTGGCAGACATTTTCAAAACATCAATTTTTATTTGACAAATATATCAACAAAGGTCACTCCAGCCTCCATGACCGGTACTGCTTTTACAAAATAGCCAGGGAGCAATGTATATACAGCTTTTCAGCTTGGAACACTGTCAAGACAGAGTATTCTACACTTTGTGCCGCGGTCTATTTGTACCAGGTACATGTGACTGTTCGATACGGCCTAATGTTAGTTCTATGCAAAAAAGTTACGTTTGTTGCTGGTTACAGTTGGAATCACCATCCTAACTTGCAGGCAGTGCTGTGAGCACACCTGCAAAGTGGGGCCCTCTGTCCCTTCCGCCACTTCGCATTATTAAATTGAGTCCTCCCTCCGTTCCCATTCATATAAAAGAATACTTCCAGTACTCCCTCCCCACATTTGATGATGCATGGTGACAAAAGAGGACATGGCACGGGTTGGAGAGAACTAGGCCAGGTGCTGTATTTGAGTTAACAGTTTTAATCTATTATTTATTTTTAAAAACTATTTTTATCTACTAAAACTCAGAGGTGGTGGACTAAGTAACAAATGCCCAATGCGCCATAATAAATCTCAAAATAAAGGCCTGAAGTAACCCTTTACTGGTGTGAAAAAAGGTTTATATAATGAACTTTAGAAATTCTAAAACAACCAACCATACACCGTTTAATTGACCTCCATGGAGAGACGGAAGCTCCTTCATGGAGCTTTAGTTAGCTCTCCAGAGCTAATCCCTACTGTGCAGGGCTTAGCTCAATGAAGAGAGCTCCTAACTAGAAAGGATGGCAATACCAGAGCTCGACATACCCATGACCAAAGTCAAACTGTTAACAAATTGACTACTTACACTGGCGGGTGGGACACCATAACCACTGCACAACAACATCTATTGTGCTTGAAGAGTTTATTTAAGCATGCTACAGGCACTGAATTAGTTCCAGACCCGTGATTCTCACCGTAAGACATTAGATAAGGCTATATTTTTTAATCTTAATTATTACCTACTGTCACGAACGTGGGCTATCGGCCCAGCCGAGACAGTGGGGAGAGTGTGGATGTGAAAAGGTTAATGACACCAGACCCCTGCAATCCTTTCTACACTAACACCCTAGTACACACTTTACTGCCACCATCAAGACTTTATATACGGGCGTCGTAGGTTACCCCACACACACACAGTAGAATTACCGTATAACAACCTTTATTTATTGATCAGACTTATATAATTAACCCTTTTGGTAACATGTTTACCTGAGCTTTCCTCAGAAGAATGAGCTCATAGAGAACAAAGAGACAAGCTGATTAAGTAAACATTATTTCTGACAAAGGATTCACAGTGCTGGGTACAAAAATACAGAAATAAATGACATACAGAAAACACATAAAAAAATTGTAAGATCCTTACATATATTTACAACTTATATAGAATTCTTGCGGGAGATTGCAATGTTAAAGTTCTCCAAGTAGTTGTTAAAAAGAAAATATCTCCCTGGATAGTCCAACATCCTCAATATATAAGGAACACTATAGTCACCTAAATTACTTTAGCTAAATGAAGCAGTTTTAGTGTATAGATCATTCCCCTGCAATTTCACTGCTCAATTCACTGTCATTTAGGAGTTAAATCACTTTGTTTCTGTTTATGCAGCCCTAGCCACACCTCCCCAGGCTATGATTGACAGAGCCTGCATGAAAAAAAAAACTGATTTCACTTTCAAACAGATGTAATTTACCTTAAATAATTGAATCTCAATCTCTAAATTGAACTTCAATCACATACAGGAGGTTCTTGCAGGGTCTAGCAAGCTATTAACATAGAAGGGGATAAGAAAATCTTAATTAAACAGAACTTGCAATAAAGAAAGCCTAAATAGGGCTCTCTGTACAGGAAGTGTTTATGGAAGGCTGTGCAAGTCACATGCAGGGAGGTGTGACTAGAGTTCATAAACAAAGGGATTTAACTCCTAAATGGCAGAGTATTGAGCAGTGAGGCTGCAGGGGCATGTTCTATACACCAAAACTGCTTCATTAAGCTAAAGTTGTTCAGGTGACTATAGTGTCCCTTTAAACTAGTTGTTTCTAAGTGGGCAGACCCCTGTGTGGATCAGAGGAGTTTGGCCTGGCCGTTTATATATAACTTATTTTCTTAAGTTATGTTGTCCTCTGAAGACCCCAAAGTCAGAGCATAAGCACCAATACCTTTTACAATGCCCTATGTCCAGCTCTGGTGATGGTCATCTAGTAGTCTTATAGCTTAGGCCTGATGTAAGATCAAAGCCTACAATAAATGTTATCCAAACGTTTACACAAACCACTCATAACATGTATCAAATGCCAACTCATGCTTTGGCATGACACCTACTCAAATATTCTGCTAATGATTGTATTATTATGCAAGACTTTCTGACACAAGGTAAGTTACTGCACTTGCTATAGAATGCATAAAGCATGGTTATGAATATGCCAGCCTTGACAGGACACCTATCCTGTATACAGACTACTATGGCATGCTGAACACCGGTTATACGCAAACCACAGCTAACATCACCTGTCGTCTGTTCTCTATAGTGGCTCCCTAGGCAACATTCTAAATACGTCAAGCCCAGTTTGCCTTCATACACTGCACAGCTTGACAACGTACCTGAAATAAGACTTATTCCAGCTCACCTAAAAAGACCTCCAGGGAAAAGAAAGGAAAAATCTACCAACAGACCAGAGAATCACTAAATCAGAGAGATATTTGTTTTTCTATAAAGAATCAGAACAGCAATTTAATGCAATTTTATTCGTAAAACAAAGATAATGGAAATCTTTTATCTGCCAACATAAAATAATATCGCAATCAAGTGAAGCTCTCTAAAATGGGATGCAAAGAAGACCTGAATTAAAAACAAACAAAAATTGGATCCAGAATGAAAAACACGAACACTAAATAAAACATTTGTAATGAAAAGTCCTAAATTTGGTGACTGAATTTGGTAATGCGCATGAATACTAAAAAGGGTTAGGAAGCTCTATTTTCCCTTTTGCTTAGAGGAGGACAGGCTTCTGTCAAAAAATTATTTTTTAGCTGTAAATATTTATTTTTGATTTGTGGATCAGCTGTAACGTAAAAAGTTCTATGTTTTTAGGCTATGTTGAGGGAATACAATGAGAAATCCATAATGAGCATAACTAGTTTAATTAAAAATATTAAAACTAAAATCCGTTCCGATTTAGTGTTTTACCAATCAGACATTATTTATTAAATATAAAATCTTTATCTGGTTGCAAATGTACTTTTATTGAACAATTTATACAAATCACTGAAATTTATCTTCATCTCCCATGTATAGTCCGTAAAGGCTTGTGGCACATGAAGAGCTTCTGTTTGATTTTAAATCTTACAATAAAAATATACATCGCAAAAAAAACCCACAGTATTTCTGTATGTAACCCTTTCTTTTTGCATGAATACTTCATTAGCTTAACTCTTAAAAAAGTGTATTATCTAACAAGTGAGTTAAAAAAAAAAGAAAAAAAAAAAGAAAATGAATAAAAACAATACCTTGTCACTGCAAATTTTAAAGGGTTGCTTCAACCACCATGACCACTTTTGTTTTTAGAATTGGTCATGGTGGTATGATTTTGTATGTACAGCGTTTCAGCTTCAAACAATGCAAATACGGAGATATTTACATTTGTGTGCCCAGGACCACGTGTCTTTGGCAGCCTGGAGTTCTGGCAGCACATATGCAAGGGGAAGCCTGTTTCCTCTCCCACGCTCTGTGCGCTTCTGTCCCCAATGCTGAATTCCATTTTATTTATTTTTTAAAATTCACTTGCTCTATTCCATCGCTTGCTCAGAGCGCATGCATGCACTATGGGCCAGTAAAAACAGTCCAATCAAATGCTTCTCACTGAAAAGCATTTGATTGGACCACGGAGCAAGAGCAAGACCCCGATGTCACACGGGGCATGGAAACACCCAGCCTTGCGCCGGTTTCAAAGTACATTTTAGATTAGATTATAACGATTTTATTAAATATAAAGGGGAAGGGAGTGGGGACACCTAGTAACTAGTGCCTATAATATCCCTAAAAAAACGGGTTAGAGGAATCCTTTAGGTTGAAAGGACCAGTTTGGGCACCATTGGACCTTTACCGAAACAAAGTTATTATGGTGTCAGGAGGTCCATGGTGCTGGCTCACCTTTAGAGGTTTAACCCATCACAAGCTATTTAACCCCAAAGTATGTACTCCAGATCGCAATGCCCCTGGTCTGTCTGCTTTCTAAGATTCTAGACAACGGTCATTTGACACAGCCAATCAGTAGCTTCCCATTCATTAAAAATAAAACATGTACACACCGTATTTAAGAAGAAGTCTATGCCATCAGTAGAACTAGAGATATCTGAATGAATAGAAAACATGAACTAAAATGAACTTTTCAAACTTTACTGGAGGCCTCAGCACATTTTAAAAACAGTAATAAACGGCAAGTCTGGAATTTGAGAGCGTATATTAAAAAAATAATGCATAGTTCTACAGATGAAACAGTGCATTTAAAATCTTCCCTACCCAGAGGCATTTCACATATTAAAAAGGTGCCCCTATAACTATTTAAAGATCATGGTTTTCCACAGAAATCATTTGGAATAATGTATCCACTGAGTCATGGTCATAGCTCGGCTATTTTAACCTACATATTGCAGTCTGGATTTCAAACCCAGCAAAGTTGAATTAATAACCATAACATCATTCATTTTTTTATTACTTTTTAACCATAATTAAACAGGCCTGTATGTCTTTTTTTATGTGATGGGAGTTGTAGTCTGAAAGCCAGTTTCTTAACATCATTATTTAATTCAACCTAGCTTATTGCACGTTTACATCCTTTCTATTTGGACAGAGCCTGGAGAAACACACTAAAGCATGCATAGGCTCTGATCCTATTTGAAAGTATGTGTTTCTTACTGAAAAATTACTTTCATCCTTCATTCAGGATCACTTAAACACATGCTATTCACTATAATCCTACATAATAAAATTATTTTCTTCTTTAAAACAATCGCTGCTAAGCCTTCTGTTTTGAGTTATTTTATTCCCCGCCTTCAACATTTAATCCTTGCTTGTCTGGGTAATGGACAAAATGTTTTGGAGTTCCTAGTAGCTTTTTTTTTTTTTTTTTTTTAAACATGATATACAGTATATTTTGCCAGAATTTTTTATTCTTGAGCAAGAGAAAGAGCAAAGCAGAGAGTGTGGAGAGGGTACATTCAGGCCAAAATCTAAATAGCACGAGTACAATAGACATGGATATGTTTTAAAGGAACATATCAATCACCAGTGTTTTGAAGTGGTCCTAGTGCAAGGACTTTGTATGTGCAGCGTTTCAGTAAAAAGTACCCAGGTAAGAGATCAAAACAGTTTGCCTCCATACCAGGCAAGAGCAGCAGGCTACTTCTACCATCATAACCACATTTTTCACAAAAGCCACTTATGAGCAAAAGGTTAGTCCGGGTGAAATTATTATGTTGATAAACCCCAACAGAGTGTCCATTTTTCCACCATAAAATTAAAAATAAATTAATAAACCACCACACATTTTATCCTACACATTTCTATCTAGTTTTTAGATTTCTCAAAAATTGGACAAATAATCCTCAAGAATGAAAAAACAAAAACAGTACATTACACTGTTATAGCAAAAGTTGCGGGCTTTATTTACAATATGCACCTTTTCTTACACTTGCTGAACTGCAAAGAGTTACCTTTCACCCAATTGCAAGTCCTTGCAGGCACAGAGTTTAAGAATGATTCCAATTAAAGAAAAAAGGAAAAAAAAAAAACAAAAAAAAAAAAACAGAGCCGTAGGAAAGCAAATGGTCCCAAATTAAGTGAATTAAGTTTCCTTGACAACACTAACTCTAATAATGGATTTAGAGACGACAGTGATGGTAAACATATAAACTTTATTTAAAGGGACACTATAGTCATCAGAAACACAACTTCTTAATGTAGTTGTTCTGTTTTCTATAGCATAACCCCTGCTTAAGACCTTTACACTGCTGGCTAGTTACACCTCTAGTGGCAGTCACGGTGACTTAACAGCAATCCCTTCACTATAGTGTTTATTTAAACTGGTCTAGCTAATGGGGAACAGGCAAGTAAGATTAAATAAGCTTATAAATTGAAATTCACACACACACTCCCATATTAGTATGATTACTCATTTTATAGTTTCCCACCTTATAACTATACGGCAGGTCCTCGTCACTGTGTTAAAGTAAGCCTCATCCTTATTTTCACTTTTTGTTTCCCATTGAAGGGGAAAGGTTATGTGGAAATTTTAAAGTGACATCAACCCTGCAATGTATGTAGCATAGCTGTCCCCTGGACCATTGTTTGCTGTATTCATTTAACAATCCCCAGCTTCCTCCCGTTTCCTGTCATGGTCGGGGAAAACTATATGTGACATTATTGTAAAGTGAGCACTAATAGATGACAGCTGTTGAAAGTAAACAAAGTGTGAGGTCAAACAAGGCAACACACCTGCTTTTACAACCTAATGATCCAGAGTGTGTATGCACTGTGCTATGCATTCAAACACACACACACACGTAATATTAAAAATAAAACTTACCAGGATATATATTTTAGAATTCTCGAACAAGCAAATTAATAGTAATCCGTATTAAATCATTTTACCAGGCAAGGAATCAATCCACATTATAATCGCCATCAACTTAAACAGGAGTCATTTTATCAGACCCACAAGGACTGTGGAGTGAAGTTTTAAAAGGCAATTCAGGTCATGCAGAATCCAAATAATTAGCACGCTAGGGTGGTTATGGTGCTTGGAGTGTTAACTTCTATTAAATGAGGCTTGTGTAAATGTAATAAAGAAAACGATAACTGTTCATGAAAAGCTGAATTTTGCTATTAGTTTGTTTATTTACATACAATGTACTAAAACCTGGATTCAAGATGGAGCTTTTCACCCACTTCCTGTGGCACCTCTGCTCCATATTAAATGCAGGGCTTCTAAGAAAAGCCATAAAACACTAACCCCATAGTTCTAGCATATATTTTAATGGTGTGATATTGTATACAGTCAGTTACATAACTGCATTAGTGACACCTTTTAAGGATGTGTGTTTACAGGGAGGTACAATGTAGTTATTTATATCCTAGGTTAAAATATTACAATCCAGTACATTACAATCAAATAGTGACAAAAATAAATAACGAGAAATCCTATACAGGGTTATTAAAGGGACACTATAGTCACCAGCTTAACTACAGCTTAATGTGCCAAAAAAGCAGCTGTGACGTTCGGCGTCCCCACGCTCTGCGTGGAGACGCTGAATTTCCTCATAGAGATGCATTGATTCAAGGTCCTGATTGGCCAAAACAGCATTTGGCCCTGTCCTTGTGTCCTATGGGAAAGTATTGGATTGTCAAAAAACAAACAAAAAAACAAACAAAAAAAAAAAAAACGGCCATTTTGATGATGTCTTGAAGGGGGCGGAGCCAGCGCCGTCAGACCTGCACGTCGCTGGAAATAAGGAGAGTTTTGCACTTTTGTATGTGGGCGGGTGGGGGGGGGTGGGGGAGGAAGCCACCTAAATGGTGGGTTTAGCACTATAGTGTCAGGAATACATGTTTGTGTTCCTGACCCTATAGTGTTCCTTTAACTAAACTGAATTATAAATTTAAGAGTAGCTGAACTGAAAAAAAACAGCTGACTTAAGGTACCTTAAAGGTAACTGGTCACAAACAACTCAAGCTCTTTCGAAAGAGCATAAAATCCCATCTGTACATTGTGCTAGCAGTTAAGAAAATTTAAATTAGGTTTGTCTCCTACCTGATTCTCAATTCCTCAGCAGACACTCAATGCAAAGGAACTGACCTACCACAGAACGTCGTCCTGTTCTCCACTAATAGCAACCACAGTGCATGTGCTGTTGTTGCTATAGTAACTCCCTACCCAACGCTGATAGCGCTGGCAATGGACTATAAGGATGGAGTGATGGGAGGGCAGTGAAGCAGAGGGCAAGATAAGTCATGATAGTTCCCCTTTAAATTTGATATTCACTTTCAATTCTGACTTTAGTATATAACCCTGATCAATGGCAGAACTAATGTGAGAGGGCCCCAGTGCATAAAAACTTTTGAGCAGGGGTGGCCAATATGTAGATCTCAACGGTCATACAACTCTGCTGACGTCTTGTTAGTTGTAGATCTACCATGTGCCCTTTCTTGCAGGGTGTGCGCGTGCTGAAGCACTCTCTGCATTGGCCTAGTGCCTGCTGCATAGTGTAAACGTATTTAAAGGCAAATTTTTTTTATTTATTCTTTTTTTTATTTTTTATTACCCTGTCGGTCTGCAATAGGGACTTTTTTTCAAGACAATGTTATCAAAGTCTGTGGTAGACAAAAAGTGTTTATAGAATATAATTTAGAAGCTCACTTTGTCATTACCTCCTAGGGCTTTTGCACAGAGGGTTTCTTTAAAGGATAGCAAAATAACAAGTGACTCCCTCTCCTGGCTAAATTTTACTTATTGCTTCATTCTATACAGCATGGCACTTGCTCACACCCAAGGAATTTTGCAATGCTACCACACCCTATCCAGGAGATGATTGAGAGGAGCCTTTAAAAGGATAGAGGATCTTGTGGAAATCTTAAACTGCCAGGGCTCTTGGTAATTTAAATGGTTCCACAATAACAAGAAAGGGGGGGCGCAATGTAACCCCTCACTGATAGGATGTTCCATGCTGTCCTAAAAATAGTGGACTTTAGTGCCGTTACGATGGCATGTAGTACTGCAGTTTTGGTGTGAGATGGGTTAAATCTCTGATAGGACCAAGTAGACCCAGGGGGTCAGCCAGGGCCATATTTAGCTTACCAGACTGACAGATGAGCTGCATGCAGCACTCAAAGGGAGCACTGCCTACAGCCCCTTAATACATCGTTGCTGAGTGATCGTGCTAAGCTGCAGTGATTCTCCGCTTACCCACACTCCTGATAGTGTCTCCCTGCATGCCACCCCTGATCAGCGCCACCTGCCCAGAACCAATCACTATGTGACTGGAAAGGACAGCATTTGTGAGATCTCCATCTCAGCTCCAATCTCCTAGTACAGATGCACTGTGTGAGCTCATAATTCCCTCTTCTGATGTCAGTATTGAAACCATTCCTATGAGTAAAGGTTAATGTAAGGTAAAGGTTAATGCACGCTTAAGGTTAGCGTAAGGGGTAGAGGTAGTTTTAATTACTAAAAAACTAATTTACATTCTGGACATATAAAAGGTATTTTAACATTCGGGGCCCAAGTTATATTTCTTTAGTTGCCCTTGACATGTAAAATTATAAATTGTAGAATTATAAGCATAATGGAGATATATATATATATATATATATATATATATATATATATATACACACATACAAACATATACATATATATATTACAGAAGATCCAGCGCACTCACCTATCCACTAAACAGCAACTTCAATGTTGAAAGATTTTATTTGTTTTTTTAAAAACACCTAATCTAGGCAAAAACAATGGGGGTTCAGTTACATTATATGATCATACAGTGCATAAGCCTGCCACAACGTCAATGTACCCCATCTTTGGCAGGTCCTACACTAACAACCTAATGTCTGCTCTTATGAGATTAACCTACTTGGGGAAAAAATATATTTGGGAGTCTAGCCAACTCCTTGGTTTTGCACCCCTCCCTGTCATAGGTGCCTCATCCCAGGGCCCTATTTAGCCTTGTACTGCAGAGAGCCCCAGATGGAATTTTTTCCCCAAGTAGGTTAATAAATGCTATTTGTGTTGCCATGTTTTCCCTGTAAAATTCCTTCTTCCCCAATTTATTTCCTCAACTAACTCTTATTTCGAGGGCAATACATGAAATCAAAATGATGGACAAAGGGTGCCTCATGAAAAACATAAATTTGAACCTATGATATTTACTGGATTAATCACTAAAGTGAGAATTGTTGGGAATTTAAAGGGACACTCTAGTCACCAAAACAACTACAGCTTATTGAATTTGTTCTGGTGAGTAGAAACATTCGCTTCAGGCTTTTTGCTGTAAACACTGTCTTTTTAGAGAAAATGCAGTGTTTACATTACAGCCTAGTGATAACTTCACTGGCCACTCGTTAGATGGCTGTTAGAGATCCTTCCTGGGTCATGGCGGTCTAAAATGCATCCAAACATTCAGTATCTCCTGCCTCTGCATGCAGACACTGAACTTTCCTCATAGAGATTCATTGATTCAATTCAGCTCTATGAGGAGATGCTGATTGGCCAGGACTGTGTTTGAATCATGCTGGCTCTGCCCCTGATCTGCCTCAGCCAATCCTATGGGGAAGCACGGTGATTGGCTCGGAACTACACTTCTGATTATGTCAGCAGGCAACTTGCTGCTCTGAGGCAGACAGGGGGCAGAGCCAGCAGCTTCAGGCTTGAATACAAGTAAGATTTTACTATATTTAGGGAGGCCTAGATGGTGGTTTTAACACTATAGGTTCAGAAATATAGGTTTGTGTCCCTGGCCCTATAGTGCTCCTTTGAGGCTAAAGTAGCTGAACTAGAAGCAATGCTGACTTTTCCCCTAGTTTGGTTGCTGTGGCCTTACACTTTAGCACAACCATACAATTGTGTGAGTGGTCCGGGATGGAGAAATGTTCCACTTACTATTCTCAATATATACCTTTTTCAGGGCAGAAGGAACCAGGATCCCCCATCCTGTTTTCTAAACATCAACATAAACACAGAAAACAAAATAAACTGTCGTTTTCACATATAGTATTAAAAGAAAAACCCCTGCTATTCTGAAGACTGAAATAATTTACCTCCACCTGACAGCAGGAGGTGGGTGCTCTGTAAGCATCAGGGTGCATCCAAGCTAATTAGCTGCTGCAGCAGCTGGCGTAGCACAGACAAGCTCTCTGAACGCAACTGTAGTTAGAACTCTTAGTTTATAAATCTACATAGGGTTCAGAGGTTGGATCCAATCTAGCTTCCCCTTTAAAGAGTTTCTTGCCGAAGTGAGGAACTGTCGACAGAGGGTGCAGCCTGCATGTTTTATGTACAAAGGATTAACATGTATGTCTAAATGTAGATCTTTTATCATGAGACAGACAAAAGTTATTTACTAAAGTGAAAATTCAAAGTGAACTTACAATTCAAATTTAAGGCCAGAGTAGCTGAACTGATAGTATAGAGTTATTAAATTGGGAAGCTGTTTAACTCTCTAAATGCTGCATCTACAAATCAATTAAGTAGCAGCCTTTCGCTTGAAGACTACAACACTAAAGTAAGCGTGTTTTTTTTTTGTTTTTTTTTTATGTTAAACACCCCATGAGCATTTCATTGAAGCACTCACTAGCCACTCAGATGTATTCTGCTCAAGCTGTGGAAAAATTATGCAGATATACTTATGTTCATTAACTAAACATTCGCTTGAATTACTCTTGGCTTTACGGCTTGTTGGGATTAAGATTTGTACAAGACTTTTCAATGATACAGAATGTGGGTCTCGGCCACAGAGTGAAAACCTATTGTTAAATAAATGTATTACACATATAGGCGTACAGAAGGGGTATGCCAAGAAACACTAATACTGGTACATTATCCTCACCGTGCCCCATTATAGTCGTGATCAGAACTCCGGTCCGTTTGAAAAAAATTATCTGGACAAAGATTATAATTTGCCTATAAGTAAGTATTTCAATATTTTTACATTTTGAAGTATTCAATTTGTAACTTAACAAAAACAAAATAATAATCACACTTTTCATTCTAGATTTAACAAATATTCTCTTTTTATTACTTTAAAAAACAAACAAAAAAAAACCCATGAATGAACGGTCATATGTATAGATGACCTGCCTTGACAATCAAAATGAACAACAGCCCTGGTGTAGCATATGTGATGCAACCTTGAGTAAATAAATGTTTTTAATTTTTAATCATATGGTGCCTTTAAAGGACCACTATAGTGCCCTGAGGGAGGGGGTTAAACTTACCTCTTTCTCCAGCGTCGGGCGGGGAGCTCTCCTCCTCTTCGGCTGAATGCGCATGCGCGGCAGGAGCTGCGCACGCATTCAGCCAGTCTCATAGGAAAGCATTCATAATGCTTCCCTATGGACGCTTGCGTCTTCTCACTGTGATAAGCACGCAAACGCCTCTAGCGGCTGTCAATGAGACAGCCACTAGAGGCTTTAGAGGCTGGATTAACCTATTTATAAACATAGCAGTTTCTCTGAAACAGCTATGTTTATTTAAAAAAAAGGGTTAACCCTAGCTGGACCTGGCACCCAGACCACTTCATTAAGCTGAAGTGGTCTGGGTGCCTATAGTGGTCCTTTAAAAACTTTTGGCATCAATATCAATGTGTTGTACACAACAGGTTAATAATGGTATACAAAAAAGTTCAACATCTCTGAAAACTGCAGCGGATTTTCTAGAGTGCACAAAGAAGCCTGGGAGAACCCAGATAAACTCGTGAAAAAAAAAAGAAAAAAATTCTCATTAACCAGAAACACCCGAGACCACTACATCATCAACAAACAGGGGCGGACTAACAGGTCGGGCAGATCGGCAATGGACCGAGGGCCTGAGGCAGTCAGGGGCCCGGCAGAACAGCCATGCTCTGGCTGAGAAGATCAGACATCTCCTCAGCCAGAAAAACAGGATTTCTGCCATATTCCATCCAGTGATATATTGCAGGGCCCTGTAACATATCACTCTGTAGATAAACCCCCCTCACCCCCTTCTCCTTTCTTAGGGAGACCAGACAGCGATCATTCAGTTCTTGCTCCCAGGTCTCCGGCCCATGTGCGGTGCTGTGTGTGAGGAGGAAGAGGTGGGGCCGGGAAGTGACATCACTTCCTGCCTTGCCTAAAAAACACCCGGAAGAGAAGGAGCTGCAGCAACCTGGCAGACAACACGGGTAAGCTCCTTATAGATTTTTTTTTTTTTTTTAATACATTGCAGTTTGCACTCACCTCAGCACCCCCTGTCTCCCTGCTCACACTAAAGCCCCCCCCAGTACCCACCTTAGACCCCCTCTGTACCACATCTCCCCTTACTCCCACCTTAGCCCCCTGTCTCCATGCACCTACCTCAGCCACCATTCTGCCCTGCACTCACCCCAGGATCTACCTATCCCTGTACCAACCTAAGCCAATATAGCATCTCCACCTACCATAGCCCCTAGCCTTCCAGTACCCACCACGTCCCTCCCTGCACCCACTGTGTCCCTCCCTGTGCCCACCACAGCCTTTTGTCTACCTACTCACCTTAGCCACCATTCCTCCCTGTACCCACGCCAGGATCTACCTCTCCCTGTACCCACCTAAGCCCCTATGCCACCTCTAACTACCATAGCCCCTATGCCTTTCTGTACCCACCACAACATCTATGTCCCACCTCGTACTCTGTCCAGCCCCATGCCCACCTCGGTCCCTGTAAATGACAATGTAACAACATCACTAGCAGCATCCCCACACATGTAACCCCAGAAGTAGACTCCAAACACATGGGGGGACGCTGCTAGTGATCAGTAAAATCAGTGGAAGTGTGTAATTAAATTTGCTTTATCTCTTTATTTTAATTGCTGGGGAGGCACGCCAGCACGCCAGCAAGGGTTACTCTATCTGAAAACAGTGTTTATTAAAACACTGTTTGGTTGAATTAACTCCTTAAAAGAAAATCTGGCCATTTTGGGGGGGGTTCTGCGGGTGTGGGAATCAGGGCTGTGTGGCTCTCACACAGCCATTCTGTGTGCTGGGCAGCGTACACATATCTGTGTGAAAGCAACAGAAAGGAGTAGAACAGTAGTAGGAGGCCAAAAAAACCTTGTACCAGGATGTGTGTGGAGGGGTGGGGGAGAGCCTTGATCACCCACTGCCCGAGGGCCCTTTGAGTGGTCAGTCCACCCCTGTCAACAAACGACCTCCGTTAGAAGTTTGGATTTGTTGATGTAAAGATGCAATATCCAAGTAACAGAACCACTAGAATTCAGTGGACTGGTTAAAGGAACATTCCAAGCACCACACCACTCCAGCATATTAGTTATGGTGCTTGGAGTATGTCTCTAAACTGCTAAGAGTATAAGGATAACATCTCTGTCACTCTCCAAATCAAGTTAAAAAAGGCACTGTGTGAACAATAGTGATAAAACTTTGGGAGTAAAATTTTTTCCAAAATTAAAATATTCCAAAAGGGAAGCTGCACCTTTAAAAGTGAAAAGAGCAAAAATTATTTTTTTTTTTTTAAAAACCTTATAGATTTGCATTTAGAAAAATAGCCAGAGACTGCCCCTTTTCAGCTGACTTAGAGAATTAAATTTCCTGTGTTACAGGAACATGCATTATGAGAAAGAACTACAATTGTGATGTCATAATCCTGCCTTTAGGCAAAATAATGGGTGTGTGAGGGCATGCTGTGCCATGAATACTGTCTGTACTTGTAAAGCTGGTATACTGCACTTCCGAGCCGACAATACTGGTTATATTCCTTTAATTCATACAAAAATATATATATATATATATATATATATATATTACCCAGTTACAGTACAATAATGATTGTACTTTCAAGCAACTAGAGTTCAATGAATAAGTTTTTTTTTTTTACTTGAACCGCACTTACAACATAAATTAAAGGGACAGGTCATTCCTATGTACATTTACAAGATTAGTCAGTAAACACTGAATTTTAGTCAATTAAATCCTGATGGCAAAATGGAGTCTACAAAAAAAAAAAACAAAAAAAAAAACAGCTGGATAATTTTTACAGATCTGCTAAAATTGGGCACAATTTTGCCATTATACTGAAATTAATTGTATAGTAAATATCTCACTTGGAGTCTATACTCTGACCGGAGGCCTTTTAAAAAAAAAAAAAAATATTAAGATATTTACATATAGCTAGTTTACGTGGGTTTCCTTCCCATTTAAATTGGGCATACAGCAGACTGCACAGAAGCTATATCAGTTCAGTAATTTAAATAACAGATCCTGAATGGCTGTGTAATCTTTGCATATCAATGTGTAAGATGAGAAAATAATGCAATTGAAGGGTTTTGTACACATAAGCCATAAAATGAAATAACTAAAATCCACAATTGAGTTACTTACCTAACATTAGGTTTTAGGTTACATGATTAATAAATTATTTTTTAAATTAATATTTAAGCCAACACTGGAAGCTATTTGCTGTGGTTTGTAGTGGGAGTCACATTAATTCAACCCTTCTCCTTTTAGTGATATATCACAAAGTATGTCTTTCATCCCCTCTCCTGGTATTTCATATATAAAAAAAATAAATAAAAAAAAAATAAAAAAAAAACACAACCACTTTAAATATTAACAACCACTACCCTTCAATGAACACTGAAAGCAATTTAGGATTGCATTTTACATTCACCCCCAAAATATTAGGTAATGGAAAATATTCCTCTGTATCCAGAGCAAAGTTCAGATTTTTACATCACCTGACTAAACTCAATATTCGTCACATTCTTGATAAGCATTAAGTTATTCATTTACAGTACAATTTTGATAAAAAAAGTTACACGTAAGTAGTCCAGTTTTCATTTAAATGTGAGGCGTGAAAAGGAGGAGATGTGGAAAAAAGGTGACTCAACATAATAATGAATAACATTCCATGCCTCACAGCAAAAAACTAACTATTTGAAAACCGACTTTTAATACTGCTTTGAATCTAAAGAAGGTAATAGTGTACTTTATTTTTATTTTTCAATTTTACGCAAAGCTTTTATATATTATTTACAGTCATAATTAAAATACACTTTTTACCTTAACCCCCTAAGGACACATGACATGTGTGACATGTCATGATTTCCTTTTATTCCAGAAGTTTGGTCCTTAAGGGGTTAAACGCATTTAATTTTAGGCTGCTCTCCCCTTCAAGGATTAACTAGATAAGCATCGCAACTTTAAACCTACTGACTTCACATTATGAGTGTAAAAGTAAACAGGTGTCCAGATGTTTAAATCCCCACCAGGAAGAGGGATGAACTGTACATATATTCCATGGAGGCCAACGTTGTAGCACTATACATTTTTCATGGAAGGACTGTATTATCTATGTGTCCATCCTATAACATGTCTGTACGGCGCACCATAATAGCAATGCAAAAAAATAATAAAATACGCTAATAAATACACCTGAACAAAATGGCAAATAATAAAATACGCTAAAATACACTTCTACCCTAAAGATGTCCATTCACAAGCAATTTTGGAAATCACTATATGTAATTGTGCTGAAATGGTTTATGCACGGTCATACAGCACTTTAAAACTGCCTGTAAAGGCCAATCAGCATGGACAGATCCCATAGTATAAATCCATTGAGCAGTTTTCACATAAACATTTAAAGGGGTAGTCCTAAGCACCATAAACACTACAGGGTGCTGTTGTGTTTATGGTGTTAGGAGTCTCCCCCCAATAGTCAAACCATTCTCAAACGGTATGAGACTTGCATTTATACTCAGGGCCCCATAGTTCGGCATCTACTTTTGATAGGACTACAGCAGAAGTTCCTGCACTTAAGTGACGGAAATCTGGATGGAATTCATGTGTACTGTGGAGGGGAATCATCCGTTTTAGGTATATGTGAAGAAGGTATCAGTGCGCAGGCGTCCAGGGAATTATCTTACTGTTTGAGCATACTGTAGTTGCTATGGTGCTTATACTGCCCATTTTTTTTATTTTTTATTATTAAAGTCAAGCAACCCTGTGCTTCCCTTGGGCACAACGAGCGCTCAGCATTAGGAAATTGGTAAAATAACCTTTTTTCCCCTGTATATGTGATGTTGCCCAATCACAGTTTCTGTTCCTGATGACACCACAAGCTCTCTGCATAGCCTTGTCTTATTTCGTAAATTGTGCCTGGAGTATCTTTTTAAGTGCATTTGAGATTTGAACAGGGAGAAAAACACAGCATGAATGAGGTCAAAGCTAAATACACTTAAAGGAACACTATAAATGTACTATAGTGTCCCTCTGCCCCTGAATTTAGAATGGCAGCAAAACAGAAATTGAACAGAACACTTTTTCTGATGGAAGTGTGACAATAAAGTTGGAAAACCTGCAATGCTGAAAAACCAATGAAGAATAAAAATGGCATAGATTTAAAAACCAAAGGTTAAAGGCTCCTTCTGAGTGACAAAGAAAATAAATAATGCCCCAATTTTTTTTCTACATTTATAATAGAGTTGTGCACAAATTTGTTTCAGTTGGTACAAACTAATTTTAATCTGCGCCCAAATGAATCGATTCATCTTGGATTTATACCTGTGGAGTCTTATTCAATGAATCCTGCACAGATTAATTTGTTTCGTTGCTATAACCAAATATTTTTGTTTCTTTTAATGACAATCTAAGCTTGACAGCCAATGCCTATTTAGATCCCCTACTGAAAATATTGCGAGGCTAAGAAAATTCACACCCTACACAAGTGTAGCAAGACATAGATCTTCTGAGCAATATATTTTATAAAAATGTTATAATTTGTATTGCATGATCTCCATGACTCATTAATTAGGGCTCTACTAGAGTAAACGCAGGCAACACTTCAATAGTAAGGATGGCATTTTTTATTAACGGGTTTACTGGAATAGAACTTTAATTTTGATGCACTGTGTCTTTAACATTAAGTCATTACCTTATAACATGTCATATATTCTAATATTCAGCCATACTGCTTCATGCTTTGACAGACTCCATGTCAGGTTTTACTACTGAAATTACGTTATGTTATTAATCAAATTACAGGTGAATCATGTTGCAACTAACTTATCCTTCAGCATCTATTTCCAACAGACAAATATAGGAATACTGGAGAAATTCACATTCTCACTATGGTTAGCCTTAGAGCAGTATTGCACATGTTTCTAGGGGAGAACATTTTTATTGGCAACCCCTAAACCACCCTCTACCAATTACATGTTAAAGACGACAAATCACATTTTTCCACTGTACTTTTCAAGGTGTACACAAACTTACTTAGCAAGCCCTGGTGTAGTCCACAAAGACGCAATTGGCAGTCTGACAAGAAAGCAGGGAGTGATAACCCCACAGAACAATACAATACACTGTGGTAAACTCTAATTAAGGATTTTTTGTTATAGTAACAAAACACTTTTCTTCAACCCTACATGATTTGAAAGAAAGAAAAAAAAAAAAAAATTCACTCAAAATGTATGGCAATTTTTCATTTTGCAAACCCAATAAATAAAAGAGCTTGGGGGCTCACCTTAACTGCCATTGGACTGGGTTTTACAGAAATAAGTTACCAACTTCACGTACAAATTCCAGTGCTTTTGTTTTTCATTAAAAACATACATCACTGCAAATACTATCAGGCAATGCTAAAAGTTATTAACCTTTTGCACAAAGACGACAAGCTGGTGATATGACTTTTTATTTATTTTTATTTTTACAAATTTCAAGTGTTTGGGTACCCTTGAATCCCTGGATGGAAAGGATTGCCTGAGAGCTCCAAGATTGGGACAGCGCAGAACTCTCAGCTGAACAATGTCATCCAGATTGGATAAAGCACTCTCCGCCAATCACTGCCATCCAGATTGGATAAAGCACTCTCCGCCAATCACTGCCATCCAGATTGGATAAAGCACTCTCCGCCAATCACTGCCATCCAGATTGGATAAAGCACTCTCCGCCAATCACTGCCATCCAGATTGGATAAAGCACTCTCCGCCAATCACTGCCATCCAGATTGGATAAAGCACTCTCCGCCAATCACTGCCATCCAGATTTGATAAAGCACTCTCCGCCAATCACTGCCATCCAGATTGGATAAAGCACTCTCCGCCAATCACTGCCATCCAGATTGGATAAAGCACTCTCCGCTGAACACTGCCATCCAGATTTGATAAAGAATGTTCACAGAGAAAATGCAAAAATGCAAATTATACATTACAGTGATGTCAAACTGCTTCTACAACATAGCAATGGCACCCTGTGATTCTATGCACCATAACCACTATTCAGTGTTATGCCTCTATTTTTTTCTAAATTGACATAATTGATAGTGGGGAAAAAACAAAAACAAAAAAACCCTGCAACTTCCTCACCCTACCAAGCATTATTCACTAAACCAAACGTTTTAGAGCATCATCTCAAACAAAGGCTAAGACGGACCAAATAAACAAGATTTAAGTTCATGTCTTCAGTTTTCATAGCAACGTAGGTTTACTTAAGAATGTACAGTATAAAAAAAAAAAAAAGTTGCCTGACACTGGATGTCCTCACGCTCATAGGGCTTCAAAGTAAACAAAAGAGCAATTTATTTTAAGGAGACGTGTATTTGCATATAACCAATGTTTCAGTCCAACTACTTTGACATATTAAGAAAGGTTTGGTAATGGGACTGAAAGGATGAATGTATGTTGTTGCACAGAATTTGAACACACAAAAAGATGTGGAATAGTTGCGCTATATAGTTAGTGAATTGTGATTTTAGCTGCTATATACACTCCAAACAAACTCGTTTTCCTGGCACTATGTAGTCCTTAGGTCCCCCCTCCCGCTGGGCTGAAGGGGTTAAAACCCCTTCAGCCACTTACCTTTCTCCAGCGCTGGACTCCCTTCGTGCTGGGGAACTCTCCTCCTCCTCCCAACGTCAGCACCGAATTCAAACCGCACATAGGAAAGCATTACTCAGTGCTTTCCTATGGACGTCAGCGTCTTCTCACTGTGATTTTCACAGTGAGAAACGCGGAAGCGGCCTCTAGTGGCTGTCAGTAAGACAGCCACTAGAGGCTGGATTAACCCTCAGTGAAACATAGCAGTTTCTCTGAATCTATGTTTTCAGCTGCAGGGTTAAAACTAGAGGGACCTGGCACCCAGACCAATTCGTTGAGCTGAAGTGGTCATTTAATGCACCTTAACGCTAGTATGTGAGTTTATTTACAAGATCAGCATTTGCAGTGAAATATGGGCTTTGCAAATTAGGCCAAAACAACTAAGCCAGGAAAAACTGTTAAGGTGTTTTTTTTTCCTGTATCATGAATTCAGCTATATCTCCTGCTTAGCAGTTGTGGTCAAAATTTTGGCTTACCTCTGATATTTTTCTAAAACAAGCAGGTCAAACTTTCGGCCCACCTGCCCTGGGGCCACTTTGTGCTGTGGCTGCAAGACAGGAAAGATATTTCCTGTCTGATTCTTGTCTTCCCTCCTGTGGCCGCAAAAAGCACAGTGTTTCTGTCTGCAGAGCAGGCCAGCCACTCCCCATTCACATTTGCTCGCAGTGCCAGAGGAGCGTCTGCCCTGCTTGAAAAGAGCAGAGCTGGAACTGGAGGACGGGCATCTTAAGGTAGGGGAATAGGGATTTGTGGGCAGTGTATTAGAATGGGGGAGGAGGCAGTGTGTATTAGGTTGGGTCTGCATGGAGATGCTGGTTGGCCACACATGCACAATAGCCTCCCAATGCTTTCCTATGGGAAAGCATTACATTGGCTGAGATCATCGGTGTGAAGAACACACTCATATGACTTCAAAATCAGTATAACGTAATGGTTTTGTTTGTTTTTTTACAGGTGTGCAACAGCATACTTTGGATTTAGGTGAATATTTGTATCACCCAGATCCTCAGTTTCTCATGAGTGTAGCGCTAAATATATAGTGACATTTTCAGTGAAAGGACAGTGCTAAAACACGCACTTACCCTATATATTGTGCTTTAATTTTCTTAATGGTATACCAAAAAAAGAGAACATAGAGAAAGTACAGATAATAGTGTAGTATGTTAAATAAATATCTAATAAAGTCCTTTAGTTGTGGATGATGAATTGAAATAAACTCACATTTTTTAGAGCCTTTTACAGTTATAAGTCTCTAAACTTCCAGGTGTCTGTGTCTTTTTAGGGTAGATCACACGACCCGTCTCTCAAAGGTGAAAAAGAGCATAAATTCCTCTCCACGTTGCATAGAAAAAAAGACACAGATATCCCCAATCTAAATGTAGTATTTTAGATACCGATATAGATCAATGTAAATAAAATACAGAATTGCTCACCTTCTTTAGAGCCTTTGGTAACTGGCTCTAAGTATTTTAGCCTAGTGTCAATTAATGGGGATGACACTACCCCTTCCTGGAATCACTTGCGCAGAGTGTAATTCAATGGTGAATAAAAAAAATATATATTTATTTTAAGAAACTATTAAAAATGTATACATACTTCTAGAAAATAATAAAAACAAATAAATGTAATACAAATGTATTGAGTGGTCTGCTAACAGGTCCACCTAGTTAGCCAAAACGCGTTTCACCGAAAAAACGGCTTCCTTTAAACATTTCTATGGAGTGTGCAAAGTCACACCTTAATGTGCTTTATTGGCAAGTCTTAACTTTCCAAGCAGTGTTTCTATAAAACGGGATGAGGCAGGAGATATTACAGAGGAGAAAAAAAAAAAAAAAAAAAAAAGCTTTAAATGAAAAATTCCACTGATCTAAAAAGTTTACAAATATGACCATAAACCGTGGAAGCATGCTTAGTTTCACGCTTTTGCCCGAGGAAATATGCATTGTCCAGCAGAAGATGAAATGCCATTAATTTATCCCTCTAGTGAATTTTCTGGTCACTGACCAGTAGTTGAATTCAAATGACAGAAAAGACCAGACAGCCAATCAAAATGCAAGTTTAATGTCAAATGGTTAATTTTTTCCCCCTTCATAATATCTTTCTTCAAAAAGCAAGGTTTCTTGCACAAGTAGAATTGAAAAAAAAAACCAAAAAAGAAACAGTCCATAACTTTTTATATCTATGTTTGATTTTGTATTTGTGTGCTATTTCATATGAAAATACGTAAATAATTGCTGGGGAGCTTAAACAAATTGCATTGAGAGAAAACTGAATTTAGATGGTTTTTGTTTAACCCCTTAAGGACCAAACTTCTGGAATAAAAGGGAATCATGACATGTCACACATGTAAGGTGTCCTTAAGGGGTTAAATAAGAAAGTGTGTATTTGTATGTATATATATACACACACACACACAATAAGAATAAGAGGCAAGAGGCCAAAATAAGAGTACTGCAGTATGCGCTATTTGTTATTATAGCACTTCTGACCTGAGGAACTCTCAAAAGCTTATTTACATTTTATGATAGTCCAATAAAAAAAAAAATAAAAAAAATTATATATATATATATATATAATCACTGCAGGTTGCAACTGTGCAACACACACACACACACACTCTCCTCTTCCAGAAATTTCTTAGAAGCTGGCTGAAAACATTTTATTCTAGGAAGACACTCCTTTTGCGATGTTCAACATAAAGCCGTGGCTTTGTGTAACTGCATTTCCAGATTGACCATGGCCGTGTAGTTGCTGGCAGATCCCTAGGCAAATTAACGGCTGGTATGCATCTTAGAGGGCTATACAGATACACGACCAGTGCCTTATACTGCCAGAGATCAAGGACTTTACAAATGTTAACGGTGTCATTGTTCCCATCCATCCATACTGTGAACAGTGTATTGTGTATACAGTCTGCCATTTTATAATCTCAAATCCTGTGACCGGTAGATCTTTGCATAAGACACACTGTCCACCCTTACTGATAAAACTACTACGCAATATGGGAAGCAAAATAAAGAAACAAAAAGAGCATCACTCACGAAGCTTTAGATCGAATCAAAGGAGAAGTGTTAGAGCATACCCAGCAGCCCATACTTAAAATGTTGATGAGATCAGAACAATACTCTGAGCCAAGCATGTCAAACTCCTGGCATGCGGTCCACAAGCCGCGAGTACATGCCTAGTGTTCCAAGCAGAGAAGGCACCTGCTTTCCCCGCATTGCAGGTGCCTACTCTGCTATAAAATTACCCAGCCAGGGAGGAAGGGAAGGTGGATACAGCGAGGGAGCTCAGTATTCCTGCTCCTCACTGCTCCCTCGCGTGCGCAATCTATAGTGATTCCGGGCGCCAGGATATGATGTAATTTTCATCACTAAACTGCGAGCGAGGGAACAGTGAGAAGCAGGAAAGAGATCTCCAGACAGAAGATCCTCACTGGACCCCAGGAATAATTACAATAATGTGTGCAAGAATGTGTAAGTGTGTCTGCCGGTCTGTCAGTGTTAAATGGCCGCAGCTGGTCAGTGGAGGACCACGGTGCATGGAGGCACCCAACGCCACGTTCCAATGTGACGTCGACGTGCTCCACCTCCACGGGGTGTCAAGAAGTAGCGTGAGGATCCGCTTTGGCACAGGGTGTTGTCGGCGCCATTTGGGATATACCAGAGGCCGGGCTCCGGACCCGCATACTGGCAGCGGCAATGTGAGTGGAGTGCTGTTTTTTTTTTGTTTTTGTTTTTTTTAAATACTGTAATTATCAAAATAAACCTATGTTTCTATGAAAATTTCAGTTTGGGTTTTTTTGTTTTTTTTTTGCAGCCCACATAAACTTAAACCTTGTTTATTTGGCCCTTGCTAGACTTTGAGTCTGACATGCTTGCTCTGATGTATAGAATTTCTCACACACTAATGAAGAGTGTCCACATACAGTGCTGTATAAATTTCAATTCAAAAAGTGATTGCACCAAAATGCTTTTTTACTAAAAGTGAGAATTCATTGTGAATTTCAATGTCAAAATAGCTAAACTGGATAAATTTCAATTTGAAATTTAATTTGAATTCTCACTTTAGTGAATAACCCTGTAAATATTGCTAAGGGAGCCATCAGAACACAATCTTACATTGGCCATGCATACGCATGCAAGTTGTCAAACCATGCTAGAACGGTTTGACAATTTTCTGTGAGAGAGCACCAGGGCATTACTAGCACTATAACCACTACAGAATGCTGGCAACCAGTAACAGATCACTTTGATCATCAAAACTATTTCTTTATTGAAAACCCTGGTTATTGCAGATCCACCACAGACTGCCCCTGTACCATCCATGATAATTCGGATGTAGGAAACATCATTCCTCTCATGCCACAGCAATTGGCTTGGGTGACTAGACAGAATAATTCGCTCTCTAATGGATAGTCTCCAACTAATTGCAAACAGAATTCTTAATTGGGACTGTGAGATAAGAGTTTAGCAGACTCCCAGTTGGATAAACTGATCTCAGTTTTTTCCGTTTTCTCTACTTTTCATATTGGACATTCTGGCAAGATATACCTTTGCTATATTTAGAAAATGTCTGTGCTACATGGGTATATTCCCCCTTTCCATTTTGATGTGTAATTTAGTGCTAGAACTTTAGGAAACAGGGACTAAAAGTATTGCACATTAAAAGTATTGCACATTATAGGGGATTTGTAATCCTTATAGCAACAGAGTTATCCAGCCTATATTATCTCAAAAATTAACTGTTGCTTAAATATCGCATGTGAAAAATCTAAGAATTGAGGTAGATAGATGCAAACACATACTAGTTCAGTGTAGTGAAAACTAACACAAAAAACAAACATGAAAAGTACAAATAATAAATTAACAATCCATTAGCTAACAAAGGTAACAGAGGGTTGTGCATATAGAATTTTTATTTTATTTTTGAAAGGGTCTACATTTTTTAATAATTTACATTGTACGCCTGGCTGTCCAGGCACTGCCAGTCCATGCAGCATTTATTAATTTAACGCCACATTTATGCACATAAAGACTTTGGTGGAAATTTCCAAGGGCTTATGTACTCGTGCAGAATTTGTTAGCAGGTGCACAAGTGCGCTCTGAGCCCCATGGAGCGTCAAGGTTCCCAGAAAAAGAAGAGCCATGGCGATGAGCTTTATGCGTTTGCTGCACTACTAACCCTAGAATGCACTTTCGTAGTTTGCTAGAGAGAAGAATTGAGGGCAATATCACTTTCAGACAAGTGAAGTTCTGATTTAATAAAACTTTCACAATTACAACCAACAATCCCCAAGGGACATCATCCTAATGCAGATAGATAGGTAGATAATCTGGAGTACCTTTTCCTACTATATTGTAATCTGTAAATGTCCAAATCCACCTAATTAGCTCTATTTCAATCTAGCAATAAATGAAAAGAATACATGAACAATGGTTTAAATACCAAGTAGAGCAGGTGCCTTTACTGACACAATTCTAAACAACAAGCCTAAGAGACAGCCTCAGCAGAAGCGTACACATGGTGTCTGTCACTGATCAATTACACAAACATAGCCAGCTGCAGCCACCCAAAGGGAGCATATGTTAAGATGGTTTTTATTGAGAAGTTCCATAATCCTGAATGTGATGAGTAATATGCATAACCCTGTTTTGTGGGTTTTTTCTGTGTGTCTTCAACGCATGAAAAGGTTGTCTGCTGTCTCTGTCACAAATGAAATATTGTTTGCCTTTAGGCTTAGTTAGGTCACTAATCGAAGTACCTTTGTACATGTAAGTGTCCGAGCAGTCATATCCTACTTTGGCACAACTCAATACACTAGTAAAGGAAGAGTCTAATTCAGGATTGGTCAAAATGTACTTCCCCAGCTGCTCCTAAACTACAACTCCCACATAGTTCTGCCCACCCTAAGGCTGGCAAAGCATCATGGAAGTTGAACAAAATTGCCAAAATACAGTTTTGTAATGTGATTAGGCTGAAGAAAAACAATTTGTTTTTACCAATGATGCCAGCATTACAAATTTCAATAGCTTAAGTCTACTGGAAGACTAGACAGGCCTGCAGATTGGTCAACCATGATTTATTAACTATACATCAAACACCAACCAGGATAAATCCAAATCATATGAATCTTCAATGTGAGACCTAACATTAAGTTTTAACATTTCAGTCACTCTTATGTAAATGAGAGTTACAGGGTTTTACATGGGTTTACTAGACTTCAAACTACAGTGCATTGAAACGGAATGCTTTAGATTTAGGGTTTTTTTGTTTTGTTTTTTAATCTGGAAAATTCCACAACTCCCATTATAAATGATAGAATAGCCGTTTCGCCCTAAATGTTGAACTACGGATTTTAAATTCTCTACATTACAGAGTGGACTTAATGACGATGACAAATATACACATTTACACACCTATTTTTAGCACAATTTTCCAACCTCAGACAGGCTGTAGATTTTATTTATTTTTTTAAATTTAGCTGAGTGAAACTATGGCCTATGAAAACTTTCAATAGCAATTCAGAATTACGCCAGATACTGATCAGATGCCTGACCAATCACAAGGCTCAGCAACTACGCTGCCACCTTTTGCTGCTACAATCTGCTACCTCTGCCAAGTCTCACTGTCTCCGGTTTCACAGGATTCAGAAACACCAGCTGTTAACAACTCACAGGAACACTGGAGCCCATGGGGGAACCAAAACAAAATGTCATGCAAAGCAAACTCTAATTAGGAGTTTACAGACTCAACCCAAAAAAAACCACACACACAAAAAAAAAAAAAAAAAGTCAATAGCATTAATGGCTTATTCCACCTGCGCTCCAGGGCTAACAGAAAAGTGCCAAATAATTAAGTGGTAGATGGATCAAACAAAAACAATTAAAAAACTCTTTGCTGATACAGGGAATTAGAGGCCAGGTAATGTCTTTGTTGGTTTGGGATGGTATGATATTTACAAATTGCCTCAATGAACCAACTCCTCGTGGGAATCCATGACTGGACTTTTAGCAATGTAAACACATGACAAATGTGCACTGACATGAAACCATGCTAAGCATCACATTATTTTAACCGAACTGTGAAGTACCATAAAGATGGATTACAACAAATCAATGCAGAAACGTCTATTTGTTATTGTGCAGCAGGGAGGCAAAAAAAGAAAATTAAAAAAAGAAAAGTTTCAGAAGTGAGTCTACAAGTTTAGTTTTACTAAACAGAAAATGCTGTGGAAAGTAAACAGGAAATAGCTAATTTTAGGCCAAAATAATCAAAGTGGAAAAACAGGCATTTGAATATTTATTCTGCTCTGCAAATGTCGGCTCCAAACGTGCAATTCTCTTATCGAATCGCCACAGTTCCCAGTTTAGTAAATAATCCCTATTGCATGTATTTACCTTAATATTAGTTACCTCAAAAGGAAATCATTGAGGGACAATAATCACAAACTCCGAAGCCAATCTTAGACACAATCCCAAAGACAATTTCAGAAATAAACCAGTGATGTAGGACAACATGTACATTTTTGTTTTACATTTCTTATAACGCACACTTTGCCAATGCATTTAGTCTGGGCAGAGTTTGCTCGTAATTATTAAACAGAAACATCTGGCTTTTTGAAGCTTTTCTTTAATCTCAGCATCTGAATCTAGTAATCTCTACTTTACGGTAAAAACAAACATCCAAACAACTGCACACAGTGTCACAGTCATTATATTGTGGAGCATCTGGCCTTCATATAATGATGATCACTTTAATTTTATAGTTGTGTTATTGTAGTTTTATGAAACAAATATGTACACAGAAACAAACCAGTTAAGAGAAGTGTCAAAATCAAAAAGTAAAACAAAAGGCAATAAAGATAAACAATAGCCAGACTTCCCCAATAAAAACTTCACTCACATATCACAATTAAATTAACAGATATATCCATGAAGTGCTGTGTCAATCCATAGGAAAAATATGGATCAAAATAATAAGAAAAACAAAATAAAGAAACTAAGCCTATACTACTTGAAAAAGGTAGTACAGAGTATGGCAAACCCCTTTCTCAATCAATAAAGAGCAGTGGGTGCAGGGCAGGGACACCCTGTTGCTGCTGGTTAAGGCTGCAGTGATTGAGGGTAGAGCCAGATTGCTGGGCCTGGAGGAGGCTGAGGTGTATATTTAGGGCAGTTTTTACCTTGTTTCCTCGCCTGTGAGGGCTGCTGCTCCTGGTGGTGGTGTTGTTGGTGGAAGGAGTGTAGCCAGGGGCTGATCATCCTCTCTGCTGCCTCATCGCCCCGCAGCCCTGGGAGGGGGAGGGGGTCTGACAGATCAGGGGGGTCCCTAGCTGACACTCACCCCCCACACCCAGGGGTGTGATCGGGCTGCTGCTCCCTGCGACACTAGCTCAGCTCAAGCTGTTAGAGGGTAGGAGGGTAGCCAGTCCCAGGGGCTCACGGTCCCGGACACGGCATAGCAGGCTGTACTCCGAGGGCGGGTAGCTGGGTAGTCCGGCAGCGGTGGAGGAGATACCCGGCTGCCTCACTGCCTCCCGGTCCCGGCTCTGCTCGTGCTCCCTATGGCAGTAGTGAGTGCAATACTAAACCGCACACCGACAGCGCTGTTACCGCTCACCAGCGCAACACTGCCCCACGGCGGCCAGAGAGGGAACTGACGGAACGGGGAGGATCTGACACCGCCCAGGTGCGTCATCGGTGCTGTAAGCCAATTGGAAGCTAGAGTTTGAGACGCTGTGTGCTAGACTAGAAGAGAGTTAGTGCGTTCGTGGAATGCTGAGCTGCAGTGCTGGCATCTCACAGCTACTACTCCTAGCACTCCATCACATATACTGACTGTGCACACTGACAGACAGCTAGCACTCCATCACATGTACTGACTGTGCACACTGACAGACAGCTAGCACTCCATCACATGTACTGACTGTGCACACTGACAGACAGCTAGCACTCCATCACATGTACTGACTGTGCACACTGACAGACAGCTAGCACTCCATCACATATACTGACTGTGCACACTGACAGACAGCTAGCACTCCATCACATGTACTGACTGTGTACACTGATAGACAGCTAGCACTCCATCACATATACTGACTGTGCACACTGACAGACAGCTAGCACTCCATCACATGTACTGACTGTGCACACTGACAGACAGCTAGCACTCCATCACATATACTGACTGTGCACACTGACAGACAGCTAGCACTCCATCACATGTACTGACTGTGCACACTGACAGACAGCTAGCACTCCATCACATATACTGACTGTGCACACTGACAGACGGCTAGCACTCCATCACATGTGCTGACTGTGCACACTGACAGACGGCTAGCACTCCATCACATGTACTGACTGTGCACACTGACAGACGGCTAGCACTCCATCACATGTACTGACTGTGCACACTGACAGACGGCTAGCATTCCATCACATGTACTGACTGTGCACACTGACAGACGGCTAGCACTCCATCACATGTACTGACTGTGCACACTGACAGACGGCTAGCACTCCATCACATGTACTGACTGTGCACACTGACAGACGGCTAGCACTCCATCACATGTACTGACTGTGCACACTGACAGACGGCTAGCACACTGACAGACGGCTAGCACTCCATCACATGTACTGACTGTGCACACTGACAGACGGCTAGCACTCCATCACATGTACTGACTGTGCACACTGACAGACGGCTAGCACTCCATCACATGTACTGACTGTGCACACTGACAGACGGCTAGCACTCCATCACATGTACTGACTGTGCACACTGACAGACGGCTAGCACTCCATCACATGTACTGACTGTGCACACTGACAGACGGCTAGCACTCCATCACATGTACTGACTGTGCACACTGACAGACGGCTAGCACTCCATCACATGTACTGACTGTGCACACTGACAGACGGCTAGCACTCCATCACATGTACTGACTGTGCACACTGACAGACAGCTAGCACTCCATCACATGTACTGACTGTGCACACTGACAGACAGCTAGCACTCCATCACATGTACTGACTTTGTACACTGACAGACAGCTAGCATTCCATCACATGTACTGACTGTGTACACTGACAGCTAGCACTCCATCACATGTACTGACTGTGTACACTGATAGACAGCTAGCACTCCATCACATGTACTGACTGTGCACACTGACAGACAGCTAGCACTCCATCACATGTACTGACTGTGCACACTGACAGACAGCTAGCACTCCATCACATGTACTGACTGTGTACACTGACAGACAGCTAGCACTCCATCACATGTACTGACTGTGTACACTGACAGACAGCTAGCACTCCATCACATGTACTGACTGTGTACACTGACAGACAGCTAGCACTCCATCACACTGACTGTGTACACTGACAGACAGCTAGCACTCCATCACATGTGCTGACTGTGTACACTGACAGACAGCTAGCATTCCATCACATGTGCTGACTGTGTACACTGACAGCTAGCACTCCATCACATGTACTGACTGTGTACACTGATAGACAGCTAGCACTCCATCACATGTACTGACTGTGTACACTGACAGACAGCTAGCACTCCATCACATGTACTGACTGTGTACACTGACAGACAGCTAGCACCCCATCACATGTATCCTGCCTAGAGAGACAGCTAGCACTCCATCATATGTACCCTGCCTAGAGAGACAGCTAGCACTCCATCATATGTCCCCTGCCTAGATAGACAGCACTCCATCATATGTACCCTGCCTAGAGAGACAGCTAGCACTCCATCACATGCACCCTGCCTAGAAAGACAGCTAGCACTCCATCATATGTACCCTGCCTAGAGAGACAGCACTCCATCATATGTACCCTGCCTAGAGAGACAACTAGCACTCCATCACATGTATCCTGCCTAGAGAGACAGCTAGCACTCCATCACATGTATCCTGCCTAGAGACAGCTAGCACTCCATCACATGTACCCTGCCTAGAAAGACAGCTAGCACTCCATCACATGTATCCTGCCTAGAAAGACAGCTAGCACTCCATCACATGTATCCTGCCCAGAGAGACAGCTAGCACTCCATCACATGTAGCCAGCCCAGAAAGACAGCTAGCTTGCCATCACATGTATCCTGCCTAGAAAGACCACTAGCACTCCATCACATATATCCTGCTTAGAGAGACAGCTAGCACTCCATCACATGTATACTGCCTAGAGAGAGACAGCTAGCACTCCATCACATGTATCCTGCCTAGAGAGACAGCTAGCACTCCATCACTTGTACCCTGCCTAGAAAGACAGCTAGCATTCCATCACATGTATCCTGCCTAGAAAGACAGCTAGCACTCCATCACATGTATCCTGCCTAGAGAGACAGCTAGCACTCCATCACATGTAGCCAGCCCAGAAAGACAGCTAGCACTCCATCACATGTATCCTGCCTAGAAAGACAGCTAGCACTCCATCACATGTATCCTTCCCAGAGAGACAGCTAGCACTCCATCACATGTATCCTGCCTAGAGAGACAGCTAGCACTGCATCACATGTATCCTGCCTAAAGAGAGACAGCTAGCACTCCATCACATGTATCCTTCCCAGAGAGACAGCTAGCACTCCATCACATGTATCCTGCCTAGAAAGACAGCTAGATCGGGTCTCAGATGAACTCCTGTTCCAAAATATCTGAGAGGCAGAAAGCATAGTGCAGAGGCCTTTTGTTAGCAACATATCCCCTCCCATACAGTATAACCCCTCCTACCCCTCCCATACAGTATAACCCCTCAGACTAATCAGCACACTGGATATTCAGGATCACCTTATATGGACAGACCACATGACATTTACAGACAAAGGAATGTACTATCCACTTCCACACATGCTCAGTATACTGATGACTCATCCAACTGTTTGTAATCAGATACTAATTAGCATATGCCATGTGGAGATTTCGGCCTACTAAATTTTGACCATGCTGGAATCCCATCACATTCCCCCCTTTGATGCCTCTGATACAAAGTTATACAAGATGTATCACTAACCATAATTTGCCAACACCACTCTAGTAACCATGAACCAGTACAGACCTTGTAATCATTCTAACTGAACTTCGTGCGCTCTCAACATTCCTCATCCTGATTATTCTCTCTCTGGGTTAGGTGTTAATACTTCCAGACAGCCATTACGTGAGCAGCTGTCTTTCTTTCTATAGTACTCTCTATGATACTACGTATAGATCTGACCACTAATGGAATTAGGCAGGGCAGAAAGAGACATAAGAATATAATGAATATTACTCCTCCTACTAACGCCTTAATCCCTCCAAGCTGCTCATACCAACTTCCAAACCAACTACTAGGATTATACCCATTCCAGACCTGAGTCGGTACATGCATAAGTTTAACCATGTGGCTTGTAAATTCAGCCACTGCCCGCCCTCATGTATGTGCAAACAACAGTTGCTAAGATTAAACTTTCTGCATACACCTCCCTCTACTGCTAATAAGTAGTCCAGAGCTAATCTATTTTGATAGATGGCTGATCTCATCCGAGTATTTTGCTTAGCTAGAAGATTAAGTGCTTGCGCTGTTTCATTGGTGATAATCTCAACCACCGCCTGTAGTCTTATAATACAGTTGAGCATATATATTGGGGTTCTATATCCATAGGTACCATCTTCAGCCCAGGTAGCAGGTCCATAGTAATTTATGATACGTTGGGGAGGCCACTCATCTTCCCAACTACCTATATTCAATGAAGCTTGCTTCTTTTTATGATTCACATCATAAACCTTAACTCAAAAGGTCTCTCCTGTTTCAATTGGCAACAAGAAGAAGGATGGTTTGAGCGTACCTAGTACACATGCTCCCTCCCAATCTTGTGGTAACTCTGAATGTGCTTTCTTACCACAGATCCAGTACAAATTCGCTGGGGTTTTCCAATTGGATGTAGCAGATAAGTCAAACCATACCTCTTTTAAATTGGTGTAATTGGCAAAAGGATTAGTAGGTTCCGAGACATTTGAAGCTAACCACCAAGTAGTATCTTTTGTATCAGCATTATAGGCCTTATGTCCTAAGCAGGTTAACTCTACAACAGATGTATTATACAGTGGCCCTCTTCTAGCTAAACATACATGGCCTCTGATAGATGTTTTTAAACGCCATTCTGATTTATCTCTAGTACCTACTTGATGATCAGACTGAGAAAGCATCTGTTGTTCATCTGTCTCAAAACCAAGGCACCAAACCTCTTTTGCCTCCCGTGGCCTTTGGTCTCCTATATTAGTACCTCCACATACAAAGCAGTTAGTTATATTCTCAGTTAGTTATACTCTCAGCCAAATCAATAAATAGGTTCTTAACATTATGGGGAATTTTATCCTCAACACTCATCTCCTCATAGAAGGAATGAAAAACCTGATGAGTTTGAGAAGCTGTCGTCTCAGTTTCAAGTCCTACATATATTAAGGCCCTTGGATCTACTCCTGTACCATGTATTTTGAAACCGAAAGAGATTCCCAAACTTGTCAATGAAATGCTGTGGATTGGAAATGGTCATATGCACAGGGTTACACTCCATAGTTTTACAATACGGTGCAGTGGGCAACCTTTGGATAATCATATCTTGATCTACTGTCTTTCCCCAGGTCACCCAGCCTACACATGACCAATAGGGGCAGAAGTTAAAGTCTCTATTTGGGCAGTCAGGATCAGTAGATCTTTTACTGGGACATAAATATTTATCATTAAACCCATAAGTTCGTTCCCATTTAAGATTACCACATACATTCCAAGGTTTTCCACTACCCGTGATTGCCTTACATGCATCAAATAGTAGAATACCCATAGAATGTATGGTGCTTATCACACTCTTATTTATTAAGGTCCCCTGGGAGTTACTGTTCCGAATTACCAACCAAATTGTACGGGGTTGGAATTGGGGATCGAAACATTTGGGCTCACCTGATATCGGTTGACACACACTATAATCAGTATCTAAGTACCTACACCTAGACACAGATCCTTTACATTCATATTGTGAGTGCCAAATTATGGTCTGGGATATCTGGTTACCTGTTTTCGTAGTCTTAATACAACTAACACAGCTTGGAATATCCTCATCTTTACCCTCCTGAAAAATTATAAAAATACTAAAGTACGTAATTAAACACATTATTCTTGCGGTCCTCATCTTTATTCTTTGACCCTGCGACGGCACCTCAGCTTCCCGCTTATGAGGGCTGCAAGGATTGTTGTACTTCTGATCCTCACCTTCACAGAGGTCCCTTCGAGACACTCTAGCTATGAAACTTAGGCAGGTGGTCAGGTTTTATTATGGCCGTCAAAACACCTACTTGCTGATCTCTGATGTTACTTTCAACCACGATTCTTCAAAAATCACCTCTTACTTCTCAAGTCACGCTCAATTCGACTGGGTCATGCGCTTCAACTGGATCTTGCAAGGATTCTCACGATCTGGAGTAGCTTGCCAGGAATCTGCCGCTGGTTTAACCCTAGAGTGATGAATCCAAGGAGTCACTTCCGCCACCTTTACAGCTGTTGGGATAAATAAAAGAACATACAAAAGCTAACAGGATACACCCCAAGCTTTAACTCAATATGTATCGGTGGGATGTTACGATCAAGTCCTGGAGGATTATTTTCTGCCCATACTCCTGGAATGTCAAATACAGATCCATCACTCTTTGGGTTTGCTTTTATTATTACAGAATAGAAACGCCATTCTTCTTCAATTGGCACCAATACAGCTATTATGCTAGGTGATTTATTAAACTTCAGAGACGTTGATCCATTAAGTAGAAAAGTTATCTGAGCTTGAAGCTTTGATAATAGATCTCATCCTAGAAGTTAAACTGGGCACTCCGACATGTAAAGGAACTGGTGCTTAACAAAATGGCCTCCTAAAATGCATGTACGACTCCTGAGAATCGGTCTAGCAGTGCTTTTCCCAGTAGCTCCTATCACAGTTATAGTCTTCTCAGAAGGAGGAGCTACCAACTTGGTCACCACAGAATGTTCAGCACCTGTGTCAATCATGAAAGGATTTCTCTTTCCCCCTATTGCTACATCGACTATAGGCTCTGCTCGGCCAAGGGGGGTGGAGCCCGGTCGGTATCGATAGTCTTCCATGACAGTGTCAGCCAGACCTACAAAAATCACTATCTTCTAATCAATTCAACTATTAAGCAAGTCATACAATTGTCCACACAATTAATCAACATTAACTAACTGATAGCATAACATTTCAACAATTTCGTCTCTACAGTCAGTGGTTATGGTACGGTTAGTAACTATTATACAGTTTAGACAATTATGACTTTAAAGTTACAATATCAGTTAGTACACATGCAAGGTTAAACAGTAATTTTAGTATTTTTCACGTAATATCAGTAGTTATGGTACAAGTCAGTGGTTGTGGTACTTTGCACTATTTTACACTATACACACAATTTACACATCCGGTAAACGGCAGAGCTCAAGCTTTCTAGCAGGACATACATTTCACCAATTCACCAACTACAGTATATTTAACAACATTTACAATAATCCCAACTATTCTAATTGGTCAGCACCTCGAGAACTATCAAACTATTTACACCAGGATTCGGTTAGACTACGCTGCCCAAGCACCATATATAGCGAACTAGTGGGCAGAATTTACAACAGTACCCATTTAGTCTATCTACTCTATTAATAGTCTAGTACCTGAATTTACAACAGGGCACACTTAGCCAAGATAGATTGAGAGCTAACAGACGGAATGTACACCAAAATCTGCTTAGTCTCGCCTGCCTCCCTGACCTAGCGACCGAAATTTACACCTAGACACGCTAGTCAAAACAGGACACCGGTGTCCGGCATAAACTATTTACACCAAGATTTAGCCTGACCCAAACCACCTATATTAGACGGGCTGACTAGAGAGCGTCTAATTTCCAGATAAGCGGTGCGCCTTCGCTTCTTCCCTCCAGAGGGAGGGGGCAGTCCAATAACCGGTTCCAAATATAAAACCCCTTGTGGGCCTACCGCTCTAACGGTATAGTCTTACCTTTTAGTTCCTGGACCTGGGTTCACACACATCGACGGGGCACCCCAATACTCACTGCGCAGAAGCCGATGATCTCCTGGACAACAGGCCAGTGGCGCAGAGACGAAAGGAGGTCCACGCAGAAGTCCAGGGGTGCTGCCGTGGGTAACGTTGGTAAAAAGTTTACCGTCTCAAATCTCTGCGCCAGCTTCCGTGCGATGAGGTTCCTGGACCCAATGCACCAAAAATGTTACGGGAGGAATAACAGGAACAAACCGCAGAAGCCACACATAGAGATATGGACACAAGTCTTCAGGAAGTAACAGGTCTTTTATTTACACACCGATTGGGTCTCAGATGAACTCCTGTTCCAAAAATATCTGAGAGGTAGAAAGCATGGTTCAGAGGCCTTTTGTTAGCAGCATATCCCCTCCCATACAGTATAGCCCATCCTATATTCCTCAGAGCAATCAGCACACTGGATATTCAGGATCACCTTATATGGGCAGACCACATGGCATTTACAGACAAAGGAATGTACTATCCACTTCCACACATGCTCAGTATACTGATGACTCATCTAACTGTTTGTAATCAGATACTAATTAGCATATGCCATGTGGAGATTTCGGCCTACTAAATTTTGACCATGCTGGAATCCCATCACATATCCTGCCCAGAAAGACAGCTAGCACTCCATCACATGTATCCTGCCTAGAAAGACAGCTAGCACTCCATCACATGTATCCTGCCCAGAAAGACAGCTAGCACTCATCACATGTATCCTGCCTAGAGAGACAGCTAGCACTCCATCACATGAAGCCAGCCCAGAAAGACAGCTAGCACTCCATCACATGTACCCTGCCTAGAAAGACAGCTAGCACTCCATCACATGTAGCACTCCCAGAGAGACAGCCAGCACTCCATTACATGTACCCTGACTAGAGAGACAACTAGCACTCCATCACATGTAGCCAGCCCAGAGAGACAGCTAGTACTCCATGACATGTACCCTGCCTAGAGCGACAGCTAGCAATCCATCACATGTACCCTGCCTAGAAAGACAGCTAGCACTCCATTACATGTACCCTGCCCAGAGAGAGACAGCTATCTCTCCATCACATGTAGCACTCCCAGAAAGACAGCCAGCACTCCATTACATGTACCCTGACTAGAGAGACAACTAGCACTCTATCACATGTAGCCAGCCCGGAGAGACAGCTAGTACTCGATGACATGTACTGGCTGTGCACACTGAGAGACAGCTAGCACTCCATCACATGTAGCCAGCCTAGAGAGACAGCTAGCACTCCATCAGATGTAGCCAGCCCAGAGAGACAGTCAGCACTCCATCACATGTACCCTGCCTAGAAAGACAGCTAGCACTCCATCACATGTACCCTGTCCAGAGAGACAGCTAGCACTTCATTACATGTACCCTGCCCAGAGAGAGACAGCTAGCTCCCCATCACATGTAGCACTCCCAGAGAGACAGCCAGCACTCCATTACATGTACCCTGACTAGAGAGACAACTAGCACTCCATCACATGTAGCCAGCCCAGAGAGACAGCTAGTACTCCATGACATGTACTGGCTGTGCACACTGAGAGACAGCTAGCACCCCATCACATGTAGCCAGCCTAGAGAGACAGCTAGCACTCCATCAGATGTAGCCAGCCCAGAGAGACAGTCAGCACTCCATCACATGTACCCTGCCTAGAGAGACAGCTAGCACTCTATCACATGTAGCCAGCCCGGAGAGACAGCTAGTACTCCATGACATGTACTGGCTGTGCACACTGAGAGACAGCTAGCACTCCATCACATGTAGCCAGCCTAGAGAGACAGCTAGCACTCCATCAGATGTAGCCAGCCCAGAAAGACAGCTAGCATTCCATCACATGTACCCTGCCTAGAAAGACAGCTAGCACTCCATCACATGTACCCTGCCTAGAGAGACAGCTAGCACTCTATCACATGTAGCCAGCCCGGAGAGACAGCTAGTACTCCATGACATGTACTGGCTGTGCACACTGAGAGACAGCTAGCACCCCATCACATGTAGCCAGCCTAGAGAGACAGCTAGCACTCCATCAGATGTAGCCAGCCCAGAGAGACAGTCAGCACTCCATCACATGTACCCTGCCTAGAGAGACAGCTAGCAATCCATCACATGTACCCTGCTGAGAGAGACAGGTAGCACGCTATCACATGTACCCTGCTCAGAGAGACAGCTAGCACTCTATCATATTTACTGACTGCTCTTCCTAAGAGGCAGCTAGCACTCTATCATATTTACTGACTGCTCTCCCTAAGAGGCAGCTAGCACTCCATCACATGTACTAGTTGCTTCCCCTTAGAGGCATCTCACATCCTGGTAGGAAGGAGAGACCTGCAAGCTGTGATTTCTTACAATTATTATTATATGTTATCCATTGTCTGAACCCAGCTAAGTTTACCTTATTAACTTTATCAAGGTCAAGTATTAAAACATAAGTATGAAGTCCCCTCAGGTTCAGCTCCCCTTCAGAACTGCTTTGTAACTCACCTTATGCCAGTTAATCACACATCTCACACTTATATTTGCTGTTAAAGGCATTAAATGTGTATTCCAGGGTGTTTTATCGACCTATAATAATTAATAATGGCCCTTTAAATCTCCTCGGTCTGTTGCCAGGCAGAGAGTTCAAAGTACAGATTTGGCCACCTAATGACTGTACACTCTCTATCTGTGTGTATTATTTATATATTGCTGGTTTGTATGTAAAAATAGCACATGTTATTAGGGTACCCATCTCTGGAATTGTTATTTTTTTATTTTATATAAGGTGAATATTTATTAAAAGAACGCTCTAAGCACCATAAACACTACAGTCATACGGTAATAGCTATAGTGCACGGAGTGCCGTGGTGCTCCTAACAGAGTAATTAGTCAAAGAATTACTTGAAGAACAGATTTACAACTTACCTGGCCCCACCAAGTATCTCTCCTGGTCCTGGAGCTTTTGTTAGTTCCACGGAGTTAGGTCCTATTGTGCAGGACTAGCTCATTGGTTAAGAGTGTCAGTCAAGCAGTGCAGACTTACAAGGCCAGGTCTAAATTAATGGCGGGACCTTTAAATAGCTAGGCAAGACATACGTGGCGGGAACCAGTAAAGTTGTTTAAATATTCTTTAACGATTTAACTGCTTACTCTGAAAGTGCCCCAGGAGACTCCTGGCACCATAACCACTACAGCATGCTAGTAGTTAGGTTGCTTTGAGCGTTCCTTTAAAAGGTTGTGTGTGAGGGTGATGCTGTTTGTGTTGTGTTAGTGAGGGGGTCATTGTATGTTTTGTTTAGCTGTAGGGTGGCTGTAAGTGTTGCAGCTATGTGTATTATGGCTGTGTATGATTTGTGGCATGTATTGTGACTGCGTATAGCTAGCTACATGTTTGTTGTGCCTGTGTATGATTTGTGGCATGTATTGTGACTGCGTATAGCTAGCTGCATGTGCTGTGGCTCTGTATGCATGTGTGTTGTGGTTGTGTATGACTTGTGGCATGTATTGTGACTGCATATAGCTAGCTACATGTGTGTTGTGGCTGTGTATGATTTGTGACATGTATTGTGACTGCGTATAGCTAGCAACATGTGTGTTGTGGCTGTGTATGATTTGTGGCATGTACTGTGACTGCGTATAGCTAGCTGCATGTGCTGTGGCTCTGTATGCATGTGTGTTGTGGTTGTGTATGACTTGTGGCATGTATTGTGACTGCATATAGCTAGCTATATGTGTGTTGTGGCTGTGTATGGTTTGTGACATGTATTGTGACTGCGTATAGCTAGCTACATGTGTGTTGTGGCTGTGTATGATTTGTGACGTATTGTGACTGCGTATAGCTAGCAACATGTGTGTTGTGGCTGTGTATGATTTGTGGCATGTATTGTGACTGCGTATAGCTAGCTGCATGTGCTGTGGATCTGTATGCATGTCTGTTGTGGTTGTGTATGACTTGTGGCATGTATTGTGACTGCATATAGCTAGCTACATGTGTGTTGTGGCTGTATATGGTTTGTGACATGTATTGTGACTGCGTATAGCTAGCTCTAGCTGCATGTGTGCTGTGGCTGTGTATGACTTGTGGCATGTATTGTGACTGTGTATAGCTAGCTACACGTGTGTTGTAGCTGTGTATGACTTGTGGCATATATTGTGACTGCGAATAGCTAGCTACGTGGGGGGTGGGAGATGAGAACGTAGGGGAGGGAGAGACCACTACAGGAGGGAGGGGGCGGTGGAGAGACCACTAGGGGAGGGGTGTGAGGAGAGACCGCTAAAAGAGGGGGGTGGAGGATAGACCACTAGGGGAGGGTGGGGGGAGAGGAGAGACTACTAATGGAAAGTCGGGGAGAAAAGGAGACCACTAAGGGGCAGGGGAGATCTCTAAGGAATGGAAGGGAGAGCTCTATAGGACAGGGGGCAGGACAGGGAGCTCTTTCACACCACGCGCACACACACACACACACACAATGCATCCCTATACACACAGAAACACAACATGCTTCCCTTACACACAGATAAACACACAATGCAACCCTTACACATAAAGACAATGCATCCTTTGCACATATACACAGAAACACACAATGCATCCCTTACACACACATGCAAACAGACACTGCTTCTCTTACACACACACAGAAACACAATGCATCTCTTACACACACTCAACGCACCCCTTACAGACACACACACTGCATCCCTTACATACACAGAAACACACTTTGCATCCCTTATGCATACAAACACAGATTCACACAATGCATCCCTTACACACAACAAGAAACACACAATACATCCCTTATACACAAACACTCACTGCTTTCTATCCCTTACACAAAAACACACTGCTTCCACTACACACAAACACACTGCATCACCTACACAAACTGGTATCCCTATACACTACATTCCATAAGCACACACATTAGATCCTCTACAGTAACACATAACACATCCCCTACACACTCTACTCCCTGTGAGCGGACTCATGGGTGGAACATGTAGGTGGACTTATTGGTGGGCTTTATGGGCCCTGGGGCCCAGACCTTGAGCTATGTAAGAGGCCCCAAAAAATTGAGCTGCTTCCCGTTCTCCCAGAACATTGAATTTTGTGACCACAGTTACAAACAGCCTCCAGAGATCTTGTTCTACACCAGACCAGTGGAGCCAGACTGCAGCCAGAGCCCATCACCATCCTCATCTGATTGTAAGTAGGCAATCTAGTATATTATTAGTGACACTAATCTCTAATTTACCTGACATTAAATGGACACTATAGTCCCCAGAACCACTGCAGCTTAATAAAGTTGTTCTGGTGTCTATAGTTTGTCCCTGCAGGCTTTTTAATGTAAACACACACTGTGTGCAGCACTGGCATTAGTTCATATGGGTGGGGCATTGCGATGTCCCGGGGGTGGGGGGCGGCAAATCTTTCTTTTGCCTAGGGCGGCAAAAATCCTTGCACCGGCCCTGTGCGTATTGCTAGCTATATGTGTGTTGTGGCTGTGTATGACTTGTGGCATGTATTGTGACTGTGTATTGCTAGCTATATGTGTGTTATGGCTGTGTATGACTTGTGGCATGTATAGTGACTGCGTTTAGCTAGCTATATGTGTGTTATGGCTGTGTATGACTTGTGGCATGTATAGTGACTGCGTTTAGCTAGCTATATGTGTGTTATGGCTGTGTGTGACTTGTGGCATGTATAGTGACTGCGTATTGCTAGCTATATGTGTGTTATGGCTGTGCATGACTTGTGGCATGTATAGTGACTGCGTTTAGCTAGCTATATGTGTGTTGTGGCTGTGTATGACTTGTGGCATGTATAGTGACTGCGTTTAGCTAGCTATATGTGTGTTGTGGCTGTGTATGACTTGTGGCATGTATAGTGACTGCGTATTGCTAGCTATATGTGTGTTATGGCTGTGTATGACTTGTGGCATGTATAGTGACTGCGTTTAGCTAGCTATATGTGTGTTGTGGCTGTGTATGACTTGTGGCATGTATAGTGACTGCGTTTAGCTAGCTATATGTGTGTTATGGCTGTGTATGACTTGTGGCATGTATAGTGACTGCGTTTAGCTAGCTATATGTGTGTTATGGCTGTGTATGACTTGTGGCATGTATAGTGACTGCGTTTAGCTAGCTATATGTGTGTTGTGGCTGTGTATGACTTGTGGCATGTATAGTGACTAGCGTATTGCTAGCTATATGTGTGTTGTGGCTGTGTATGACTTGTGGCATGTATAGTGACTGCATGTTTGCTAGCTATATGTGTGTTATGGCTGTGTATGACTTGTGGCATGTATAGTGACTGCGTTTAGCTAGCTATATGTGTGTTATGGCTGTGTATGACTTGTGGCATGTATAGTGACTGCGTTTAGCTAGCTATATGTGTGTTATGGCTGTGTATGACTTGTGGCATGTATAGTGACTGCGTTTAGCTAGCTATATGTGTGTTATGGCTGTGTATGACTTGTGGCATGTATAGTGACTGCGTTTAGCTAGCTATATGTGTGTTGTGGCTGTGTATGACTTGCGGCATGTATAGTGACTGCGTATTGCTAGCTATATGTGTGTTGTGGCTGTGTATGACTTGTGGCATGTATAGTGACTGTGTTTAGCTAGCTATATGTGTGTTGTGGCTGTGTATGACTTGTGGCATGTATAGTGACTGCGTTTAGCTAGCTATATGTGTGTTATGGCTGTGTATGACTTGTGGCATGTATAGTGACTGCGTTTAGCTAGCTATATGTGTGTTGTGGCTGTGTATGAATAACTAAATGTCTGTTGAGGCTGCGTGTGATTGGCTGCCAGGGCAGAGCCCTGGAAAAAAAATTGTAGCAACCCTATAATGCATCACTTCGACATAATGTGCAGATATTAAGGTGAATAAGATAAATTTCAATTAAAAATTATTACTCCAACTTGAAGTAAAGCTTTCATAGGACTTTTTAAAAAACCAGAAGAGCTGCTTTTTAAAATGTACAGAAAAGCTGTTTGTTTTTTAAAGTAGATGTGTATGCGTGTACAGTCAATGTTTCAGTCCACTTACTTTGACATATTATGGAAAGCTTTTTAATGGAAATATTGAATAACTGCATAAAATTGAGTTTGTTTGGTTCAAGGATAACTGTCCCCTCTTAACTATTTTTTATAATAATTATTTAATGAAGTTTTGAAAGGAAATAGCTTCTGTGTTAAATTAAAGTATACATAAATAAAATAAATAAATAAATAAAAAAAACCTCACCCTTACCCTTAGTATAGGCCACATACGTGCACCTTGGGTCAGACAGTGTTTAAAAACAGACAGTCTCTATGGTCTTTCCTGCTTCACTGCACAGAAGCAGATAAAACTATAGAGACTAACTGTCAGTTTTCAAACACTGTCAAAATGTCAGCACAACCCTTGCTTTAGAAAAGTAAAGGAAGTTTTACTGGGTCTTATCATTCCTATGGCCAGGGAGGGGGGAAGAGGGTGTGGACTCTACCATTTCACTGTTTTGGTTTTCCATTCCTTATGCCCCCTGTATTTGAGTGATTATCCCCCTGCCACCCTTGCCATTTGCTTTTATTTATACCGTGTTTCCCCGAAAATAAACGCTACCCCGAAAATAAGCCCTAGTCGGATTTTCGGGGTGGGCTGCAATATAAGCCCTACCCCGAAAATAAGACCTAGGCATTGTACCTTTGCGGCGAGACTTCCTTCTTCTGCTGTAGGAGGAGCGTCGCGCAACGTGATGACGACATTTTGCAGCGCCGTCAGTCTGCCTTCACGGATCTTCAGCGGAAGGATCCATTTCCGGGCGGTGAGGCTCCCAGTGGTCGGACTCGGCAAGGAATCTTTGAAATGTGAGTACCGCTAGATATTTTATGTCTGGGATTAATTGAATTAATTAAACGGGGTGGGGGGGGTGAATTAATTAAAGGGGGGTGAATTAATTAAAGGGTGGGCTGGATTAATTAGAGGGGGTGAATTAATTAAAGGGTGGGCTGGATTAATTAGAGGGGGGTGAATTACTTAAAGGGGGTGAATTAATTAAAGGGGGGGCTGGTTAATTAGAGGGGGTGAATTAATTAAAGGGGTGGTGAATTAATTAAAGGGGTGGTGAATTAATTAAAGGGTGGGCTGGATTAATTAGAGGGGGGTGAATTAATTAAAGGGGTGGTGAATTAATTAAAGGGTGGGCTGGATTAATTAGAGGGGGTGAATTAATTAAAGGGGTGGTGAATTAATTAAAGGGTGGGCTGGATTAATTAGAGGGGGGTGAATTAATTAAAGGGGTGGTGAATTAATTAAAGGTGAATTAATTAGAGGGTGGGCTGGATTAATTAGAGGGGGTGAATTAATTAAAGGGGGGTGAATTAATTAAAGGGTGGACTGGATTAATTAGAGGGGGTGAATTAATTAAAGGGTGGGCTGGATTAATTAGAGGGGGTGGATTAATTAGAGGGGGGTGGATTTATTAAAGGGGGGGTGGATTAATTAAAGGGGGGGGTTCAATGTACATACCGGTACCGTAAATAAATAAGCCCTACCCTGAAAATAAGCCCTAGTGAGTTTTTTGTGACTAAAATTAATATAAGACCCGGTCTTATTTTCGGAGAAACACGGTATTTATATTTTTTCCTTGTGCTGTATCTCAATACCTGGGTGCAGCCATTTTGTTCTCCTCTCCCCATGATGTCTGCTGTGTGCCCTTATGTGGGATTGATTTTTACTGATGGATTGTGGGTAAATTTGATTGGCAACTGAAACAGAACCTTGCTTTAAGCTCCGCCCATTGTCACGTTTTGCAAGCTTGAGTGCTGTATGTGAGGGAAAAGTCCCTACTTTTCCTTATATATTATGAAAACTAGAGCACTCAGGATAAAAAAAAAAACTAAAAAGAGATTCAAACACAAGGAACTATACAGAAGTTTATTTTGGTGACAGACCCGCTTAAAACCCCTGAATTATAAAGATTATTAAGTTTACAGTTCACTACAATTCAGTGTTTAATCCAACATAATTTTAAATATGTAATTAACGAGGAAGAATTGTATAAAGGGTTTAAAGCGGGTCTGTCACCAAAATAAACTTAAACTAACTGGCTTCTGTATAGTTCCTTGTGTTTGAATCTCTTTCTATTTTTTTTATCTTTTTTATCTATAATATATAAGGAAAACTAGGGACTTCTCCTCACATACAGCAGTGACAAAACGTGACAATGGGCGGAGCTTAAAGCAAGGTTCTGTTTTTGTTTCACCCACAATCAATCCCACATAAGGGCACACAGCAGACATCATGGGGAGAGGAGAACAAAATGGCTGCACCCAGATATTGAGATATTGCAGAAGGAAAAAATATAAATAAAGACAAATGGCAAGGGTGGCAGGGGGATAATCACTAAAATACAGGGGGCATAAGGAACGGAAAACCAAAATAGAAAATAGAAACAAAACATGACAGGCCACTTTAACTAAATTAATAACTGTCACGGGTTTGTGAGTCTATTGCTGTTATTCCCTCAATCCTCCACTAGTACTAATTCCAGATGTTCTGAATATAGTGAAAGTATTCCCTTTGTGTAGAGTTTCCCAATATAACCAGTCGTATTGGGTAAAAGCAGCAATCTGAACTTCATTAGGCCACACTTGGCTTTTTATGCAGTGCCCCTAGAATGGGGTTTCCAATACAATATTAGTAAACAGTTTCCTTCCGACAAGCCATTGTATTTGAGAGATAATTAAGCTCCAATTAACCTACACCAATTATCTCTCAAATAGGAAAACGTACATACAATTTTTACACATCACAAAATCCTATAGACTGTAAGCTCGTTTGAGCAGGGTCCTCTTCAACCTATCGTTCCTGTAAGTTTTCTTGTCATTGTCCTATTTATAGTTAAATTCCATTCTCATAATATTGTAAAGCGCTACAGAATCTGTTGGCGCCATATAAGTGGCAATAATAATAATAATAATAATAATGACAACTGCATCGGAACCCCACAAAAATCATATTCCCAAATAGCCCCATCTGAGAGCACAACATATGCAAAAAGCGCTCAGATCAGTTTGGTAAAACGAAAGTTATGTTCGTGCATATATGAACTGGCTTCCTGGTGGAGGTGGTATTGTCAAATTCAAAGGGGTTAATTTGGTTGTATGGGAGGTCAGAGTTTACAACCTAAATTCCTCTTTGACGGCTAGAACCCCAACAGATCTACTCTGTAATGTGTGAGAAGTCTGGAAGGCCTGGAAGTCTGGTTTCAGTATAAACTAACTCTCTCATTTGCCATATATCTTGATTCCCTCTTAGATAAGGAGTCCTTTGAAATGAAGAAACCTCGTTTTCCAATATCATATCCAAAAGAGACATTAATGCCTATCCACAGATTAATACTCAAGCCTCATTTTTATCATATTTAGAATGGGACAAGCTTGGGAACAAGCCTAAACATGATTTGCGAACAAGGGGACCCCACATAATCTGTGCTGTAACCGCACAGAAAGGAACAATTCCATTCGAATGCAGGGAAACATTAGACGATACAAAGTATAATTAAGTGAACACGTACGAGGAGTCCCATCTCCCGTGACAGTAATCTTAGCAAAATGTATGCTTTTATCATTGGTTCTCTTTGTCTTGTTTTATTTTTAAATTTGGGAGTTGCCTGGGTGAATTACTATCTCAAATCCAATATTTATCCACATGTTAATAATTGACGATTAGCCGTTAATATTGTCAAAGTGATCACAATCTCACTCTTCTCATACATTTTAACAGCACTTTCACCATTATCAAATCAGTGAAAAAAAGCCCTACACATGGGAAAATATGGAGCAATCTGCATGGTGGCAATAGACAGTGTAACCAGTTTCATTCATTTTGTTCATAAATGAGAACCCTGGGAATAAGTGTACAGTAGCTTTACTTGGGTTTTACGTAGCTCTTCACAGAGACCTAGGAGAGAGCTATATATTTGGGGTATACAAGAGGTACTTATTAGGGAAGTGGCCAGTGAAGTTAAAAATGAATAAAACGGAGGTGGTGCCAAGCAGTGAACCTGAATGGCCGCATGTCGCCACAGCTCTGCACTAAGCAGCTAATTTTAGACAAATTCCGAGACCCCCAAAGACTGCCACGGGAACCTAAAATGGATCCCCAGACAGGCACTAACACAATGGGTCAAAAGGTCAAGAAGCCAAAGCCTGAAAAGCCGAGGATGAGTATGAACATAGATCTTTGGCGACAGGCTAACATTGCCATGGATCCCAAGATGGCCGCCTTCATGGACAACGGCTCAGACATCTCTGAGGATTTCTCCACAGAGGCAGCGGAGGAACAGTGTGGCAGAACCAGCCTCGCCACTGGGCATTGGAGAAGACTGATTGCCAGCCTCCGGCCCTGTGACTATGGCCCCATGTTGAAATGCTTGATTTTCCCCTGCAAAGACTCGAAAGCCGGGTCATTCAGTACTTTCCCTATGTGAGCACTGTTACCCCAGATAGCTATGCCATGGAGCCCATTCATATAACGAAAGACTATGTGAAAGACTTTGGCTCCATGGCAATTGAACTGTATGTATGTGATCTGAGCGCCATTCAGTAATATGAATATACCTGTTTTATGCAATAGCTGCACAGTTATATATTTTTATGTATTTTATTGTATTTTGCTACCATGTGGCTAATGGAGTTTTGCCTCTGTCCTTGCAGATAATTGGATTACTTCCCAATTATCTACAGGATAGAAGACTCAGTGGAACTGGTTTTGGGCAGAAAAGCCATGCTTCATTTGGTCACAAAGGACGTCGATCTAACTTTTGACCCACTGGACCAATTTGTACGATTTTGCCGTATGTTAGTATTTGGAGTATGCTGATTCTGAAATCATGTAAGTTTTATGTGAATGTGACGCATACTTTTAAAGTTATGAATATTGTGTATAACTGTGTATTTTCCTGCCTGTGATAATTATATTAACCCATTGTGTAAGGTAATTGTATCACAGGCAGAGGGGAGGATTTTGTGTGGGAGTGTGTGAGTGTATTGTACATGTTTATTGGTTGTTTTACAAAACCCTGTGGGTGGTACTAATGTGTAAGAATGTGTATATAAGAACAATAAACCCACAGCTCTGTCAGTTCTACTTCACCCTCAATTTGGAGTGCCGTCTCTTATTGGGGGAATCTGCTACAAGGGATTGCTATGCTTGTCATACTCCCTTGCTAAATCACTACTAAGCTCTTGTAAGAGCTTGTTCCTGTCCTGCTCTCTGAAGGAGTCCACGGTGGTTATGGTGTCGGCTGGATTGCTCGGAGCCCTCAGGAAGCGCTAGGAGCATCCTTCAACAGAGGTACCTAGTCGGGGTGCCCGTCGATCCGTTACAAACAGTTACCTGTATTGCCGACCCCCAGGCCGCCTCCTTCCTCATTAGACTCGGCCCTGGTCACCACAGCGGTCCTCAAGGAACTCCTGGCAGGCCTCCAGCGCACAATACAGGCTGATATGGCCCAGCTACACCAAGACCTGCGTGGCCTGATGGGCCGACTAGGAACACTGGAGCAAGACACCTGCCAAAATGCGCAGCACACAGCGCTCCTTCAACAGGTGGTGGGCAAGCTACAGCAACAACAAGCCAATACTGAAATAAGATTTGCAACACTGAAGGATTAAAAACTAAGCTTAAATATCAAGATAAGGGGAATACCCGAATAAATACCTGATGCAGAACTATCACATCTGGTAAGAAGACTCCTGATGGCACTCCTACCGCCCAAACAGGCAGGGGTGGAGGGGGTATTCTGCTTACCGAAGCCCGTCAAAGCACCATCCTCGACACCTAGAGATCTGCTGATCTGGTTTCAAAGGAGCAGAGACAGGCAGGCGGTCATGAACGCAGTGCGGCACCATTCTCCATACTCGTTCGAGACCAGGACACTCATTTTACGTGGACCTGTCTGGGAGCACACTGGCATGGCATCGCACCCTCCAGCCCTTCACAGCCGCACTCCAATCGCACAACATCACCTACAGATGGAGATCACCCGCACACTACAAGTTCATCACAATGACACCAGCGTGTATGCGCATCCTAATAATTGACTCCCCATGGCGTTGGCAGACCACACAACGGGCAACCGCCCGACCGTTCCCACTTAAACTACCCAACTACGACTGTCACGGTCACCTGCCAACCAATAAGGCACCGGCAGCCAGCCTACCCAACACACAACAGTTCATACCACCAAAACAGCAAACTG